>CM026571.1:9207716-10407716 GCA_015143295.1 Tetracentron sinense | reverse complement strand
GATTACCAGATTTGCCAAATCCGGTTATCACTGTAGAGGATTTGGTCTCTTGATATTTTTGTTTTGTGGTTTATAACAACTGAATTTCATAAAAGATGAGAAACCTTACAATTTTAGAATTATACTTTATCAATTTTGATTATTAAAAAAATCAGATTTTTCATTCATTTTTTCCCTGTAGACTACTTTCCTAAATTTGTACTATTCTCTTACAAAGTTTATTTAGTTTTTAATCAAATGATTTTGGGGGTGTTTGATGTTTTGGTTTTAAGGTTTATATATCAACTAAAGTTTCAGATTTTAGATTTTAATTACAAATTCTTTCTAATTTTTACCCATTTTCGCAATTGGTTGGAAGATTACATTGGATACATATAGGGTTCATGATTCTTCGGTTAATGTATTTTTCGTTTCATATCTCATTAGTTGTGATGATTTTTCTTCCTTATCTTGCACACGCATACAAACACACATATCTTAAAATATATGAACATGCATGTTTATCTCATTATACTTTGTGCCTGTGCATTGCACGGGGATTTTGCTAGTATGAAATTATAGAAATATGTAGTTCATCCTCAACTCAATCTCTGTTATTCTAGAAATATAATTATATTTCACAAGAGAGCTACCACAATCAATGAGGGGAAAACAAATGTTTGCATGGAACATTGTCTTTAAGAGAGATAACGAGGGAGAAATATCCGGAAAGATAAAAGGTAATTAAATGAAGATCATGATATAAATTTATGGGTCCCACCTATTAAGATTTTAGTTTAATGACGTGATCTCACAAATAAAGAGGAGTCCTACGTGCCATCAAGAAAAAGACATAGGTGGCATCCATAGAAATACTTTAAGAAGTATAAATGCTTGCATTTGGAACATGAGTACTAAGTTTCCCTTTTTCCTTATTGTTTCCTTATTGCAATTTGAGAGAGTACTATTAGAGGCTAGTATCAGGCACTAAGAATGTATCTCCGGTCAATTTGGTTCGGGATATATGATGTCTCGTACAAGCAAAAAACGCATGCTCAGAGTAATACAAGGGGGGGTTTGCGTGAGTTGGTGTGTATTGATTGCGTGTGTTATAAAAAAAGGAGTAATACAAGAGGTAGGGTTTATAACCATCTAAATGCATGCATAGGACATAAATAAATATGCATGTGTCAGTGTAAGGTACTCTCAAATATATTCTTAAAATTTAACCCATTAATTTAAATAATTAAGAGTCAAGATTAAAACTGATGTGGCTTAGAAAATGACCAAATAAGCACAGTCAAATCTAATCTTGACTCTTAATTATTTGAATTAATGGATTAAGATTAGAGAGTATATTTGGAGTACCCATAGATTGGTTCAATATGCAATAGATAACATCTAACAATGGGATTTGATGGAGGGTTAAGAACAATGATTTCCTGCCAATTGATCAAAGAGGCATTGCTTTGGATGGTCCCAAGAAAATACTGATCGGAAAATCCTAACCATCCAACAATTGGATCTCTCTACGTCCGGTCTTAGCATGTTGTTTGATCGTAATGAGGGCTGATGCCTGCCCAGTGTCGAAAGGTCAAGGAAGTTGGTGACCTAATGACTGGGGAACCAGCGACTGAAGCCCAATGAACGGTGGCTGTAACACCGATAGAATGATTGATAGATGATGATCATGTAATGAGATTGGTGAGAGCAGATATAAGATCATGCAACCAGATTGTTTGTAACAAGATTTGGAAATGGAAATAATTTCATTAGAGATGAGGGTGGATAAGTGTGACTGTGTTGCTTTTGACAGGCAAGCTGGGGGATAGGGGGACCAGATCAATTGGGTGCAGAGTAGTGAAGGAGGGTGCATGAGAATGAGACGGCCCATTAATGGACCTTTTGTCTTCCCACCCAACACCTCTGAGCAACATATTAATGCTCCCATGCCAAAACACACCACCCAATCTTCCTACTTTCTTCTCTTCAAATATCACAAGCATTCCATTTTATGTCCTAGGGTTGGACCCCACTAATCCCTTTCAAGTAGAATAAAGCTTTTTAGGACCGTAGGGTCCTTGAGGGCTAACCTATACCTCGTTAGTATACGATGTTTTAGGACACCCCCCCTAGAGTTTTAAAATTACAAGACTCAATTGTTTGTGCCCTAAAATAGGGTATTTGATACAATTTCTCAGTTAATCCTATGACCATACGGTTTCAGGAACTTTTTATTATTTAGGAATTGAAAAAAGAGAAGGTAGCCTCATAATTAGAATTTAGTTTTTTTTTTTCAAACTCTCCTTGTAGATGTGACACTTGGCGTTGCTACCAAAACAAAATTTTCAAATGAGAAACATAGGGTTTATACCGATTTGCAATGGTAATAAGGAAAAGTAGCGACATTTGTACTAGCAGAGTGAGAGCTTCGAAGTCTACGTTTAGGGTAGCATGTCTCTTTTAAAAATATATATATATAGATGAATGATATTCGATATTCACAAAAAAAAAGCTCTATATAAGTGTCGCGATACTTTTGTCAATAATGATTATAGTAAAGATAGAGATGATATAAGTGTAAGGTTAATTTTGTTATTCTGATTATAATTATAATAGTAGAGAAAATAGGGTGAGGGTAATTTTATCAATACTAATAAAATTCAATCAATCGTTTTTAAGGGTCCTATACTCCTATTCAATAGTAGAGATGATGTTCAGCATGAAATCACGTAAGTCCTCCCACATGATTCTTATGCACGAGGGACACCACACAAGAGATCATATAGCGACGGTCCAGGTCCTGTTAGAAGCCCAGTGGCTTTTTTATATTCTTTTAGGCCCGTCAGAGTAGCACTTGGACCTAACCTGTAAACCAGTTCAAGCCCTTACAAGTGAGGGCTGGGCTTTTACCCTAACCCGGTCCATTAATAGTCCCATCCTCCATGAGGGGCAGATGTCACCAGAGGGTTGGATGTCATCTCTTTATCAGCACCATGAATGTTTTATGTGGTGGTTGAATTTGAAGTTTAAACTCATGAATCATAACCAGTACTCTATTTACCACAAAGAAAAGAGAGGATGAATGATTGTTGAATAAAAGAAGCACAAGATGCATCTTTGATCTGTTTTTTTGTTCTCTTACACTTGTTACCGACATGCCAAATTAGACAGCATTGTTTCGGACACTAATATGGATCTCCCATATTTCATAGAAAAAATTATATTTACAATACTAAAGAATTTAAGATGTAAACTAGGACAAGACCTTCAAGACGAGTCCAAGTGGAACTGAATCTCCTGATTTGTCATCCGAAACCTCCACCTTGGATTCCAGAGCAAGACTAAACCATGAAATTCACAAATTCTTCAACATTGTTGAACTGGAGCATTTTGATATGACAAACATTGATCACATGCAAGGTCACAGCAATCTGCTGTGTGCTTCAACGCATGGAAGCTTTCTCCTGTAAATTAACACATTAAATACACTTAAAAGACTATCAGTAAACAAAAGGTAATTAGAGAAATTGCTTACTGATTGATGTGCTTGAGTGCACAGTTCAGGGATATTCAGATTTGAGAGGACTGTCATAGCCTTTTTTACTTCCACAGGGCAGGTATGATTGGTAAAAGTATACTGTAGAGAACATTAGGATGGGTAAAGCAGTGATAACAGGATGAACCAAGCAACAACTTCTTCCCTTTCTTGAGGCTCTGATCCTAAAAGTGCAAAACCAGATTGTGTACATGGGTTCATATTTCTTATAAACCTTGAGAGGGGAAATCTCTGTAGGATGCTTGGCATGTTTTTCTCAAGGGCTGATCACTGTACAGCGTTTTTTTTAGTAGTAAGAAACACATGATTACTTATAGTGATGTATTTTCTATGGCTTTTGTAGTATTTAATTGCAGGTAGAAAGAGAACTGATGGAGTTCTACTTAAGAAATACATGGTACTTATAGTAACTTAATGTGCTCCTAACACCTTTTTTCTTGGTCTCCTTCCCAAAGTTCATAGCTGCAAACAACTTTGGAAGACGGTTTATTCAGACTTCTGCCTGAGGTTACTACTGCTTATGAAAGATGATCGGTCATTTAGATATTTGGGTTTGTTGGGAAGTGTCTTTTTCTTAGTAGAGTCAACATTGCCTATGGAGGAGTCAATACTGCATGCACCGTGTGGAAAGAAGTAGCTCCTAGTGATGCTTGTATAGTTGTATGTGTGTGTGTGTAGAGAGAGAGAGAGAGAGAGGGAGAGGGAGAGGGTGTGTAACTGCTTATATCATTTCCCCTAAATGTAAGGAAGTGGGCACACCTCATTCTGTGTGCTGCTCTCTGAAGGAAACCAGTGCATGAGAACACCCAGGTGCATCAGAGCAGGTATCAATTTGAACATGACAGGAGTTGTTACCTGTAGAAATATTCACTGGGATAAATATTGCACCAAAAATCAAGTCCAACTGCAGAGTCCAAATAAAAGAAAGTTACCAGGCTTAGAGCTGTAGTTCCTAGAAGAAGAAGATACATTTTCCCCTGAGTTACAGAACAAAACTTGAGTTAATAATAGTATCACCAACACGGAACTAGATTCACATACTTGTTATTTTGGTTATGTAATCTGAAAACAATTCATCCAAATAATTCGTTCATCAGGGGACTGTAAGTTAAGTTCCAGACATGGACTGAGTGTCAAAATCCAACACAGATGGAAGGTATCGGGTTCGGCAACGCAAAAAGTAGGATTTTGAGGGCATGGGCTGATGAGCATAGTAACAAAGTTCGCCGAATTTTTGAAAAATTTGCGAATTGTTCTCGAATTTTAGGTGTGCTGAATTATTTGCGAATTTTAAGTTTTCCGAACGAACCATTTGTTTAGTTTGGCAAGTAAATTGCTTATTTGTATATTATATGATCAAATTGTTGGATATATTATTATAATTATTAACATTTTTTTATTTTTCTCTAATTTTTTCGAACTTGACCCTTGCCAAATTATTCCCGAACCCCGACTTTGTCACCATGGACATGGAGGAATATTTTAGTCTTATTTTTAAATACTATTAAATTTTGAATTTTATATGAACAATACTATGACAGAGATGCAGCTCATATGGTAGAGCGCTCGCTTGGCATGTGCGAGAGGTAAAGGGATCGATAGCCCACATCTCCACAGTATATTTTTGGATGAGGCACTGATGATAATGAGAGCTTGCAATGCAACAAGTTAACTATGAAAGCATAAATTATTGCAAAAAACACAAAATAGATAAAATAACTCTACAACTGAAAATATAATTTGAAAGTCAAATAGAACATATATGAGGTTTTCAACAAATAACTACAATGATTAATTTAGCGCATGATTGATTTGTCAACTAATAAACAAGCAATGGTCTAATAGTCATCCATCTATATATGAATACTATTTCTAAAAAGTATCATGTATCCAATTCCTTGAACAATATAGACAAGACATGAATTGAAGCAATGAAAAAAATACTAATTAAAAGTTGTCTTATAGTACTTTTAAAGAGGATAATAATCAACACATATGGACTCACCTTTCCCTGCGAGTCCGTGTCCACGCATATGGACACGTGACTCCACAACAGACATGAAGAGTCCGTGCAACATAGGTATTGAGGTGCATCACAATCATATTTTAAAACATCGATTTGTATTATATATCAATATCTTGGGAGTATCATAATGTATTGCTTCGAAATAGCTGCCTATTATTCGTTATCGCAATGCTTGCATGATATGTTACTTATGTAGATACAATACATGGTGGGAGTGTGAAACCCTCTTTAGGTTTACTTGCACTCTACCTCTCATGGTTTTAATCAAACAAGTTATAGACCATCTCAAACAAAAAGACAATTCACCTAGAAAGATTTGTGCTTAGAAAGCATAAGTTCAAGATGACAATTGGAAGATTTAAGGTCGAAACACTCTTTTTGTGTTTGAGTAAGTCTTTGGCTTTCTTATATTTTGATTCTAATGACCTTACTTTGTTTGCTAATTAAATAGGTGTAGAATCACATAGGGAAGGAATATTAATAAAATCCATGGATCTGTCATAAGGTTATTATGAGATTTAACATTTTCTTTCTGAGATTTTTGGGAAAACTTAAAATTCAAAATAAAAGAATAAATTTCAAATATCTCAGTTGATTGCGTATGATTAGGATTTGTTTTGTTATACTGATAGATCCATGGGAGACTTACCACACAAGTTATTTTTAAAGAACTAAATATGTCTAAATAAAAATTTTAATCCATCGTAACTCCGTTATTCGCCAAAATTTTCTGTAATTATTAAGTCTTAAAACGTGTTGAACTATATGTTGCATTACTATATATAGTTGATGATGTTTTTATTACATTATCACATATGCGGTTTCTTACTGTTACATGATTATGTATTCTATAGAATGAATTTTAAATATGTTATGGACATGGATTTTCTAATTTTTATTTGAAATTAAGATTATATTTTATAATAATCTTAAATTTATGAAAATAATTTACTTATGCCTCTCAAAAGCTAAACGAGTTCCGATGAGAACTTTTGGGTTCCTTGAATTAGCTCTTGCCAGGGGTTTTCCTTGGCGTTCCTCTAAGAAACCTAGATCAAAGCATTTTACCTACCATTCTTCTTGCTGCATAGCATGGATTAATTTTCCCCTGCATCAGTATGGTATGAAAGCAAGTAATAGACACGGGAACGCACTTCAATCTTGGAAGAAGTTATGGTAATCAAATGTAGAATAGCGTGTAGGGCCTTAGGAAGAATTGTTATGATCATAATCGATGAAAGCAATGCTAAGAACTTTATTTCTGAAGATGTAGTCAATAAATTGATCAGGCTAGAGAAGACAATGGCAAGTAAGAGAACTCTAGACAATCAATTTTTGTTGTTCTATTGGAAACATTTATAGTGTTATCACTTCAATGGAACATTGTCAATTTCTCTTGGGGAAGCCTTGGTTGGAAAAGAGATGAGCTATCTACAATCCTCATAAATGTGTCTACGGTTTTCAAAAGGATGGACCGGAGATCAAGCTAGTAGGGAAGTCCCGAAAGCTAACTCTCATCAATAACCAAATTCCACCAACTCTAATCCAGTCAACAGTCGACGAAAACATGGATCATCAAGATCAACCATTGAGGTTTTGTTGTTTTGAGCCTCAAAAGTGGTCCTAATATTTGTGATGAAATTTATGGTAATTAGGTCCTTCTACATTAGACTTAGGTTGTGAGCATAGTAACAAAATTCACAAATAATTCGTTTTTAGGAGTAAAAGTATTAAACGGCAAATTTTTCCCGAACTGCCGAATTGTTCAAGAATAATTCGTGAACTACTGAATTATTCCTGAACTTATCCCAAATTATTTTAGATTGGTAGATGGATTAGTTAGTATCATGTTCCTTTTTTTTTTTTTTTTATTATTAATTATTTTCTCAAACATATCCTCAACTTATTTCGAATTTGCCAATTTTTGCCAAATTTTTCCGAACATAACCCCCACCGAATAATTCCCAAACCCAAATGTTACTATGATTGTGAGTAGCTTCTATTTAAAGTTAGCAGGTTGCTTGGTGGAAATGTTATGTCATCTTATTTTTCAAGTCATTAAGAAACTTCTTTGTTAGGTCGAAAGAAGTATATGAATAAGTGTAATGAGAATTCATATAATTAGTCTCATGAATTATTGAAGGAATTTTTTCCTTTACGCTTTTGAGTTCCACCAAGAACAACTGGATTGCTTGGTTAACAACTTGCAGGTTTTCTTCTGAGGAACCTACGCTGTCATCGAAGTATTTTCCCTACCAATATACTTGTTGCAGAGTAGGGATTGATTTTCCTCTGCGTCATTGAATAAAACTACAAAGATGTGAATAATTTCTAAAAAGAGTGTTTTGGACTATTTAATACAGCGTTATGTGGGGTCCTAGATTGTTTAATTACTTATCATGGATGTGATTGCTTTGGTTTCCTTTGACCAACTAATGCTTGCTCATTTGGTCAGGTTTGATCGGAATGCCAATAGACATGGGTTCAAAACCCTTGACCAACAAGGCTTGGGAGTAAGCCCACTTGCAAGCAGCTTACCTACTGCCAAAAAAACTGTGTGATTGCTGATTTTTGTTACATGATTGTGTACTTCCACTCGTCTAGTTGTAGATATAAACTCCATGTTTGTGTATCTATGACCCAAATGTGTTTTACATTATAAAAGAGGTAGTAGTAATAGTACTCTTTTTAAAATAAAATAAAAATCGGTAGTAATAGTACTGTTACTTGAAGGATCATACTTCACCTTGTTTCAGCAGTTAACAATGCTCAATTTGATGTAAATTTGCACACCACAACAAGATATGCTAATTTTCTGCCTAATATCCTAATGATTACTTATATGATACACCAATACATTATACATGTCCTAATTAATTTATATGGACACTGATGGTAATACGAAATTTAGTACCACAAGCATATTTGTCTCACAGTGGTGATCTCATTTTTCATAGAACTCTCGGAATGAAGGAATTTTCACCTGACTGTTTTTATAAGGCTCGTAAGGAGGTCATAGCTAATTCTTTTCTCCTTTTTTTTTTTTGTTAATGATAGATGATTTCTGAATTCATAATAAGGCTTACCTTGAGAAAGGTTCGAACTCAACCTTCATCTCTCTGAGTCCTACAATGGAAGAGAGTTCAAAATTTTAGCCCTGTAAGTATGATGATCCCTTCTTCTAGGCTAAAAGAGGCTCATGCTTTCTTTTCTTTTTTTTCTATTTTGTTCTCTCTTTTTTCCTGTCCCAAGGGATGTTTGTTGAACATAGACTAATCCTTGGTAGTGTCCTTATTCCAATGTATGTACAACTGCAGGGATTCATAGCGAAGTAGGCTAGTGTCTATTGTAACTTGACATGGAGAGTGTCTGCAATCATGTGGATTGTATTTTCCAAGATTACTGATGTGTGAAAAGAGTTTGTTAAGAAGTAGCATTGGTTGATCCAGTATGCCACATCCTCAACCTATTTTTGGTGCTCCCCAATGGGTCTCCCATTGGTTTCTTCAAAAGGTCAAGGGATTGGAAGCGACTTTATCCGGTCTCTACGTTTCTTTTCGTTATTGTTGTGGAGGCATCAAGTAAACTCATCTAAAGGATAGAGGAGTCCACTATGATTGAAGGATTAATGACCAGGTTTAAATGATCCAAGTCTGCCAACATAGTAGTAACTAAGGCATATTTTGCAGTACTTTAATCAGCCTGACCCTCGTATCAATTCAAGGAAAATGAGGTTATCAAAGTTGGCAAGAGCTTCACATTGACAGGTTGGAAGCTTACTATCTGGCATCTACCTATCATGGGAATCCGATAGGGAGCATAGTGACAAAGTAGGGGTTCGGGAATAATTCAGGAAGGGTCAAGTTCAAAAAAATTCGAAAAAATATGGGAAATAATTGAGAAAAAATAATACTTGTCAAAAGATATCCAACAATTTGATTAGATAATACATAAAATAAGCAGTTTACTTTATTGAACTAAACGAATTTTGCATAAATCGAGAATAATTCGCAAAATCCACGAATAATTCGGAAATAATTCGGCAAACCTAAAATTCGTGAATAATTCGGAGAATAATTTGGCACACCTAAAATTTGCGAATAATTCTGGAATTTTTCAAAAATTCGGAGAATTTTGTTACTATGATAGGGAGAGCTATCCATAAAAGGTGATGTGGGATCCACTTACCATGAGGTTAAAAAAAAAAAAATCTACTTATCTATAGGTGGCCAGATGACCTTCATTAAGAGGGCACTTTCAAGTTTCAAGTCTGTCGACATCATTTGTATCTCTTTTCACAATGCCAGCTCAAATCATAAAAACCAAGAGAGTGATCAAAGGAACTTCCTCTGGATCAGCAAGTCCAGAACAAAGAATGCAACCGGTCTCCTAAATCCAGAAAAGCAAGTGTTTATGGGAATTGGGAACTAAGAGCTTTTGAGAAATTACTAAAACCTTCTTACATAACCTCTCCGGGAAAAAGGTATTAATTTTTGCAGAGAAGGTTGGTTGTAAGTAAATTTGGTGATAGGGAAAAATTGTAGTAACAGCATTTTAAGTGTGATGATCTAGCTGTATGAGTTAATTCCCAAGAGGCTCTCCCTAAAAGTATTATGTTTGGATGGGCTTAGGTAATCTGTTTCAGGAGGAAAATTGGAAGGATCACTCTATGTAGTTACAGATTGCATTAAGACATTCAGTGGTTTGGGATTTAAGTTCCAAACGTTCATTGGCAACTTTGAACAAACAAGAAAACAATGTGAACAAACAAGTAGAGATTGAGACAACAAATGACAAATTCTGTCCTTAACCAACCTTAGGGAGGGGCAACGTTCATTGGCAACTTTTCTGGGGATGGTGATTCAGGGATCCATGTTCCTTCCATGGCAGGCTCCTTTATTTAGTTGGCAGAGTCTGACAAGATATTAACTGCTGATCATCTTTCTATTTTTTAAATCAGGGACCCATGTCTCTGACAAGATCAGCTGGTCATCTTTGAGCATCTTCACTGCTGATCATTTTATCAACCAGCAGAAATGCTTCCCATGAAAGGAGTCTGAAGAAATGGATAGCCACCTAGTTTTCCCATACAAGTCTGTGACCTCGTTTGCTAGATGGGAGATGTATGACTGGTTATCGCATCCGTTGGAGGTAACTTGGCATCTTCGTCATCAATGAAAACCTTGTTCGAACTTCGACCTATTGAGATCAGAAATAGCAATTCTGTTTCACTACCTTGATTCATGTCCTTTTTGCCTTCCCCTCTTCTTTTGGAGACTTCAACCTGACCAGCTGCTCTTCTCTGGTGACGTCATTGGCCTTCAACCATACCATCTCAACTGAGACTATTTTATCATCTATTGGGGCTATTCCTGAGTTTCCACAGGCATGCTCATTTTTTAATCTTATATTTCCTAGTTTTGCCAATTATCAAACTATTAAATTCATGATATGTCTCTGTTGTATTCTTTGCCCAACACTGCTATAGCATAGGTGGCCTTATTATTATCTACCTAAATTTTCCTTTTAAGTCTGATTGGTATGTGCCAGCATATAATACTCCAAAAGTACATCTCCATTTCAACCACCAAACTATAATTAACATGCCTCCGATCTTGCCTTGTGGCTAATAGATCTGAGATATAAGAGAGAAAAAAGTGGTCAGTTTGAAATAAACCCTGGCTATCTCTATGAATGTCCTACCAAAGTTGCCGATCAAAAACCAATGTCCTACTAAAGTTGCAGTTCATATAGTTTGTCTGGGTTCTCATTATTTTGAAACCCTTAGATGAAAAAGCATCATCTCTCAGTTCTATTTTGGCATTTGAACCCTCTCTAGTCCCACCCATCAGCCAACACTACATTGTCAATAAACAACATATGCCAAAGGATCTCCTCTTGATCTCAAATATGAGCAGTTAATTCATCTATAATCAATGAAAAAAGATACAGCATCAAGGCCAAACCTTCGAATAAAGCCATTGCAACTGGAAAAACATTTATCTTCCATTAATAGTTCTCCTGCTAGTTATTTAACCCTCATATATGTCCTTATGATGTCATCTCTGCTCCAGATTTCTTTCACTCAACATCCATCAAATTATCTTTCTGGTAACTCTATCATATGCTTGCTCCAAGTCAACACGAAGAGATTCTCACTCTAAACTCTCAAGTTCTCCGTAATAAATAAAATAAATTACAAAATCAAAGCCTTGATTTAACATCTTTGGAATGAAGCCAAATCATTTTCTGATATCCTTGTCTATTGCATTAATTTGCATAATCACTCTCGATGTTTCATAATGTCTCATAAGTTTCATCGCATGATAGTTAGGGGGAGTTTGGTAACTCTAAACTAAATAGGTAGAGCTTATTTGAAAATTGAGCTTATTTGGACTTTAATTGTTAAGTTAAAGGTTAATTGGATGTCTAAATCTTTTTTAAGTAGAGGTTTTACCTCTAAAGTACTAAGTAGACATGAGCTGCTTTTTTCTTTAGAGGTTAAACCTCCACTTCACAAAGATCTACACATCCAATTAAACCTTAACTTAACAATCTAAAGTCCAAATGAGCTTGATTTTCAAATAAGCTCTACCTATTTAGTTTAGAGTTACCAAACTCCCCCTTATTGTAACCTTTCATTTCTCTCTCTACATATCATAGTACTTCTCCAATTCAGATATTTTCTCTATCTTCAAATCTTGTACATCAACTTAGTCAACAAGGTAAAAATAGTTTCTCCATGCATTCCCACAACTTTATTGTTATACTATCTAGTCCAAAAGCCTCTCACGCATTAACCTAAACCAGAGATTCTTTCACTTCTGTCACACAGATTCAGAAATCAGAAATAAAAAAAGAGGTGGGAGCTAGATCAAGTATGAAGTTAAAATCCTATTACATCATCAACACTATATATTGTCAAAGTCAATTTTTCAAGAAATCAGAGTGTCTCACAACCATTAGGCTAATGTCTCATAAATAGAGATTAATTTTGTAGCAAGTCCAGAGATCCATCAATAAACTATGCACATGGTAGTTTCTCAATTTGTCAAAGAGAAAGTAACAAATGGAATTAAGTAGCGTCACCTATGGATGAATATGTCAAAAATATCACCTATAGAATGAGTTAAGCATGGGTCAGATAATTTAAAGCGCAAAGGCTACTGTGAAATACATATGAATCTATCACCTATTAGATATATAATTTTCTAAAAAGAAGCTTGTATTATGTTAAAAGAAAAAACAAAAGGAAAAACAGGCTTGGAAGATCAAGCAATGAAAGAAAGGAAAAGAAAGAATAACATTACAAGATCAAAAGAAAGAGCTCTCCGTAATCTCTCTGACGTGTAATTATATATAGAGAATTGTTTCAATCTACGATGCAGTTGATTGAAACATATCACATAATACAGAGAAAGCTAAAGGAAGGAGGGAGGGAGAGAGAGAACAAGAGAGATTACCTCAACAAGATGAAGATTTGAGGCACGGCTTAAGAGAACAAATGCAAATTCTCCAATTTGAGCAAGCAGTACACCAACCTTTGAAACACGTGGAAGAATAAAAAATCACTAAAAGTTACGGGCAACTTGCTCAATGCAAATAAATGCTTAATGGATAATTTTCAGTATTTTCACTTACAAGGAGTGATATCCTGACACTATATCCAAATGCCTTGGTAATCATGGCGACCACCGTTGTCTTAACTACAACAACCAGAATAACAGATGCAAGCAATATATCCACATGATTCCATAGGAAATGTACATTTATAAGCATTCCGATACTGGAAAGGAAGAGAGCTGCAAAGAGGTTACGAATTGGTTCCACCTGCAATATATAAAATCAACAAGTCGGAAGGATGCATCTCTTATTATTTATATAGGAACAACATAGAAGCATAATTATGCTTGAGAGCTTTCATCAAGAGTTATACATGCTATTCACCTAAATGAATAAGTGCATTTACTCTATCCTAGTTGATTGTAAATGTTACATTATGGGAATGATCCCATTTGATGCCCTATTAACTAATAGATAAGATACTTGAGTATAAGAAAACAGAGAGTTCCACAGCTTGACAAGGAGCGTCCCCATCAGATTGGTGATTGGTGATTTCCTTCACACTAGATTGCTGATGTCTCCACCTTTCTGGAGATTTATTTCAGGTTGTGACAGATAAATCAGATTTGGTTTTGTAGTAACTTGTAATGTTGTTTGTGTCTCACAATCATTGGGAAGGGAACTTAAGGGAAGGTAAGCTTGCATTTTGATGGTCTTATATTCATTCCAGGTCCAGAGTCATGTCTCACAGTTACTGGACAGCAGCTCATGGTGGGTAAGCTTGCATTTTGCATAATCTGTACTCTGGAAACACAATAGGCCCTCAATGCCTAAATTATGAATTTGTTCATTCTTGACCAGTTTATGGTGATTCAACTCCAGGTCCAGAGAGATGAATCAAATTTGTTGCCCGTGATGCTGATAATGTATCTCAAATCATGTGGAAGGCAACTCATGGGCAGATAAGCTTGCCTGTTGCATGTTTTCCTTCCTGAATTGCATATATGGTTCTTTCTTGACAAAGTCAATTCTCTAATGCTTCTGTTCTTTTTCCTTTATAATTAAATTGAATTTTCACTTCAGAAAATGGAAAATGGGGAGCACAAGGTTGCAGTTACCCATGCAACAAAACTCATGTTAATAAGGCATGAATGAAGGCAGATTTATGACAATCTTGGCCAACACCAGAGCTGATTTGTAAACTCCTGCTTCTATTGATGGATTGATAGATGCAACATCTAAGAAAGCGTTGCCTGAATATATTGTATGCTCAAATTCATAGTGTCCTACAAAAGAAAATTACTAAACTCAAACTCCTAACACAACATTGTAGCCTTCCTTTATACTACGCCAGACTATTGGTTACTACCACCCACTATGGGCTACACAGCTACGGGTGGAGTAATAACAGTGAGAAAGATACAAAAAGCAGTGGACTGTTTCTCATTTAGGGTATAATGTGAGTTACAGCTTTGGCAAGCTTAAGCAATAAACTCATTTTGTTGAAAAGGTCGATAACGAAACCTGTATACTCAGTACTCACAAGTCACATCCCACTAGGTACAAATTGATAACCAAAGCATCACCAACATGACTACTAATCTCTTGCATCATGAAGAACCAAAATGTGTGGAGGCTAACTGTCACTTTCAAAGCTAAGGTAACTATCAAGACCAGAAGCAACAATCTTGTAGCAGCTCCAATAATGAAGGGTTTTAGATTTGACAAACACAACAATAAATATTTTCTTTAGCAAGAAATGGTGAACTACATTTCCCAAAGGTCATAGAACATTACTTAGTTATCTATAGGTATTTATGTCAAGTCTGATACTTTTATCATGTTAGTTTATGAGCTGAAAGAAGAGTTGGTTCATCAGACGCAAATATGGTTTTGCAAATTCACAAATCCTCACCAGCAAGAGCATAATACTACAGAGAAAGACTAACTAACTCTACTGCTGCCGTGGCAAAAGGCCTCATTATATCATAACAAAATATTTATCTACCCTGTACCATGTGAGGTTTGGAGTTTCTTTCTATCTCGATTGGGCGTGGATTGGGTCTTTCCCTCTTCCTTTCACAACTTCTTATCATGTTGGAGGTTGGTAGGTGGGGACGGTTCAAGAAGGGCTATTTGGCGAGTCTTGTCGGGTATTATAGCATGGTCCATTTGGAAGGAGAGGAACAAGAGGGTATTTGGAAACCCTTCCTCCTCCCTCTATCACATTTGCTCTCGTACTAGGTCAGTGGTCATGGAATGGTGCTCGCATAGGCAGGAGAGGGTGAACTTGGGCATACTACTAGTATAACTTTGTATAGGGGGTGAGAGGCTGATATCAGGGATTTTTACAGCCCCATTTGTACCCCGTTTTTATTTTTCTAGCATCGGTTCACAAACTCGTGAACTATGCTCTGTCTTTATCTCTGTGGGCTTGCTGTACTATTTCTTTAATATAATTGCATGGATTATCAATCAAAAAATATATATTTATCTGTATATGTTGATTATCAGCTATTATGAAGGTATATTCAGCTTCATCTGTCCCTTATCAGTTAGGGAAAAGCACTACAGAAGAACATTTGATTTTGCACCTTCTAAATGTTGCAAATTTTGAATTACACTGCTTCTTTTCCGTTTGTCAGTAACCTGGGTGAATTTCAGTTACAACTTCATTATTAGGTTCTGGGTCCACTGCATGAGGTAACATTCCATTAGCAATAATGGAGTAGAATGCTTAAGCTAATATTTGACAGATTTTATAGTCAAGTAACTAATCAATTCAATGTACACTTGGTTTCTCTTTTTTCACGCTTGTATAGAGCATAAAAGATAGCGGCCCCAGAACTTACGTCCTATAATAACTCCTGTTGCACAATACAATGGTTATTGGATTAGCTCCCAACTTTAAGGTTGGGTGGGGTTGGGGGCTTGGCTTGGCTTGAAACCACAACCCAACTCAAAATCAGGTTGGGCTTGGGTTGGTCCATCGGGCGAAACTGACCAAACCCCAGTTGGATTAGGATTAAGTAATCTTGGCTCAGGTTGGGTTTGCTTAAGCACCTCAGGTTAATTATTGGGTTCACCAATGCCGAGTTCCAGGTTGAATCTCCAATACTTAGGGTTAAATTTAGGTTGGCCTTGACCGACCATACCCAGCCTGAGTTGCACCCTTGACACAGTAGATTAAGTTTGTTTAGCTGTCATATAAGTGCTTTAGAATTCGGAACACATCGCTGAAGTGAAATTTTCACTTCCAACTCCTCAGTCCTCCACAAGTCCTTTTTGAGGCCTATTTTAGATAATAGACTTGTCACCATCTAGTGACACTCCTTGCCTGGAGCTCCACATTGAGGAGGACTTGGGCCTTGGGAGAGCTAGAACAGGGAAAAGGAGAAGGGAAGAACCAAGAACGGGATGATTTACAGAAGCAGAAGTCACGATAAAGCTCTGTATGGAAGAAGCAGCATGTACATCATCCGTCAAAGAACAAAAGGTGCACCACTCGAAAAAAGTGGGAACGGTTGGACAATGGCATTGTAAAGCTAAAAAAAATGGAGGAAGGGTTAAAACCCCTTTCTTAATATATCGGCCTCACCAATCCAATAGGAAAACAAATAAGAGAAGTTCCCACATCCTTTGCCAGATGCAACAACCTAAAAAGAGCTCTCAAAGGACTAGCATTTGTAAGGGTTCTATTGAAGCATATTCAAGATGAAACAGAGAATTAACTAATTTGATGCACTAATTTTGAAAGATAGGCTCACAAATCTTGCAAACATCAAAATTGAAAAATAGCATAGGAACTTTATCCGGAGTCATCATACTGAATGGATTAAAATGAATGACATAACTTAGGGTACTATCAATTATAATGATCGGTACCTGGTCCAAAGTATGTTGCGCAAAGTCAGTGGTAGATATCATCACTCCAGCAACAAACGACCCCAATTCAAGACTTAGGCCTAGCTTATCACTACACTGAAAAGTTTATAGCAAATACAAGAGTAAAAAAATGGTGACCAGAAAACTTTCTAGATGACCATGCGTCAGAATTATGCATTGCAGTCCTGATATGCTGCACCAATTGATTTGAATAGGAGAAGAAATATGTTTATGTATTAAACTCGTTTCATTGGAGGCTTTCAATATCTTTTGGCTGACCCATTTGGATCCCCCCCACCCCCCCTACATTTCAGTGTTGTCAATTGTTTAATAGATGTGCACCACAAATAAAGTAAAGCCAATCAACTTGTTTTTTTTTTTTAACTTCTATATCTAAGACCAAAATTCATTAAAGGGAATATGTAGGGGAGGGAATCGCCTCTATACCAAAAAAATATGTCTATTAACACATCCATTAGCCAACGGCCCACCAACAAACTCATTG
Source organism: Tetracentron sinense (assembly GCA_015143295.1). Lineage (NCBI taxonomy): Eukaryota > Viridiplantae > Streptophyta > Magnoliopsida > Trochodendrales > Trochodendraceae > Tetracentron > Tetracentron sinense. The sequence goes on along the minus strand of CM026571.1, from coordinate 10,390,199 downwards.
GCATCATAAGGCAATGAACTTATCCTTGGCAGCATAAGGCACATAGATATATAAAGAGTATTAAATATTTTCTTCCAGTTTGCAAAAGAATTTTAAATGCAGTCACACAGACATTCTCTTCAGAAGAACTAGGCAGGGAAAGGGATCTTCACGCTAAGCAGAAAGAGTTCCCATCACAACACACAAGGCACCCAATCTCTCACTGAATATTGTTATGGTTTTTAGATGTGAGAAAAACTAAATCAGTATCTTCCCGTTGCTGTGTTTTTTTGTCAAGCTGATGCCGAGGTTGTGTGTGTGTGTGTGTGTGTGTGCGTGTGTGTTCGCGTGTGCGTGGGTGTGGGTGTGGGTGTGTGTTCTATTGGAGAATAGATATACACTAACAGTATGAATGCCTTTAGTGAGGTTTTTCTTATGGTTCTCTCTTACCTGTCATGTGTGGGGTTTTGATTGAGAGTTCGTGATGGTATGCACCCTCATGCACTTAACTCATTTCTCCCTGTTTTTATTCTCTCTATTATGTTGGATAACAAAAACACCTAATAGCACTGATATTTAAATTTCCATGACAGGTACAGTTCCTAAACACACTATAAATAACAGTTGTTGCACACAAACTCAACCGTGCAAACATATCTCTTAGTTCTCCAAAATAAATCAGATGGACTCAAGTACAAAGGGCACAATATTAAGGGATTGTGATTATCGATTTCAGATAAATAGTAAATGTAAAAACCGGTTTGTCTCTAACCTCACCATCGGCGATAGGACCACTGCCGACAACCGAAGTGTCACTAACATCATCGTCTGGCTAGACCGGCGGCAACCAACCCCTATCTAGACCCCACTTGCATGTCTAATAACTTGAGTTGTATGGATTTTTGTGCAAGATTCATATACAGAAGAAGTTTGTACAAAGTATCTGTATCCCAATATAAGGTGGTTCACGAGTTGTCCAACTCAAGCCAGCCAACAATATAAGGTATCTCAGAAATTGTCCAACTCAGGCCAGCCAAAACTCAGCCTACAGATGTTCAACTTGGCCCGAAGCCCGATGTTTTGTTGTAAGCCAGGCTTGTGCTGAGGAGTTAAGGCCGAGATCGGACTCGGGTTGACCCCCAGCCCAACCCGAATACCCGATTGCCACCTCTAAGTAAGAATGATTCTTTTCCGACAAGTGATAAAATGCTGAAGAATATTTGAAGTTCATAAAATGTGTTAAGTAAACAAGAGAGAAGAAATGTCAAAACGTTGATATTCTTGAAATATATTAATTTCTCTCTTTTTTCAATGTAATACAATAAAAGGTCCAAAATAACCATGATGTTCCCTTTCTTCTCAAAATATCATTTTTTTTCATATAAAATACATTCTCTTCCACCTGCAAAATATCCGAGTGTCTTGAATGTAAGTAGAAGTGTAAAACTTGATTTTTCGCTTATTCTCACTTGCATTCATTCTTGATCATCTCTACCCCAAAAAGATTAATCCTTCTTTAAGCAACAGCTTTCCTCTCTCATTAGACAACATATAAAATAAAATTCATTTCCTTCTCCAAAATTAGTTCTCAACACATGCATGCCTTGTCATGCTTTTTGACTCTTTTATTTTTTGTTCAAAATATAATATTTTATTCTAACTCCTTTTTTTTCAAGATTTATGTTTCAGTCGTTCAACTCCGCCACCTTGCCTCTAAACAAGATTATCAAACCCTAATCCTCTGAAATTGGCTTAATTGTAGTTTTTTTTACACATTCAACTGAAGTTAATGCAAGAATATATTATGGATTGACAGAGTCAGCAGGATAAACAATGAAGGTTACGGCAAGATATTACATTTTTCCAATATGAAAAATGCAAAGAGAAATTCTTTTGCACTTACCCAAGCTGATAATAAGCAGAATGCCACAGAAGCAAGCTGATAAAGTTCATTCGTCTGCATATAACAAGTATCAACTTATTAATGAAATACTCGCCAGAACAAGAAGTAACTTAAAGAAGATAAGAACATTCACCTCCTCCAAATAGAAAATGAAGCAATATGCAATGTGTCAACTACAGGGGTTTCTATATTTATGATTACCATTCAGCAGTAGCAAAAATGACAAACATAATGAATGTAGGTCAACTACAGGGGTGTCTATATTTATCTCCTTTTGCCACTGAAGCAGAATAATATAAAAACATATCCACACTAAAACATGGCTGATCACTCACTTGAGATGAAAGTTGTATCATTAGCTTCAAGAAGCGAGGAACGAAAGACCAAGACAAGATAGATGCAGCAGTGAGGAATATTGACAACAGCAGCAACCTACAGATAGTGGATGCATAAACATAAAATTTTCAATATTACAGGTCGAAATCAACCAGAGTCTATACGAGGATAGTTTGCCAAGAAAAACACATAATAAAAATATGAAACAATATGCGAAAAGGAATAGAAGTTCATTGATTAGTTTCTGTATTGCAGACAAACTTTTAAGTTGAGTAAATTTACATCACCAAAAGATGGCAAATCAACAAATAAGGGGCCTATAATAGAAATGAAACAGTAGATTGTAAAAACCTAATGTTACTGGAGCAACAAAATATTCAATACTTAAAAATAAAAACAGAAAATGCGCTTACAGCTTTGCCATTGAGCTTATTCCTTGCAAAGGACCACTGTTACCACCCAAAACTGGGAGCAGAGCAAACAGTAAACCAACAGCACAATCCTGAAAGAATCCACAGTGGAGGAAAATATGGATATACATGGAGGAATCAAGCTTTTCAGCTTGATATATTATAAATTGAAGAGGGCAGTGATCAGATTTGAGTCTGGGGAGGTGCTCCACTCATTTATTAGGAAAGGAGGACAAGCATTTGCTGTTTGCAAATACCGTATAAAAACAAATAATTTTAAGGAATACCTGAAAAATAAGTGTCCCTATTATGACTTGACCGTGAAGAGCATTGTTACTGTTACGCTCTATCAGGAACTTTATCACCTGATAGAAGGAAAAGGGGGCAGCACAATACTCGATAAATAGCAGCAGCCAAGAGAGAAATATGAATAAAACAAAAGCGTTGATAGACGATTATTATTACCACTGCAGTTGATGACATTGATAAGAAGGAGCCAACAAATACAGCCTCTGACAACTTTGCACCGCATAACTGCACAAGGTGGACAGTTTATTTATCAATCTAAGACCTCATTTAGATATGAATAAAACCTACAGATGACCAAGCAGGAAGTTAAGATAGATATTGAAGTAGGACTTGGCAAATAGAGTGATATTCGGTACCATACCATGGCGGTTATGCAACATAAGCACATGAATATAATAATTTGAAGTAGCCCTCCAAGAACAGCAACAGGCCCCACAACTTTTAACTGCATCAATGACATGATTTAGAATAATTTCTCTATAAGAAAAAATGTCAAACTATAAATATAATTGAAAATTCTGAACAAACTACTGTCAGGAAGACAGTAGAGGAGCATTTATTTTAGCTGAAGAGCTGAAGATAATATACTTTTGGCAAAGAAAACTCGAGGCCCAAAGCAAAAAGAAGAAAGACAACACCGAACTGTGCAACAGTCTCAACCTGTAAGGAAAGGAAAAATCGCACCATGTCACTAGAAAAGCAGTAAACCACCAAAGTAAATATAATTGCAACTCAGGGTTCCTTGATAAGTGATATAACAACACCTAATAACGAAGCTTCAACAATACTGATAAGTGATACCGAATACTTAATATGTTCTAGACTGAAAACAAAGATAACAATATGCATATAAAGTAAAAATACGCCCAGAAGACCGAGAGATAAGGGAGAGAAACAATGAAATCCCGGATAGGCGTACAAGGAAAATTATGCCTGTCAAATAGAAATTAAATAAAAATTGAGTAACAGCATGACATACTAAATCCAATGAAAAAGCTAAAAATAAAATAACATTTTATTTGTGGATCATTCATTCTTTAAACGATCCGAAAAATAAACAGGATATTTGATCGGAATAAAACTTTGAGAAATTTCTGACTGATAGTAATAATAAGTGGTAGGATGTCATAGTGGTGCCATAAATTTGATTTACTGATAATTCTGAAGAAACAAGAAGGATTTGGGAGTAGTCCTTGGCTCGAAGGCTTTGAGACACTCTCCGTTAACAAAAAAGAAAAAAGTGAATTTCCAAATACAACAGCAGAAACAGACTTTGCCTCAGATGTTTATCTATCATAAATAATATTAGAATTTCAAATAATAATACATTACAAAATAAAAATGGTGCACTTAGCAGATTGGTATGATCTCATGTAATCTACAATCCTAGACATGGAAAGGTGGTCTGTCTCAAACATGAAGAAGGGAGCTCATACCATGTTCACCGAAAATCATCATACCAGCGAGGAACCTGAGATCCAAACCTTTCCCAAGGGTCCATTTGTTTGGCGAGAAAAGCTTGTAAGAAAATAATTTAAGAAAGAAGAGAAGGTTTTCTTGTGTGTGTTTGGTTGGCAAGAACAAGAGAACTTCTATTTTCTTTTCTTGAAACTGTTTGGTTTGCAAGAAAGTTAGCAGAAGAGAAATGAAAAATAACCTGTTTGCACAAGTACATGCATTATATAAATTAGCTATTCTAGTATTAATTAGACTAAATTAATACAATGCATACAGCACTAAAATCCACATGTACACCACTAAAGTATATATACCTAGTTACCTACATTGCCGCATATGCATTTTTTGGGAGTGGAATATGTGATGTATAACAACTTTATGTCGCAAAGGTATGAATGGAATATGTGATTTATTACAGCAAATTTACTTTTCTTGCAAAAATACCTACTTTTGAGAGAGAATAAATGAGAGGAAGTGCAAGAAAAGTGGCACCATTGAGATAGTTGCTTTGTTGAGAAAAGGGCCGTTTTGTCGCACACTAAACAAGGAGAAAATTGGTTTTCTTGAGAAAACCTACTTTCTCAATACCTTTTTCGCCAAATGAACGGACCCAAAAAGTTTCCGTACATAATATCCGAACACCATTTTTGCAACCATATAAACCCGTTTCCCAAAATATGGGAAATAAATTTCTTGAGGGCATTTCAAGCATTCCACATGAGCTTCCCACACTATAATTTTATTGGTGATCACCTTTCCTTCCTCCGCTTTATAGTCCCGTGTTGATCTTGCATTTCCAACATTGTATTCTCTCATTAAAGCATTTCAAAGCTTTTCCATCTATATATTTTCAGAATCTTATACTTAAATTTCAGCATTTCTTTTTTCAAGATACACTCAGGAAATCATTTCATTCACGTGGATAAACAAATGAGCCAGTCTATGGGTACTCCCAAATATACTCCCTAATCCTAACCATTTATAACCAACCACTAAGGACCGAGATCTTAGTTGGCTTATTTTGTCTTTTCTATTGCCACGTCAGCTCTAATCCTAACCATTTAATAATTGAGATAAACGGTTAGGATTAGGGAGTATATATGGGAGTACACTTTGGGAATATTTCTAGACTAATTCTAAACAAATATGCTATAATATCACAAACATTATGAGACCAAAGGCAGTACAGTACATAAGGAGGTACGGAAATATCTTGATGTATAAAAATGATTCAGTTATGGGTCCTGGGTTTGAGTAATTGAGCCCTAAACCTCCTGGGAGAACGAAGAAAAGGGATTAAACAGAGACCTGAAATAGTCCTCTCATTCAGGACTCTTATGATTTTCGCAAGGATGCTGCATGTATGTGATCCCCATCACTGGCTGTAGTCTTTAAGTGCTGCTCACAAGTGTGTCTTATTAGACCTACCTCGTGCTTTGTAATTGTGTCACTAAATATGGGGTCTTTTAGTTATCAGGGTACTCAAGTTTGAACTGAGAATAGAAGTAATGGACGACTATAGTTATAATTGGTTTTTGAAGTTGTATAAAGCATCTTTTGCTGGGATCAGGGAGAACTTTTTGACACTGTACAGGATTTAAGATCTTAAGTCTTCTTGTTCAAGAACTCAGCAAGACCAAGAACTCAACAAGACCTCGGAGTAGAGCTTGATTTGATTGATTTCTGCTTATTTTACTCTTTTTACTTCTTAAAATCCTTCTCTGTACTGAATGCCTTACACTACCATCTGCAATGCCACGCTTATAATGGCCAAAATCAAATAAGCATAAGAGCAATCACTTCGTCAAAATAAAATACGATAAGACCTTAAAAAATACCTGAACCATTTCACTGATGAAATTCAAACCCCCTGGTCCAATAATAGAACCGGCAAGAAGATAACCAACGATAACCTATCATTTATAGCCATAGAGAAATGGTGAACTCCACAAGCAGAACAATGAAATAAGGTTGAACATCAAGTTGAAAATAGCTTTCCAATTACAGGGGAGAACCCAAAGAACTACAGCTATTATTCAGGGTTAGAAGTGTACAAACCGGTTGTCCCAAACAGGAAAAGGTAATTCCACCAATTGCAGCAGAAACAATTACAACTACCAAATCCGAAATTAACCTGCAGGAATGCATTGCGATAAAACAGAAGAATAAGTTGCATTTAAAAGACGAGATCAAAAATAATAATAATAAAAAATTCCCCTCCTCAACAGATCTCAAAAATAATACTCCGCACTATTACCATCTCACATTTCAATGAGATTCCAGACACTGAAAGTAATTTTTGAATAGCAGTCAGAGAGAAAGGAGATAAAAAGGATCAACCTTAAATCTACTTGAAGCACTGGATACTTTGATTTCTTGTTTGACATCACAAATACATTGTCCTTGCACGAAGTAAAAGAGGGAGGCAAGTCAGTAGGAGAGTGAAACTGCAAACAGTCACTTGAAAGCAATGGTACTTTGGACTCCACATCAAAGACACATTACTATGATCTATGCACCTTTTTGTCTATCAAGGTCATCATGTCATCCGAACCTTCATTTTCTAGGGAAAACATATCTTGAAGCTGGAATGATCTAGTGCCACTGCAAAAAATAAATAAATAGTTGTTACAGAAGTAACCAACAAAAAATAGTCATGATGGCATGCTGAAGCCTTTCCTTCAATACAAATCAATTCAACAGATTCTCATACTTTGCCTCTTGCGTATCATTTTTCTTGGCCTTCTCATGACTAATTTTAGCAACAGTTTCCAATACAGCCTGTGAAACATACGCAAAATTACTCAGCTTATAACATAAATAACATGAAGAAAAACAATGTTAAACGGGAAAAAAAATTACTGGATGTAGAATAAGTTTGCATATACATATCATGTATACAAGTTTAATAGCGCTGATCTATCAGACAATAGTCAGATAGATTTAATACTGAAGCTAGCTGCTTCCAAGGCTCCATGAATTGCACGAATATATACATCAGATCCTGGCTAGACTTTGGTTTTTCTAAAATCTACAAGCATTTATATGGTCCTAAAGCTGCATTACTTGCAGAATAAAAAAAAATGTCAGCCAAGTTGAACTCAGAAATTAGAAGACAGATTTTTCGAACTTGAATTCTCTACAAGTACATCCACAAAATATGCATATATGCAAACCATGTTAAATTATTTTGTCATGATAATATTAGGGTGGTGATACCCGCACCCCAAACTTTGATGATTACACCCCATTCTTAAAACAAATACCAAAAGGAAAGTAAATACCATATATGCCCTTTTCTTCTTCATCCTTCTCCCTACTCTTCATCTCTTCCTACAATCCTTCTCCCACTAAAGCACCCAAAAACTCCTCTCTTTTTCCTTTTTCCTCCTTTCCGGAATGAGCCTTTTAAGGCGATCACATATCGCCAATAATAAATGGAAATTTAAGGGAGCATGATTTTGCCATCATCCATTGAGAGCGACGGTATCTTCTCGTAGTAAGGTGGTTGTGAAAGTGTGACTGAAGGTTTCCGGTTGAAGCATGACGCCTAGGTTCTCTCACAAATGGGAGATGATGTAACTAACCAGATAATTGAACTTGGGCATCCAGTTCATGGCCAATTTTGTCTCATCTGCCTACCATCTCTTATCATCCTCACAATCCTCTTCCCCACATTCCCTATGGAATTATCTATCTATGGCTCCTCTTGTTTACTCCAAAAGTTGACTCTTTTATGGAAACAAACCTGACTGGTGATAGTACCATCATCACATTGGTCTCCAATAGGCACAAAAATGTTCATATGGTGATGTTTAATTTGATGAATCCAACATTCATCTATTTATTTTCTGTCCATTTGCTTGCAAACTCAGGGTAGCATGTCCTTCGGGACTGCGAACACCACATCCAACTATATACTCACATGGTCCCTCTTCCTGTTCCACTAGCCTCTACCCCTGGTAACGATCACAAGCGGTAGCAATCCCAAAAAGGAAGAAGAAAAGGGAGTTTTCGAGTGCTTTGGTTGGAGAGAGATTACAGGGATTAGTCATTGACGATAAGAAGAGATCGAAGAACGATGAAGAAGGTAAGGGCAGATATGGTATTTATTAGCTTTTTGATGTTTTTTTTAAAGATTGTGTAATCATCAAATTCTGGGGTGCGGGTATCACCACCCTAATATTAATGCAACCTGTAGCATGATTATACAAAAATATTATAAGGAAAGACCTACTTGTTGATCTGCTACACTACTGTTGAAGCTGTTTTCATCAGGTCCTGACAAAAGTTGAAAGCAATATCCAGTCAGCACTAAGGAGAACAATCTAGCAACAAGCAATAAACAGATGTTGCAGCTTATGATCAAAGATTGATTTACTAATAATGATGGAAGAGTAGAGAAAGAGCCAATAACAAGAAATTATCAATTTGATCTACAAATCTGTGGCAAAACTTGGTGAAACTCGGCCGTCTTTTTTACGGGGAACAAGAAGCACGGATAGTAACAAAATTTTGTCCTTGTGGATTAGCGGAGTGAGGGAAAACTCAACCTTGAATTCGTCCACATGCTTTAATGAAGAAAAAAGAACACCAACAGCCCTACTTAATTTGTTAGGCTAAACTTCCAAATACTTCAACTTACAGAACCTCATTTGGGAGTCCCAATCAACAGAGGCTCAAAGTAATAGACTTTAGTGTTCAAGTAACAACATGATCGCAACTTCAGGAGGCACATGAAGGTTTACAAAGTGAAACACAAATAAAAATCTTCGGCAGAAAAAAAAAAATCCCGACTTTGGATTTGCACATCATTTTTCCTCCTCTATGATAATCTTATATAGCTTTACTGGTCTTACATCCAAATCCACTAAAGTTAATCCCAAATTGTTCACCACTTCATCTGTAGTCTTCACTACCTGATTTTAATCAACATCTATTCCCTGAGACAATTGAGGAATAGGACTCATCAATTTTTCTTAGATACAAACTCTCCTTCATTTCTTATGGTAGGAGCACAATCTACACCCAGCCATTTCCCCATTTTTTTCACACCCTTTCCTCCCATTTGAGCCTCTGGACCTGGGATCTTGGAAACATGAGCACTACTAGTCGACAAAATAGGAGGTAGAAGACACGAGTAGTGATTAATTGAAGAATGATTCAAAATAGCGAATGGGCGTATTGGTAAGTCATTATTAAGATAAGTATCAAGGATGCACTTGGATATGCATGGATATGCTGAAAAAGTTTAAGTTACATATGGAAGCACAAAAATACACTTGGATACTTGACATAAAACTTCTTTTAATTGCAAAGAACGCAAACTAAATAAAGTCCTACTACTACCATTACAACCATTAATATGGGATATAAGAACTAACGATTAAAATAATTAATAATGGTTTCGGCGTGCGTAACGGACCCTACCAAAACCGTTACGTACGATCCAAACCTTCCTTTTTTAAAGTCATTTTTTACTATAAGCTTTACTACTTTCATTTTTTAATCTTCTATTAAAAGTCATTTTTAGTATTAAAAGGACCATTTCTAAGTCATTTTTAGTATAAACAAGTCGCTAATGCTAAAAACGACAGTTATTTCTTATAAATAACTAAAAAGGCAATTTCATAGTCATGTAAAAATGATCATTCTTTTCTGTTACGCTATTATCGGTTCAGCCTTTACTGAAACCATTACGTAACGGCCGTTATGTAATGGTTTCGGCAATGTCATAAAAAAGTGAGTAAGCTGATACATTAATACAAAAAACACAAACCATAATCACAACTACAAGCATAATTTAGTATTATAGACATTTAAATTTCAGGATGCTTAATGTTCTTTTGAATTCGGTGATTTTTATTACCATGATAAGAAAAACAATGTCATAAAGGTGGGTAAGCTGATCATTAATACAAAAAACACAAACCATAATCACATCACTAAAAGCATAATTTAGTATTATAGACATTTAAATTTCAGGATGCTTAATGTTTTTAGAATCTAACATTTTTGTTGCATTAGAAAAAGAATACATTGTTTTTAAAGAAAAATCCCGAAAAAATAAGATTAGTCCATGGGTGTGGTAGATCATCCATATATATTTTATTAGCATTTATCTGAATAGTAACTTGTCAAAAAAATCTTATATAACTAGTATTAATGAAAAATATGTTATTTTTGCTTTCAAAAAAACACTATTTTGAATTAAATTAATATATGTATGTGTAACATATTGAAAACTATGATTATGTATAATAGCTCACTCAAAGACTAATAACACAAATTTTATTGAAAATAAATTACTTTTTTGTTTTAAAGTGAATACCGGCATAGTTACCAAACACCCGTATAGCACTCATATAATACTTTTAGGGGGGTCGCTGTTTAAAACTCCGTACTTTTTTCATGTTACGTGTTATACCCGTGTCACCGTATAATACCCGTTTAATACACGGATTACGTATTAAATGCATACAACACACATATTTTTGCCGTACCTTTACCGTGTTAACACATATTCCGTATTAAATGATTTTTATTAGTAAATATTATGATTTTTATTTATTTATAATTATTAATTATTTTTTAATTTTTACGTACTTTTGCTGTGTTTTTGCCGTATAGCACCTATACTTCCCGAACAAATCATTGTCGTATTATACCCGTACCCGTATTTGGTAACTATGAATACCGGATGCATTTCAGTGGGTATTGGTCAATTCTGAATAATTCTAATGTATCGAGGTGTGCATTGATCAGTATCAATTAAGTTGTAACGTTACTGATATGCATGATACAGGGTCGATACCCTAGAATTTTCTTATTACTTGTTCATCTGCATAGGCATCCCAAAAAACCAATATGCACAATATGTATTGTTATTTTGAACCATACACAGAAAACAAAGGAATTAATCAAAGAGGAGGGTCTGACGACTGTATCTTGAAAATAAATGGTGCATGACAAATTTGAGATAGGAGGAGCCCAGAGAAAACCGATGGATGATACCACTGTTTCTCCTTGGTGGAGATTTGCATTTTGGAGGAGATGGTCCTATTCCACCAGGTCAATCATGGCATTCTCCTCTAATCCCTCTTGCTTTGATTCCCAAAGCATGTTTAATATAAATGATCCTTCTGATGTGTCGTCTTATACTAGCGATTCGTTCCCTTCCAATTCATTGAGAAAACCACTCCTTCCAAAAAAAAACTCATCTTCATAATCTATTTTGGGGGAATCCTCGATCGATTCTCGCTATTTCTGAACCACCAAGAGTGTTCAATCCTCCTAGCTGAAAAGTCGTCCTCATATCTCTCGTCTTTACTTCTTTGGCATGCCTTCCTTTAATAATCAATCACAATCTTACAATTTGCCATAAACTCAAGGTGGTCACTGAAACTTTCATGGACATAGGCTGATGATGCACTAACATATGGTTATTTGCACCTTTTGAACGATATAAATTGAATCCTTGACTTTGGATTTTAGGAATTTCCACTCAGTGATAAGGAACATTTCTTTCATATTTTCTGCACTCATAAGGGATTTTTCTCTTCAATTTATCATTCTTATTTGAGTATATCATGTTCCTATAGCAGAAATTGTCGAATCTGAATTGAACATATCTAATGTCCCTGAATCCCCTCTTGACATCCACTTGTCAAACCCCATTATGCTTTTGTTGAACAAGAGAGGGGACAAGATGTTTTCTTTTCTTCTTCTTTTTCCTCAAGCTATAACCAATGTAGTCAAAGTGTCCAGACGATAACGGTTCCCTAAGCGAGGCAACACCTAGATGTTTTTTATCGGTAAATCATAGTCCAAATGTATACCAATATGTAATGAAAAAAAAAGTAATTCCGGCTCGCTAAAGCGGTAGGGGTCACAAGATTGTGAGCCCAGAGCCTAGAGCCTAGTACGAGCACTAATGGGGAAGGAGGAAAAAGACGGGGGAAAACATGATAGATAGAAGATTAAAAAGAAGCCAAAAAACCAGTGTAGTCAAAGATAGGGCTGTCAACTATCCGAATTATTATCCGGATCCGATCCGTATCCGTTTAAGCGGATATTATCCGAATAGGTATCCGACGGATCGGATACAGATATCCATTAAAGGTATCCATTTATAAACGGAGCGGATACGGATAGTAGACTATCCGCTCCGCTAAAAATCCGAACCGACTAATTATATATGGTATACATACTTTTACAAGATATAGGTAATATTGTAATTGTATTAACTTAGGGAGGGTACTAAGGTAATTTATTACTTAATATGTATTAAACTTACAAACCTAACCCTACGAAATCACCTTTCCCCTTTTCCCTTTCCATCTTCTCTGCCTCCTCTCCTATGCGGCTGCTCTCCTCTTCTCATATACAACCAAACAAGGTTCGTTGAAGCTATGGCGACGTCGAGCTTTGCTCAAACTCTTGGCGGATACGTGGATATTTGGCCGCCATTAAAGCTATAGCGATGTCGAACATGCCGGGGTTCAATCCCTTCTCTTCGTCTGGATCCAAAGAGAACGATGTCGTTATGTTTGGTGGAGGCCTTGGTGTATACTAGGCCGCCATTAAAGCTTCTCAATTAGGGCTCAAAACCAATTGTATCAAGAAGCCTGCTATAAGGCGTTTGGCTAGGCGTGGTGGAGAAAAATCTTCTTTGCCCTAATCTTAGTACCCAGATCTCAGAAATTGTTGAAAACCCCAAATTTCTTGAGTTTCTTTAGGGTTTCAGTTGCAGCTATTCATCAATGTTGTTGGGATGAAGCCGGATCAGCTGGAATCCGCTCACTGTTACCGGTATTTATCCAGTTTGTTCTTTTCTTTGAATTTCATATTTAAGTTCCTACATAATCATTTTGGATTGGATCCTCGTTAAAATATTTTTTTTGATGGTTTTCTTTTTAGAGTTTAACTATTTGGATATTCTTTCGAATTCGGATATTATCCGGTCGAATTCGGATAATTCGATTAATTAAACGAATTCGAATTCGGATATCCTAAATTATCATCCGCCGGATATCGGAGCGGATTCGGATAGCAGGTATAAGTAATCGGATCAGATACGGATAGAGCACTATCCGTTCCGAATCCGCTCCGTTGACAGCCCTAGTCAAAGACGTCTAGGCGATCAAGCCTGGCTACGTAAGGTGCTGCCTAAGGCGATAAAAATAATTAAATTATACATACTCATGGTGTCAAACTTCTGTAAACCTCGGTGGTGTTTGAGCAAAATCCTCATGTAGATTAAATATACTAGAATTCCCGAAACGTTTCGGTAAACTTCGGTAAATGTCGACTAAAACAGTAAAAAATTAGTAGAAAAATATCGAACTTCGGTGGAAATTCGCCGAAGTCACTATACTTCGGTAAAAATGTAGCTTTGTGGTTGGAGACTTGCAGATAATCATCCAAGAAAAATATCTATATATATATTCAGTTGTCATCTTTAGTCTTTTTTTCATCCACTACCATCATCGAAACTCCAGAAGGTTCATTCCCACTCTCATGTTCCTTCATTGGCTACTTCTCTAGTTCTCTTTTAAAATGAGAAAAGCATTTAATTTAAAGAGGTACTGTCGTAATGTGTTAACACACTTGATTTTAAACTCATTTTCTTCAAAAGAAAGGCATCTATTATTGTCTTCCATTAAGAGAAAGACGTGTCTTGAAAAAGATTGTTGCTAGCACTATCTTTATTTTAGAGTATATACCACTAGTTTGGCGTGCTAGCAGCACATGCAAGCTTACTTCTTGACTTTTTCAATTATCATTTATCACAAATTTTAAATATTTTAATATAGTGGGGTGAAAAAAGAGAGTAACAGGGGTATTTTGAAAACTAAAAATTTCATTAACAAGGATATTTTAAGAAATAAAAAATTTAATTAATCGGGACATTTTAAAATTTTGAAAAATCCAAAGGCATTTAATACAAGAGAAGAAAACAGGTAGGCAAGCACACCTACGGGTTTACAAAGCATGTAAACATAGCTCCTGGCTAGCCGCCAAGGGTGCCTCCCTATCTAGAAAATTTTGCAAAAAAGATAAATTTGGAAAATCAAAACTTGTACAAAAACGAAAGCAATAGAAAATTTGATTAATAGATAAATTTTGAAAAAAGATAAATTAACTGGGGTATTTAAAAAAATATAAAAGAGGAATATTTTAGAAATAAAAAATTATTTAGTAGTGTAAAGGAGATATAGAATGAGTAATAAGGTATGGATTGAACATTCAAATGAGACAATACTACGATAGTGGAAGACAACAGGTGCTTGGTAGTTTTTTGTAAAAATGTGAAATTGTAACGGTATTAGAATACAAGAATGAGATAAAAATGAGACATGTGATGCGCAGGCTAACTTTTGTAAAAAGATAGAACTATAGTGGTATTATTGAATTGAAACAGACAAATGAGCAATGTATTATACTACTTCTCCTTATTTCATAGTCAAAACAGTTGAGCTCATCATAAATGATTTTCACATTTAATATTATTCATGGTTCTCTCTCTCACTCTCATAGTCACGACTCACGCAGATAGAAAAAAGGAAAAAAAAAGTGCATTACAAACAAATACGCATGTCACTTAACATGATTTTTCATATTTGATATTCTATATGCTTGCATCCAGTAATATAATAATTTCTAGATGTGTGTTTATGCTTAAGTATTGAATCTCTAAAGTTTTATCTTAAATTTTCAATGTTTCCTTAAAGTTTCCTAGACTTCTTTAATTTTTACATAACTTCCTTGAACTTCCTTAAACTTACTCGAAACGTAAGTTTATACCGAAGTTTAATACCTTAAGCTTGACACGTGTCCATCCTTCAACCACATCATCATATTCAACCTCCATCCGTTTTCATGAATATACATTGTTGCTAGCACTCGATGTTTGAGTTTTCTTCCTCCAGAATCTCTACTACCACCAGGAATAATACCTCTCGACCCACACAACAATAGATCAAGGAAAAACCATCAGGCTCCCTTCCCCAACTCTAATCCTATTATCCTTAAAGTCTCCCATTGTCAGTGCTCTTCGATCCATCTCCACTAAAGAGCCCCACATATTTGCCTAATCTTCAAGAAGATATTCGAGTTCCATGCATAAAACAGCAATCCCTCGATAGCTATCCATCCTCCATCCGCTTTCATGAATATACATTGTTGCTAGAACTCGATGTTTGAGTTTTCTTCCTCCAAAATCTCTACTACCAAGAATAATACCTCTCGACCCACAAAGCAATAGTCAAGGAAAAACCATCAGACCCCCTTCCTCAATTCCAATCCTATTATCCTTCAAGTCTCCCATTGTCAGTGCTCTTCGATCTATCTCCACCATGGAAATAAAAATCAACAAAAACGATACGAAACAGACAATACGTATAGGTTTCAGTAACCCCCTGTACGATATTTATATCGATACGAAACGGGTGATACAGTATCGTTTATTAGTTATTTATGTTTTCATTCATTGTGTAATTGTAATTGTGTTTGCTACTTTGTCTTTGAGTTGCTTCTCATGACTTTATATTTGGTAAATTTGGTTCTTATAACTCATTTGATTTTAATTTTTTTTAATTTGAAAAAAAATAAAATTATGTATCGTCCGAATATGTATAGGTTTCGGTTGGGACCAATACAATTCCCGAAACTATATTTTTAATCCTTGATCTCCACTAAAGAGCCACATATTTGCCTAATTTTCAAGAAGATATTGAGTTCCATGCATGAAACAGTAATCCCTCGATAGCTATCCATCATTCTAGTTGTTCTTATTCACGGCTTTGGATGAGCATTTACAAATGGCCACTATCAATGAAATGATATACGAATGCTCCTCTTTGGAAATAGATACGCCCGCCCCTATAGACTATAGTCTATAAATCTTCATAGAGTTGAATCCTTTGAAACAAAGAACACCGCCCTCTCGACTCCAAAAGGAGATAGCTTGAGTTGCTCAGGATTTAGGGAAATAGGATCACATATTCACATCTACAGTTCAACTTACTCCAATCGTCATTTTAGTTTAAAAATTCACAAAAATTTGCTAACATCCTCATCCAAAGGCCATTACTTGTGTTGTTGTACACGGTTTTTAATCTTGGTATGCCTCCAACATCTCAACGCTTTCCAAAAACCCATCTATATCGACTTGATCAACCCACTTTGGATTTGATTAAGCTTGGGTGTAGATAGTATTCAAAGGGACGTTCAAGTTCTCGAGATTGAAGCACCTCACTGCATGTTCAATGGAAATCTATCTTTCACTCCTTGCTCTTACAGGAAAATGATGAAACTTCTTGCCCCATAACTTGGGAATACAAATATATAGAGATGAATGATCCTCGATCATTCCTTCTCTGGTCGGCTAAAAAAGTATGACTCTGGCTGGTAAGTTATCGAGGTACCCATTATAATTTTTGGTATTAATGTTGTCCACCATCACCTTCATTATTATACAAACCTGACCAATACGCCCAAAGCCCCTGGACTGATGGAAAACGTCAAATCAAGCCCTATATCTATTTAGGGTTGTAACATACCACCACACTTCTGTAGCAGACGTTCTTGGCGGCTCTCACTTTATGTAGCTTTCAATCTAGCAGCAAACAGTCATTTTCCCTATTTAGGATGCCTCACACTCTACTCCAGGTAGCCCTCTCCGCGGCGGTCCTCACTCTAGCAGTCATAGTTGCTGGGAAGCTATGTATAGGGTAGGAAGCTCAATTCCCAAAAAGCTTGTTTCCCAAACTCTCTTCCTCGAACAAACAAACCTCCTAGGAAGCTCACTTCCTCTAATAGAATCGCTTCCTAGGAAGCTCGCTTCCATCACGTCCCAGTAGTCAAAGAGAGTTGTATGTGTGAAGTGATGTGGAAGACCACAGTCTATAGCCTAGGGTCAGTAAGGTGTAGACTCTAAGCAAGTATCGTCTGTTTGAAACCTAAGGCACCTACTTTTCCACAAAAATCTCATGTAAGATAAAATCAAAAGTATAGCTACCCATAAATAACATAATGAGAATGAGGAGCCTATATCTCATTTCTCGCTTCCCGTTTCCTAAGGTTTTTTTGAGTCTCGTTTCCCGCTTCTCGCTTTCGCTTTGCTTCTCGTTTTCACTTCTCGCTCTGATAACTATGCTAGCAGCAGACAGTCACTTTTTTTTTTTTAAAGATGGCTCTCACTCTGCTCTAGATAGCTTTTTTCGTGACTCGAACCCGAGACGTGGAGACCAACTCTGATACCAAATGATTTGAACATAACCAATGCGCCAAAAGCCTCAAGACTGATGGAACACGTCAAATCAAGCCCTATATCTATTTAGGGTCGTAACATACCATCACACTTCCGTAGCCGACGTTCTCGATGGCTCTCACTCTAGGTAGCTTTCACTTTGGCGGCAGGCAGACCTTTTTCCTTTAGGACGGCTCACACTCTGCTCCAGGTAGCCCTCTCCTAGGTAGCCTTCTTTGTGGTGGCTCTCACTTTAGCAGAAGGCATCTATCTGTTACATACCTTTTTAATTAAAATAAAATAAAAGAGAAGGGAGAGAAGATATAAATGATTCAAGGCAGTTGGGACCTCCAATTATGCCTCTTTAAGGAGGCAAACCTCCAGAAGTTCTCTCAGAACAATTTAGTTTAATTCATTGTAATTAGAAACAACCATTTACATGCCTTATATAGAGAAATAAACAGTTATAAACTACCCAAACGACCCACTACTCTTGTAACACCCGAGTCTAAGAACCAAGGGTAATTTTGACATTTCTTTATTTTTGGTCATTATTAAGGATATTATGAATTATTTGGTACTATTTCTTATTATGGGCATAGCATGCAGAGCATCTCATAATTGCAGCATTCAAATTTTTATTTGGTGGCGGTCACTCACGTTAAAAAATAAATAAAAAATTAGCACTGAGAACATTTTTTTAAAATTAAGTATGATGTATTATAGTTAAGTATGGAAGATTTAAGGTAAGATATGGTTTATTAAAAAAAATATTGGTGAAGTTAATTTCTTTAAAATGAGCCTAAATGCTTTATTTTCCAAGAATACTAAAAGAGACCTTAAGCCATTAGGAGAGCAAAATGGTCTTTTGCCGCTTGAGGAGAGAATTAGAAGAGAACGTGAGTTCTCTCCTCTTCCTATTATTTCCTTCTTTTTCTTTTCTTTCTCCACTCTCACTCTCATTTCCCTCCTCTCTCTCAAAGACCCAAGCCCCACCGCCACCGTCGGCACCACTATCGGACAACGCCAGCCGCCGATCAGCCAACGTCGCCGGCCAGCCCTAGTTTGGGCCAAAAACCCCACACCAAAATCTCTTCAAACCCCAATTTTTCTTGGTTTTCTTAACCCTTATCAAATACTAGTGTTGGGGGAGCCATTTGGGAGCTAAAGCACGCAATTAATTGGTAAATTTCTCCAACCAAAGTTATTTTGTTCATTCTTGACAAATCTTGATTATGTGTAATTAAAGCTTGAGTATCATGTTTTGGACATGAATTAATTTTGTTTATTGCTTCTAAACACCTTCTTGGGGTGTAGTAATATTGAGAAAATGATTAATTTGAAATAAAGTAGTGGGAATTGAAAAGGGGTAAAAGCGAGGGTTTATGTTAAAAACACAAATTTGGGGATTTTGTTAGTAATCATTTAGTTTGGTGAAATTAATTTGATAGATGTTTAAGTGAGGATATTTTAATTTGAGAAATGATTTTTATTGAATTTTACAAGTTAATTTTGATGATTTAATATTACTAAGAGTATTATGAGAATTTTTGAAAATGCTCTAAAGTGAATTTTGAAATAATGAGTTAAGTCCCAATGAAATGCTTATGATTTTAGATTAGATTGGAAAAGTATGAATGATTTATGTGGTTTGAAATTTATTTAAGAAACTACACAATTATGGAAAGTTAGGGAAAATGATGGAAAGGATTGGGTTTCTCGCCTGAAGTTCAAATTTAAAAATGATTTGTTCTTGGTTCATAGCTAATGCATTATTGTATGCATATATGTTATTATGCCTTAGGCGAGGACTTATCATCGGAGGTTGATCTGGGGAGCTCCAGTGCTAGCTAGGCTTGTCTAGGGACTCAAATCAGGTGAGTGAATACCTACTATAGTGATTTTGTCAAATTAAAGGTTAAGAACTAATGAGTATGTTTATGATTATGAACTAGTGAGTATGTTTATGGAATCAGTGGTAGTATGAATACGATGAATATGCGTATGTAACTAGTGAGTATGATTATAAAATCCTTGGTAGTATGAATACGTCTATGTAATTACATCCATGAATTAAGGATTATGTAAATGAAATCCTGAGATAAGGGTCAGGTCTCTTGATAACAGATGGACAGATGGATATTATCCACTAGGAATAGGGCTGCCTGTAAGGTAAGCGCCCAGATGGACAGATGGATACCATCCACTGGGAACAGAGCTGCCTATAAGGTAAGCGCCCATATGAACAGATGGATGATGGACAGATGGATACATCCAAAGGGAACAGGGCTGCCTATAAGGTAAGTGCCCAGATGGACAGATGGATACATCCACTGGGAACAGGGCTGCCTATAAGGTAAGCGCCAAGATAGACAGATGAATACATCCACTGGGAATAGGGCTGCTTATAAGGTAAGCGCCCAGATGGACAGATGGATACATCCATTGGGAACAAGGCAGCCTGTAAGGTAAGAACCCAGATAGACAGATGGATACATCCATTGGGAACAGGGCTACCTATAAGGTAAGCGCCCAGATAGACAGATGGATATATCGATTGGGAACAGGGTTGTCTGTAAGGTAAGCGCCCAGATGGATAAATGGATATCATCCATTAGGAACAGGGCTACCTGTAAGGTAAGCACCCAGATGGACAGATAGATATTATCTACTGGGAACAGGGCTGCCTGTAAGGTATGCGCCCAGATGGACAGAAGGATATTATCCACTGGGAACAGGGCTGCCTGTAAGGTAAGCACCCAGATGGACAAATGGATACCATCCACTGGACCCATGGGGTAAGTGCCCAGGCAGGCAGGGTAGTATGAATATGTACGAAATGTGATATGGGAGTCTAGGTAGACAGGCAAACATGTAGTATGAATATATATATGAAATATGACCAGGATGTTCCAAGCAGGCAAGCAAGCAAGTAGTATGGACATGTATGACAATGATAAGGAAATTCTACTCAGTAATTTTATAAAAACTTTAGACTCACTATGTAGTATTAGGAAAATTATCAATGGTCGTAAAGTAGTATATATGAGAAATTTGGAAAGTATGAGGATTATACTATATTATGTTTCAATTAATTTTCTTATAAACAGGTTTTACAGGTGATGTATAAGATTTGAAATCCTCTATTTTTAGTGGAGACTCTGCCGAAATTTTTCTAAATAAGAAGGGTGATTATAGTTAAATGTTCTTGTTTTGTGAATTAGCTCATGTTTATGATGTACCTATAGTTGATATTCATTCACTGAGCTATGTCTTACTTTGTTATTTTACCCTATTTCAGATTAGCAGCAGTTTGTGATAGGGAGCAGTCCTTCGTCGAGTTAGTATAGATCGTGCCGCGGTGTCATCCTTGTGTCAGCCTCAATTGAGGTCTCATTTTATTTAGACATATCACTAACATTTAATCTTTTGAGATTCTACATGTATGTTCTATGTTTTAAGAATATGTATGAGTGCATATGTTTTAGCAGGTTCACGATTAGAATTATGTTACCCACAGGAAGGTTCCTAGTAGTGCCTCACCTCGTAGGGTCCACTTCATCCGGGGGGGATCTACCCTACTGGAAGGGGTGTGACAACTCTTATCCCTAAATAACTACCTAGGTACGTATCATTCCACCTCCCTTGAGCGAACCTTGTTCTAGAGGTTTAGAATTAAATACTACTCTTGAATCCTAGCGTAAGATCAATGGAAATGAATGTCGTTACGATAAAGATGACCACTTCAAGGGGGTCTTCCTCCAAACAAATGCTTCGAGGGGGTTTTCCTCAAATCTTTAGTCTTCACAACGTCAATCCTCCACTTCCATCTATTCTTCTGTTGAAATCATCACACAATCGCAGGATGCCAGGATCATTGCTTTGATACCATTTGTTATTCACCTTTCTAATTAAAATAAAATATAAAAAAATAAGGGAGAGAATATATAGCTGATTCGAGGCAGCCGGGACTTCCATTGATGCGTCTTTTTTTTTATTGGTAAGTAGCAAATATAATATAAATCAAAAAGTGATACAATAGTTTACAGAGATGTAAACTAAGTGTAGCTATCAAGGAAACGAAATAAGCAAAAAGGGAAAAAGTAGAACGTATACAAAGGCTGATTCCTCGCAATAATAACATATCTCTCACTTCTTGACCCAATTGACTTGTGGAACTCCATTCCACAATCTGGCGCCAAACACGGGCTAGAATTCGAGAAGATGGAGAGGAGTCATCAAAGACGCGAATATTCCTCTCTTTCCAAATATTCCATGAGATAGCACCAGGCAAGATGGTTCAGATTTCTTCCTCGACACCCATCAAAGTAACCAATTTCCAACCCAATAAAAAGCTCAAAAAGGAGAAGGGGAAGACCCACTCCACTCCTACTCGGGATAGGAACGAAGCCCACAGACAACCGAACAATGCAAGAGCAAGTGGTTCACAGAGTCTTCCTCATTCAGGCACAGATAACAACGGTTTGCCCATGTTCCACCCTCTAGTCTTTAAGTGATCAATAATAAGCATTTTGTTTAGAGCAGCAGACCAGAGGAAAAATGATACCTTTGTTGGAACATGGCTAGCCCAAACAGTCTTATAAGGAAATGAGTGATCGGGTTCAACTGCAAAGGACACTGTAAAAGGGATCTCACTGAAAATCGACCGGAATTGCTTTTGGACCAAATCCTATCATCACTAATCTAGGGACAGGGGGAGGAGGAGCTCAAACGAGCTAGCAATCGATACATATCCTTGACTTCCCAATCATTTAGGTTTATCCGCAACCTAGGACATCATACTAAGTCACTACCTGCCCTCTCAATGAAATCGGAAATTAAGGCCGGGGGAAATCGATACAAAATCCTCTTAAAGTTGCGACGAACAGCACCAAACGTCTGTCCAAAACTGGAAATCGGCCCCATTTCCAAGCTTGAACCTAATGAACGGATCTAACAAAGGAGCTACAACCATAATACCTATCCAGATACACACACTATGAGGACCTCTCACCCTCTTTAACATCCAAGGGGAGGCTACCACATATTTTGTGATGATCACCTTTCTCCACAAACTCTCCCAATCTTCTCCAAACCTCCAAACTCATTTCCCCATAAAAGCCTTATTCACCATGCTCAGTGGGGTAATATTTAGACCTCCTGCTCTTAACAGTTTGCAAATTTGATTCCACGCAACCGGATGATAATTCCTATTTTCCCATCTCTCATCCCAAAGAAAATTACGCTGAATACGGTCTAGGGACAGACCTACAGACCTTGGAAGTATGAAGGATGACAAATAGTAAGTCGAGAGGCTCCTAAGGGTACTCTTGAGGAGGGTCAACTGTCACAGCTTGAAATGAGGCACAACTTCCAACCTACTAATCTGGATGAGAATCGTTCGATTACCGGAGCCCAGACGGCTTTAGATTTGAAAGGAGCTCCCAGGGGGAGTCCGAGGTAAGTGTAGGAGAGTGACCCTATCTTGCAACCAAAGCAACTGACCAAGAGGTCAAGGTGGGGAATGTCTCCAACTAGCACAATTTCGCTCTTACCCAAATTAATTCTAAGACTCGATACTGCTTCGAAACATCTCCGGATACAACGAAGATTTAGGAGTTGTGACCAGGAAGCTCCACAAAACACTAAAGTATCATCCGCAAATTGTAGATGTGAGATACTGAGGCGCTCACGACCTATGGAGAAGCCTACAAATGCCCGCCCATTTGCTCTAGACAACATACGATTCAGAGATTCCAATACTATTATAAATCAAGCCGGTGAAATAGGGTCCCCTTACCTTAACCTCTAAGAGCTTCTGAAAGCTCCCATTCAGGAGGATTGAGAAGGAGGCCGAGGATACACAAGTTGAGATCCACACTCTTCACTTAGGCCCAAAACCCATTATTTGTATCACATATAACAGGAACTCCCAACTTACATTATCATTGGCATTTTCGATATCAAGTTTGCAAATAAGACCAAGGGTTTTAGCCTTAAGACGCTCATTCACACATTCATTTGCAATGAGTATGTCATCTAAAATATGTCTTCCTCTCACAAAGGCACCCTTTTGAGGTGAGATGACTGAGCCCAAGATGCTACTAAGGCTGATGCCAAGACTTTAGCTATGATTTTGTACGCACCACTGACCAGACTAATGGGTCGTCTTTCAGCTCCTGAGCTCCAGCCTTCTTCGGAATCAGTGACACAAAGGTATTGTCAATCGCCCGATCAAACCTTCTTAATTTGTGGATTTCCTGCAAGACTGCTAGAAGGTCCATCCCCACAATATCCCAACAAACTCTGTAAAATTCAATAGAGAAGTCGTCGGGGCTAGGAGCTTTGTCCCCTTCCAATGAATGAATGGCACTCAAGACTTCATCTTCCCTGAAGGCTCATTCTAAGGCTTCGCTTTGGTTAAATTGGTTTGAGGTAATGGAATCGAAAGGAAGGTCGTCTAACTTAGGTCTCTAAGGAAATTTTTCCAGATACAAATCCTTGTAGAAGACAACCACAAACCGTTTAATATTCTTTTGGTCTGTCGTCTAATCCCCATCACTCCTAAGGCTGGAGATGAAATTTGATTATCTATGATAGTTGGTCATCCGGTGGAAGAATTTTGTATTTTGATCCCCCTCTTTAAGTCATCTAATCCTGGACTTTTGTTTCCAATTGATCTCCTCACGCCTAACAGTTGTCAAGTATTCTACTTTCTTAGAATCCCTTGCTTGACTCTCCTCCCTGGTAAGGGATCGTAAATTCTCAATAGAATCAAAGGCCTTGATATCATGCACGAGCCTAGCTTTCTCCTCCACCACATTCCCAAAAACTTCCTTGTTCCAACTCTTAAGTTTTGCTTTTAGGGCCTTAAATTTCAGGCCGAACCATGTACTAGGGAGGCTCACCACATTCCCAAAAGGATATTGAACCGTGTACTAAGGGAGCCTACTGCCTACCTTCTTTTTATATTTTTATTTTATTACGTAACAGATTATCCATCATGTTCCTTCCTCTTCCAAACAAACTCCTTTGGAATATCCTCTCCCCTAACATCAATCTTCAAAGGCACTCTTTCACTTCCATCTTCTTCAACAAAGTCGACAGTCTTCATCTCCGTGACAATTGTCCACAATCTGTCTTTTCTCCTCATCATCCTTCTTCTTTCCTATGATTACATAATTATAGTCCGTAAAAGCATTAGATTTGACCATAGAGGCTCATTATCACAATTTGACGTCATAACCGAAAAAAGGTGGAGCATTCTAGTAGGTTCAGTCCGCAACTTTATTAACCACCAAAACTGACACCAGATACATCCACTTAAACTATCCGGCCCAATCAAAAAAATTGTGACCAATTTATCACAAAACAGGTCTTGAAGTTCAACATACTACAGCTACTACTGAACTCAACCAAGTTCATACATTTCTCCTAAATGTCGTTCTAAATTTTCATATTGGAATTTTTTTTTTTTAAATCTGTACAGTTTACAATTAGATTCGATGAACACTACAAACATTACAATGTAAAATGAAGTGGATTAAACAATTCTGATACAAATATGAAAAGAAAATGCAACAAACCTAATCAAATCAGAAAACAAATTCACAAAGCGAAGCAGAATGAAACACAGACCTTCAGGTTGATCATTCTCGGAAAATTCCTTCTCGAGCACCCGATCGAACATTTTCGCAATGCTCCCCTCTCCGGAATTCGGTGGTGATGCTTCGAGAGAAAGGTTTCCGAAAAACCTTTCCCTGGTTTCCTCGTCGGATCTGGCGGAAACAGAGATCGTCGTCAAGACAAAACAAGTCATTAATCCAAATTTACACCAATTTGGATTAAAATTCGACATTGGAGATGAAACTCTGCTCTAATTTCGCAGCAGAAAGAGATGACTAGCTACGGACAAGAAACGTAAAAATGGACTGTAGAACTGGTTCTTAGATCGCTCGAAGCCATTTGTGAAGAGACAAACAGGGTTTGAGATTCCGGTTTGGGGGAATTTTAATGAGGGGCTGTCAAAGGTTGGTTGAAGGCGGGATTTTTAAGGGAAATGGAGAACGGACCCCATGGTCAGCTTAGTGACCTCATTGGTCCAAGCTCTTTTTTTACCATCCATCAACTGTGGTTATCTAACCATAATTTTTACAAAAAACAAAAAATATTAATTTTAATTTAATTAAGTTTAACCATGATTAAACAGAGGTTAAAAGGAACATGGGACACTTGGGTCAGCATGTGTCATTTAGTGTGTGGAGAAGTCAAAATCATGGGGCACATGATTTTGACTTCTCCATCACTTGTCCCCTATTCTATGGTTACCCGAGGCAAGGGTTTTCTGGCTTCGCTAGAGACAAATCCAGGCCCCGGATACGTGTGCACATAAATCAACATTTTGGGTGCCATGAATTGGAGCATCTAACGGTTTGGAGTGAGTGTTGGTGATCTCCTCGCAAGCACTAACCGGAGAAGATCCGTGTCTTAATTATGTACTTAAACACCAAATAAAAAAAGGGTGAAAATAACCAAAAAAGACATCTTATTCTTCGACATTCTATCGTAGGCCTAGAAATCCTACAAATCTCGTCCTCATTGAAACTCCTTCCCCCCTTACTCTTTTTTTTTTTTCCCTCTTGGTACGAATTTAGAGTTTTATGAATAGAAAATCAAATATCGCTCATCTCTATCATGGATTCATTTCAAATAGCGAACAATGATTGCTTGAGAGAATGAGAATTGTTTTTTGTTTTTTTTTTTATGGTTGCCCGTGCTGAATTTATTTCCAAATTTTGAACATCTGATTTTCGAGATTAGACTATTGCATATTCTGCAGGGATTATTTGGATTGATCTGTGATTGATCGTGCTTCTGACTCACATTCGGTTAAATTTTCTTTATAAGGAACTAGCGGGTGGTACTTGTGATGCACATGAGAACAAGGGGAAGGAGTTAACCACAGTTAATAAGAGTTAAAAGGGACACGTGTTAACCTTCAGGTGCGATTGAACCCTCCCCGAGTTCAATCACGATTGTGGTTCCATTCTTTAAATAGAAAGATGAGCAAGGGGTAGTTTGGGAACTAAAGTAAAATATTAAATCAAAGTTTTGTTTTATATAAGGGTAATTTGGAAATTTCAAAAAATCAGGTTACGCCTATCTCTCGAATTATAATAGTAAAGATATATGAACTGATCGACGGAAACATAAGAAGGTGAGAGAGGAAGGAATTATAACGTATAATATGAGATAGAAATTGAGAAGGTGAATTACAATGACATTAGATTCAAAATAAGAGGATTGCCTTCCCAAAAGATTGAAACGTTTGTAAAACCAATTGTGCATGTTTAAATTCATCTCATCTCTGTCTTTGGTCGTAGATGATAGCAAGGTTGAGAAATTTGTTTTTTTTTTTTTTTTTGCAGGGGGTGTGTTTTATAGTTGAGGGTATGAAAATTTTGAATTGAATTGCTGTTTTTTTTTTTAACAGTAGGAAGAACACAAAGAATGACAGAGTTAATATCTTTAATTTTTTAATTGGCGGCATAATAGAGTATTTTTCATAAGTAAAAAACAATATAAAGTGCTTACTACTCTTTTATAATGATGTTATATATAATATACTATACATTTTGTTACGTGATTTCGTTATATGTTTTTCTATTTTTATATATTTAATTTTGATGCAATAATAACATAAGACGTAAATAGATCTTATATTTTTAATACAGATTTAACATCTCTATTATTACAATGAGAATATGACCATTAAAAATGTTAATTAAATTTTATCAATGTATTATAATGAGAATGTCAAAACTATACTTACACTAATCTTCTCTATCTCTAGACTCTACTACTTATACTTATATCTTCTTTTCATATACTATTATAATTACTATTAACAAAATTACTTTTACACTTATATTTTCCCTATTATTATAATGAGAATGAAAAAATTGCCCCGTACACTTATATCTTCTCTATATTTTTTGTACTATTATAATGAGAATACAACACTTATAAACATTGATTGAAAGTTGTAATTATTGACAAAATTATCCTTACATGTATATATTTACTATCACTAAGAAAATGAAATGAGGGTGATGATGAAATGATTATAAATGTAAGTTTTTATACTTTTTTATATACTATTATTTATAATGAAGGGTAATTTTATATTTTTATAAAATCTTATCTCCACTTTACGTCTCTCTCCTTCCATACTTTCTCACATCTTTTTTTTTTTGGAAGGTACTTTCTCACATCTCTCACACATGCATCAAGTGAGTCTCATTAGGGTCCTTCTTCCTACTCTCTCTCCTCCTTCCCTCTCTCATATGCGTCACATGTGCGACCCACTAGAAAGTTATAGTACTAATTTTGTCATAGTGATAACATAATGCATTTTTGAAATAGTACTGACATAATACATAATATTAGCATGTGTATAGTTGATACATACTTGGTATACAATTTAGAAGAGTACTAATGTAAAGATATTTTAAGTTTTTGACACAATACTAACATAACACATGGTATTAAAGTGTTACTGCGTAAAGTTTATATAACTAATATATGTATAGTATAAATATAATTTACAATATAAAATACCATACACATATATTATGGTGTAATAGATCATGTATGTAGAGAGGCAGAGCAGGCCCTAGTCCAGCCCTCAAGTTATGGGTTTTCGGAAATTTGAGAATACTTAGCTCATGGGCCTTGAGAAAGAAAGAAAACTCGATTTTGCGGGCTTATGAGGTTGGGTCAGTTTAGGTACCAGTTTAAGGGCCCAATTGTCACTCGTACAATCGTGCTAATACTCGTATGACAAGGTGTGCTCCTTTCACATGTTCATGATATCAGTAATGAACAAATCTTTTTGGCCGAACAACAAATGACTCTTGGTATTTGGCCAACATACACTAATAAAAAGGACAAGTATCCCATATTAAGTATTAGCCTCTAATTTTCCTAAAAGTCTATCAATAATCCCCTATTAAGAAGTGTTAAATGATTACTTTAAAACTAAAAAAAACAAATTTGCTATGGGTTGCAGTTAAGGTATTACTATCCCACTTCAGTCCCACATCGTCTGGGTACTAGCCTCCGCAGGGGTGTATAAGGGGCATCCACTTCTCTTTAAGTTAGGCCCTTTTGAAGTGAGTTTGTGGATTTATACTTATGACACACTAGCAGTTACCTTCGTGGCTACCACTAGAAAGGTCATGAGTCCAGGCACATTATGCATTATTTGTTGCTGGGAATTTCTTGACTCTAGGTTCATTATGCATTATTTGTTATTGGGAAGTTATTAAGTCTAGGTGCATTATGCATTGCTTGTTAATCCTACATGTACTTGACGTTAATACTTTGTTAATTCTACTTTAATCTGGTACTATTGGAAGTTGTCCGATTTTAGTTATGACATTCTAATGATGCAAACCTATTTTCTTGATGTTATATAATGATGAGATAAAAAAATATATATATAATAATAAAATTATTGATTTTTAAATGATTATATTCCCAATTTTTCGATAGGATACTTATACAAAACTATCACATGATGAATAATTATCAACATTTTTATTTTTTATTTTTTTTTAAAATCATTTTGGTTGTCTGTTTTTAATTTTATCATAATTTTTTTTTTATCTTTTTTGTTTATTCATTTTCTTTCAACACCTGTGCATTTGCACGGGGTTTTTGCTAGTGTGTGTATATATATATATAGAGAGAGAGAGAGAGAGAACTAGATACCAAAAATAAATACAATCAAGTTTATAAGATTTTGCATCATAGGTGAAACTGTATATTACTTGTGGTATTTGATACACATATTAATATTGTTAATATTAATTAATAGTTAAAATTTAAAAATAAGCAAAGCTTTATGTTAGAAGAAATTCATGTTTTATTTCATTAGTATGTGTGAGACCGTATATTAAAGCATATATTAACATATAGCAATTGTTGTTGTAGCCTCCAAACACATTAGTGAAATGCGACAGTTAGAATATTTGTTTTAAAATAAAATCGTTAAGACATTTTTTAAACTTATTTTTGGGTACAAGTTAATACATTTTCTAATATTTACATTTTATGATGTGTCAATATCCCTTTGGTGGGACGCAAAGCTTGCCCCCATTGGTGGTGTGCAATTGAATTGGAGGGTGAGATGTTAAGAATATCCACTTGTTCGCTAACTTAAAACATCTATTAACCATACTAATCGATCTATTAACCATACTAATCGAGGTTTCGGCCTAACTTAAATCGTGAACTAAAAATATTTAGTTGGTTATAGCCTTCACTTATGCAATGACAATTCCTATCATGTTCCATTCCCCTTTGTTGGTTGATTTGTGTTCATCTAAAGATATATGTCAAATGATTTGGGATCTTCATTAGTTGTTGTCGGCGAGAGTGAGCATAGTTTCTGGTTACTCACATTTGTTTTCATGTTCAAATTCACCACTTATTAATTCGGTAGGGATAAGTCCTAGGCAATGGATAAGGTCTTAGTCTGCTTAGAGTTTTTGGTAAAAGGTTCAGTTAAATCTGGAGAAGGTGTTAGGCACCCCGGCACATCCGTTCTACAACGGTTCCCTACTTATTAGGTTTAAGCCAAATTAATGTCAATTGTTAGTCAAATGTCTCAAATTTAGTTTATACTGATCCAAGAAATAAAGAGTTAAACTAGGGTCGAACCCGTGTTGGGTTGCCTACGTATTCACATTGGGGTAAGATCAGACCGAGCGTAGTTCTGGCATATGAGCCCGTGCCAAGGCTAGAGGAGTGTTATGTGTGCACCAAGGGTAGCTTAAGGTCTAGCCGAGAGGCTAGGGGTGGTTTGCCGGGTTGGTAAAGTGTTGAGTTATGTTTGATTGAGACCGATAGGCCAAAGGGAGACTAAGGGTTGGGCCCTGTAGGCCAACATTGGGCCCGGTAGGCTTTGAATTGGGCCTTGTAGGCCAAAGGTAAACCTGGTAAGCTTAGGGTTAGGCCCGGTTAGCCAAGAGGAGTTTTACCATGGTTTGGGTCCGGTAGGCCAAGGGTAAACCCGGTAGGCTTAGGGTTAGGCCAAGGGTGAGCCCGGTAGGCTAAGATTGGGCCTGGCAGGCCAAGGTTGGTTTAACCGTGGTTAGGATTGCTAACCGGGGTTGGGCAAGGTCCAAGGTTGGTATGACCGTGGTTAGGATTGCTAACTGGGATTGGGCAAAGTATAAGGTATGTTTATGGTCCTTAAGTATGATTTGAATACTTTTAGGGATTTTTTTTCCAATTTTCTAAGTTAAATGGGGCTAACCATGGTTAAAACATGAGTTTAACCATGGTTAGTCCGGATATCCAAAGTTGGGTATTCAACAAAGTTTGGATTCAGGGTTAGAACGCCACTCTAGTTTTTACATGGTTTTTTGGAAAATTTTGAGATTTTTTCCAAGGGGTTAGTCTAACTAACCATGGTTAGCTCTTAACCGCGGTTGAGTTAACCATGATTAATGCAAAAGCAAATCCTGGAAAAGTTTGGAATGGACCCCAAGGGTCTAGTCAAGTCCGGTGTAGGCTTTCCATGAGCTGTGGGTAGTACAAGGCCCAAAAAAAACATTAATGCTAAAGTTGGGGGTAAATACATTACCGCCAATTTAGATTATTCATACAACCAGAATGGCAGTGAATGCTTCACTGCCAACTTTAGCATTTTTTAACTGAGATTTGCTTCCTTATAACTTAGGTTAAGGGTGGAGTTAGGGGGTCTTGGACCCATGCTTTTGAAGCTCAAGAAGAAGGGAAAGCCCTGGGCCTGTTATGGGCCCTGGGGGATACCTTATGTGGGCCTGGTGTGGACCCAAAGTCCTGTGCACATAAAATAACAGAGTGTCGATAATCAATTTACCGATACTTTGGCAGTTTTCTTTTTTATGTAATTTAACCATGGTTAGGTTAAAGAGGAGGGGCTGGAACTCTTAGGTTAAGCTCAAGGAGGCCTCAAGGTTCCAACCCAGGCCTTGGAGTGGCCCAAAGAATGCTCAGGTGAAGCCCACAAGCCTTGAAACAGAAAGCTCAATGGGTGTTGGCACTGTGTTTACCGACACCTTGCAAATTTTTCAGAAAATAAAAAATACCCTATGGGGCTGCTACTCGGGTGAACCCAGAGGTTCCCTCATGGATTGAGGGACCCCCAGAGACCTCTGAGGCCACCTGAAGTGTACTCTACCCTTAGGGAGGTTCCCCACATCTATGAGGAAGGTGGGGGAGTCCCCTGTTATGGGATTCTTGCAAAATCGAGAATAATAGTCCCCTGGAAGGACTAAGGGCTCACAATGAGTGCCAAAACAAATGCGAAAATGAGGGGTAGGGGAAAGCCCTACCCTGCTGCTGGTATGGCAGAGCTGGTGGTGCTACTCGTGGTGGTGGCATTGCTCGTGGTGGCAGGGAGGCTGCCGGAGATCGGAGAAGCTGCTGGGGACTTCGGGGAAGCTTCTGAGAGTGCCTAGACGTCTGAGGAGAGGGCTAGGGCTTCGGAGATGGACAGGGGTTCGACTGTGGAGCTTTTCCTCAGTTCTCACGGACATGGGGGGGGGGGGGGGTGTTCCCTTTATAGGAGAGCCCATGGGGCCACCCCTGGTATTAGTACCAGGGTTGGCGAGATCGGAGAGGGGCGGTGCAGGCGTGCCTGAGCCCAGCAGGGGCTGGGTGTGCAACAGGAAAGAGATACATGGAATGACGGTAATATGTTTACCGTCATTCCTAAGCCTGCACAAATTAGAGTGTCGGTGAAGGGACTACCGCCCAAAATGTTTTTTGCCCACAGGGCTCCTGTCCCATGCAGGCACACGGTACTTTGGCTTGGATTTGAATTATTTGGGCCTGGGCTTGGGCCCAGGCCGCGGTTTTAGCTTTCTAAGGGGTTATGGACCTAGGGTTTAAGCCCTAAGGGCTTAGGGCTAGGCTAGGCTACGGCTAGGGCTAAGGCTACGGCTAGGCTAGGGCTAGGTTAAGGTTAGGGC
Organism: Tetracentron sinense; assembly: GCA_015143295.1. NCBI lineage: Eukaryota > Viridiplantae > Streptophyta > Magnoliopsida > Trochodendrales > Trochodendraceae > Tetracentron > Tetracentron sinense. Next base: position 10,357,526 of record CM026571.1, on the reverse strand, counting down.
TAGGGCAAGGTTAGGGCTCGGCTAGGGTTTACCTAGGGTTAACTAGGCTAGGCTAGGGTTAACTAGGGGTCTACCTAGGGTTAGTCCTATGGTTAAGGCTAGGGTTCACCTAGGGTTAGGGTTTAACTAGGGTTAAACCTGGGGTTTGCTAGGGTTTTGCCTAAGGGTTGTTAGGGCTTTACCTAGGGTTAAGGGGATTTGGTTAGGGGCTAACCATGGTTAAAAACTCTTAACCACAGTTAAGGGGGTGTAAAAATTGGGTGCTTACAGCGAGTTCAGTTATTGCTGGCGAGGAGACCGTCAACAATATTCGAAAAGTGTTACGTACTCTTGTGCATGCTAAACAAATTGTTGTGCACGTAAAACCAAGGTTTTGATTAGCGTGCATGTGCATAATATGTGACACTTTCGTAGTGAATGTTAGCGATTTCCTCGGCAGTAACTATTGGAGAAGATTTTGTTATATCAAATAAATAATTGACAATCTTTAATCAAAAAAATGTGTCAATGTTCAATTTGGAAATCCAGAGTCGACGGTGGTACTGTATCTACCCCTAAGGGGGAAGGTTACAGGATCGAGTCATAGGGATGCTATAGTTGTAATATCTACCCTCTTAGTCAAGCTTCAAATGCTAGACATTTACTTACTATTCCTATAATAAATACTAACACTACTAGTCGAGGGTTGTGGCATAACTGCATGACTTTTATCCAAAAAATAAAAAGAATCAAACAGATTAATACAAGTTGGGATCATATCCAATCACAATTGAACTTGGAAGAGCTCAATTGCACCCACGAGACAACATTTGTCCATGTGGACAAAGGAGGCGGCTAGCAAGGAGGTTATAGCCCGTGCTTGGAATGTGCAGGTGCAAGGGTCAGGTATGTTTAAGCTATGTATTTTAATTGATTAGTGTTGAAAAGATCTTTTTAGGTGGAACAGAGAAGTTTTCGGCAATATTCATCGATGGAAAGAGACTAAACTTCGTGAGTTACAAGATATTCAGGGTCATCCAGCATCCAAAGTAACCAAGATACTTGAAGGAAATTTGAAGCAGAGTTTGGACAGTCTTTTGGAACAGGAAGAAATCTTCTAGGCTTAGAATGCTCGAGTCTGGTCATTAAAAGAAGGGGACCGGAATACGAGCTCCTTCCATATGTCAACTATTCAGAGGCGCCCAACAAATAGAATCGACGTTATCAAATCAAAGGATGGGGTTGAACATTCTTCTCCATCGACGGTTGAGAATTGCATCTTATGAAATTTCTCTCAATTGTATAAATTCTCTAACCCCGTGATTACAGACAAGATTCTTGATACTATATCTCGTAAGGTTTCCGAAGACATGAACTGTGATTTATGTCAACCCCTTCTTGATGCCGATATTAAGACTACCACCTTTCAGATGGGTGTGACCAAAGCCCTGAGTCAAGATGGGATGTTTGAAATCTTTTATCAACATTATTAGGACATAGTGGGGAAACAAGTTATCCATGATGTTCATAGCTTTTTTTATGAGGGGTTCCTCCTTCACAAGGTAAACCTTACGAATATTGCCTTAATTCCTAAAGTGGCCAACCCGCAACATTTAGGCCAAATGCAGCCCATAAGCTTGTGCAATATCTATACCTCTAATAAAAGAGAGAGTTAACCAAGTAGGTGTCGTCCAACTTCTCCTAAATTTCTATTCCAAAATTATCCTCTTTCCCTTTTCACTTACCACGTCATTAGAAGGAATGTTGGTGGGCCGCTTGTGGAACCTATATGATTTTTCACTGTGTTGGGACCATTTGGGCCGTTTTAACTATCAAAAAAAAAAAAAAAATTTGTTGGATTCTTTATTTGAACATTTTTTTCAAAATTAAATTTGTTGGAATCTCTATTTTAAATTTTTTTTTTAAATTTGCATATAATCTTTTTGCTGCCAACTCTTGTTGTTGCTGCCACGTTCCACCGTCCTTAATCTACCCTTATTACAAGAGTTAAACAGCTGTCTATGCCCTCTTAAATTTTATTTGTTTTTCTTCTGTACTTTCTTTTATCCTCTCTATGCCCAGAACGTTGTCAACCTGAGATCTCTTCTATCTTGTGCTGCCTGCAACAACGGCATCACCACCTCCACGACCAAAAATCGAGTCAGGCTAATAAGAGACATGGGTTTGAGCTCAAATGAAAGATTTTTTTTTTTTTAATTGAAAAACCTAAACCTCTCTTTCTCTCTCCCTCTCATATGTCCCAACTCGTGTAATTCTCTCACCACACCCTAACTTCCTCTCACTCTTCCCTCTTTTAATTAAAAACATAAGTCCAGTAATGGAGTTTTTTCAGTTGAGGAATCTATTTCTTTCGGCAAATCATGTCCTATTCTACAACTATTCTATTGCATCTACCCCTAATTCATCGCTTCATCGTGAATTTCGCTCGATTTGAGAAACTATCAAAGACAATGATAAGATCTAAATAGGTTTTCCTCCTTCAAATCTACTGTTTTATTTCCTTTCTCAAGTAGGGTTTTGAATGTATGTGATGACGCTCTTGTACCTTGCTTTATACTTGCAATTTTTTTCCTTTTTGTAACAACTCAAGCATAAATGGTTTTCTTTATGATGCTCTTTTACAGAATTTATTATAATAATGATTGAATTCACTGCAATGTTTAGCTTACATAATTATTTGTATCTCATTGCCCTCGGAAGGAATTAGTAGTATGTCTTCTCCATTACATACAACCGTGCACGTGCCGGGCCAACTAGTGGTGTATAAAATTTGTGTCCGAGTTTTGGCCAATCGACTGCGCAACATTTTGGGGGAGTTGGTACATCCTGCTTAAACAACCTTTGTGTCTGGGAGAATCATATCAGAGAATGTTTTTATCAGCCATGAGATTTTGCACTATATGAAAGGTAAGAAAAAGGTTCAAAATTTTGTATGGCAATTAAAATGGATATGAATAAAGCTTATGACCGATTGGAGTGGGAGTTTATAGAGATACTCCTTCGGAAGATGGGTTTATGCGAGAGGTGGATTGGTCTTTTAATGCAATGCATTATGACTGTATTGGGGGATCCGTCAGGGGGGGACCCTTTTTCCCCTTTCATCTTCATCTGGGCAGCAAATTTACATTTCTTATCAACTTCAGCGGATGGAGGAAGATTAGCCTTTTCAGGGAATTTGAGTTAAAAGCACCAGTCCCGTTATTTCCCATATGCTGTTTGTGGAAGATAGCATCCTCTTTGCACAGGCTTCTATTGCTCATGTTTTAGAGATAAAGAAACTTTTAGTGGACTGCTGTAGAGCATGTGATCAGATGGTTAATTACAAAAAAATTGGGGTTATTTTCAGCTCTAATACCCCTTGGAAGTTTCAGCGTATTTTGTCAAGAATGTTACACATGTGTTTCATGGATCAGGTAGGGGTCTATCTGGGTTTGTCCACAGTATTTGGCCGCTCCAAGGGCCATTTATTTTCAGCCATCAAGGATCGAGTTAAGGCTACACTTCAGTCTTGGAAGATGAAATTTCTCAACAAGACCGGCGAGAGATACTTCTAAAAGCCGTCATCCAAGAGATCCCCTCTTATGCTATGGGGTGTTTCAAATTGCCGATCTATGTGTGTAAAGACATAGCGTTGATGATTGCTAATTTTTTGTGGTTTCAGGAGGAAAATATCAAAAAGACTCGTTGGGTGAGTTGGAGAACTCTATGCAATAGCAAGGCGATTGGAGGCAGAGGATTCCGGGACTTGGAGACTTTTAATCTTGCTCTTCTTACTAAGCAAGGTTGGTTGATCTTGAACAACCTGAGTTCGTTGTGGAGTTAACTCGTGAAGAGCATTTATTTTTCTCATTCAAATTTTTTAAGAGCTAAGGTGGGTTACTGGCCATCCTGGGCTTGGCAGAGTCTTCTTGTGGGACAACAAGTGTTTGTGGCAGGTCTCTGTTGGCAAGCAGGGGACGGTGCATCAATTGACACTTGGACTGAGGTTTGGATTGTTAGGGTTTTTCTTATTAATTAAAAACCTATGTGGTCTGGCGCAATCCTTAGTTTTCAAAACTCGGATTGTATTGCTGTCAATAGAGAATGTTAAGGACAATGGGTCCCACTAAAGAGATGTGAGCAAACAGGGACTCTTTAAGTGTTATTAAAGCTAACAGCATGGTCAGGGTTGGTGACCGTTAGATCTTTGGTGTGATCCCTCTTAACCCTTGGATCTTATGATGGGTAAGGTTCCAAGGGTATATAAAGCAAAGAGGGGGTCCCTCTTTTCTCTTACGTCAATTTGAAGCCCCATTGAATCAGACCTAAGGAGAAAAGAGAAGACTCTCTCATCTCTCTCAAACGCCGAGAAACACAGCATCATACCGTGAAGGGAATAGGGAAATTCCAGCGAAAGGTATGAGATTAACTATTTCAATCCTTGTTTGCTTTTGATTATGAAATCTAGAAAAATTGATCGCATGGTCTAGATCCAGGATTTGAATAATCTTGTTTTGTTTTAACATTATTAATCTTGAATCCCAACAATTGGTATCAGAGCACAGGGTTGACCTTGTGATTAATTTTTCTTAATAATCAAATCTAAGTAGGGTTTTATTTTCGGATTTAAATAATCAATTTTCTTGTGATTCGGATTAAAGGAAATTGAGAAATATAAATTTAAAGGTAAATAAGATAAAGAAATTGATTTTCAGATTTGATAATCAATTTTTGTGTTTCCGAATTAATTTTTAAAGTTGAATAAATCCGAGTGATTCCGTTTTAAAGAAGATCAAAAAAAAAAAAAAAAAAAAAAAGTTTTCACCGTTTTCAGTTGGACGGCGATTCCGCCGCCGTTCGTCGCCGGAAGGGATCACCGGCGGTGAGGTTTTTCTCGCCGGAGGGTGGCCGTCAGTTTGGCACTGGCGGCAGCCGGAGAGGTGGCTGGTAGAGCCCCTAATATGAAGGAAACAGTAAACGGTTTAGGGTTTGGAAATACAAAAATAAAAATAAATAAATAAACTGTTTTCGGGTGAGGGAGATAGAGTCACGAGGGTCACCCGACCCTGTGACCCGATCCATAAACCGAAACGAATAAATTGATCCGGAACCGAATGCCTTGGGCCGATCCAACCCATATACAGATACCGACCCTGAAACCCGAACATAGGACCGAATGGGTTTGAACCGACCCGATCCATATGGGGTATGACCCGAACCGAATGAGATCCGATCTGGTTCATGTTGACCGGACCGGACTGGGAACTAAGCCAAACCAGGATCGCTGACTGAACCGAACCGAGCGGAACCTGGACCGGACCGCGTAAGACCGTCAAGCTGCGTGCGCGTGATGCGCAGACCAGCGCGTGAATAACAGAAACCGCGGGTGAATGGCAGTACCCGCGCGCGTGCAGAGCACATCCAGCGCGTGGCGCGCACTACCTGCGCGTGAGGCGCGCGTGACACTTGCAGGGAGTGTCCCCTGCGCGTGACACGTCCACGGGACACGTCTAGGGAGAGTGTCCGACCTTCCCTGAAGTTTTTAGATGTTCTGATTTCGTTTTTGGGGTCCATTTAGACTTCTGAGCATTGTAAATAGCTGTTTTAGTGCATGAATATTATTTTCCTATGGTTTTGACATTAAATAAAGGAAAAAACTTGATGCTTTTACCCAAAATTAATATCAGGAATTAAAGTTAGATCATCCTATGGGGTTTAGGTTTGATCTGTAAGGCGTTCATTCGAATGGTCATAACCAAAGTAGGTTAGATTGTCTTGCCCAAAGGTGACCGTCCTATGGAGGTTATGATTATTCGAATTTAGGGATTTCAATCTCTTTAAGATCGCGAGTTTGCACTCACCTACATTGAATAACTAGTCTTGCCCAAAGGTGTTTAGGGACTTCTTGTAGACTGAGTGGGGCAGAATGATTTGTGCGTGGCGGTGAGAGAATGATAACCTTCTTGCCCAAAGGTGTAGAAGTGTCCTAATCAATCCAATACGTGATAGATCAGTTCTGTGCGCGACTGTTGTCGCCAATTGGGGGGTGAATTGCATGTCGAAATCTCTTGCCCAAATGTGTGATTAGATGATGCGCCCACCTGTCCCGTAAAGTGGAAGTAAGCAATTTTAAAGTAAACCACTTTAGCTATCCGGCTTAACCCCAAGACCGGATTAGAATCATAAAGCTTAAATAAAGTCATGTAATGACAAGTATAAAGTAAATTATTATAATTTGTGCAATAATTTGTTAGACATACCATAACATAGTAAAACATTGACATTTCAGATATGGATGGGTCTGTTGTTCAGAAACATTTGACTGGGATTGAGCCTCTGAATGGTTCAAACTATAGTTCTTGGAAGATGCAGCTAGATATAGTTCTGGGTTGCCTTGATTACGACTTTGTCCTACTGGAGGAAAAGCCAGTTACTCCCACTGCTGAGTCTTCAGATTCAGATAAGTCTTTGTATTCGAAATGGGAGAAGGCCAATAGGATGGCCATGATGATCATTAGGGCTTCTGTTCAAGAAGCCATCAGAGGTGGTATTCCTGCTGCTGATACTACTAAGGTTCTTCTTGAGACTATCAAGAAACAATTTATGGGATTTGTTAGGTCTCGTTAGTACAGTTGTTTGACTCAGCTGATTTCATTGAAATATGATGGTGCTGGAAATGTTCGGGAGCACATCTTGAAGATATCTAAGTTAATTGTCTCTCTTAGAGAGCTTGGGTTGACAATTGAGGATGACCTCATGGTGCATTTGGCTGTAGCCTCACTTCCTGAATCATTTGATGCTTTTAAGGTTAATTATAGTGTACAGGATAGGAAGTGGGACCTGCATGAACTGATAGCTGTGTATGTTAGTGAGGAAGAGCGCATGAAGTGTGGGAAAGCCGAGTATGCAAACTTGGCTGTGAATTCTGGTAGTAAGAAGAATTTTAAGAATAAAGTGTTCAAGAAATCTAATTCACAGAATTTATGGCAATGACAAAATTCAGGACAGAGTTCAGGTCATAATTTAGGACAGAGTTCGGGACATCAATTTCAGGGAAATGATAATACTGAGGAACTAGAGGAGATTGAGTGTTTCTTCTGCAAGGGGAAATGTCACATGAAAAGAAACTGTTTCAAATATAAGGATTGGTGCAGGAAGAACAAAGGAGTTCATTCATCGGCGAAGCGCCAAGGCTAATGAGCTGCTGATTTTTGAAGAACTCTACACCAACAGTATTAAAGGCTGTTGGAACTTGCTAATTAGTATTAGACTTTGTTTATGGTTTTTACTATTAGATGTTATTTTCATTGTGCCGTTGTTTAGGCGAGATATTATTGGATTGGATACAATTTAATTTTATCCTTGAGGGGAGTACACTCTCAATCAGACATATTTTTTAGACAGTTGGTAGTAATATATTAGTGGATGATCTTTATTAGCTGACCTTAGACTTATATTTTATATCATTCTTGTTGTGTATGTTTGTTAATTTTATTAGATTTTCTCTAGGTAATTGTGACTCTTGTGACAATTTGGATGATAAACTTAAAGTAGTAATCTACTTGGATTGATGGATATATGTTAAGGTCAGTGGGAGCAAGTTTGTAAGTTATAATTTGGATATCAAGATTACCAGAAATCATATTTCTAGATGTTAGAGTTATCTCATAGGATTTCAGTTTGGTTAACAAGAGATATATCGAACTAGAAATTTAAAAGTTATTCAGACTCTGATTTTACTTGATTTCAAGATAATTTGAAATCCTCATCGGATTATGTGTTGTTGCATGTTTGGATTATAAACATGTTAAGTAAAGAACTCTCCATCAGAAATTTTAAAGGACCTGTCATTATTATTGAACCTTTTTAGAATCGTTTGATTCTTTTATTTAGTGTGAGTATTGTTTATTGTTTTATATTCCAATCATTTATATGATATACATGTCATTGTTTTACACTCTCAGATATTGATATGTTATGGTTATGCAAATTAAATAATTGATGCATCATTTGATTATAGTTATGTATTTGAATGCACGTGCAAAAGGTAAAGACATCAAGTGATGGACTTCACATGATGGATGTCATTGATGTTAGGTTTGCCCGAGAGCCTCGCACAAAGCTCTCAAGTTGCTTGGGCTGAACATGGTTGGGCACCATGTTTGAGGCCTTCATTCTGGATACAAGGTGATGGACTTCACATGGCGGTTGCCGTAAAGTATCGGAATGACATGCATATGCTTAAATGCATGTAGCGTGGACAATTTTTGGACGTATACATTTTGATCACATAAAGTTGTGTATAGTCCATATCACACCATACCTTGCCACCATAAAGAACCGCTCTGAAACATTAGTATTACTAGCTGTTTGACCATGGAGTGGCTTGTATCATAGTAATGAACACTAGTAGATGCTAAATGCTTCCATGATCACCGTTAGTGGTGCTTTTGAATAAAAGTGACAGTTAAAGAACACTTAATTCTCGACAGCAATGTTTTTCAAAATTAAAAGAGTGGCCACTCATGTTTTTAAGGTTGTTCAATCCGAAAAGTCATTTTATTTTATTTAAGGATTGCTTGGACCAAGTGGGAGATTGTTAGGGTTTTTCTGATTAAATAAAAACCTATGTGGTCTGGCGCAATCCTTAGTTTTCAAAACTCGGATTGTATTGCTGTCAATAGAGAATGTTAAGGATAATTGGTCCCACTAAAGAGATGTGATCAAACAGGGACTCTTTAAGTGTTATTAAAGCTAACAGCATGGTCAGGGTTGGCGACTGTTAGATCTTTGGTGTGATCCCTCTTAACCCTTGGATCTTATGATGGGTAAGGTTCCAAGGGTATATAAAGCAAAGAGGGGGTCCCTCTTTTTTCTTACGTCAATTTGAAGCCCCATTGAATCAGACCTAAGGAGAAAAGAGAAGACTCTCTCATCCATCTCAAACGCCGAAAAACACAGCATCACACCGTGAAGGGAATAGAGAAATTTCAGCGAAAGGTATGAGATTAACTATTTCAATCCTTGTTTGCTTTTGATTATGAAATCTAAAAAAATTGATCGCATGGTCTAGATCCAGGATTTGAATAATCTTGTTTTGTTTTAACATTATTATTCTTGAATCCCAACATGGATCCCTTCAAGTTCGAGCTTTTAGGTGGCTTCCGCAAAGCCTCATGCTTGTCCCTGGATTGGATTAGGGTGGCAAATTTCATTGGGGAAGATTCAGGGTCTTGGGATATCAACCAGCTATCATAGGTTTTCTCTCTGGAAGAGGTAGTTAACATCACTCGTATCCAAAGTAGTAGGTCTGGTGAACCAAATAGGAGGGTGTGACACTTCCAAAACTCGGGTATATACTCTGTTCGTTCTGGGTATCATCTCTTCCACGAGCTTTATCTCTTGGGTTTAACAACTTTGCCTTCCATCTCCTCCGCGGAAAGCAATGTGGGCGCTCCAGTTACTTCCAAAGGTTGCCTGGTTTATTTGGAGGGTGTTCACATTACCCCTCGATGAGTTATTGAGCAAGTAGTGTCCTTATTCCATGATTCCAAGCAAATCTCTCCTCCTCAATTTGTGGGCGGGCGTTCTTCAATTCAAGATGAAGCTTGCATTAAGAGATGGATCCCCCTATTGATGGATGGGTTAAAGTGAATGTGGACGGGGCAGCGGCGAATGAGGTTAGGTTTGCGGGTGTGGGTGTGGGTGTGGGTGGTATTGCCCGTGACCATCGAGGGTGCATTTTGGCTAATTTTGTGAAATCTCTCCGTGGTGGATCGCCTCGGGTGGCTGAGGCTGTAGCGCTGCGTGATGGTGTTAGCTTTGCAAAGTCTAATGGGTGGAGATATGTGGTTTTTGTGTCCGATTCAAAGTCCCTTGTTGACACAATGCTCAATGGTGTGGATGCAATTCATTGAGAAATCCAATCGACTGTAATAGACATCAAAGACGACCTTGCAAATCTCTACGAGTTCAAGTTACTTTTCTATCCTTGATCTGCAAATTCATTTGCTCATCATTTGGCTTCCCACGGGCTGTGGTTGAGTCGTTGGGATTCTTTTGTGTCCTTGGATTTAGATCCAAGGGTCTGTAGCCGTATGTTGACCTCTTTGCTCCCCTTAATGTTCTGTGCTTTAGATATCTTAATACAAAAAAAAAAAAAAAACTCCCTATTCATTCATCCTCGGATTAATATATTTAACCTTAATTTTTTTTTAAATAAAAAGGTAAAAAAAATTAATCATATGATTAAAATGTTAGCCCTAAGGAATAAGGATCAAAGGGCTTTGTGAGTGGGATTGAATTAGAGATAGGGTAGGGGTGTATCCGAGCCGGGCTTGGCCTTGCTTGGCTCGGCTTGAAAGAGTTTACTCTAGGCTCGAAGCTCGACCCGAAATGGTGCTCGAAAAATCGGCTTGAAGCTTGGCCCAAATTCATAAAGCTTCACTCGAAGCTTGGCTCAGCCCGAATTGATTCTAGCTTGAGCCGGGCTTGGCTTGGCTTGACTCGAGATTAGATTGAATATATATTTTAAAATAAAATAAAATAATAATATTATATATATGTAATAATGATATTATAAATAATATTTTTTATTTTTTCAAATAATATTCGAGTCGAGCTTGAGCCGAATCGAGCCTCAATTGAGCTGGGCTGAATCAAATAGGCCTTGGCTCGAGCTCAGCTTGAACATATTTCAAACTTGAAAACTTGGTTCAGCTTGACTAGGTCCAATCGAGCCTAAAAATCAAGCTTGAGCTCGGCTTAATCAGGCGAGCTGAGCCAAGCAACCAAGCTAGCCCGGCTTGTGTACACCCCTAGGGAAGGGTAGTCCCAATGTCACAAACAGCTGTGATCACTCTAATTCACACTTACCGACAAATTGGGTGATCGGTGAATCCACCCTATCTTTTATGAAGACAATAATACCCTCGTAGATTAACAATACTTCTTTATTACAACCCAAAAAAAATTTGAGGTGACAAATCCATCACTTTCTTTCTTACTGTTTTTTTCCTCCGTATCATGCATCATTTTATCTATGTTACTTTGTTAGCTTAATGGTAGTGATTGGGGCATGGCCATAATTTTTGAAGTCTATGTCCATCCGGGATGAGAGGTCTCCTACTATATATGTCATTTACATCATAGGAGTGCTACCCTAGTTACATAATTGAAAATTTTTCCAAAGTGTCACTATGGGTGCACAAGGGGCAAAGTCAATATTTTCTTATAGGGAGGCGCTATCAATGCTAATAATTATTATTGATGTGTGGTAAGAATGATTGAATGAGTATGAAATATTTTTGGTATAGGAGTGTGGAGGTTCGGGGTGTAGTTTTGGATTTTTTTTAAGAGGACTAAGTTTGTGGGCCATCTCCTCTATTTGTGCCTCTTGGTAAAGAATTTTTTTAATGCTAGGGAGCAACTGCTTCTCTTGCCTATGGTTATGCTATCTGAAATTAAATATTGTAATAAAAAACTTAACATTAATTTTCACGATTGTAGGGGTGAGGGGTGGCTCCGCCCCTTAGTGGGAAAAAAAATAAATTCCCAAAAGCATTTTTTAAACAATCTTTTTTTTTTTTTATATTGAATACATTTTACTTAATTTTTTTTTTTTTTATGAGAGATATCATTTACCTACATTAGTAGATTTTACTTAATTATATTATTAGTTTTGGAGATCACTCTTCCTTCATTCACTCTGTCAAATTGTGAACTTATTTACGTCAAACTAGTAAAAAAAATAAATATAGACTGCACTTGTACCTATTATCTCTATTCTATAAGGATTAGGGCTAGGTTTAAGTCTTGGCGATCTAGTGATTGAGAAGTCCATGAACACTATTTTGTACTCCCATTATTTAGGGTGTGTGTTGTACTCCCATTATTTAGGACTAACGGGTGGCACGATGCACGTGAGAGTGATGATTGAACTCTCCCGTTCAATCACAATTGGCAAAAAGAGAGAGAGAAAGAGTTTTAAAATTTTAAAACTCAATCAACGCCTCAGCCTACCAATTCTCACTTTAAGAGATTTAAAAAATAAAAATTCAATCAACGCCTCAACCCTCCAATTCTCATTATAGTAGTAGAGATGTGTGTTACATGATAACCTTTCTATCAAAAAAGAAAAAAAAAATCTCATAAATGATAATAAACACACACAAAAAAATAAGTAAAAGTCATATATCGTATTTAAATATCTAATTTTTCTTAAGACAAATTCATATTGAATTAAGAAAACAAACTAGATTTTCGAAACTTTGAATATTAAAGACAAAAATTGGTATATATTCCAAGAGCGCGAGAATGATTGAAATCGAACTCACAATTTTAAAGTCTAACCCGCCGAAGGTTAAATGCCCCTACCAGGAGGGCCTCCACAGGCCCACTCAAGCTGGATGCAGGACAAACTGGCAAAATAAATAAATAAATTAGGACACCTTAGTCCATGAATTAAAAGAGAAGGACAAATCCAGTCCAACTTTAGATTTCCAGCTTGTGGCCAGAGCTCCTCCTTTTCTGCATCATCACATCACACCTAACACTAACCATGGTTAATTTAACTCCTTTCCTAACCACAGTAAACCTCAACCCCCTGTCTCCCATCTCAAATCCAACCATTTTATTATCATATCAGTATCTCTCAACACACCACTCACTCTAGTCTCTACTTCCCAGTCCCCCACCCAACAGTTCCACAGCCAGCAAATCTGCTAAGAAACGCCATGGGTGCATTACGCCTCCTCCTCCTCTCCCTTTCTATCCTCACCATCACCATCACCTCAATGGCGCACAATATCACAGAGATGCTCTCAGGCTCCCCAGACTACAGCCTCTACAACAGCTACCTCTCTCAAACCAAACTCGCCGACGAAATCAACAGTCGCGAAACCATAACATGTCTGGTTCTAAACAACGCGGCTATGTCTGCTCTCGCAGCCAAACACCCCCTCTCTGTCATCAAAAAAGCTCTAAGCCTCCTTATCCTCCTCGACTACTACGACAACCAGAAGCTCCACGAGATCTCCAAAGGCACCACCCTCACCACCACTCTCTACCAAACTACCGGAAATGCCCCTGGAAATCTCGGATTTGTCAACATTACCGATCTCAAAGGCGGCAAGGTCGGATTCGGATCCGCCGCTCCGGGATCCAAACTCGATACGTCCTACACCAAGAGCGTTAAGCAGATCCCTTACAACATCTCTGTTCTCGAGGTCAGTGCTCCGATCATCGCGCCGGGGATGTTAACGGCGCCGGCTCCGTCAGCCTCCGACGTTAACATTACGGCGTTACTGGAAAAGGCCGGGTGTAAGACGTTTGTTTCTTTGATTGTTAGCACCGGAGTACTCAAGATCTACCAGTCTGCTGTTGAGAAGGGTTTGACGATGTTTGCGCCGTCAGATATGGCATTCAAGGCTCCCGGAGTACCGGATCTGAGTAAGCTAACGAATGCCGAGGTGGTTTCGATACTGCAGTATCATGCTTTGGCGGGATACACACCGATCGGGACGTTGAAGACCACTAAGGTTCCGATCAGCACGTTGGCGACTAACGGAGCCGGAAAGTACGACTTGAAGGTGACGACGGCCGGAGATTCCGTTACCTTGAACACCGGCGTTGATTCTTCTAGGATTTCCGGGACAGTGATCGATTCAACTCCGCTGTGCATTTTCACCGTTGATAGCCTTCTCCTCCCGAGCGAGCTGTTCGGAAAGTCCCCGGCGCCGGCTCCAGCTCCAGTATCGGAACCAGTGGCGGCTCCGACTCCGGCGGTTTCTCCAGCGCCAGAATCTGCTAAAGCACCAGCACCGTCGGTGTTGTCTCCGCCGGCACCACCAATGTCGTCACCGGAAGGAACTCCGGCGGACTCGCCTAAGGCTGCATCGGAGAACAGTACGTCGGATTCTGCTACTGTGGACTTGAAAGCAACTACATTGCTCAAATCCCTAGTTACAATCTCTGCAGCTTTCCTTGTTTGGGCATTTTCGTCGTAAGCTATCAGTTTTTTTTTTTTTCTTTTTTAAATTTATTCTGTTTTATTTATTTTAGATTATCGATTTTTTTTTTCTGTTTTTTGGGTGATAGCTGCCCATTCTAGCAGCAAGAGGAGTGGTAGCGGCACTCGCAGTTATTGCGAATGCCAGAAATAGTGGTCTGATACAGAAACTTTGATTGTCGTTTTGGATTGAGAAAGGCTGCTCGGTGGGAGTCCCACTCGCTACTCTGTAGAGAGTAGTGGTTGTTTCGTTTCGAGTTATTTTATTTTTAATTTTTTTTCTCAATGTTTGTGCTCTGTAGTGCTGTGATTCGAAATTTGTTATCGGATACTACGCGTTTTATGTTTTTATAATGTGAGATTTATTGGGGTTTGCTAACGGCCAGGATCTGACAAGAAGCCATGTGATGTGGTGGCAGGGACTTTCAATAGTTCTGTTTGCTGGTCAGTCACTCCTCCTTTTTCTAAGTGGCATAGTCGAACTTTCCAGAATCCAGATAGCTTCTCTTCGTTGCATTTGTTGGCTGGAAACTGGAAAGCTGTAAATTCTCTCTCTAGGCTTTTTTCTTCTTTATCTTTTTGTTAAAAATAAGGAGTTATTACATATTATCAGCTGCCACATTCTTGCCTTTGCAAATATCGAGTTCGGATGGGCAACAGTGCAACAGGCACAAAGGAGGCCCCCCCTACATTAGGAATAAAAAACAATGGCCCCCATTTTTGTAAGACACAAAAGGGCAACAGTGTGCTGCGCAGTTGCCCATCCAAACGTATGAATAACAGTTTTGTAAATTAACTCATTGTTTTCGATTTCTAGACGGTAGACAAAATTTAAATTTTAATGTCTCTTTTAACTCTCTTCACATGTGGTTAAGATTCATTAATCCTTAGGGTTAAAGTATTTAATATTGATTTTTATAAATAAAAAAACTAGTGTGTCCCCTTTTAACTCGCTTTAATTGTGATTAAGATTTACTAATCTTTAAGATTAAAACATCGAACCTTGGCTTTTAGAGTTTTTTTTTAAAAAGATCGTGTCCCCTTTTAACTCTATTTTAACTATGATTAAAATTCAATAATTCTTAAGGTTAAAACATCTAATCTTGAGTTAAAAAGGGACAATTTAATTTTTTTCTAAAAATTAATTTTAGATGTTTTAACCCTAATGGTAAATGAATCTTAACCATAGTTAAACGGAGTTAAAAGGGCATGTTATATATTTTTTTTCTTTTAAAACCAATGTTAGATGCTTTAACCGTAAGATTAGTGTATCTTAACCATAATTAAACGTATTTAAAAGAGGACATGTTAATTTTTTAAAAACAAATGTTAGATGCTTTATCCTAAGGGTGCGAATTTTAATCATAGTTACAAAAGTTAAAATAGGATAAATTAACCACAAAGGTGGGTTAAAACTTGTTAACCATAATTCATGAGGAGTGAAAGGATTTGTGAAGTTATGAAATATCTCAAGGGCGTAATAATCATTTTTCTAACAATAACAAATGAAAGTCTAACACAACTAAGGGTTGAAGTTGATGTTGCAAAATCATGAGTTAATTTACAAAATTGTTACACAGGGTATTTGCAAAACATGTAAGACATAGCAGTTGATATGCAAAAACCCCTAAAAATAATAAAAAGAGGTGTGTGAGTCATATCCTGAGCGAAAATTAAGCCAAGATTTATTGTAGGGGCACACAATTTGTTGATGAATGGGAATGGGGTTGTAGCTCCCAATTTTTTTTGACGACTAAGGTGGTGTTTGACACATTTCCAAATCAAAAACTGATTCTAAAAATGGATAACTCACGAACATGATTTTCACTTTAATGTTCAATTTTTTTATTTATTTATCAAGCACGAGAGAAATCATTCTGTTTCGAAAGGAGGATCAATTTTTTTTGTTCCTTAAAATCATTCCATTTGTTAAGGAGGATCAATTTTTATTTTGTTCTTCAAAAATTATTCCGATTGTGAAAGAAACCTGTCATAGCTAATGTGTTCCCAAAAACGGAACAAGAAATTGTTTCGCGGGAATGATACCAAACACCCCTAAGTGATCAATTTTTATTTTGTTCTTTAAAAATTGTTCCAATTGTAAAAGAAACCCGTCATAGCAAATGTGTTCCCAAAAACGGAACAAAAAATTGTTTCGTGAGAATGATACCAATCACCCCTAAGTTTATGGTTCACTTCTTCCACATATTTCATTAATATCTAATAAGTATTGTTTCTTATTGATTACGAGAGTAACTATCCCCTTATCCTAATAAATAATTAAATAATATAATGTAATGTTTTTAAAAGTTTAGAGGTCTTTTGCTTAATGATTGTCTTATTAAAAAATTTATTATATATATATTTTTTAAATTAAGGAAGAGTTGCTCTTGTCCTGTCACTAAACAAAATAATATAATTTTTTCCTTATTAAAAAATATATTATATATTTTTTAATCCTGTCACTATGCCATGTTAATTTATTAAACAAAATAACATATTTTTTTTTCTTTCCAAAAGTTCAGTCAGCAGTGGGACAATTGCCCATGAGGCCTTACCAAATTACTTTTAAAAACAAGAATCAAAAGCTCGGGGGGGGGCACTTATCCCATGCCCAACGTTAATGCCTTATAATAAATTTTTTTGACACGTGCGCCCCCAAATACTCCTTGGCTCCGCCCTTGCACACAGGGGCAGAGCCAGGAATTTTTCATTGGGGTGGCCGAAATGTATGTATAAAAAAAAATTGATTGACGGTATGGAACTTGGGGGTTTGAGGGCATAGTCCCCGAGGAATATTTTTTTTTGGTAGTTTTTTTCTTTTGATTTTTTTTCTCGGTAATGCCGTTGAGGTCGCCAAGTATCCCTATTAATACCCCTTAATGGTGGTTAAGATTCACCCACCTATCCTTGGTAATTTTAAAAAATATCAAATTTCTTTACCTTAGTTAAAATTCCCTAACTCCTAAGGTTAAACAAAATTTAATATTTTTTTCTAAAAACCAAGGATAAATAGGTGAACCCTAAGAGTGAGTATTTTTAACCATAGTTAAGGTGTGCCAATAGGGGCATGCCCAACCTCAAGGGCATAACCGGACTCCATTGGGGGCCCACTATTTATGTGACAAAAAGATTTGGGGGGGGGGGGGGGGGGGGGGGGGGGGCACTATAATATATAAGACAAAAATTTGTGGGAGCCAACTATAGTAAAAAGAATTAAAATATTTTGAGGGGCCCCTATTTCACACTATCATAAGAGGGAATTCCAAGCTCTGCCCCTGCTTGCACAGGTCAACACAAGTCCCTTTTACCTTCATTAACTTTGATTAAGATTTACTTAATCTAACCATTGCTTTTAGAAAATTATTCAAAAATATTGGTCTTTAGGGTTAAAACCTCTTTAACTAGAGTTAAAATGACAGTTACAAGGGTTCAGTGTAAACCTATATGAAATCCAAATGAGTAATATTTTGGATTTATTGCTTTCAGTCAAAAATTTGAAAATTTATTTTTAAATAATTTCAAATTAAAATAATGAGACATTCTAAGATATTTCATTTTTAAAAAAAATACTTATACAAATATATTATATTTTAAAAAATATTATTTTGGCTGTAATTTTTAAACTGAAATGTCATGAAAAATAAATTTTGTCAAATATCGTAAGAATATTTAATTATTTTAAAATATTAAAAACATAAAATTCCTCAATTTTTTCGAGAAATTTGAAATTTAGAGGATTGAAATTGCCCACATGGCATAGCCTCAAGGTGATTAACAAAGAAAGTGATAACATATGCATGCGCACATTCCATTGGTGGGTATGCATACATCCATAGGATTAAATAATCTTACCTTAATTTTTTGAAATATATATTGATCTTGGTTATGATTACTCATTCTGTGGTTAAATTTTTTTTTTTCTAAAAATAAAGATTGGATTATTGTGAATGAATCTTAATCACATTTAATAGGTGTCAAAAAGAACTCATGGTGAGTTAAGGGTGTGTGCACATACTGTCCAACGGGACATGTATGCAACCAGTGGCAAAGCCATGATTTTCTTGTAAGGGTAACAATGTGGGTGTGGGGATTTAGAGGCGTAACCCTCAATTGTTTTTATCTGATGGTCAAATTTTGGGTGATCTCGTATGTATGTATCCGCCTATGTCCTTCTAAATTAAATAATAGAAGAATAAAAGGGGTGGTATAGCAGCTTGCTCTACCCCTACTCTAAGCTACACCCTAGTTGACACATACAACATATATTTTTTTCAAAAATTGAGGGAGGGCTTCAGCCACAAAGCCCCATGTGGATCCACCCTGCCTGCAATGACATGCATACTATTACCACCTTGGTTAAACTCAGTCAAAGTGGTCATGCTCGACTATAATTTTGGGGCAAAAATCGGTTGCTTTTACCCAAAAATAAACACCTAATCGGCCTCACTCACATAGCCCACGGTTAATTTCCAATTTAACAAGGCTTTGTTAATTAAAAATCTCAATTTTAACCACAGTTAAAGGTTTCAAAATAGATACGCGTGGTGGGATGAGGGCCAGGCCAAATCCCATTCCCTCATGGAAAAGGGTAGCACGCCTCGTAGATAAATGAAGGATGGCACTCCCCTTTAATTGCATTCGCTGTATCTCTTCCCTTGTCTCTCTTTTCCGACACCAAATCAGACAGCTATATTGGGCCAGCCTTGTCACGTCATTTGTCATTCAAATGCTAACGGGCATTTTTGTGTTGCGGCATCTAGCCATAGTTAGTTAGTAAGAGGGCATTTTCGACATCTTTGGCTTTTGTCGGTGGCACATTTCCTATTTAACACCTACGTTTTAGATGGCTTTTATGCCCTCCTTCAATGCATGACAGCGTGCGTTGTGTTTTGTGGTGGTCTGTGTCTCTGTTTTTTAGATAGAGATGGGGTTTTTGGTGCTTGTGCTTTTGGAATTTTTTCTAAAGATCTGTGGTCGGTTCGGAGCTCAGATCATATTTTGAGCTCTTGTGCTATGTTTGGTTGCCGAGAATTTACGAGAAAAAACAGAGAAAGAAAATAAAATTTTGAATTTCTAATATAATCTTTAGTTGTGTTTTGTATAATTTTTTTTTCTTTTCTATATTTTTACATATTTTCTCAGTAATCAAACATAGGGTTAGGGACGTATTCATAAACCAGAAGCATCTCCACCCAAAGATTGAGTCCATCGCAATTCAACTCAGAGGAGAGTTTAATCTCAACTACTCTTGTCTCTTTTAACTCTTATTAACCGTGGTTAAGATTCACTAATTTTGATGGTTCAACAATCTAGCCTTAGCTTTTAGGAAAAAATTAATTTTGTTTTTAAAGCTCTTCATTAATAACTTTTAATCTTTAACCCTATGTTTGGTTGCCGAGAAAATAAGTAAAAACATGGAAAAGAAAATAAAATTGAGCAAAACACAACTAAAAATTGGATTACAAATTTAGAATTTTCTTTTCTTTTCCATGTTTTCACGTATTTTCTCAACAGTATAAGGGTTTAATGTTTTTTTCCTCCTAAAAATCAAGGTCAAATTATTGATCCCTAAGGGTTGATAAATTTTAACCATAGTTAATAGGGTTAAAAGAGACATGTGTTGACTTGTGAGTATGATTGAACACTTCCCAAGTCCAATCGCGATTGACTGTGATGTGCACGTTTGAAAGAGGAAGTCTTTAAAAGCCTCCTGTAAGAGGGTGCAATCCCTAGCGTGGCCATATAAGAAGTTGATTTAGTTTGCATGCAGGGGTGGAGTCAGGAATTTTTCATTGGGGTGGCCAAAATACATGTTTAAAAAAAAAAAAATGATTTGTGGGTATGGAATTTGGGGGCATAGCCCCCGAGGAAAAAAAATTTGGGGTAGTTTTTTATTTTTAGATTTTTTTTTCCCGGTAATGCCTTTGAGGTCACCATGTGTCCCTATTAATACCCCTTAATTGTGGTTAAGATTCACCCACCTATCCTTGGTTTTAAAAAAATATCAAATTTCTTTTTGAACCCTAGTTTAAAATTAACTAATACCTAAGGTTAAAATTATTTAAATATTTTTTTTTCTAAAAACCAAGGATAAGCAGGTGAACCTTGAGATTGGGTGAATTTTAACCATAGTTAAGGGGTGTCAATATGGACATGTGGCAACCTCAAGGGCATAAGGGGACTCCATTGGGGGGCCCACTACATATACGACAAAAAAAATTGGGGGGGGGAGTAAGTTTACTAAAATTATTATTTTTTAATTGAGGGGCCCACTATTCATACTAGTACAATAAGGAATTATAAAAAATTTGGGGGTGCCATGGCCACCCCCTGCCCCTGGCTCCACCCTTGTTTGCATGTACCGTGCAGTGACTGGCGTGCACAGAGTAGTTGGCGTTTCTAAGGTGTTGTCTCAACTCTTTTGATGAGATGTGTTGGGCCTCCTTTATGGTCTATGTGTGTGAACGCATTAGACTGTGTGAGATTGAGAGTGCATTGTGTTTAACCTCAACCCTCAAAAAAAGGTGATGGACCAGCAACTTCAAGAATGAACCCAAGGAGAGTTAAATCACACCATGGGTCAACACGTGTCCCTTCTAATCTTTATTAGTTGTGGTTAAGATTCATTAATTCTTAGATTAAAAAAAATCACACCATGGGTCAACACGTGTCCCTAACTTCTTCAAACAGAGCTCAGATCATTTGGGCATATCCATTTATCTGCTGCTGTTTAAGCTGTTTTTGGGTTGCGAAAATGAGAAGGAAAACATGACTGACAGGAGTGAGAAGTGTTCAGAATAAAACCTCATGCTCCCTCATCAGTTTTAATCAAGTAGTATTACAGCAACCATCATATTGGTGCAGAATGGGAGTGAGAACTATTACCACATTTTGATACTTATTTGGTTACAGACAACATTGAACCTTAGATTAAAAAAAAGAGAAAAAAAAAAAAGCTATCCATCTATGTTTAAAGCTCTAAGCTTTCATATGAAATAATCATTGTAAAAAAGGCTCTAAGCTTCCAAATTTAAATGCTGATCTTGCAAGGATTGACCTTTATAGTGTTTGTCAAATGATAGTACTGGAGGACCCCTAATTGATCCAGTTGCAGATGTCATGGCTCTGGTTAGGGTGTATTCAAGTCAAGTTATATTTCGCTTGTTGGCTTGGCTTGGCTCGTTCAAGCTAAAGTTTTTGGCTTGATCGAGTCGAGATTTTATATTTTAGCTTGAAATTGTAAACAAGTCGAGCTTGAACAATCCCCGTTTGATTTCAGCTCGGACCAAAGCTTGACTCGTTTGAGACTCTATTCAGCTTGAGCTTGATTGGGCATCAATATTATAACATAAATATTAGCAAAATAATAATAAGTATTACTTAAATAATATTAACACTATTATTATTAATACTTTTGTAACGTCTCAAGCTCGAGCTTATTCATTTAGTTCGAGTTGAGATTCAAGCTTTTGATTTTCTAGCTCGAATTTAATACATGCCCAGCTCTGGCATTATCAGATGATAAAGACCCGAGACAAAATACTAGACGAGAAGAGCACTACTAACCTGCCCCTAGAAGTTAGAGCTAGGATGTTGAAGGTGTGCCCCTAGTCTCAGAGAAATCCTAGATCATGTAGTAGAGACGGAAACTTCGAATGGATTGCTAGATATTTTCCTTTGGACTTTGCTACTCAGACTTCCTTAAGACTGAGACCACCGAGATCCTGCTCTTAGAGCATAAGATTTCAGGTGGGGCTCATTTCACATGGTAGGTCCATTCCTGAAATCACATGCTCTTAGACCGTGCTCTTAGAACATAGGATTTCAGGTGCGGCCCATTTCACATGGTAGGCCCTTCTTAAACTCGCATGCTCTTAGAACATGGTCTCGGCCCTAAGGGTCTCACAAGCTTTATCCTTTTCCTTTTGATATGGCGAGAGGCTCACTTACCTTCAGTTTGATATAGCACCCTTGACCCAATGTGGCAGCCCAAAGGGACGACTCACTCGTGTGTGTGTTAATATATACTTAGTAAAGGTGCTCGCATAATTTTTTCATTATTAATAAAAAACATAATTTCTTAAAGATTTTTAAAAAAACTATTTTTTAATAAACGTTACTCTATTAATATTAGTTAATTTTATAATATATTAGTATATTTTATGAAATATATTTTAATAATTTAATTTTTCTTATAGGAATTAAAATTTAGTAAGAATTACTAAAATCTGATTATTTATGTGCCCCACTTATAAATGTATAAAAAATAAGGACTCTTTCTAATAGAGTCCTTATTGATAGTGATTAGTGAATACTTATAATCAATTTTAATAGAGGAATCAAAATAAAAGTAAGAGATCTAGAAAATTAATTATCATTAATCCATGTCAAATTACAGGGTAAAAAAAAGGTGTAATTAAGCCATACTTACCCCACCCCAGGAGGGAAAGTGAAGGAGACACACATAAGCTAGAGGTAGAACCATCGCTGGTTTGTCTCCTCAACAGATAAGGACTCGTCTCCTCCATTGTAGCAGTACCCATCTCTTCATATTAAGACCCTGTGCCCCTGGTCTTCAGCCCCCAATTAGTCCTCTAAATTTACGTACCTTATCTTGAAAAAGATGTGGATATTTCTTTCTAATTTCATCTTCTCTCTCTCAAATAGTTTCATTTGAGGAATGATACTGCCATAACACTTTTATAAATGTAATCACTTTGGTTCGTAATATCTGTTCCTTTGATCTAGAATTTGAATAGATTGCTCTACATATGTTAAATCATTTTAGATTTGAACAAGCTCATAGTGATATGCGACTCATTGTCTTAAAATAAATACATGAAATAGGTCATGAATATTTGACCTAAGGTAGCCGTTAAGATGCCATAAGGGTAAGTCCATGCAACCACTCCAAAGGGCCTGTCTTAAGGAGGGTCGATGGCCCCTTATACACCTCTGCAAAGTCCAAGTAATCCAGTCTCAAAATCAAAATTTTATTTTATTTTATAAAACTATATTACCTACCGAGTGTGAGAAGCGCAGGTCCGCTTCTAAGGCAACAGCTGTGTCCTTGTGTCTCTTTTAACACTAAAAAAAAAAAAAAAACCCTACAGAACAACACCCTTAACGGAAAGGATTATCACTTTTAACACTAAAAAAAAAAAAAAACCCTACAGAACAACACCCTTAACGGAAAGGATTTTCACTGTGGAGAAAAGTCAAAAACATAAAAGAAATTAAAAAAAAAATTAGCGTCGCCCGGGTTCGAACCGGAGACCTTCAGTGTGTTAGACTGACGTGATAACCAACTACACCACGACACCAGTATGCTAAAGTGTACAATTTTATTTTTATTATATCAATAAACAATTAAAGATTCTAACGACCTAAATCATCTCCATATAACTCTAAACCCTAACCCTTCTTTCTTTCTCTTTCTCTCCTGCTACTGCTACGTCCCGCCATACCCTTTTCTAGCAGGAGAACCTTCTCTCTCTGTTCGTCATGCCTTCTATTGCCATTGCAGAACCCCTTCTCTCGGAAGGATTCAAAGACAAGAAGAAGAAAGAGAAGAAGATGAAGAACAACGCACTTCTCAAAACCATAGAAACAGACGATTCTATCGATAAGAAGATCAAAAAGGAGAAGAAGGTTATAAAGACGGAGAAGAAGAATTCTAAGATATCCGAATCCGAATCCGAGGAAGAACTGAGCAGCCAAGACTCAGAACAGAGATGGATGGAGAAGAAGAAGGCTAAGAAGAAGAGAAAGGCCTCTGAGGTAGATGAAGAAGATGATGAGGAGGTACAGAGCGAGACTAGCTCTGAATTGGGAGAACCGATTGGTTTGAAATCGATGGGAGTCAATGGATCTTCTGTTAAGAAGCTGAAACTTATGGACACCTTCGATGATGAGGAGGAAGAAACTGTGGTTGCTGTTGAAGCAGATAACCCTAATGCGGTGTCAAAATTTAGAATTTCCAAGGCCTTGAGGGAGCAGTTGAAGTCTAAGGGAATTGAATCTCTATTTCCTATCCAAGCTATGACTTTTGATACCATTTTCGATGGTTCTGATTTGGTCGGCCGGGCTCGCACCGGTCAGGTACTTACATCTCTCTCACCTCTCTACGTTTTCCCCCATTGTTTAGGGTTTTGATAATTTTCAATCAAAATATAGCAGATTCAATCATCCAAATTTGTTGGGATTCTGGTTTTTTCCTTAATCCTTTTCAAGTTCACAGTCCGAATATATTTGCATTGTTGCAGGGTAAAACCTTGGCCTTTGTGTTGCCCATTCTGGAGTCTTTAACAAATGGGCCTGCAAAAGCATCACGGAAGACAGGGTATGGAAAGGCACCAAGTGTCTTGGTACTATTACCTACCAGGGAATTAGCCAAACAGGTACTGTTTGGGGGATTAAGTTTGGAAAAATTCTAATTGATTAATAATATTCAATGTTGCCTCACTTCTCTTTTATTTTCAGGTGTTTGCTGAATTTGAGGTATATGGAAAGTCACTGGGTATGACTGGATGCTGTTTATATGGGGGATCTCCTTACCATTCTCAAGAGCTTAAACTAAAAAGAGGCGTTGATATAGTTGTGGGAACCCCTGGGCGCATTAAGGTTACCTTTTTATTTCATCTATTGTCTAGTGCTGGTTTGATTGATTTAGTTCAAAATTTAAACTACTTACATGTGAAATCCACTAGTTTTTGTGTATATGGTTCACATGATTGTTAACTTACATTCACTTCCTGGTGCAGGATCACATAGAGAGGGGCAATATTGATTTTAGTTCATTAAAGTTTCGTGTCCTTGATGAAGCAGATGAAATGCTGAGGATGGGTTTCGTTGAAGATGTTGAACTTATTCTAGGTACATAAATTCATCATATTCATTAATTGATGTTTAACAATTTGACTTGAACTTAATTATGATGAAATTGTTTAACTGAAAAGGTACATGGATAAGTTTGCTAGTGTCGGGCATGAGGGAGTGTGATTCTCACTTACCCGATCTTGACATCCATACATTACTCTTTTAATGGAGATCTGTAAAAATAAATACATTTCATTTAGACGGATACAGTGTAAATTTGTGACATTGTCATATATAAAATCATCCTCGTTTGACTTTTCAGGCATTCCATTCTATCCAGGTTCACATCCTCTGTTTATGCATAGGCCTTTAAGTTGTTGTTCACTATTTTGAACCATGCTCTCTTGGAGTTTGGACTCCCAGTTCTCTTTCTAGAGTCTTTGGCCTGCACCCGACACCCGTGCGCTTCTTAACAGTGCCATCAATGACTTTCATTGTGAATGAACAGATCATCGCAATTAACCCGTCTCTTGTTTATCATCACCTCTTGGAGCTATTCCTAGGGTTCCAAATGCTTTCATCTTTTGTCTTGTATTTCCTACTCTTGCTACTCAGCCGTCAGAACATCTTTGCTTCAGCTACAATTATTCCATTCCTGATGTCATATGTTACTTAGACACTTTAAAATGGACACTGCACACACGCTGAAACTTCATTTAAGTGTGACTTTCTTTTCAATGGCATACGTGGGCCGTTTCCCTACCCTACCATGCGACACATGATCTCTTGATTGCCCAATTTTTGCTCCATAAAGCATAATTTTATTAATGCCTTTAAAAATTGGTGTGGAGTCTGGTGTGCATGAGAGTGTCACACATCAGTGTGGGAGCTTGTCTTTACTTCAGCCTGAAGCCCTAATTCTGCAGTCGATGTCCTTCTCAATGTCTGTCTCTATGGATGATAAAACAATACTGAAGATGTCTGTGTATATATGTGTGTATATTTGATAACCAGATAACAGGTGACCCGTATCGATAAAAAAGAAGAAGATAACAGGTGAACCGTGAATACATCTGAACGTGAATGTTGGCATGTCTCTTGATTGCCCAATTTTTGCTCCATAACGCATAATTTTATTAATGCCCTTAAAAATTTGTGTGAAGTCTGGTGTGCATGAGACTGTCACACATCAGTCTGGGAGCTTGTCTTTACTTCAGCCTGAAGCCCTAATTCTACAGTTGATGTCCTTCTCAATGTCTACCTCTATGGATGATAAAACAATACTGAAGATGTCTGTGTATATATGTGTGTATATTTGATAACCAGATAACAGGTGGACTGTATCGATAAAAAAGAAGAAGATAACAGGTGAACCGTGAATACATCTGAACGTGAATGTTGGCATGTCTTTGAGATGAATTTCTGATCCCCTAATGTATGAGATAGCAATATTTACTATAAAATGGTGCATCTTTTTTGCAGTGTTAATTGTTATACTAGGTTGGTGGAATCTAAATGTCTCTCAAGGATAAAAGTAGTGACAAAATTATATAGATGTTGCCAAAGTATATATGTGGTAAGAAAGTTAATGATGCGTGCTGGATTTGTACCCAACGAGAGAACCAAGTTTCTTTGTTGTTACCAAATCTGGTACGAACGCAATAAAAATTTTGGCTGGCCAAAATTTCGCTGCAATATTAGCTGTCACCAAACATCTTAAATCTTCCATATTCTGCTAACTTAATCCTGCTGATAATTTCACTGATGAGTTTTGATATAGAAGAATTAACTGTCTGTTTTTTTTTAATCATGCAGGGAAGGTAGAGGATGTAAGCAAAGTCCAGACACTTCTCTTCAGTGCCACCTTACCTGTTTGGGTGAAGAATGTCAGTATCTCTACAAATGTTGTGACTGCTAGAGTTATTATTTGTGTTGTGATTTTTGATAGCAATAACAGTTCCTGTTTTGTTTTTTTCCCCGGCTGTCTGGTACCTATTTGTGTATTTCCAGATTGCTTCTAGGTTTCTTAAACGAGATAAGAAAACTGCAGATCTTGTTGGTAATGAGAAAATGAAGGCTAGTGCCAGCATTAGGCACATCGTTCTTCCCTGTTCTAGTTCAGCCAGATCCCAGCTTATTCCGGATATTATTCGTTGTTATAGCAGGTGGGAAGTTGTTTAATACCTTCATAATCTTGATCTTTTGCTATTCTCTGCATTGCCTTTTGAAGCTTTCCCTTCTTTTTTCCTGGGATGGTTCTTATTCAGTGGAGGACGTACAATTATATTCACTGAGACAAAGGATTGTGCTTCTAAACTTGCTGAGATATTGCCTGGAGCACGAGCTTTGCATGGGGACATACAGCAGGCCCAACGTGAGGTAAGTTTACTGGTAATGCCTAAATATATTCATCTTCCGCCAAAACATGTTTGACTTAAGTGGTTTAATGTCAAGCTGTTCTTTTATAAAGGTAGTTTCATTGTCGTTTTGTAAACAAATCTTTATTTTTTTGGTAGTTGATTATTCCTTTCCTTTACATCTAAAAAAATGAAGTCTGATGTCTTGCAGGTCACACTTTCTGGATTTAGGTCAGGCAAGTTCATGATATTAGTGGCCACTAATGTGGCAGCACGGGGCTTGGATATCAACGATGTTCAGTTGATCATTCAGGTTTGTATTACTTTCTTTTGTGGGTTTCATTTGAAATATGTTTGTTTCAGTTATGTTGACTGTCTTCCTTGTTTTAGTGTGAGCCTCCACGTGATGTGGAAGCCTACATCCATCGTTCTGGACGCACAGGGAGAGCAGGTATATTCATATATCTGGCAATTCTTAATATATTGTTTTGCTGCTTGGACTCTGACAAGGTTACTTAGAAGATTATTGTTTTCTTTACAGGTAATACAGGGGTTGCTGTAATGCTTTATGATCCACGGAAGTCAAATTTCTCCAGAATAGAAAGAGAGTCGGGGGTGAAATTCGAACATATATCTGCTCCTCAGCAAGCTGATGTCGCCAAAGCTGCTGGTGTAGAAGCAGCTGAAATGATCACCCAAGTCTCTGATAGGTGGTTGTTGCATACTTTCATAGATGCTTGATCATGCTTTCAGTGTTGCTACTTCTGCATATTAATTTACTTCATAATGCAGTGTAATTCCTTCCTTCAAGTCAGCTGCTGAGGAACTCTTGAGTACCTCTGGTCTCTCAGCGGTGGAACTACTTGCAAAAGCACTTGCCAAGGCAGCCGTGAGTCCTTGTGTTTTGCAATTTCAAAATTTGATTACATGCTGTATACTGGATTACTCAGCTTATTGTGTATTATGCAGGGTTATAATGAAATAAAGAGTAGGTCACTTCTAACTTCCATGGAGAACCATGTTACTGTGCTTCTTGAGGCTGGGAGAGCCATCTACACCCCATCGTGAGCACTAGAAACTTTTATAATCCCCCTTTCACGTTCACATGATATGTTCATAGTTTTCAAAGATCCCAACGCTCTTTTCTGGTCAGCTTTATCTCTGTGAGAAAGCTGGTAAAAAAATGGTTTTTGTGATTGTTCCAGAAGATATGAAACAAAAGATATGGTAGAGCTAGGACAGTTATTGTATTAAGCTCAATTGGATGATCCTAAACATTTGAGTAATTGTAAATCTTTGGATGGAGGCATTAACATGGACTGTACTCCAGAAAAGGTCTTTATCGCATGAAGATCTTTCCTATATTAGGTCATTAGATGGACTCATGGACCCACTGATTGGCTGGTTTGAATTGATAAGAATCTGCTCGAATTGTATGATATAGAACCTTACTGTAATAAAGTACGGAAACTTACCTATGTTTCCCATATTAATTATTGGAATCCTGCAGATGAGTTCTTGAATTTTTTACTTGGGCGGACTCATGATTGTTCCGAATTTGCGTCTTAGGTTTGCTTATAGTGTGTTAAGGCGATTCTTGCCTGAGGAGAAGGTTGAGGCGGTGAAGGGTTTCTCTCTTACAGCTGATGGAAAGGGCGCAGTATTTGATGTGCCAGCTGAAGATTTGGAGACTTTTCTTACAGGTACATCTTCTTTCCTGATTGGTTTTGATGATGATTAGATCATGCTCGTGGCATGGTCTTTTCTCTGGTAGTTTATTTTGCTCCCTTGGCAACTAGAAAACATGAGTATTAGTGTGCTGTCTTGTTTAGAGGTGATAAACCCCTAGAGACTTGGTAAAAAAAAAATGATCTCCCAAGTTGACCTTAGGAAGTTAAAATAGAGCTTGTATTGTGCAGCTTTCTCTTTATTAGCGGGTGTTGACGTGTTGACCTATAGAGGTTTGCCTAGTCCCATAGTTAAGCAGTAATGACCTGATGGTGGTTTGGCGCGGTGGTATAGGGGTGGTATTTGGTCGGGTTGGGACCGTTGGGTAGGAATTATTGTAATCAGAGCGTAAAGGTGATGCCTAGGCGATAGGAGGGTT
This sequence comes from Tetracentron sinense, assembly GCA_015143295.1. Taxonomy (NCBI): domain Eukaryota; kingdom Viridiplantae; phylum Streptophyta; class Magnoliopsida; order Trochodendrales; family Trochodendraceae; genus Tetracentron; species Tetracentron sinense. Next base: position 10,328,254 of record CM026571.1, on the reverse strand, counting down.
CCCTAGGGTGTTGTCTTAGATAATGCAAAATTTACCTTTTTTTCCTGGTAAAATTATGAGAATTTAAGTACTGCCCACCTAGACAAGGATTAGGCGATAGGGGAATACTTCCGTCCTGGCCAGGCAAGGCTTTGCCTAGGCGACATTATGACTACACTGGTAGGAATTCCCTAACCCAGGATCTAACCTTTTCTAAATGGGTTAAAATGGTGAACCTAACCCAAAACCCAATAGGAACTCTCTCAACCCTGAACCCACCCGTGTAATTTTTTAGGATAAAGAATGTGAGACCTCCTTAGGGCCGAGACCGTGCTCTAAGAGCACGGCATTTCAGGTGGGGCCTACCATGTGAAATGGGCCCCACCTGAAATCCCATGCTCTTAGAGCATGGTCTCGGCCCTAATGGGGTCTCAGTAGCAAAGTCCAATTTTTTATTGTGACATCAACCCAAACCCATGTGAAGTTGGGTGGGTTGGATCAGAAATTGCCACCCGTAGTGTGGCATCATCAAAACCTACTGCTTCGCATTAGCTGTTGCTCTGAATTCATGTCTAACCTTGGCATCTTATACTTAAAATTTACTGCTTCGCATTAGCTGTTGCTCTGAATTCATGTCTTACCTTGGCATCTTATACTTAAAAATTTTGTCCTTTATTGACATAAGTGTTTTTTTCTTTTTTTCTTGCAGGTCAGGAAAATGCAGCCAATGTGAGCATTGATGTGTTGAAAGCACTGCCAAGCTTGCAAGAAAAGGACCAGTCAAGAGGGGGAAGATTTGGCAGTGGTGGTGGCTTTGCTGATAGGAGAGGTGGCGGTGGTAGATTTTCTGGTGGAAGAGGTGGTGGAGGCGGCAGGAATGGTGGGTTTTCTGACAGAAGAAATGGTAGATTTTCCAATGGCTCATATGGCGGGAGAGGTGGCAACAAATGGGGAAATAGGACTTGAAAACAACTACAAACTACATCAGAGGTGCCTTCAATGGAAGAAGATTAGAAAAATGAGGAAGGCAAAACAATTTTTTTGACGAAGGGGAATACAAAATTGTATTTGATGGATTAGAGCATCCGTCACCGAGGAAGTATTGCCAAAATTGTTGAGTTTGATATTTGAGTTTAGTGAGTGTAGGATGTTTCGTGTAGGTTCTATGAATTTTATGTATTCTTCATCATTCAAACCGGGTTTTTCTCTCATCCGGATTCTTGTCCGAAAGTTTGATGGAACTCCAAACATTATTTAAGTTTGAAATATATCACTTAGTTCCTTATTCGTGTAGGTTCTAAGAATTTTATGTATTCTTCATAATTCAAACCGGGTTTTTCTCTCATCCGGTTTCCTGTCCGAAAGTTTGATGGAACTCCAAACATTATTTAAGCTTGAAATTATATCATTTAGTTCCTTATTTTTTTTTATGTATTACCTGATCTACAAATTTTTTCTGAGGAAATTGCCTGCCTTGAATCATTTTTAGATTGGATGCTCTATTCTGGGTCTTCTCATTAAGTGATTTTTCTTTTATCATGTGCTGAAGCTTCTTCTGGCTAAGAAGTTCAATTATATGCGTACAAGGGCCTCGACATAAGAGAAAATCGAGGCATTGTCAAGGGACACATTTTATACCTCTCTGTATATGGGGATGGTTTCTCGGCACTTGGGTCTTCCATATTTGAGGGAGGGGTTGGTTTGTGCTCCTGGATTTGGGGGCAGGCCAGGGGATTGTTTGAGCTCTTAGATATCTTTGCTTTGGAACAAAACAATTAAAACAATGGATTAGAGTACTTATCCACCATTCGCTATTTGTTTAATCCAAGGTTACCAAGTTTGTTGTCTATTAAAACAATCCGCCTTTGTTCGTCAAATTTTTTATTTGAGTTTGTTGATATTTTCTTTGGATTCAACGAAATTATACTTTTGAGTTTGATGATTTTTTTGGGGGGGTTTACGAACTGCTCATAAAAATACTATATGGATTTTAATTATTTATAAGTAAATATAATATTAATTTTACATGCTTAAGTAAGCGGACCAAACTAGCAATCAAATTAAAGAACCTAAGCGAGGGGTTTTTGTGAATGACCCTCTTATCTTTTCAGTTATTTGTAAATACTCTCGTCTTTGTATTTTACCCCCACGAACTCTTAAATCACTTAGTTTACGGATGTTAACTTTTTTTTATGAAATTACCTTTTTAACATTCTTTTATTTCAATGAGATTTGTAAAAACTTTTGATAAATGCTTGGAACCCATTAACTCTAGTTAAGAATCATTCACCCCTAGGATTCATCCATCTAACCTTGGTTCTTAGAGAAAGAAAAATATTAACCTTATGCTAATTATGCTTAACAACAGTTAAAGGGGACTCTAGAAGTTGTCATGTGTCCATTTTAACACCCATTAATTGTGGTTAAGATTCACTCACTCCTAGGGATCATCCATCTAATCTTGGATTTTAGAAAAAAAAATTAACCTTAAGTTGATTATGCTTAACCACATCTATTTACAAATAGCTAAAAAAAAAAAGGTTTTTTTTGCAAAAACCCCCAAAATTTTTTTGTTTGAAGGGGCTGCGTACCTCATTTGCGATTGTAGCACATATGGTCTTCTCCTTCACACACAAAAGCACACCACAATCCCCATAGTGGGCGACAAATGATCATCACAAAATTGGGTACATCGTACAAACATGTAGAGTATCCTTTAACTGTGGTTAAACATAATCAACCTAAGGTTAACATTTTTTTAAATATATTTTTTAAAATCCAAGGTTAGATATGGATTAACACTAGGGGTGAATGACTCTTAACCACAATTAGTGAGTGTTAAAAGGGACAAATAGTGGCTTGTAGAGCCCCCTTTAATTGTGGTTAAGCATAATCAAAAGGTTAATATTTTTCTTTCTCTAAAAAAATCGATTAGATGAATGAATCCTAAGGTGAGTGAATTGAATCTTAACTACAGATAGTGAGTTCCAAGCACTTGTGCAAAGTTTATACAAATTTCATTGATAAGAAAAAAGGTTAAAATATCATATCATAAAAATTTAACACCCGTTAACTAAGTTATGAATGAAAGGGTGGATTTGCAAAGAATTTAAAAATTAGTGGGGTAAAATACAAAATCACAAAAGGGAATGGGTATTTACAAATAGCTGAAAAGATAGGGGTTTTTCACAAAAAACCCTTTAGACAGTGTTGTCAGAAACGGACCGGATTGGCCGATCGAATCGGTGGAATCGGGAACTAGCCAGAACCGGTCAAAACCAGTAGAACTGGTAGAACCAGTTGGGAATCGGTCAAAACCGGGCAGAACTGGGAAAAATGAAAAAAAAATTGGTTTTTTTTTTTTTGTAAAAAGTACACGGCCGAACCAGGAACCGGCCACTCTATTGGTTCGATGGTCGGTCCGGTTTTGACAACACTGCTTTAATCAACAATCTTTCTTATCACATACCTAAGGTGGTCTTAGGACAAGCCTTGTGTCTTTTTTTGGTTCAAGATATATGTTTAGGCCGCAAGACGGTTAGGTGTTAAGTATCTATTCAGTTAGTGGACTGGTGGAGAGTATATATAAACTCTTACCCTATTCGGAATGGAACACGGTATCTCCCCGCAAAGTAGGGGATTCGCTACCACCGGGACAAACCTTGTGTTAAAGCCACCATCCTTCCCTAGAAAAATAAAAATACTTAGGTTATAGTGTGGGCCTTTCAACTGCCACAGCTCAAAAGGCTCGAATAACTTTGCAGTTTTACGGAAAGCAAAAAATTGACAAACGAATATCAGCTCTGGATTCGGGAATTCTAGGATGGCAAAGCAATCACAATCTCTTTTCCTGGAAGAATGGCTGAGGAGCAACAATGGCAGCAGCAGCAGCAGCAACCCCTCTTCGTCCTCGTCTGCTCGAGCCATAATTCAAGCATGGGCTGAGCTCAGAGACTCCCTCCAACTCCAAACCTTCAAACCCAACCACCTCCAATCTCTGCAAACCCTCCTCAGCTCCCAAACCTTCCTTCACGTTGCAGACCCACAAGCAAAGCTTCTCATTTCCATTCTCTCCTCTCCAAATCTCTCTCTTCCTCCTCAATCTTACCCTCTCTTTCTCAGACTCCTCTATGTCTGGGTCAGAAAATCCTCCAAACCCTCTTCGTCTCTCATCCACTCGGCTGTTCCCGTCCTTTCTCGCCTTCTCTCCACCCAATTCGATGCCCTTAAGACCTCTTCTGTTGTCTGCGAGGCTGTTCTTCTTCTGGGTGCTCTCTCTTTGGTCCCTGTATTGTCCGAAAGCTCTAAAAGGGTTTGCTTGGAGCTCTTTTGTGGGCTTTTCGAAGAGAACTACCAAGCGATCGGTTCGTGTGAGGGACTTGTTCCGGAGGTTCTTGCGGGAATTGGGTATGCTCTATCTTCTTCTGAAAGTGTTTATTTTGCTAGAATTTTGAATTCTTTGTTCGGAATTTGGGGTAAGGAGGGTGGGCCTTGTGGTCGTGTTTCTCACGGGCTTATGATTCTGCATTTGATCGAATGGGTGGCGTCCGGTTTCGCCAATTCACGGTCTGTGAATAAAATTGAGTTTCTATGCCGAGGGATTTCGGAAACCTCTAAGCCAAATTATGCTCCCTTTGCCGTGGTAATGGCTGCAACTGGAGTTCTGAGGACTTTCAATAGATCTGTATCGAGTAGTAAGAGCTTGGAAATTTATCCCCAAGTAAGGATTTCTCTGGAAAAACGTATTGAAGCTGTAGCTAGAGATCTTATGTCTAAAACAGGTGGTAATTCGAGCAATGATCCTGAAAACAGTCTTCTCCTACAGTGTATTTCGCTGGGTTTGGCTCGAAGTGGTCCAGTGTCTTCTTGTGCCCCTTTGCTTAAGTGCCTTGCATCGGCATTGTTGTTCGAAATTTTCCCTCTACGGTTGTTCTATGCGAGGGCTGTAGAATATACACTTGGTAATTCTGCTGGACTGGGGCTTAATGAGATTAAGGAACATCTGGATAGTGTTCTTTTTAAGGAAGCGGGTGCCATAACTAGTGCTTTCTGCAACCAGTATGTCTCAGCGGATGAAGAGAACAAAGGGGTGGTAGAGAATTTTATATGGGGCTACTGCCAAGATATCTACTCAGGGCATCGACAGGTATCTTTTATTCTTAAAGGTGTGGAAGACTTGCTCAGGGATTTGGAGAAAGTTGCCGAAAATGCTTTCCTTATGGTTGTGGTATTTGCATCGGCAGTGGCAAAGCACAGGTTGAATTCAAAATTCTCCCAAGAAACCCAATCAGAGATTTCAGTCAGAATATTGGTTTCATTCTCTTGTGTGGAGTATTTCCGCCGTATTCGGTTGCCAGAATATACGGATGCAATTCGAGGGGTTATTGTAAGTGTTCAGGAAAATGAGTCTGCTTGTGTCTCTTTTGTTGAGTCAATGCCTTCTTATGTTGATTTGGCGAAACCACAAGGTATAATCCATTACAATTGTGAATTCCTTGATTAAGTTCTAGCACTTTTTTCTGGGTCTGATCCAAAATAATTTGTCTTCTCTTTTATCCTTATAATCATTTGAATAAGATCTGAACTGAGTCTTCCTGTAGCTGTAGACTCCTCCGGCTTGGGAAAAATGAAATATACTTGGTCCAAAGATGATGTGCAGACTGCCCGCATCTTATTTTACCTGCGGGTTATTCCAACTTGCATTGAACGTGTTCCTGGTCCTGTATTCAAGAAGGTGGTAGCTCCAACAATGTTCTTGTATCCTTTATTAAACCACTTAAGAGGTTATGGAAAAGTGCCCTCTTTTTGAGATCATAGTGTGAATATTAGTTCCTTAATTCAAATACAATCAGATATATGGGACATCCGAACGGGAAGGTAGCTCGGGCCTCACATTCGGTATTTGTGGCTTTTATATCCTCCGTGAAGGATTCTAATCAGGATGATAGAGAGTTATTAAAGGAGCAACTTGTATTTTATTACATACAGAGAGCTTTAGAGGTATATAAAGCTACTGGCAACCCTCTTAGTAGAACTTGAGCTTGATTGTCAAAGATTAGGTAATTAATGTTCACTTATTCATTTTCAATATTATGCATGTAGGCATATCCTGGGATTACCCCTTTTGAAGGTATGGCTTCTGGAGTTGCAGCCTTGGTTCGGTATCTTCCTGCTGGAAGTCCGGCCATATTTTACTGCATACACAGTCTTGTTGAAAAAGCTAATCGCCTCTGTAGTGAAGCCAAGACTCAGGATGCTGATATGTGGAAAAATTGGCAAGGGGATTCGGAGTCTTCAAAGAAAGTCATAGAGTTGCTTCTGCGGCTCATTTCTCTGGTGGATATACAGGTAACCAGTCATTCATTTGTTGAATCATGTCTGTGCTTGGATAAGTTCTCTTTGATTTCCCCCCCCTTACAAAGATCTAGTCGCTTTTACGGTTTTGTTTTGTTTTTTTTTTAATGCAAATGGTTAGTTCACTGATTAGTTTTCGTCGCTTTAAATATAACTAAAAATTAAGGTGATGTTATGAACTTGAGGGGGAGAGATTTGCATATTTAGGATATCACATTTGAGGTTTGAGAAGTGTTCAAGGTTAGAAGTTATGGAAAAGAATTTGCCCTTTGTTAATTATATCAACATGACTTCTTTGGCCTAGGTATTGCCAAGCTTAATGAAGCTGTTAGCACAGCTAATTGTCCAATTGCCAAAAGATGGCCAAAATATTGTGCTCGACGAGATATATTCACTGGTTGCAGATTCTGATGATGTTACACGGAAACCCACTTTAGTTTCATGGCTGCAGTCCCTTTCTTACCTTTGTTCTCAAACTACTGAAGGGGAAAAAAATGAAGGAAATGCTGCTGCTGCATGGAGTTCAGATACCTTGAGCTTGAATAGAATCAGTGCGCGACTGTGAGGCTTGGAGGTACAATCTTCAGATACATTTTTTTTTCTTTTTCTGTTGAGTTTTCTATGCCTTAAATTATTCAGTGCAGTTAGTTTTGAGTCACCTACTGGTTGGCAATATTTCACAACATAAGATCCTTGTACTGAATATTGGTTAGTGAAAAACTGGTTACATGTATGTCCTGTATCAATCTTAATAATATTTTTATTATTTTTTGATCGGTATCTTAATATTATATCATTATGTATGCAATTAAAAGGGAAATGATAAAATTTTTTGTTCATTTTTGTGAATGGCTTGTTCAGTTTCCATGTATAACTACCCCAGGTACAGATTACATACTTGAACCTCCAAAAAATATAGTTCATCGATTTTGAATTTTCAAGGTAAATGGGCAGCGAACGCTGTTACTGGATGGAAGTCAATCCTAGAATGCAGTTAGTTGAAGGAGGTAATCAATACAACGAATTAACTCACGAACCAAAGCGAACCAACCTAAAGAACCTCTTTGAATGACAATTATGAAACACACCGCATGCCAGCCGCAGAGCTATCTCTACAGATAATAGGGTTGTGCCCGGAAATGTTTTATGGGATTGTAGACTTGAAAACTTTTAAAATCAAGCAGAGGGTTGAGCACTCTTTGAAATTTCCTCCTATTTGAACTTCTCAGCTTCTTTCATGTATAAAAGAGATTCTATTAGTATGATCCCAGGGGCTTCATGTAAAATAAAGGTCTGCTCAAGCTTGCTGATATTATCTACTATTTTCTTCTTAAGATTGCAACATATCTATTGTTTGTTGGCTGAAGAAGGTGTAATTAGTTTGTCATTGTCGCGACCCAAAACCCAGCCTACGAGTTAGAGTGAATCTTGGACGACTCATTATAACTTGCATGATTTGCTTGATTAAAATAACCTGCAAAAGACCTGGAGCATATACAATAGGACTAGCGGAAACATACAACAAAGCACAGCGGAAGTCTAACAAATCTCTATGTATATTCATGTAACCCAAGTTTGATACAAAAAGGAAATCAAAACAAAAAAAGCGTGGACATGCCCGCCAAAATACATGGATATAACTCTCTAGCTCACCCACAGCTATCCACTCAGAGTCTACCACAACCTAATAGTAGCCCTCGCCCTCGCCCTGAGGATCCTCCACAGGCTCCTCAACGTATTCCTTCTCCACGCATAGGCCAGGAGCACAGACGTCAAATGGAGCAGCAGCTCCCTCAGAACCTGCCGACATAAACATACGACTGAGAATGGAATACTCAGCGTGTACCAAATACTAACCAACAGTCATAGTACGACAACAATGTTATATATATATAGCAGGAAACAATTCAGATCATAACAGGAAAGTAAAGCAGTTTATATTCATGCTTGCATTTCGTAAAAGCCGATAACACCATTGAAAACATCGTGCACTTGACTTAACTCGAATTGTCTTTTTCCGTGCTTGAAAACTTGTCTTGTCGTGTCATGCGTGTCATGCCATGTCATGCTCGCTTGGAAAATAAACGTGTTCATGCTACTTGTGAGGGAGGGGAAGCCCTTCTTCCTATATGAATGCAACTCGTCATGTCATGTTCTTGCTTGTGATCATGCTTGCTTGGTGAATGCAACTCGTCATGTCATGTTCTTGCTTGTGATCATGCTTGCTTGGAAAATAAACTACTTGTGAGGGAAGGGAAACCCTTCTTCCTAAATGCATCATGCTTGCCATGCCATGTGGCATGCTTGCCTGGAAAATAAACTACTTGTGAGGGAAGGGAGACCCTTCTTCCTAAATGCATCATGCTTGCCATGCCATGTATCTTGCTTGCTTGGAAAATAAACTACTTGTGAGTGAAGGGAGACCCTTCTTCCTAAATGCTTATGCTTGTCTTGTTCTTGTCAAAAGCGAGGTAAAACATATCGTAGGATATGTCCCACCTCTAATTCTCATTCTTGAAAAACCTCGGTAAATAATGTCATGCATGCCCGTGCTCGTGGAATCGTGTATATACTTGCATTTGAATTTAAATATGACAATTTGGTAATTTACACTACATATAACATCAATAATTTGAGCAAGTCAATATTCATGCAATTTAGGGAAAGCAAGGAAACACACTATCATAGGCCCTAGGAATTTCCATAATTAGTTAAGCATGCATCTCTTAATTTACAACTCATTTTATTCACCTTGGCATTTCATCAAACAAGGGGTGTGTTCATTATGTATTAACCCTACATCATGCTTTTCTAGGTGGGTTGATGTTCACATCACAGATGTATGTTTATTATGGATATAATGCCCTCCCCATTTCATTCATTACATCATTCACACGGCATCCATTCGCCCAAATCCATCTCCATTCACACCATTCACACATCCCAACTCATAGCACATTTATAGATGAGGGAAAACAAAGAATAGGGAAAGAAAAGAGAAAACTATAACTAAGAGGGTAGCACAAGGTACCGACCTTGACAAATGAGGGAAGAAACTCCTTGCAAAACGTGCATGAGTTGCTGCCCTAGCTTGGAGAACGTGCTCCACGAGTGCTTGAGCCTTGATCTTGAAGGAAACGAGCTTGAGGTAATTGTGGGTTCACAACCCCATTGATTTCTCCCCAAATGCAAACCCTAGGTTAGAAATCTCCTTCTCCTTTCTCTATATCTCTCAAAATACTCTAAGTGTTGTGTATGAACCCTCAAGACTCGGGCAAGCCTTTAAGGCATGAGTGAAATGCCCAAAAGACGGAAACACCCTTAATGAAAATTCTGCAAAAACGCGAAGACCGAGCGATCGGTGGTTATGACCGAGCGATCGGTTGCCTACCGAGCGACCGGTGATATGACCGAGCTCTCGGTCAAAAACAAGCTTTCTGGAAAATTTCTCCATACAAAATTTTCGACCAGTCGATAGCCTCCGATCGATCGGTTGTGGACCGATCGATCGCTAAATGGACCGAGCGATCGGTGGTCTACAGGTTTTGACACTGAGTTCATTTTTCACCCATTCCTACTATTTGGACTTGTCCTATTTCTATTCTAACCCCTTCTAAACTTGCGTAGGACACTTGTAAGGCTATAGTTTATTATTAGATAATTTATTTAATTAATTATAGTATCCTGAGACAGTTCTCTAAGTTTTCAGATTATTATTTCATGAAATTGGGCATTACAAGGTATCATGCATTGACACACATTCCAAGACATGAGCAAAAGTTTTGGGGCTCTACAGATATTGTATACACAATAGTTACCTTCCTATGCTCCATCTGCCCATTTTTCTGGGAAAAAAAAAATAAAGGGTTATATTGTTCCACAAATGTTCATTACTAAAAAAAATAAAATAAGAGGAAGACACAAATTATCAAAAAAACATTCATTACTATTGTTTAGAATCTTTAGCTTATATATTTATATAGTCTTGAGAAGGGAACCGTGAGACTAGCTGACTGCCGTGTCCAGTGTCCCTTTTAATCCCTTTTTAACTATGGTTAAGCTTAATTAAATTATGATTAATATTTTTCTTCTTTTGAAACCAAGGTTGGACCTATACTGAAAAGGTGTGGACCCCCTCACCTGCCCCACTGGCTTAGATTGCGAGGTGTGTCCCTCATTTGACCGAGGCTCTATGATCAAGTCCGAGGAAGGAAAAGTCCTGATGATAAGAGAAATGTCCTAGACAAGGATGAAGGATGATAATCCATTATAATCCACAATTAAACAATCATTAATAAAACCAATGCCTCAGTTTGATAACCCTGCAGCTCATCTTCAACTGCAGAGCACAACATATTAAATAGATCACCCCAAATGTTGCCAATGCCTTTAATAGTTCAATACTATATCAGTATGTAACACAAGTATATAATTCATTAAGAACGCTCAAGAGGAGCGGTAACTACAGTGAGAATAATTCATGGTGAGAGAAATGAGTTTCTTGTGACAATAACGTTGTATAAGAGGTTAGCTATGTTTTCATAATCTTTTACGTTAGTTATGAGTAAATTGACGACTTTTATTTAAGAGGAGGTCCCTTGATGTATGTTATTTGCAGATGATGTGTTACTAATTATTGAATTAAAGGGAGGGTAAATACAAACTAGAATTATGGAGTGATACATTAAAATGTAAGGCCTTCAAAATAAGTCGGATCAAGACATAATATATGAAATGCAATTTTAGTGGAACATAAGTGAGGTGGAAGCCGTAGTTAAGATAGATGACCAAGAGATACCCAAAACTACCAGTTCTCTTAACTCTATAAAGATAGAGGAATTGAGGAGAATGCTGCAGATAAAGTGGCGATGGGCTTTTGAAGTGCTATGCCTGCTGCATTCTTGTCAAAACTAAAATAATATTTTTATAAGACAAAATTAAGATCAGCTATATACTTTATGAAAAGTATTTGAAAGTTACTTTTTTTTGTTGTTGCTGTGGATATCATTTACCTATGTTAGTATGGTTAGTGGTTAGCTTAGGCATTTGAGCTCTTGCAACTTATACCTGTGGGGATGGATCCCCAGACATCCCTCAACAAATTCGATAAGTGATAAAATAATAGAGTTGATTGAGATGATTTGGACTCAATCAGTGAATACCAGTGTTTTAGCCCAGCAAGAAGGAGAACAAATCCGAGTTTCATTTGAACAAGTTTTATGGCAGCGCAGAGAGTCTTCTCCAGCAGGGAATGGTGTGGAAAGTGAGAAATGGGAATGATATAAATATTTGGCAAGATAAATGGACATTGCGACTACTATCTAATAATACAAAAATTCTTTTTTTAAAAAGGGTTGGAGACTTAGTTGACCCAGAGAGTGGAAGGTAAATCTAGGGTGTTCTCGGTGAAGTCGGCTTTACCATTTTGCTTCTCGAGGAGTGGATGCAAAAAATAATGAAGATGGAGCTGAAGGATCAAATGCGGCAGTCATGAAGAGATTATGGAAGCGAATCTGGGGTCTTGGAATCCCTAGCAAATGCAAACATTTCATGTGGAGAGCTTGTACAAACTCACTCCCATCGTTGGCAAATCTGTACAAGCAAGGAGTACCAACGGAAAAGTCATGCTGTATTTGCCATTATCACTCTGAGACGGCGACTCATGCATTATGGGCTTGTCTATTAGCTTATAATGTATGGGCACTAGTGAAGGGAAGGGTTCAAAAGATGGCTACCTCTGAGGATGTGGATTTTCTTCGAATTATGCTCGAATTGGAATCTCAAGCTTCAAAGATGAAATTGGAAATGGGGACGATAATTGCATGGGGCATTTGGGATTCGCAAAATAAGATAATCTTTGAAAAATTTCAACTTCATCCGAATCAGATCTTGCAGAAAACTAAAACTCTCTTAGATGATTTCCAACGGTTGATTGTGTGTCGACTCACACAATCAGGTGGCACTACTTCAGTCTAAAATGAGACTTTCATTTTCTTTGCTCAAGCTGTATTGAAATGTGATAAAAATAGGGTATACACTGAGAATGATTCTGAATATTTGTAATTCTATGTTTTACTTACTATTAATAAAATTCTCTACCTTTCATTCAAAAAAAAAAAGGAAAACTCAACCCGTTATCTAGAGTTTGTGTTTGGTTACAACTTTTGCTCTTGAACAAAATGTTGGCCGGGAAAACTGAAAGTCTAGTTTTGACTTAAATTAATCCGTGGACTTCTTCCATGCATAATTATATACGATTAGTTGTTAGGGTTAGTGGTATTGGTAATTTAAACTTTATAAATAATAGTATGGTGAAGGTCTGCATAGGGCATCAAGCCTGGCCTCGAATAAGGGGGGCCGCCCTTGCCCAGCTCTCCGGAGCCTGCAATGGAGAGCTTGCAAAATAGAGGACTTTTTTTTCCCTAGGCTCCAAGGGTTAGGTCGGGCTTGATTTTAAAAAGCCTTTGAAAGTTGGGTCTGGTAAGACCTAGGTCATGCCCTTCAAGCCCTCACACACACACACACACACACACATATATATATATATATATATATCTAATATTAATTAATTGGATACTATAACGGTGACTCCTGGAAACCCAACTCAAAACCAACCCAATTATCATGTTATTGTTAGTGATGGGGTAAGGAGTTTTATCTAAATTAAGACTGGCCAATCCATTGGGATTCGCTTCTCTCTCTCTGGGACGCTGACCATTAAAAGTCCATATTTAGTAAAATTTATGTTTTTTTATTGGGCCCTTTAGTATTATTATTATTATTTTTGGTACATGCGGTTAGCTATGAAATGTGAAGACACCTCCATCTGGCAAAAAACCTTGAGTGAAAACAAAAGACTTGCAGAATATTTCAGGTAAAGAAAAGTAATATTAACATAATGTATGTACACAAGGATATATTTTATTTTTTTTAAGAAAAAAGAAAAACTGAACCCACAACTGTGCTTCTGCAAGTCATTTGACTGCCAGATGCTAAATGATAAATGATCTTCCTGAGATGGAGTAGAAGCTGATCCCGTGGAGCCAAATCATTCGACCGTAATGCATTCTCTCGTCTACTCACCTGCCGGTACTGTTGGAAACCTACAACTATACATCTCCACTTAAGTCATATCAAGCATTTAATTAGAACCAAATTCTTGGTTCCATTGTTCAAGTTCTTCCCACTTGCTTTTCTGTAGGCTGGGTCTAATGACAGTCATTGCTTTCTGGAAATCCCCGTATTTCAAGGGTCGTAGCTGGCAAAACATGGAACAGAGCACATAAGCAAACATATAAATTGAACTTTAACTTATGACTTCCCTATTTACAAAATATGTATAGACAATACTTTCTTTGCCAACAAATGAATAAATCATTTGCGCTACAAAGCAATGCAACAGGAGGACATGTCCAATGTAAACATAAAATGAATATTCATAATGATTAGTGCTTCGAGAATTACGCTTCATTTGATCAACATTGGAAATGGAGCATTTTTAGTTTTAGAAATGGATATATATATATATATATATATATCATAAAGCGCAATAGTTTGACAAAACAAAATCAATTTCATGATCACCGCTTTTCTAGCTGGACTACCTGATTTGCCTTGACAGTGAGAATGTTTGGACCAAGTTCTCTAATTGGCATCATTGCAGCTTCCTCACACAAGGCTTGTAGATCACTACCCGAATAGCCTAATGCATTTGAACAGCCACATAATAGGGTCCTGAACTTGACATAATAGAATATATTTGAGATATGATATTTAGAAAGTCTCACCTTCTGTCTCCCTCACAAGTCTTTCCATATCTTCACCTGTTAAGAAAACAAGAAATAAACTGTAAATCTCATAAATTTTCTTATTTGACTTTTATTCGACGGTATGATGAGCATCAGTTTCTAAATATGTTCTCTTGCAGAGGAAAGGTGTAAACTAGATTTTAATTTGTTTCATGGTTGTGCTCATTAATGTGACTCAAAAGCTTGTTTCCAACCTTCCAACCATTAGCTATCTAAAGAAAACAATGATCACAATTTAAGGCACTCATGTCCACTGAAGTGGGAAGTATGTCCTTTGTGGAAACTGAGAAGTCAAAAGTCTACTAGAAAGGGCACTGAAATCTCCCTAAATCGGTGACATTAAGATCATGGATGCCAGTTCAGATTTTCAAGTACAATATTAATGAATTAGAAATTTATACTACTCATATTTTATTTTTGGTATATTTTTAAAATTGTCTCCTTTTTTTTATACTAAATTTACTTAAATCTGTGTTAGCCTGAGGCCCTGAACCGCTGTGATATTAGTTTAAAAACAGAACAGAAGAGGAAGGAGCAGGGTTACCTAATTCGCTGGGGACTATTCCGAACCGCGAACCAATTCGCGGTTCGGTTCGGTCCAATTCGTTTGTTTGAGCGAACAGATAGGTTGTGTAGTCGTCGGGTACACTGGTTAGGTGACGTGTGCAGATAAGTTCCGTAAACAGAATGGCACAAAGAAGTGTATATGTTAACAATTATGGGGTAGAATTGTCATTTTCTATAAATTAATATAAAGTATCATGAGAAAGTAGGTGGGCCTCGAGATTACCACATGAAAAGTAAGCAGAGTCAGTATCGGTTTCGGGAAAGCCTCTCTCTCTCTCATTTTTAATGGGAAATGCTTCACTTACCAGCGGCAGGAAACTCATCCTCATTTGTCCACGGGACCACATCCCACTTTTTGACACTCAACATTGTGGTTGACATTCACTCACCCCTTGAGTTAAGCAATCCAACCTTAACCTTATTTTTTAGAAGAAAAAAATAAAAATCATAACTTTAATTTAGTTAAACTTAACCAAGGTTCAATGGTCATAATATTATATATATATATATATATATATATATATATAAGCGGATTTAACTCACGAACCAAAGTGAACCAAACTAAAGAACCTAAGCGAACCGAAAAACGATTTATCTCATCCTACCCCTAGCGAACCGGGTTGACTCTAAAGCGTCGAATTGCGAATTACAAACCGAGTGAACCAACGAACCAGGTAACATTGGGAAGGAGTAAGAAGAGAGGAGAGGCAACAAGAGGAACATATGTTAGGGTTTGAAGCCTCATAACACTCCTTTTTATGCTATTACTAAATTTGTGAAATGATGTCTTCCCCTATATGGAAGTAGGTACTAAATGCCCAAAGTTTTGAAAAGAGGAGATGTTGCGCTTGTGCAACAGTACAAGGAGGCTGGCGACTGGCCTTCCAGTAAAAGAGGCTGGCAACTGACCTTGCAGTGAAGAAGGTTGGCAATTGGCCCTATAGTGCACCAGGAAGTAAGTAGTTGGCCTTACAGTGCAAGGAATGAGCTGCTTCGGAGCTCCGCGATTGGCCTAGGATATACTTTCTAGCCAGAAGGAGAAGGTAGTCTCACGTGATTATGCTGTATTGCCTTTGCAAGTGGAAGCCTGATTCTTTATGGAGTGAAATGGATTTTCAATGGCCATCACCTGATGTTGGAAGGTCAAGGAATTTGGTGACCTGATGACAGGGGAATGGGAGTCACACCTATCTTATACACACACACATACACATAGTTGCATAGTTGCAGGTAGCTATGTACAAGGTGGGAAGCTTGCTTCCCAGGAAGGTTGCTTCCATAATGTCCCATTTAGTGGTCAAAAGGAGCCATGTATATAGGAAGTGATGAGACCCGAATCTAAAGCCTATGGCATAGATCCTAAGCAAGTATCGTTGATTTGAAACCTAAGGCACCTACTTCTCCCTAAATATCTCATGTAAGATAGAATTTAAGGTATGACCGGCAATCCTAATATGATGGGAATGAGGTATCTATATCTCATTCTACTTCTCATTTCCTAATGATTTTTTGAGTCTCGTTTCCCGTTTCTCGCATTCGCTTCACTTCTCGCTTTGGTAACGATGCACATACACGCACATAGCACACTCACACATGCGCACAGGCACACACACACAAATGCATCTGGTCCCATCTTTTACACACAAGTGCATGCAAACATCCATTGACCCACACACGTGTGCATATGTACTTAATGAAAATCTAGTTCTTGATAATCCAACTTAAACTTGTAGACTTTTGCATCTCCAAACAACTCGAGTCATTTAACTAGATAGGTTTTCCAATCATATTTGAATTATTTTCTTACCATTTTGATGTGGTGTGATGCCAATATTGCCCTAATCTGAAATGGTGATCTTATGATGATTCTCTCTGATTTGCACAAGATAGGAACATAGTATTAAAACTCGGCGAGTCGACTTGAAACATGGTCGAGTCGAGTTTGAGTGACATTGAAAACCCGAGTATTCTACTTTTTTTGTTAAAGCAAAAAATTGAGTAAACCGGCCTAACCGAGTGACCAAATTATGTTTTTTTTTTTTTTTTAACACCCCACCCACTCTCAAGTATAAATACGAAGCTAAAGGGGGGTGTTTAATATATATTGAAGTATATATCTCATTTTAGGCATGATTTATCATTAATTTTGAATTTATACTATATATATAGTATTAGAAAAATATATGTCCGAGTTTTAGGTGTCATTACTTGGACGAGTTTTGCCCGAGTTGACTCTACTCGGCAAGTTTCCGAGTTGAGTTTTCGGGTTTTAAAACACCGGGTTTTAAAACACTAGATACGAATAATCAGTAGAGTTTGCTATGGTGTTGATCTTAGTAACCCAAACCGCCTATTTACCCACCCACTCCCGCTCTCAAACCTCGCTCTAACGGTTTGAGAGTGGATTTGTGTCGGGAGTGCGGTTTTTATTTTCGTAGAGTGGGGTGAGTGCATAAAGCTTGATTTTCCAACCTAACCACCATTTTTTCACCATTGTAATTCGCGAGCGAATGAGGAAGATAAACAGTGCACTTCGAATTTTTGTGAACTTCACATTTTTACCCTTCTTGGGTGTGACGCTCACGGAAAAGACGAGGCAGATTTTTTACATTTGTTTTCTACCAAGGTACAGTTGTGTTCAGAGACATAATATGGTGTCAGTGTACATAAGTCTTTTTACTCTTTTCTTCACTTTATTTATTTTCAACTTTTTTTTCTTTTATTTTTCTATATTGATAGCCAATTGCGATTGAACTCTACGTGAGTTCAATTGCACTCAGAGGCTAGCACGATGTCTCTTTTAATTCTTATCAATTGTGATTAAGATTCTCTAATTTTTTGAATTAAATAATATAACAATAATTTTAGAAATTATTATTTATATATATATCGGAGCTCTTGACCATATCCTAAATTGAAATTTGATGTTGTCGTGCTCCCGCTTCCGCTCCGCTTTGGTTACTTAGGTGTTGATAAAGGAGCAAGTTTTTCGAAGGTTTGACAGTAAAAAGAACTATGAGGTTTGAAGTAACAAAAGAATATTAGCTATCAACACCACCATTGATTTAATTATTTAGGAGAAGACTCGAGCAGAGAGGATGATTCGCTATATGCACAGATAAAATCCTGAAAATCATTGAATGAATTTCAAAGAATTATGTGGGGGCATTAAGAATTAAATATGAAGCCAAAATTTTTTTTAAAAAAAAGGAGTTCACAGCCCTCTTATGATGAATAATAATAGACAGAGGAAAGAGTCATAAGTCTCTACCATTGATTTCCAATCCACAAGAAAGATCAAAATTTAGAACTCTATAGAACCCAATCTAAACTCTGTTTGAGCTGCAGACCACATATTTCAATTTTCAACACTAGCAATGAATGGAAGCGGTAGAAAGGTTACCTTTTTTTTTTATTGTGACTTATTCATATGGCTCTTATCAAAACAATTCCAACTAATAACACCATTTCTGAGGTGGTGGAGAGTTTGGAGAACCTTCCATGTACGATCTTTCTTCAGGTTTTAAGTTATAGCTTCGTCTAAAATGTTCATATCATTTCGTTAATCAGGAATCATTTACAGAAAAAGCCTATACCATAGAGAAAGATTGTCTAATAAGAGAATGCAGTATCTGCGTCTCTTATTGCATACTAATGGCTGATGCAGGATTTTTCAAATCAAATAATATGTACTCTGAAACAAGTCGCAGAATGAGAGTGCTCTTACCAGGTAAGGAAAATGCTTGGCCCTTGAGTTTATGCTTGAGAAGAAGTCTCCTAACATTTTCATCTGGTAGAGGTATGTATATTCTCTTAACCTGATTTGAGATTTTGCACAAAAGTAGATGTCACTGAAGAGAATGAAAAGCAAGGCATACTACTACTTATTATTATTTATTAGCAATGATGCAGATATATTTCATAGCTCTAAATAAAACATAGGTTAACAAAGACTATGAACCAAATAACAGAAAGAAAAAATGCAACAGCTACAAGTAAATGTTTTTATTTGGATGGTCTACAAGTAAATGTTACTTCTAACAAAAAAAAAATAGTTAAAGCACTACAATAGCACATCAACTAGTCCCTCCTCCTCAAAGCTCTTTTTAATTGAAATCATTCTAGGAGCAGCTTTCGCGATCTTTGATAAACGCTCTCATCTGACGATGCGATACCATAAAAAGCTCTCATGTTTCTTTCTTTCCATAGAGACCAACCTAAAGCTCCTGGGAGCATAACCCACACTAGAATCGACAATCACCTTGATACGAAATTCAGAAGGGAACTAGGAAAGATCCATACGATCCCCAATCTAAGAAGAAATCCCTTCAACCCCCCCCCCCAAATGGTAGAGGCAAAAAGAGACAATATATCAAAAAATGATCAACCGACTCCTCATCCTCGAGGCACATAAAGCATACTATTTATACCTGGAATGATATTTAAATTTTCCAGATTATAGCAACCACATCTTGAAATTTCAATAAGAGCTGGACTAAAATATTCCATAGCACCTTCCACAAAAAATAATAATTTCCATAGCATACTTTGACTTGTTAACCATATTAATCGCTCCATTTTGTTAAAACTTCCAAGAAGAGCGTGACCAACCGTGTAAAAACACAATGGTAACAAACTAATTAAATTAGATACAAATCTAATGCAGGGGTCACTTGAATGGTGATTCTAGCAAGTTCTTTTATTTTTTCATTTTTTGGACTTTTAAGGAGGTAACTTGAGCAATTTTTTGCTTGAAACATTTTTCAATGAGTTTCTGATATTTCTGCAGAAATGAGGTCCTGCAATTATGTCTAAAACTTTATAAATTACTTATGAACAATTTATGAGAATAAATACTTATTGTGGGTGTATCACGTAATGAATTTTGGTATTATAAAGATTGCTCAGTTAAGGAATTAAATAAGTTGGAAAACAAGTTACACAAAATATGTACATATGGATCAAAACTCGGATTCTCAACTCAATGAACTTTGGTCATGATGCTAATCTAACTCTTTTTTTTGATCGGTAATCAAGAGAGATATATTAATAGATAAGGGAAAATAAAAGTACAGACAAATCAGAGGTTACTGAAAAGAAAAAACCTATCTACTTAGCTATAATACAGCAACTGGCATCAAAATGGGACTAAAGTGATATGAGACGAACTAATAATGTTTTGCTTAGAGCAGTCCACCCAGATCCGCCAATGTGCGACAAATGGACAACCATTCTGAAATTGATTGCCTTATGCGTGCACAAATGCGAGGAATCAAAGAAGGGGAATTCTCGAAAATGCGAGCATTCCTCCCCTTCCAGATTGCCCAGGCAATAGCCCCCGCCAGTACAGACTAAGAGGACCAAGATTGCTTGGCAACGTATCAATTTCATGATATCACCAGTTGTTAGAAACCTTGTTTCAATATGACAGTGGTGTTAAGGAATTTTATTTGAATTAAATCTAACTTTGAGCCAAGAAAGAAAAGATCAAAATAAAATAGAAACTGGTATGGACCTACATCTACAATAAGCCATTCAACATTGCATTAGATTGAAGGCATCACTTATTTATAACTAGCTTAATGCATCACAGCAGTTTTCTTACAGTATTAAATAAGCATAAAAAAAAATATCAACAATATGATTTACATGAGATATGCATCCTCAATACTAAATTTTATTCACATTTAGGTTCCTAAAATAAGTTGCAGCAGAATCATGTACTGACCAATCTCCGAAGAACTGCATCATCCAATTCTTGTGGCTTATTAGTTGCACCTGCATTAACATATTATAAGAACCTCAGATTAAATTTTGTCTTGGTAAATCTGATTATTAATATTCCTGGCATCATGACATTGAGCACATCCAAAGATATCAAAATCACGTAAGTAATTGTCTAAACAACAGAAGGGACTATCAAGGTAAGCCATTCAGGCCTATAAAAATAGATACTCTGAAACACTCCTGAGAATGTGTTAGAACCATGTAGAAGAACTATGTGTTGCTCACAGGATTAATGAAGCAGCCAAACCCAAATTCAGAAAACCATAAGATTTATCCTAGGGTAGTGGTTTCTGTCTTTATGGACTTCCAGAAACCTCTGGAGCTATTTAAGAACAAAATGAATATCTATGCTTGCATTGCAAAAAGTAGGTACAGAAGAACATCATCCACCAATCCAAATGGAAAAACCCCAAAGTCTCTTGCTAACTTCTCTTTGCTTTCAACGCTCTATACTTCTATTCAGCATCTCTTTTATATATAAACAAGCCTTTCAATTAGCTGAAGTAATCAGAATGGACAATCTATAAATGTCTTCCCTTTCCTAACAAAAATAAGACTTGAGAAGCAATCCTAGTTTTTGTTTATCTTTACATGAGAAAGGAAACCCATGCCTATGACCCATGGACCACACAGGCACAAGCAACTGATTCGCTAACTCAGTAGTTTAAACAGAGCTCTTTGTAAAGGGGCATCCTCTCAAAAATCATGTATTGCCTGAAGTCACATTAAATGACAACAATAGGTTACAGTAGTAGTATAACAAGCTCCAATGAATGACAGCCACTATGCAGGGGTGGACTTAAAGTGAAATAGCTGATTAATTTTCAGCATTGATGCATATTAATGGCGTATAACGATACTAACCACTGCCTAATTCCTAATCTTTTGCTGCTGCATCATATTAAGCTTTGAGCATGACCAAATGATTCGAGATTTCTATAAAGATTAGTGGATGACCATAAGGACAACACAGAACATCCTATCTACAAGGAAAAAGGAACCATGTGTAGTTCTGACGTAATGGGGACTGGATTCTTATCATATTTTTTAGTAATGTTAATCAGTCTGTCAAACATGATGCAAAATTAGTTGTTACAGAGCAAAATGACTGGATTTTTCATTGGAGTTACTGTAAAATGATCTCTGCTAATGATGCCAAAGTGGACCCTAGGTCAATTGGAAGTGCCTGTTTCACCTTGGATCCTTCCCCAGCAATGGTTACTAGATGATGTGTCTCAATTAGTCTGTTGCAACATTCTTGAAGACTAAAATTAAATCCAGTCTCGGTCGGTGCATAGAAACTGCACTTCCTGGGATGGGAGTACAGTATTTGGTAGTTGAGAGATGAAGATGAGACAGTCCCAACCAAAAAGGCAAATGGAACACACAAGGATTCGATCACATTTCCAATAATGTGGTGGTGATCTCCTGATCGGATTTGATAAGGAAAACAACGAGACTTTTCTCGCAAAGGGCTCACTAATCTGAATTACAAAAATGTCCCTGCTAGAAAAACAAGGTTATGTAGCATAAATGCTTCTAATAACAAGAAAAATGATTGTTCTATCCTTATATCATGGGATGGAGATAAAGATCAAAGGAAAGTACACCAGTGACCTGTCTTAGCTTACCAATAACAATTACTAGATCATCAGGATTACAGCTCACTCCATCAAACTGGACTAGAAACTCAGACTTCAACCTTCTACTTGCATCATTCTCACTGGCCAACCTTGTTGACATGATACTATCAATCTGTGGAACAAAGCACAAAACTTGTTGGCAGATAATTGTGAGAAAAACAAGACACCAGCTTATCATGCCAGGCACCATGATGGTGAATTCTAACCAGCATTATAAAAAGGCAGCAGTAGCAATGCCTTGAAACAATCAGAGAAAACTAAGGGATGAGAATGAGAAATAAATAACGACTGAAATTCCATGACATAAAAAATGTTTCTCGGAGTACGCCAGTAAAAAATCTGCATCATTGCATGTATGATTGTAAATTAAAACGCACTGAAGAATTGTATGGCATCACACAAATAATTCTTTCGCATATTTGTATTTTTATCTTCTCGAAGTCATTAATTGGAAAGGAAAATATATTACTTCTTATCTTCAGAAAGCAGTGAGATTCATTACATGTGACTTGAATCTCACTGTTTTATGTTTGCTCAACAGTAGATCAACCTAAATCTAAAAAGAAGGGTCTTCTTATTCGAAGGCCCTCCATAAGCATCACAAGTTCCACTACATGGTCCACAGTTAACTATGTTTCAGTGCAAAATGCAAATATGGGTGGCTTTGACTTATTCTTACTCATTAGCCATTGTAAACTGAAACAGAATGACTTTCCAGGATTCTCCTTTTTGTTATTAGCTCATCTAGATGTACCCAATGTGTCACTGTCAGCTCTAACGGTAAGACTGGATTTTTAAAAATTAGTAATCAGGTGAATATATATATATATATATATATATATATATATATATATATATATAAAGGAATGAAATAAAGGTACAAAGAAAATCTGTCACCAAAATCGCATTTGATACGCGTATTAAACTCTCTTTTTTCTGGGGGAGGGGGTAGCCTTTTTAAACGGCGATACTCGTATAAAAAGCATATTAAACGCGTTTTCCAAATTAATATCGAATAATACGCATACAAAAAGCATATTTATTTTTAAAAAAAGGACGACGACCCGTTAGTTTTGTATCCTTTACATATTGAAATTTAATTTTCTAGGGTTTCTCTCTCATTCTCATTACCTCTGTTTAAATCTTATGATAGGGTTTTGCATATAGGGTTTATTTTTAAAAAATATTTTAAATAATTTTATGTTAGGGTTTGAACCTTAAAGCTTAAGTGCGGTTTAATTTTATGAGGTTTTAGTTTAGAGGATGATGATATTGTACTTTTTTTTAATGGTGAGTGATGATATTTGTTCATAGTTGCAGGGAAGCTATGTATAGGGTTGGAAGCTTGTTTCCCAAACTCGCTTCCTCGAATAGATAAACTTTCGAGGAAGCTCGCTTCCTTTGACAAAATCGTTTCCTAGGAAGCTTGTTTCCATCACGTCCTAGTAGTTAAAGGGAGTTGTATGTGTGAAGTAATGTGATAGACCATAGTCTATAGCCTAGGCTCAGTAGGGTGTAGACTCTAAGTAAGTATCGTCTGACCTAAGGCATCTATTTTTCCACAAAAATCTCATGTAAGATAAAATCAAAGGTATAGTTATCCATAAATAACATAATGAGAATGAGGAACCTATATTTCATTTCTCGTTTCCTAAGGTTTTTTTGAGTCTCGTTTCCCGCTTCTCGCTTTTGTTTTGCTTCTCGTTTTCGCTTCTCGCTCTGGTAACTTGGTAACTATGTATCTGTTTGTTAAAAAAGGTTGAATGGTAAATAATGATATTTTGAGGGCTATATAATTGCAATTCTTTTATAGAATGATGACTTTAAATGATTGTTAGTAGTTGATATCATGTTTCCTATTTATTTATAATTATTAATTATTTTTAAAAAATTCTCATACTTTTCCTCTGTGTGAGTCGTATAAACCCGTACTTCTCAAACGAATCATTACCGTTTAAAACCCATACCCGTACTTGGTGACTATGCAAAGAAAAACAATATAGCAGAAGGGATCACAGGGACATGAACCCAGAGACTAAAGATCCTATAAAGCAATTAACATGTACAACATACAAGGGTTCAATTAGATAAGTGCCCAAATATCATACCCACCAAAACAGAATTGAGCATTTAACCCACATAACTAAATCATAACAAAACCGATAAATCGAAATCGTCGAGATCTCTCCTAATAGAACACCAGTCCAAAAGTAGATTACGAGTCCTTGAGCATGCATGCAGAACAGGAGAGACAACATCATAAAAAACTCTCTAATTCATTTCCTTCCAAATCGACTAAATTATCGCCTCAGATAAAAAGGCCCACAATACCAAGGCATGTGCCTCCAATTTCATTGATGTCCAACAAGTAGTGTTACCTAGGCCAGTGGTAGCGGTGCCAAGTGTCCAGATGTCTAGACTTTGGAGGTGTTCGGCACGACAAGCTCTGAAATTTCCAATACGGCAGCACGAACATACAAAGTTTTAAAAATGATTTGGGGTGTATATGAATATTTTCTAACTTAATTTTTTAAATAAAAAATAATACGAATAGAGGGGGATCCAGCTGTCCCCAAATTTTTTCCAAAAAAGTATCCCAATACGTCGCCCAAACAATTTTGGACCATCATCGCCTGAGCGCCTCTCTAGGTGGGCAGAAGTCATTTGGCCTCTCTTACTGTTAGTTTGTTTTTACATTTTCACAACTTAACTTTCATTTACTTAAGATATTTATATGTAATAAGGTTATACTCTCCATTTGAATTCAATGAAATTATTCTAGATCCAAATTCCAGAAGAATAAAAAGTAAACTTTCCAGTTCAAGAAAAAAATCCACTTTTTAGGGATTAGGTCAAAATTTCAACTTACAAATGTTAAGGTATTTATCAAATCTTAAAATTTCATAAATTCTACTATATCAAAACAATACTAATATTATATATATATATATATATAATTTAATTATTTTCGTCGCCTAGGCATCGCCTAGACACCTTGATTACACAGGTGCATAGTACTCTGGCCATGAAAACTTCTTATATTCAAATAGTTTAAAGTCTTTTCTATTATTGTTAATATGTTTTCAAAGCTCTTAGGATCTTTGGTAAATTAATTGCTAGTTCTGGATTTAATTTTCAGCCCAATTGTAAAAATAAGGAATTCCGTCTGTTCTACATATCATATTGACAAGATGAATTTGAGATTAGTTTAGTAAGAAAATATCTCACTAATTTTCGTTTTAATAATTTGGGTTGAATGTGCCAGTTAAAAAAAGAGGCACTCTGTTAGGTTAGGGACATTTTCCATTGATATGCAAAAACAACTAAATATTTTGCTCAGTTCTTTATCTGAGATAGGGATGATTCTGATCACGCATCAGGCTCTCAGTCTTGTTGTCCATGAGATCAATGCCCAGAAGAACATTGAGCCTTGGAAATGGATCCAATGCCCACTATAAGGAGTTGTTCTGACAATTAGAGTCCGTGGAGTCGCAGAGTAACCATCTAGATTATATTCAGTTGTGAGTATTACCAGTAATGCAAAAGAAACTTACATCAAATCAAGATAGACAAATTATTTGAATCACTTATTCTTTCCTCATCAAATGGAAATTATTATTTTTAAATGCAAGCAATTTGGAATATAATTTCTAAAATGATTGACAATGATAGAAGACACAGAGCGGTTTGCATACTTCGTCAATGAAAATTACAGATGGCTGCCTGGAAATAGCAACCATGAAAAGGGTCTTGACAAGCTTTTCAGCTTCTCCCACCTGTTTCAGCACAAGAAAAAACTTACTGGATCTCCCTTCGCTTAGCAAGGAAAAATAAGAAGACCGCCATTCCTAAAATAACATGTTAAGAAGAGAGAAATTCAAGCTGGAAACACACCCATTTTGATGTTAGAGAAGAGGCAGAAACATTAAAAAATGTTGCCTCAGACTCCGAAGCGACAGCTTTTGCAAGCATGGTCTTCCCATTACCAGGCGGACCAAAGAGAAGAAGACCTGAAGAACACAATCCAGAGAATTCCTTCACAAAATAAGGATCTTTAGGTACTAGAATAGAATTCATCTGACGGTGACAGCCTTCTGAAGTTACCTCTAGCTGGCCTCCGGAGGCCAGTGAAAAGGTCTCTTCTTTTAGTTGGTAGGATAACCATTTCCAACAAAGTTTGCTTTGCCTTCTCATGACCAGCTATGCGTGAAATTCACTGTATAAGTTAATAATGTAAACAAAACAAATAAAAAGAAGACAACAGGTTATACTTTCTTACCAACATCTTCCCATTTAACAGAAGGACTTCTGTCCATAATCACGGTATTTATCATTTCAACAAGTTTTGCATCGTAACTACCAGATTCTTGAATAGGCTTTGAGCTTCCAGTGTTATTTATCTGTTTCCTCGCCACTAAACTGTTAGGTCTCTGTAACAAACCTTTTTGAGTACTGGACGTCGTTGATGAAGCTGCCACAGTTTGTGGACGGGTTACAGTGATCTGTATATGATATACTAACAAAAATGAATAGGAGAGCAGAAGAACCAAACCAATCATCAGACTGGTGTTCAAATATATGCAAAAAAAATCTAGACTAATAATTAGGATAATTTTCATCTTTGGAAATGCACTTACAGAAGACAGGGAAAGCATTGCAAATGTCAGGGAAGGGAAACAATGTAAACATCCTTGCTAAGATTTTTCCCCAATGAAGTTTGTCACCCAGTTGGGTAACACCCAATCCCAGCTTATCCTGAAGAAGTACATCTTCATTTTCTTCTACAACCAAATATTTCCTCAATGAAGTGAAAACAACTTTGACCAATGTAACTTTAGTATATTGCATTGGTGTTGGGTTGTCCACTTTAATTGACTAACTAAAGCTGCAATACTAGTTAGTACATGGAAGTCCACAAAGGTGCTTTATGTCACACAATATTCTAAAATATTCTAAGGTTAAAGGACTTTGCTTCTGAGACCACATATGTGTGGTCTGCGGATGAGACCTCACCTTGTGCATGAAGAAAAAAATCTAGAGAAATCTAGATTGTTCTAAAAGATTGTAAAAGAGATTAGAAGACTCCAAAATACTCTGGAATTGTATAGTGACAAATATAGGTAGTATCTAGAGGACTCTATGAATATCCCCTGGATATTCCATGGAAATTTTTTTATAAATATGAGAGAGATTTGTATCACTTGAATAAGAGAGCAAAAGAATATTTGGCTAAATCTCAGCCACTCATTCTTAGAGCAATTGCCTATATAAAGGAGTGAGCTCCTAATTTGAAGGACAGACACCACACCACTCACCTCTCAAGTTGTAAGCTTCCTTCTTATTTACAATAGAAGTATTCTTCCCACATCTTCCTTGTGCTCTCTCCTCTTCTTGCACTCAAGTGCCTTAAGTGTTCTTAGAGTTAGGTTGACTCATCTATGAATGGTCGTAGGAATGAATGCCACATGCTCTAAGACTCGGGAAAGATCTAAGGCCATGACATTTAACTCTGAAAACGCTTCTGCATATGGAAGGTGAAAACTTTAATTACAGATTTACTATTCTGAATGTGTGGTAGAGTGAATTGACAGTGGCTGAAGTTTATATTATGGCTCTATATCCGGTACTCAAGCTACTTCAAAAAAACCTAGTTACCTCACAATAGTCAACATCTTAAGATGAATGCTGTGGACGGGTATCACATTTTAAGTATGGATTTCACTTTGCATCCCATAGACTTTGGACATAGAAGGAGGCTTAATTACACACATGTGATTGAATACTGTCTCCAACTTCTACCTACAGAAAGTTGGTGGCATTCAACATTGGAGAAGGAAATACTCCCTCTGATTGTGGTCGTGGTATAGAGACACCCTAAATCAATGGCCATTTGATATACCTTAAAATTACTTTTTGGAAAAGATAAGTACAGGTACGAGAATCTGCAACTGATAGGCATCCATGATTGCAATATAGGTAATATTAGGACATACATGACTTAGTGACTTATGTTATGACTTTGTGAGTAGCTAAAGCACACTAATATTCGAGTTTAAATTATGTCGCAAAAAGAATTGACGGTTACACGGCAAACTGACAGGGTACAAAGGGATAAAGAGCATCGTTCCTAAGTCGGCCACATATTAGGAATGAATTGAAGCCATGGTTAAGACATGACTTCTGAAAATTTAAGAGCCTTTATTTAGCAATAGAGGTCCATCAGAAGTCAGGACTCAAACAAAAAAGGTGGCTTATAACAATCTTAAAACATGAGAATGTTCTCATCTACTAAGTAGTAACAAGTAAGATGGGTAAAGACTGCTATCCAATACTTACAAATGATACTAACGCATCAATATGTTTCTACTGTGAAAAGAAATGAAGCTTCTGAAACTCTTTGTGCCTTGAATGCCATACCCTATTTCTCATATAGTGATATGACAATAACTTCATTGTGTACATTGTCCAATCAACTGTCAAAATTTTGATGAACCCATAGCATGACACAGATTACACATACTTGACGGAGTTCGATACACTTGGAGAGAAAAAGTAGAATATCTACATTTACACTTTAGTCAGACCAGTCCTTACCTTGTTTGTTGACATACCAGCTGCTCGGGAAAAAGAGAAACAAAAGGAATTACAGTCAATTTCTTGTGGCACATCAAGTTACCAAGCAATGATGACAACTAAAGTATATGGGTAAAATTTCTACCTGCACGCCGAGTTAGAACTTGAAGTCTCTCCGAAACTTGACCGAGCCATTTAGATATCTTTTGATGATAAGATTTCACCTTCTCCTGTTCACTGTTTCAACCGCAATAGAAACAAAAGTTGGATTTAAAAAGACAACAGAATCATCTTAAGCAAAATAAAAACAACTTCACTTTTGGAAACTCACTTATCTACTACTACTATATAGCTGTTGGTTGCCACGTGGACACCTTAGAAATCTTCTATTTGGACTCCAAGTTATTGCCACGTGGACACCCACTTTAATGAAACATTTACCTCTTATTCTCCCTATCCGTCCCCCCTATCCATTCGTTGAAGACCAAAGGTTGCAACCTATTCTCTCTTCTAACCCAAAGACTTCCTCTCTCTTCATTTTAGACCCTCACTCTCTTTGTCGAGATCATACCACAAGCACCAAGTTCAATCGCCTATTCTCTCTTCTAACCCAAAGACTTCCTCTCTCTTCATTTTAGACCCTCACTCTCTTTGTCGAGATCATACCACAAGCACCAAGTTCAATCGTACCTATGGTCAACACGTGTCTTTTACTCACCCTTATAGTTTAAGTTCTTAGAAAAAACAATATTAAAAAATCTATTACTACTATATAGCTGTTGGTTGCCACGTGGACACCTTAGAAATCTTCTATTTGGACTCCAAGTTATTGCCACGTGGACACCCACTTTAATGACACATTTACCTCTTATTCTCCCTATCCGTCCCCCCTATCTCTCTTCTAACCCAAAGACTTCCTCTCTCTTCATTTTAGACCCTCACTCTCTTTGTCGAGATCATACCACAAGCACCAAGTTCAATCGCCTATTCTCTCTTCTAACCCAAAGACTTCCTCTCTCTTCATTTTAGACCCTCACTCTCTTTGTCGAGATCATACCACAAGCACCAAGTTCAATCGTACCTATGGTCAACACGTGTCTTTTACTCACCCTTATAGTTTAAGTTCTTAGAAAAAACAATATTAAAAAATATTAAC
Organism: Tetracentron sinense; assembly: GCA_015143295.1. Lineage (NCBI taxonomy): Eukaryota > Viridiplantae > Streptophyta > Magnoliopsida > Trochodendrales > Trochodendraceae > Tetracentron > Tetracentron sinense. Next base: position 10,298,387 of record CM026571.1, on the reverse strand, counting down.
TTTAAAATTAAAAATTCTTAATCAGGGTTAAATATATTTTAGATATTTTTTCTTTTAATAATCAAAGTTAGATTAGTGAACCCTAAAGGTTAGTGATCTTAACCACGGTTAATAAGGTTAACAAGGATGCGTGTTGACCTTTGGGTACGATTGAACTCCCCCTGAGTTCAATCATGATTGTCTGTGATTCAATATCCTCATCCTCTCCATCTTCCCAAACTCCCTCTTCGTCTCCCCCAATAAACCCTCTCTAATTAAACCCATTCTCTCTCTCTCTCTCTCTCTCTCAGCATTCACTCCACAACCAAAACCGTCCTCTCCTCATTCATCTTCCTTGGCAAGTGCCCCCTCATCTTCTCTATCGGCGATGCTCCAAAACTGGAGAAAGACCTAATCTCTGGTTTATAGGTTCCATTATCGCTCTGCTTCATTTCTTTTACATTTCATAGGTTTTCTCTATTATCCATACAACCTCTGGTGTGCTTTATAATGCAAGGTATGTTCATTTATCTTTACTTATAACTTCATTTTTAATTTAATTTTTAGAAATGCTTTGTGTATAGTTTCTTCATGCTTCTGGTTATGCATCATCATGTCCTTTCTTAGGTTTTATGGCTCTTGATGTATTTCCTATTGATCTCGAAGAAGGTTTTTCTCATCAGTGAATCTCATCTCCTCCCAGGTATGTCGAAATCCATTCCCCTCATCTCTTCCCAAGAGAAATCAGCTCTTTTACATGCAGGTTTGCAGAGTTTCACAAAAACGTAACCTCAAAGCTCTTCATAAAACTATTTTCTTCTACCTCTTTCTTGGCTTGACCATTTTCTTAAAGATCAAACACCGTTGTTTAGATATTTTTTTTAATGATAATTATTTATTTCCCAATTTTTAGTTTACTAGCTTGAGCATTTATATGAAGTTCCATTTTTTAAAAAATAATTAAGCCAAGGGCTGCTATTAGAGAAATTAAGGCGGCAGAGTTCTTCCTGGTATGATCTGTTGGTGAGATGTGCTTATTTATTTATTTATTTTTTAACTTTTGTTTAGGTTTATGAGTCTGAGCTCTACTAAAAGTAATTTTATTGTGATTTTCTAGGATTCTTTTGTAGGGTTTTGACTTTTTTTCCTTTATGTTTGGAGATTGATATGATCAATGTCCTAAATGAGCTCAAATAGCAAGACAAGTGATGTTTGCTTTCAAGGTGAGTCTTGTGCTAAAACTTAATGTTTATTTGCTTCAACCAAATTCTTTTCCTAGATAGATTGTTGGATTTTCATAATTATCTGTAATGATAATTATTTGGTTCAACCCAAATATATTTCCAAGACAGATTGCTGAATTTGTAGATCTCTAATCCTTAGTTTATCATCCGTTGTTCGGTCCAACACAGAACAAAGAAGAAAGAAAGATGATTACACTCCTCTCATCTCACTTCCTCATTTAATCAAGGAATAGGTACCTCGTCTTACTTTCTTTTTTCTCATCATTTTTTAATTTACAGATCAGACTAAAACTATTTATTTTTCCATGTGGTTTAGAGAATTTTTCCATGAGTAATCAGTCAATGAAACCCATCCATTCCAGATTTCATTGTTGAACAATTCACATTGAAAATGAGGCATTAAATAAATCTGCATAGGGGTAAATTTTTTTGTTTTTTTCATCGGTTCTTACCAATGGTTAATTCTAATATATTCTACTGTTTTTTGGGTAAACTTTTTATTTTTAGATTATTTACACACCCGTGCATAGCACGGGGTATTTGCTAGTAAGTTCCTTATAACAATTCATGTTGTACTTTTGTCAATTCCTTCATATAAAGATAGTATTCATCATCAACAATGTCTAATCCTAATTATTTGGGGTCGACAATATGCACCTTGTTCCACCATGCTATTATATCAAAAGCCATAACTACAGCTAAAGCATGTGCCATCAAATATTTCCTCATTATTTCCATCCACACCCTTTTTGGCCTTCCCTTACCCATTTAGAGCCTACAATTTCCATCAACTCACCCCTCACTGGTGCCATCACAGACTCATAAGGTGTGGGTATACTTATCAAGAAAACAGTCTTCAAAAAAAGAGTATATGGATAAACTCAAACTTACTAGAGAAATTGATAGGCATTCAGGAAACATAAAATATATCAAATGTTATGAGTTTGGGTGGCACTTCTGTGGTGTTAAGGATTTGAAACCAGTTAAAGATAGACGAACTTGTTGAAATATATGAAAACAAGATGTTAAATCTTATGGAAAATGTAGATCCCAGGAGACGAAAAAAAAAACAATTTAAGCTTGTGGTATATCCCAAGGAATTGATAGAGAATTAACTTTCCTTTAAGTTTAATAGAGACTAAATCAAACTCATATCAACACCAAAAGAAATGATAATAGATCTTAAGAGTAACAGAAGTTCAAATCATAGCAAGAAGTGAGAAGTCCAATGTCACTGAACCACATCAAAATGGCACCAGTGACCTCAAGTAATCGAAGACTTCCAAGAAACTGACTGAGTGAATGGATCACTCTAGACCTGACTATTGAGTTCAAACATTTTGGAGCTTGGCAATGTTCAACTCCTCTTGTACTAGATTTCAAACACAATTTGGTTCATTCTCTAACGATTCAAGAAGTTAGTACATTCCAAAATCATATTATTCAAAGCAAACATATATAAAATTTTCCTAATTTTCCTTTGACCCATGGGAGATTCACATTCATCAAATTTTAGTTCAATGTGTGCAAAAGACAAAAGTGAAAAATCGAGGTTTAGTAGTCTACTTTTTCATACTTCATAGAGTTACCCAAACATCATTAACCACATGGGGTTTCTCATTTCCGACAAAGATATTTAAAATTAAAAAATTAAAAAATTTAAATGTCTAAAAGGTTGTCACTGCTGGAAACAGCAATTCACTGAGTTCTTAAAAATTAGTAATTCTAGGTCTATTAATTTATCCCCCAAGATATATAGTAAGAAAAAAATAGATACCCTGGAGACAGATAAACTAATCAACTGAGTTCTGATCCTCTGTCTTCCCATCCAATCGATTTGTGTTTGTTATAGGACACATTTAAGGTTAGAAATCCTTCAATTGAATTTTATACAGAAAAAACTGTACTAAGGTAGCATTTGGTAACACTAATCTAAATAGATAAAGTTTATTTTAAAATTATGCTTAGTTGAATTTTAGATTGTTAAGTTGAAGGTTAATTGCATGTCTACATCTTTTTGAAGTAGGGGTTTTACCTCTAAAAGCTACTTTTTACAGTAGAGGGTTTTACCTTTAAAATCTCTACTTCAAAAAGATGTGGACATGCAAATAACCTTCAACTTGACAATCTAAAGTCAAACTAAGCACAATTTTCAAATAAGCTCTACCTATTTAGATTAGTGTTACCAAACGCCACCTAAGTCTATGAGAGTTCAATCAAGTTCAACTCTCTATATAGAGAAGTTCAATATGCAACTACTTACAAAGCTGGCTTTAGAAAAAAAAAAAAACTTTAAACTAAATTACTATTATTTCGAATTATTCCATCAATTTCATCACTGAAATTGTCACCATATATTGAAAATTATTCAGCATTTTGTTTCTTACTTGTGAATTCCTTCAGAATCTAAACAGCTACCATGTCGAACATAATGACTTAGTGCTACCATCAAACAATTGAAAAGTAATTTCTTTTTTATTACAACGCAGATTACAGAGCTCGATTCCTATAAATCTAAGCAATTCAAAATTATAAATCTTATACCTGGAGGAGATGAACGAAGGTGCTCTGGTGGCATTGCCTTCAAGCAATATCCGATGGGCGTTCTTATAATGAACGATCGCATCGTCGATCAAACCCCACTCTTCGGCACGAACAGCCTTATCAATCTCTCCCTTGGCCAAATCAAAGTATCCTTTCAGCTTATACGCAGTCCGTTCGTTCGAAACAGAAGCTCCGGCGACGCCGTCCATTGTCCGATCTTCGGTATTTGCAGGTTTTGACTGAGATTCATTCGAGGTTTCAAAACCAGAGAAGATCTCGCCCAGAGAATCAACAAGCCCTTTGAAGAAACTCATCTCTATGGAATGATCCGGAGACGTAATAAGGAAAAAAAAAATTAAAAATTAGAAAATTCAGGGATATTTTGATAGAGATACTCATTTACTTACCACATTCGCGAACAAATCTCGACAATTTTCGGAGAATTTCATTCTAGGGTTTGCTTCTGCGAAGTAGAAAGCAAGTATGGAAAATTTCAGGGAGCACGAAACAATTCCTTTACCAAAACGAAGGGGTCAAAGTTTGGGGGAAGCACGGATCAGCAACAGCGTCGCTTGTTGCGCTGTAATTCTACTGCCAATGCCAAGTCACCACATCAGCGGAGCACCGAGCTGACCTGACAAGCATGGGACCCGAGATCCGCGATCCAATCACAGACGATCACGATAGAACTCTCACATGTCAACATGTGTTCCTATTAACCCTTATTAACTGTGGTTAAGATTCACTAATCTTAGAGTTCAATAATTTAACCATTGAGTTCAACCCATTTCATTTTCGAATGCCCGCCGGCTCGGAGTGTATGGTGGGGATCCTCCATCTCTCTTAGGACGGATCAAAGCTCTCATATGAATATGAAGGATTGGTGGAAGTTTTGGGTGAATTTGAAATTGGATAGTAAACAGAAGTCGTCCTACCTTACTCGGTGTGCAACAATCATTTGGGCTCTGTGGAAGGCTCGCAATGCTAAAGTTTTCCAAGATTCTCCTCCAAATCTGACCCAGATTATTCAGGTAACTGAAGGTCTGGCTCGGAAATGTTTTCAGATCCAAGGAGTCAAGGCCGTCAACACTATAACTCCCAATCTCACCTCCTCTTATTAGAGGCGGCACCATTCACTGCCCCAACCTGGGTGGATGCGAATTCACACGGATGGAGCCTACACCTCCTCGAATCATATCGCGAGCACAGGTATCTTAGCCAGGAGCCATAGAGAGTCGATAATCCTAGGGCATCATTCAAGGGCTACCAGGGGGTTCAGCCATATCTGCCGAAGCTGTAGCTCTTCACCTTGTAACCTTCTTTGCTATTTCTCAAGGTTGGGAGAGAGTGGAGTTTGTCTCTGATTGTGAAGTTCTAGTGAAGCTCATTCGGTAGCCTACATCCTCGGATCCTTTAGAAATATCGGCCCTCTTGGGAGATATTCGCTCAGATTTGCAAAGTATCCCGCATCATGATGTGACCCATATCCCAAGCAAGATAATACCTTTGCCCATAAACTAGCTCAACACAACTTGGGCTTCAGTCTTGGTAGAAATTATTATCCTCATAGATTATCTCCTTGGCATTGTAGATCAATCCTGGTAGCCAAGACCATCCAAAATGTAACTGGTTATCCTTAATGCAATTGTTTATCTTCCACCAATTAAAAAAAAAAAAAAGAATGAGCAGATTGCTTGCTGGCAGTATTTTTTCAAAAACATTATTCAGTAAATTTTTTAACATGTCGACTATATTGAATGTATGTATTTGACTGCGAATGAAATAAAATAGGTTAGTGTTAAATAGGACGGGACATGCATATGAGTATCAATGTGAATGACCAAGTTACAAGTGACATGTTTTATGTATATACAATAGGTGATATTAAAAAAAAAAGTATATACTGGCATTAGAGATGAAAATATATCTATCAGTATTGCTTCGAAAATTACGGACTCATAAATTTTCGTTGCAAATGATGAATATTACCGTTGAAAAATAACCCGTCACTATCCAGTGACGGAAATAATACTGTCTCTAGTTATGTATTTGGGATGGAATAAGACCATCACTGATATTATAGTTTCTGTCAAAAATTTGAAATTCTATCGCTAATTCCCCGTAATTAAGTGATCAAAATCAACTCTATAGTGATGGTAATAATTCGGCGCTAATTAGCGACGAATTTTGATAACAGTCTCTAAATCTAATAGCGACCCTCGCATCACCAACGGAATAGCGACAGTCAATAGTTTTGTTGCTAATGCTATTAGCGATGGTAAAAAAATCATTAGCGATGGTTTTCGTTTGTCCCTAATCGATAGATTTCTTGTAGTGAATTAGTAGAAAAGGGGGTCCGCTTCAATGCCTTGAAGCAGAGCTCCGTCTCATATTAAGACTCATATAAAATGTTTCATTTTATTATGATGGTGGATTTCACCATCAAGCTTCATGTGCCGGTTAGCATCATCACATATGCCACACCTATCCCAAATTTTGTCACTTGGACAATTTAAAAGGCATTAATTCGGAATTCTCTCTCTTTCATATTAAAACTTCTCTTGATTCCCTCTTTCATATCTTCCTGATCATCCAAATACTTCAGAGATGGATTTCTTCTATGTCATCTTCACTGTTGCAGAAATTGCACTGCTTCTTCTTTTCATAAGCTTCTGTGCTTTTCTACTGAGAATCTTCACTGGAAAGTCAATCAAGAACCCTGAATACCCACCTGTGATGGGCACTGTCTTTAATCAGCTCTTCTATTTCAACACACTCTACGATTACCAGACTGACGTCGCACGTAAACATCGAACTTTCCGTCTCCTCGCTCCGTCACAGAGTGAAATCTACACAACTGATCCACGAAATATTGAACACATACTCAAAACCAACTTTGATAAATACTCCAAGGGCCAGTACAACCAAAACATAGTAAAAGACCTCTTTGGCCAAGGTATCTTTGCTGTTGATGGATATAAATGGCGCCAACAGAGAAAGCTTGCTAGCTTCGAGTTCTCTACCAGAGTCTTGAAAGATTTTAGCTGTGCTGTTTTCAGAAGAAACACAGCCAAATTGGGTAGGATCATTTCAGAGTTTACAATCACGAACCAGACCTTTGACATACAAGTAAGTACCCATATCCAATAACCCATTTGAAAAAAAAAAAAATTCTACCCAAGAACCAGTTAATCATATGATAAACTGATTAATCACCCTCTTAGATGATTCTTTTAATAAAAATTTTGACGCAGGATGTACTGATGAGATGCACTTTGGATTCTATATTTAAAGTGGGGTCTGAGATGGATTTGAATTGCTTAGGTGGATCAAACAAAGAGGGGAATGCTTTCATCAAGGCGTTTGATGATTCAAATGCATTGGTCTATCGGCGCTATGTTGATCCCTTCTGGAAGCTGAAGAGGTTTCTTAACATGGGTTCGGAAGCCGTTCTTAACAAGAACATAGAACTCATCAATGGTTTTGTATACAGAATTATTCAGGGCAAGAAGAAGCAGCTATCTGTGAAAGGAGACTCAGTGAGTCATGTGTTCTATGGAGTTATTACAGTTACAATTTCTGTTACTGTTTTTACTGATTGCCTGAACATTATTTATTGAATCCCAGAAAGATAAGAAGGACATACTTTCGAGGTTTATCGTGGAGAGTGAGAAGGATCCGAGGATGATGACTGATCAGTACCTGAGAGACATAATTCTGAGTTTCATGATTGCCGGTAAAGACAGCACTGCAAATACCCTCTCCTGGTTCTTCTACATGCTCTGCAAGAACCCTCTAATACAAGAAAAAATCGCGCAAGAAGTGAGAGAAGTGGTCTTCAGTACTAAGGAGAATGAAGCTAGCATCGATGATTTTGCAATGGAATTAACCGATGACATGCTCGAGAAGATGCATTATCTTCACGCTGCACTAACAGAGACTCTGAGGCTATACCCTGCTGTTCCTGTGGTAACTTTTGCTATCATTGTATAAATTTCTTGACAACCTATTTTTATGTGTTGATTCTAAGGTGTATTGTTTCTGCCTAGGATGGGAAGTGTTCTGAAACAGATGATATCCTCCCTGATGGCTATAGACTGAAAAGAGGAGATGGTGTTTACTACATGGCCTATGCCATGGGCAGGATGAGTTATATTTGGGGAGAAGATGCTGAGGATTTCCGACCAGAAAGATGGCTTAATAATGGAGTATTCCAACCTGAATCGCCATTCAAATTCATAGCATTCCATGTTAGTAACATATTTGGACTAATAATCAATGAGACCCTATGTGTTATGATTGTGCCTTGCATTTTGGTTAATTGTTAGTTTGGACTGTACACCAGGAGCAACTTTCACAGGTCCAGCTCAGTGTTGAGCTAGATGGGGGATTGCAAGGGGGGAATCACATCCCCTGCTTGAGGGTTTGGGGCCGGGCAAAGTCCCCGAGCCAAAAATTTGTAATTTTGTGGTTACTTGAATAGTATTATCGTAATTTTATGTCTTTGAATAAGATATATAATTGCGTTTGCCCTAGGATTTTCATAAAGAAGATTTCTAACCCCTTTTCATAGGAAACAGTGAAATGATCTCTCATTGGCCGTTGACGTAGGCATATTACCGAATCACGTAAATTTGGAGTGCTTTTTTTATTGCATTATTTTTTTCTACACTGGGATGACACAAGCAGGGAAAATGGTCTCTTACCATTCTTCCATCCTGATGCCAATGAGTTAATACCTTCTGCTTACCATTCTTACATGCTTCTTGTTTCGCAGGCGGGTCCTCGGATCTGTTTAGGGAAAGACTTTGCATATCGGCAAATGAAGATCGTTGCAATGGTTCTTCTTCGCTTCTTTCGGTTCAAATTAAGAGACAATGAAAAACAAGTAACATACAAAACCATGTTCACACTTCACATTAATGGAGGCCTCCATCTTATTGCAGTTTCCAGGTTGGGATTGGCAAAGGAGAATTAGCGTCGCCTATGGTTGTGTTTAATTTCAGTCAATCTGCTCCATCTCCATTGTCATTTATGTGAAGCTGTCAACAAAACTTGCTTACAATGAAGAAGTCTATTAGAATTAAAAGCAGCTTGTTAATTTGTAGTAGTTAGGGTGATCTTTTATTGGATATGACCGTTGACATTTCTCTGATGATATGTAAGAAATGGGGATTTTCTAAGAAGTTGGAAATGGCAGAATTATCTTTCTACCTTATTTTATATGGTTTTGAATCAAAAGGAGTTTATCTTTCATTCAAATTTCCTAATGTTTGTAGTCACTTTCATTATGGGGGTGATAAATTTCAGTCAATCTGCTCCATCTCCATTGTCATTTATGTGAAGCTGTCAACAAATCTTGCTTACAATGAAGAAGTCTATTAGAATTAAAAACAGCTTGTTAATTTGTAGTAGTTAGGGTGATCTTTTATTGGATATGACCGTTGACATTTCTCTGATGATATGTAAGAAATGGGGATTTTCTAAGAAGTTGGAAATGGCAGAATTATCTTTCTACCTTATTTTATATGGTTTTGAATCAAAAGGAGTTTATCTTTCATTCAAATTTCCTAATGTTTGTAGTCACTTTCATTATGGGGGTGATAAATTTCAGTCAATCTGCTCCATCTCCATTGTCATTTATGTGAAGCTGTCAACAAATCTTGCTTACAATGAAGAAGTCTATTAGAATTAAAAGCAGCTTGTTAATTTGTAGTAGTTAGGGTGATCTTTTATTGGATATGACCGTTGACATTTCTCTGATGATATGTAAGAAATGGGGATTTTCTAAGAAGTTGGAAATGGCAGAATTATCTTTCTACCTTATTTTATATGGTTTTGAATCAAAAGGAGTTTATCTTTCATTCAAATTTCCTAATGTTTGTAGTCACTTTCATTATGGGGGTGATAAATTTCAGTCAATCTGCTCCATCTCCATTGTCATTTATGTGAAGCTGTCAACAAATCTTGCTTACAATGAAGAAGTCTATTAGAATTAAAAGCAGCTTGTTAATTTGTAGTAGTTAGGGTGATCTTTTATTGGATATGACCGTTGACATTTCTCTGATGATATGTAAGAAATGGGGATTTTCTAAGAAGTTGGAAATGGCAGAATTATCTTTCTACCTTATTTTATATGGTTTTGAATCAAAAGGAGTTTATCTTTCATTCAAATTTCCTAATGTTTGTAGTCACTTTCATTATGGGGTGATAAGATTATTATAAATGCCTAAAACATGTTGCCCGAGGCTTGCCCTAGGTAAAACATTGTGGGCCCGAAGCATCACATCACGATGCTTCATCGACACGCTAGTGATGTCATTAGTGTGTGATGATGATCACAATAGATCAGATGGTCGTAACCGTTTGATCAGATTCTAAGCCATGATGGCTCCCAACACTCTAGTGTTACTAGATGAATCAATGTGAATCAGGCATTGTTTTGTTACCAGAAGCAAAAGATGGATTATATTTGATCCCTTTATTCTGATGGCCTACCCCTACCATCTTTGAGGTAAAGGCGGTTTCGGATTGATGAGAGGATGAGGGCACATCTACAATTTGGAGAGAAGGGTACATCGGAAGCACTACATTAGTGAGTTTGTGTAAGTTAAAGACTCTAAAAAGAAAATTAAAAAAGAAAAGACGTTGATAGAAATAGTAGAAAACAATTTGATAACGAGGGGAATGCTAGCCCACTTATCCCCAAGTACTCATGGAAGAAGAAGAAGAAGAAAAGAAAAAAAAAAGGACATGTTGTTAATCCCAGCATAAGTTCTTTGTCCTTTTCCGTAAAAAGACTCACTACATGTCCTTTGTTATTGATTGCTATAAGGGACGACTCTGCTTGGGGACAAATCAGACTAGCATCCGATCCCTTGATAACAAACTTTTAATCTGAAGATTTAAGTCTTCATAAACTAGAATTAGTAAGCCATCTTTTGGGTGTGTCAAAGCCTCTTAAGCCAAAATTCTGGCTATCATTGGGGGCTTCCAACCATGAGATGCACTAGCAGATTGATGTGGGTCACTCAGAAATTTCTAATCCAAGAATACAATTCCATTAGGTATTCCTAGTTGTCCGATTTGTCATCATTCTTAGACTTGTCATCATTCTTAGACGGTCCAAACAAAATACAACAGACGAACTATAGAAAATGTTTCTGATTCATCGGGGATGTAAAATAATCTGAACAGGTCAATTTCATGTGAGAGCGAGGGGAAGGAGTTAACCACAATTAATAGGAGTTAAAAGGGACACGTGTTAACCCACGGGTACGATTGAACTCTCCCCGAGTTCAATCGCGATTGACTGTGATTCTATTCTTTAAATAGATAGATGAGGGTAGTTTGAGAATTAAAGTAAAACATTAAAATAAAATTTTGTTTTATATAAGGGTAGTTTAAGAATTTCGGAAAATTCAGGCCTGCCTCTCCCATTATAATATTAAAGATAAAGAAGATAAAGAAAAAGAAGATGAGTGACTCAGACATGTTACATAAATATTCCCTCAAACATAAGCCAATTGGTGTCAGCGAGGTCCTAATCTTTCATACTTTGTCTGAACATGAAATTGAATCTCATAAAAATCAAAATAGACGAAGGCAACATTAGATTCCCCAACATAGGTTGAAGCTATTATCAATGTCAAGTTGGGAACAACACTAAAGACAAACCCAATGAGAAATATAAAGCATTCTCATTTTCAGTATCCTAGAACTACAAATTCACTTAGACTAATGAAGATGCAGTAGATTATAGGCACTAGATGATCAGTAATTTCAGTTTTATATCCCTAAGCGGATCTTTGTAATGGAATTCTGCGAAATGGGTGCTCTCTTCTTGTCTTCTGCCATAGCCTTTCTTCTCATTGTGTGCTTCTTCACAACATCTTTCTTTGTGATACTATTTTTAGGAGCTATGTTTGGAGCTGTATTACGTCAAGGAATTGGTAGTGGAAAAGCTAAGGCCTCCTGCCGCTGGCCTAAGTCTGAGTCATGCCTTCGCATACCAGGTGGCAACGAAGATGGCAGTCATAATGTGGACAATCTGGAAGACCAGGAATGAGACCTTATTTGAAGGTGTAGATGTGAACCCACTTCGCACAACAGTTAGAGTTATCCAAGCCTTCCGAGCGTTGGGGATGGCTGATGGAACCAAAATCAGTACTCCTCCCCAGAGTCATATCAAATGGACCCCCCCAGAGCATGACTGGGTAAAAATCAATTCGGATGGGGCAGCGCTACCTAGTGGCTTGGTAGCAGGAGCTGCAGCAGTGGCCAGAAATTCTAGGGGGAAGTTCTTTCGATTCAGCAGAAGCCTTTGATGGGAGTTTCTCCTCGATGTGCTGAAGCTGAGGGTGTACGGTTGGGGCTTACCATGGCAGTTAACAATCGTTGGACTCAAATTATTTGTGAATCAGATTCAAAAGAAGTTATTGACTACCTGATCATGGCAGGTTCAAATACCCACAGGCACTGGGAAATAGATACCCTTCTTGAAGATATCTTAACAATGTACCTCAGTTATCTTTAAGTTCATTCCGCGAGAAGCCAACAAGTTAGCTCACCAGTTTGCCCAACGAGCTCTAAACGATAGCTTGTGAGACTATAATATACCCTCCTCCCAACAGGGTTTGCATGGGGCTATTTTTGGTCAGCAGAGTCTTTATGTAATTTCCTTTGCTTCTTGAATTCAATTATCTTTTAACAAAAAAAGAAAAAGAAAAAAAGAAGACCAACTTCTCCAACTATATATGGCAAGGTAATAAAGCAAATTAAAATAGTATAGTATACATATAGCTCTGCTCGCATCGTCGATCAAAGCCCACTCTTGGGTACGAACAGCCTTATCAATCTCTTACTTGGCCAAATCAAAGTATCATTTCAGCTTATATGCAGTCCGTTCGTACGGGGGAAGCACGGATCAACGACAGCGCTTGCTGTCTCATGGGTCCCACCTAATGTCTCATGGGTCCCACCCACCTAAAGGTATACGGAGAATAATCACCTCCTCGGTCGGTGACCCGAGGAGGGGCGTCTCGGGTCCCATTTTGTTGCCACGTGTCCCTCTTCTAACCCTATCTAATTGTGGTTAAGATTCATCCATCCTTAGGGTTCACCTATCTACCTTGGTTTTTAGAAAAATATAATAAAAATGTTTTAACTAAAGGGTTAATAAAAACTAACCTGAGTTAATGAGAGTTGAAGGGTCGGCTATGTGAGAGCGAGGAGCAATAGTTCACTCCTCGCCAGTGGAGCGAACTATTGCTCAAGGTATACATTATAATTTGGAAAAAAATCACTCCTTGGTCCGGTGACGCGTGGAGGGGCGTCTGGGCTCCCATTTTCTTGCCATGTGTCCCCTTTCTAACCCCATTTAACTGTGGTTAAGATTCATTCACCCTTAGGGTTCACCCATCTATCCCTAGTTTTTAGGAAAACAAAAAAAAAATTTAACGTAAGGGTTAAAAAAAATTAACCTGAGTTAATGAGAGTTGAAGGGTTGACTATGTGAGAGCGAGAAGGAATAGTCCCCTCCTCAACCGACGAGGGGACTATTGCTCTTATAATTTAAGAGCAATAGTTCGCTCCTCGCTCTTGTGAGCACGAATTTTCATCTCCACAAGGGTTTTGTTTCAGTCGCCACTTATTAATTCAGGGGGAACTCCCAGACATAGATAAGGTCTTATGGTCTATATAAGAGTCTAAGAAAGAGGTTCGATTAAGTCATGGGAAATGTGTTAGGCACCCTGAGACTCTCACTTTGTAATGATTACCTAATCCTTAGGTATAATTCAAGTTAATGTCAAAGTTTTATTCAAATGTCTAAGTTTTAGAGTATACTAATCCAAAAAAGGGGAAAATCATAATTAGGGTCGAACCCGGGTTAGGTTGCTCACGTACTCACATGGGGTGAGATCAGACCGAGTATAGTTCTGGCACATGAGCTCGTGCCGAGGCTAAGGAAGTGTGTGTGTACTGGGATGGTTAGGACTTAGTCCGAGGACTAAGACTTAATTGACCGAGGTGGTTAAATGCATGGTTTGAGGGTTTGGGCCCGGAGGCAAAGGATTGAGCCTGAAGGTTAAGGCATGGGCACGAAGGCCAAAGATTGGGCTTGTAGGACTAGGGTTTAGGCCCGGAGGCCAAGGGTTTAAGCCTGAAGGCCTAAATTGCTTAACCGGAGTTAAATGGTGAGTTAGCCATGGTTAGGAGGTCCAATGTCAGTTTTTTGATCATTTTTGCATTTTTTATGTTTTAAGGAAAATTTTAGAATTTTCTCAAGGTTAAATGGTCTTAACCATGATTAAAGTTAACTAGTGTTAAGTTTAACCTCAGTTAAGGTCATGGTCTGGTCAAGGATAGGCCCAGAGCGTATGGCATGCCTTGTAAGGCCACTGTTTTATAAAAACAGTGAGATTGGCGGTAGAATAACTACCGCCATTGTTATTGTTTTCCAAAACAGTGGTTTTGCAGCCAAGGTGAAGGTCAGGGAGGTGCCCTGAGGGCTCTGGGTCCATAAGGGTATTCAGGGGACTTTTCATAAGTCCTGGGCCTGGTTTGGAATGGGCTCATAGTGAGCATTTTAGCATTGAACAAGAAAACCCAAAATGTCGATGAACTGTTCACCAACATTCTATGTCTTCTCTGGTTTATTAGATTTAACCATATTTAGAGGGGTCCCTGGGGGCCGCACAGGTCAGAGATGATGAGGGGAGGTATCAGGAACCTTAATCAGACCTTTAAATAGAACAGGACCCCACTAGATGAACACAAAGGCCTCTGCAAAAGGAAGCATCCAGAATGGCGGTACTGTGTTTATTGCCATCTGAAAATTTTCCAGGACTGAATTTTCTCCCCTGGTACTGCACTATAATGCTTCCAGAGGATTCCTCATGGACTGAGGGTCCCCCAGAACGTTTGGGGAGTGGCTAAGTGCGTGGTGGGCTACATAGCCGAGCATCTTCCCTTGAGAGGGATCCCTATGAGGAAGGCAAATGTATCCCCACTTTGGGGTTTACAGCAACAAAAGACTAAATAAAGTCCATTGGAATCGGACCAGGGGCTGATCACATATGATTTATAAAGGAAAACAGGGGGTAGGGGAAGACCCTACCCAACTAGCATGCCTATAGTGGTGGTGGTAGTGGTGCACGGCTGTGGAGAGACCCTTCTTGATAAGAAGCCTTGGCAAGGCCTAAGCTTGATCCTTGGTAGCCGGGGACCTACTGGCACAGAGCAGATGGGATGGTTAGGGCTTCCACTAAGGAGTCTCACAGTATTACTCTTAGGATATTTTTTTCCACTGAGGATGATTGGCTGGGGAGATCTTGGATTTATAGGAGAAGAGGTTGGGGACACCCTAGGGATTAGGATGGAGGCTGGTGAAAGGTTCAGAGGCATGAGGGATGGCCAGAAGGCGTGCCTGGTGCACTGGGGGAGTGAACAGAGTATGATTTTACACAAACTGGGAATGATGGTAATTTCAGTACCGCCACTCCCTTACAAAGGCAAATTGATAATGACGGTAGAATAATTACCGTTATTCCTGAATTTTTCCAGAAATAGGCCTGCCCAGAGTTAAATGCTCATGTATGCGGTACTATTTTACCAAAATTGGAATGTCGGTAGATGAGATTTTTGAATTTTAGGGTCTGGGTCCCCTCCTAGGGCTTGGCTAGGGTTTGTGGGCCCTATATGGGCCCAGGGTTGTTTGTCTACGGGTTTAGGCCCTAGGGGCATTGGTTTGGTCACCTATGGGTCTTAGGGTCAACTAGGGCTAGGCTAGGGCTAGCTAGGGTTGGACCTAGGGTTTTACCTATGGTTTGACTATGATTGACCCAGGGTTTAACTAGGGTTTGAATTGGTTTGACTTAGGGTTTGACTAGGGTTTACCTAGGGTTAGATTATGATTAACTATGATTAAATTGTTTAACCATGGTTAATGAGGGGTGTAAAAATTGGGTGTTTACATTGGATTTTAGAAAAAAATTTACCCTAAAAATTAGTGAATTTTACCTAAGGCTTAAAAAAATTAATATTTTTTATCTAAAAACCAAGGATAGATAGGTGAACTCTAGGGGTAGGTGAATCTTAACCACAGTTAAGGGGTGTCAAAAGAGACACATTTCAACCTCAAGGGACCCCTAGGGTTCAACTAGTTATTATTGGTTTTTAGAAAAAAAAATATTAATTTCTTTTAAACCTTGGTTAAAATTCACTAACTCCTAGGGTTAAATTTTTTTTTCATATTTTTTTCCTCTAAAAACCAAGGATAAGTGGCTGAACCTTAGGGGTGGTTGAATCTTAATCACACTTAAGTAGTATTAAAAGGGACACATGGCAACCTCTGTGGCGTGACCGGACTCCCTGCCCGCCCACTTTCTTTGCTATATATACCAAAATGTCTCTAAACATTTTGGTTCTTAAAATGTTCCAACATCATATTTCAATTAGCAACGTGTCTCTCATAATTTTTTTAATCCAAAATGTTCCTCAAGTTTCTATACCCAAAACATTTCTTAATTTTATTTTTCGAAATGCCCTCACTAGGGTCCCTCTTCCTAGTCGGATGCCTTGGTTCAAAACGTTGATTAAATCTTTGTAGAATTCCAAAACTACTATTTGCCCTATTCTCATCTTCTTTTCTTCTTTCATGAGAATTTCCCCTTTAAAAACGTAATGATTTTTTCAAAATTCCAAAACTACCCTTATCATATTCAAAGCACTTGACTGAATGTTTACTGAATTCTCATAATACCCTACTCATCTATCTATTAGGCTTGGAATTCTTTACGGTTACCCCTATGATTTAGTGAATTTTAACTAGGGTTTTAAAAAATTCTAAAAACCAAAGATAGGTGGGTGAACTGTAGGGGTAGATGAATCTTAACCACAATTAAAGGGGTGTCAAAAGAGACATATGACAACCTCAAGAGCGTAACCAAACTCCAACTGTGGTTAAGACTCACCCACCCCTAGGGGTCACCACTTATTCTTGTTTTTTAGAAAAAATATTAATTTTTTAAAATCCTTATTAAAATTCACTAACTCCTAGGGTTCAACCACTTATTCTTGGGTGAACCCTAGGAGTGGGTGAATCTTAATCACAATTAAGGAGTGTTAAATGAGACATATGGCGACCTCAGTGGCGTAACCAGATTCTTCGCTCTCTTGGCAATTTGCTTCGAAAGAAGAACGTCTCGCCAAGGCCTCGCCCACCCCTTTCTTTTCTATATCCAAAATGTCTCTAAAGCTTTTTGGTTCTTAAAATGTCCCTACGTCATATTTTTATAAGTAACATGTCCCTTAATTTTTTTTTATCCAAGATGTCCCTCAAGTTTCTATACCCAAAATATTCATTTTTTTTTTCCGAAATGCCCTCACTAGGGTCCCTCTTCCCAGTATAAAGAGAATACCCATTTTCAAAACATTGATTGAAATTTAGTTTAATACCAAAATTGCCTTGATCATATCTAAAACTACACTTTCCTTGGTTCAAAGGTTGATTGAATTTTTATTAATTTCAAAACTATACTTACACATATGGGTTGAATTTTAGTTAATTCCAAAAGTAACCTTACACATATGGGTTGAATTTTAGTTAATTTCAAAAATTCCCTTACCTTTCCTTGGTTCAAAGATTGATTGAATTTTGATTAATTCTGAAACTACCCTTACACATATGGGTTAAATTTTAGTTAATTCTGAAACTACCCTTAGACATGAGTTAAATTTTAGTTAATTCAAAACTACCCTTACCAATCATGGGTTCAAAACGTTATGTTGATCGAAATTTTATTAATTCCAAAACTACCATTTCCTTGGTTCAAAGGTTGATTGAGTTTTATTAATTCCAAAACTACCATTTTCCTTGGTTCAAAGGTTGATTGAATTTTAGTTAATTTCAAAATTGCCTTTACAGATATAGGTTGAATTTTTAATTAATTCCAAAACTACTGTTACGACTTAGAATTTAAAAAATAAAATTTTGGGGTCATGACGGCCATTAATTTAGGTTAATTAATTTATAATTTAATATTAAATATTAAGGACATAATTTGGCCCGAATAAATTCATTAGGTCTTCCTAATTAATTTATAGGTTTAATTAGAAGCTCCGTTATGGCTAAATTATTGGGAGCTCGAATTAATAAATTAAGTCCAATTAATTATAATTAGCGCACGAATAATTATTTGCGGGGCCCCGTGTCTGCCCCGTTCAATCTATTGGCACCTGCGCGTCAAACTCGCATTAGGCTCTACGCTAGTTACTAATATAAAGAGGATGCTCCATGTTCAAAATGTTGATTGAATCTTTTGTAATTCCAAAACTACCCTTTGCTCTTATATATATATATCATATGAGCCCCTGAAAATGTATTTGAAAATTTTGCAAAATTTCCAAACTACCCTTATCATAATCATTATATAAGACAAACATTTAATTGAATGTTTGGTTAATTCTCATACCACCTCTCACTCATCTATCTATTATGCTTGAAATTCTCTGCGGTTATAATCGACTCCTTGGAGCCCGGGACTCCAAGGAATTAGTGAATTTTAATTATGGTTTTAAAAAAATAATATTTTTTTCTAGATAAATTTTAACCACAGTTAAGGGGTGTTAAAAGAGACACATGGCAACCTAGATCAAATGTGTAACGGGACTCCGACTGTGGCTAAGATTCACCGACCTCTAGGGTTCACCCATTTATTCTTGGTTTTTAGATATTTTTAAAAAAATTCTTTTAAACCTTGGTTAAAATTCACTAATTCCAAGAGTTATTTTTTTTCATATATTTTTAAAAAAATCAAAGATAAGTGGGTGAATCCTAGGGGTGGGTGAATCGTAATCATAGTTAAGAAGTGTTATAAGGGACACATGGCGACCTCAGTGGCGTAACCAGACTCCTCATTCTCTTGGCAAAATGCTCTGAAAGAAGAACGTCTCGCTAGGGCCCCACCAGCCCCTTTTCTTTGCTACAACGAAAAATGTCCTCTAAAGCTTTTTGGTTCTTAAATTGTCCCAGCATCATATTTCAATAAGCAACGTGTCTCTCACAAATTTTTTTTTTAATCCAAAATGTTCCTCAGATTTCTATACCCAAAATATTCTTTAATTTTTTTTTCGAAATGCCCTCACTAGGGTCCCTCTTCCCAATCTTTCTCCCCTTCCTCTCTTTCACATGCATCACATGTGAGAATTTCTCCTTAAAAACATAGGCTGGATTTTTTTCATAATTCCCAAACTACCCTTATCACAATCATTATATAAGACAACCACTTGATTGAGTGTTTGCTTGGTTCTCATACTGCCCATCACTCATATATCTATTACTTGAAATTCTCTACAATTATAATAATTTTTTCATAATTTCCAAACAACCCTTATCACAATCCTTATATAAGAAAACCACTTGATTGAATGTTTGGTTAATTTCCGTACTGCCCCTCACTCGTATATCTATTACTTGAAATTCTCTACAATTATAATAATTTTTTCATAATTTCCAAACAACCCTTATCACAATCCTTATATAAGAAAACCACTTGATTGAATGTTTGGTTAATTTCCGTACTGCCCCTCACTCGTATATCTATTACTTGAAATTCTCTATGGTTATAACCAGACTCCTTGGAGTCCGGTTACGCCATTGAGGTCATCATTTATCCCTTTAAGTACTCCTTAATTGTGGTTAAGATTTACCCACTTATCCTTGAATTTTAGAAAAAAATATGGAAAAAAATTTAATCCTAAGAGTTAATGAATTTTATAAAGGGCTAAAAAAAATTAATATTTTTTTCTACAAACCAAGGATAGGTGGGCGAACCAGTGTTTTCAAAACTGGACCGAGCTTCGAACCAGCAGAGTGGCCGGTTCCCGATTCCATCGGATCGACCTATGCGGTTTGACTGTGTCCTTTTATTAATATATATATATATATATATTTTTTTTTTTTTTCAATTTTCCCTCTTTTCCTGGCTGGTTCTATCGATTTTAACCCTGGTTTCCCGGTTGAAACGGTCGGATCTAGCCGATTCTTAATATAGTCCAGTTTTGGGAGGTTTCGGAACACGCAACCTGGCCAATTCCCGGTTTCACAGGTTCAACCAGCCGGTCCGGTTTTAATAACACTAGGGTGAATTCTAGGGGTTGATGAATCTTAACCACAATCAAGGGGTGTTAAAAGAGACACATGACAACCTCAAGGGTGTAACCGAACTCGGACTGTGGTTAAGATTCACCTACCCCTAGTGTTCACCCACTTATTTTTGGCTTTTAGAAAAAAAATATTATTTTTTAAACCTAGTTAAAATTCACTAACTCCTAGGGTTACTTTTTTTTTTTTCCATAATTTTTTCTAAAAACCAAGGATAAGGAGGTGAACCCCTAAGGGTGGGTGAATCTTAATCACAATTAAGGAGTGTTAAAAGGGACACATGGTGACCTCAATGGTGTAATCAAGCTCCTCGTTCTCTTGGCAAAACACTCTAAAAGAAGAACGTCTCGCCAACCCCGCCCACCTTGTTTTTTTGCTATACCCAGAATGTTCCTAAAGTTTTTTGGTTCTTAAAATGTCCCTACGTCATATTTCTATAAGCAACGTGTCCCTCACAATTTTTTTAATCCAAAGTGTCCCTCAAGTTTCTATACCCAAAATACGCCTTAAATTGTTTTCAAAATGCCCTCACTAGGGTCCCTCTTCCTAGTCTCTCTCCCCTTCCCCTCTCTCTCACGTGCATCGCACGAGCCACCCTCTAGTATGAAATAAAGGAAATTGTAATTACATCTACTTAAAGTTAAGTATATTGTCTTTTCTATAGAAATTTCATTTTCCCATAATGTATCCTAATTTTTGACTTAATTCTTCATTGATGTGAATGTGATAAAAAAGATATACCTTAATAATATTTTATCTCTTCAACGAGTTTAGTAATGAACATAATACCTATATTGTTTCGATGGATAGAAGAACATATGATTAGCTTTTCGGGGAAATTTCCAAATTAACAATTTCAACGAAATCTTTTCATTTTTTATTTTACTATGTTCAATTGCTTTTATTAGTAGTATGATAAAGTTTGGTATACTTCTTGTACTTTTATTAGTTGAATGATATATATGCCATTCCATGTTTCCTTTTAACAATGGTCATCCCGACATTTGAAATTTAATAGTCCATGTCATATTTTCTCCTTTGCAAGTAAATAATTTATATATCAATTTAAATACCAAGTGGAGCTCCCCTTTTATACTATAGTGGTGGCAATCTTGTAATTATCAAGAAAAAGTGTATTATAAAATTGCCCCTATCTCTCTTTGTAATTACAAAAATACCACCATCATAGTGTAAAAAGGGAAGCTCTGCTTCAACGTGGAGAAACAGAGCTCCGACTCAAAATTAGTCTCTTTATATATATCTCTACTATTATAGTGAGAGAAGAAGAGGTAAGTGGCGTAGATTATTTTTTCTAACCAAAACACCTGAAAATTATATTATCATATTATTGTACTAGCAAATACCCGTGCGATGCATGGAAATGACAAGAAAAAAGTGTGTGACACCATAAAAAGACCTAAGCGAAGAATTTAATAAAGTTATTAATTTCTAAAAAAAGAGCAAAATAAACTAAAAATAATCCATTTTCATGTATAACAACATAAATATTCTTTCACAATTCAATTAATTCACAAAAAAAAAAACCTAAATTGTTTAAAATAATCGAGAGGATTAAATAAAAAAATTTGGACAGAATGAATAGAACATGAAAAATGAAGAAATAATATATATATATATATTTTAATTGTAAGGAGAAATATACAATTGAAAGAAAAGAACATTAAATACCTCGTAATGGTGGGGATGGAGGAAAACCCACAAAATAGTGGGTGCTGTTGTCACGAAGAATGTCACAATTGGTCAAAGAATAGAGTTCATTTGTCTGGTTGTCACTGAAAAGCTAAGGCGAATAAATCCATGAGTCCATTATCTCTCATAATTAACTACAAGGGCCTATAATGGCGCCACATCTAATGCAAGTAAATATGTACCCTGCTATTTTTTTTTTTTACTAAACCTATACCCACCATCTCTAATCGAGTGCACCCAAATGGCCATAAGCATAAAGAGATAATTGCACCCAAATGAGATAACTTTTTGGGTACAGATTTGCATAAAAGTTCTCTTTTAGTAACAAAAAAACTGGTAGAGAATAAGGAAGAGGAGAGAGAAGTGGGAGGAGGAGTTATTGAGAATGATAGAATAAGTGATTAAAGATACGTGAGTGGGAGGGAGAGAGGCGTGGAGTGAGAGGGGAGAGAGACATGGGGTGGAGTGGCCGGTGATCAGGATGAGAGAATATGTGTAAAGATATGTGAGTAGGAAGAGGGAAAGAGAGATACTTGGAGTGAGATTGTGTGAGAAGAAAGAGAAAAGTAGTTGTGGGACTCTATTACTGCCCAGTTTAAAGAGAGAAAGATATGGGAATTGGTAACTGCCCATAATTTGAAGGAGATGACTCTAACAATCGTGCTCTTTGAAGGAAGGGAGAAATATGAGAATTAGTTGAAGGTGCCATGTGTTGTGAGATTAAGGGTGCCATGTCAAAACCCTAAAATCTCTACATTTTCTATATCTTTGTCATTCTTATCTCTCTTTATTTCTCTTATCACAATCCCCTCAAATAGGGAGAGAGAGTTACCAGTTGAGATTAGAGATAGAGTCGGAGAGAGAGAGAGGATAAGAGATAGATACCGTTGGATGAGCCACGTGGCACAGTTAAAATAAGGCTCTTAGGATTACTAGGATTGAAGATTGGAGAGCAAAGAGAGGGGGTTAGGTGACACTTATTTCTTTATATTATAGATAGACGTGAGCAATTAGTTAGAGTTATTAATGTAATTTGATTATTATAATTTTTACATTAAAGCCAAAAAAGTAGTTGTTTTACGTGGCGCTTTTAGAGAGAAAGTAGGGAGCAGTTGTTGGATGAAACTACCACATTTTTTTTTTCATTTTTCTTCTCCTCATTTTTTCTCTACCTCTTAATTCGCACACTTGTTTGGGGAGGATATGCATGCTTACGCCTTTTTTTTTCTTCCTTTTGTTCTCATCTTTTTTTTCTCTAACTCTAACTACTAATCCACATGCCTGTTTGGGAATGGGAGGGGTGATGTTGAAATTTTTTTTGACCAAACACCCCAAAGTTATGTTATTCTATTATTACATGAGAATAATTAGTTAGGGGTATGAATGTAATCTACCTATTGTCTTTACATTAAAGCCAAACAGTAGATGAGTTAAGTAGTGCATTTAGAGACAAAGTAGGAAGCCAATTTTATTTTATTATTGCATTTATAGTGTTATAATCTCTTAGTATATTGATTCTTATGTAGAAGTGTGGTTGATGAAATGACAAGTTAAATTTGTCATTTAGTCTATTTTTGCATTAGTTAAGACTCTACACTCACGTGCATTGCACTCGTGCGTTTTATATATATATATATGGTTGACAAAATGCCAAGTTAAGCTTGTCATTTGGTCTATTTTTGCATTAATTAAGACTGAACACTCACGTGCATTGCACGTGTGTTCTGCTAGCATGTATATATATATGAGGGTTTTAGAGATCTCAAATTTCTCTTATTAACATGAGATGCTTTAGTAAACACAAAAAATTTATTGACAAAAATACCCTTATATATTTTTTTAACTTACCAGAATGCCTATGTCAATAGGCTTGTTATGGAGAGCTCTAGAAAATGTTTTCAACCAAAGCTTTAGTTAATAGTTAGAGTCTTAATATGAGCTAGAGCTTTGCTTCAGCATGTTGAAGCAGAGCTCCCTTTTTCATTCAACCGATGACAATTCTGTAATTTAGGGATAACAAAGCTATCACTGTCTTTTCCTATAATTGTAGAATCGCCACCAAGCTTTGCACTAAAATGGGGAGCTGGCTTCAAGTGTTGAAGCAAAGCTCCGGCTTATATTTAAACACTAATAGTTAATATATAGAGGTTTAAGAACAAATAGGGGCTTTGGTTCAAGTGATAATCACAAAATATGCTTTGATGGGTGCATTTCAGAAATTAAAAATACTTATATGATAAAAATATCCTTATTCTATATTTATAATTCTTAAATTACCCTTGTAACAAAGCATATTTTGAGGAGCTCGAATAAGAGCTCATATATATATATATATATATACTATAAAGAAATATGACTTTTTCTCTTTGCTCTCTAAACTCCCATCCCTTCAATCCTATAAGTTTTATTTTAGAGGTGACACGTGTCTTTTCTCTTTAATCCCCAACCCTCAAGTTTGTGACCCACTATCTCATCCTAGAGCTCTCTCTATCTCCACTATTGTAGAGTCCTCTCTTATCTCTAACTCTTGCAAGTAGGTTTGGGACCCATCATCTCATCCTAGAGCCCTCTCTATCTCCACTATTGTTGAGTCTTCTCTTTTCTCCAAGTACTCTTGAGTGTATTAATTTAAGTTTAATATTAAGAGACTTATGATTTTCTATTAAATATTATTAAAATAATAATAAATTATTATTATAAAATCAGTTAATTAATACAAATAATAATGTCTAACAAATAAAAATCAAAATATATTATTAAAAATCAAAATTTATGAAATATTCTTTAAATATATTACTTATTATTTAAATTATTATCCGTGCATCGCACGGGGTCTGTACTAGTTATAATATAAAGAAATAAGACTCTTCTTTGATCTCCAATTCTTAGAATTCTACAAATTCTACAAGTGTTGATGTGTCACACCCAAAAAGGAGAGTGCATGATTTTAGGGAATTATGATAGAGGGACATATTGATAAGGATAAGTATGGATTAATTGGAGAGATTTTAAAGAATTGTAATAAGAGGGATAGGGATAAGAGAATGTAAAGACGTATTAATCAAGTGAAGATATTTTAGGAGGTTGTGAATGTTTGTCTTATGAATGGTTAGTTCTAATATATTTTATTATTTTTTTACACCGTGCAACGCATGGCTCTTTGATAATATATATATATGGGCAATGTTAGCTACACTTTCTTTTAAACTCGCTTTCTTTATAATTAAGAAAACATGTATTATTATCTTCTATTAAGAGAAAGACACATGTTTTCCACTAACACTTTCTCCAATCAAAAAGAGAGTGAGTCTAAAAAAAAAGTGATATATATATAATCAAAAAGAGAGTGAGTCTCAAAAGAAAATGATATATATATATATATATATATCTAATATGTTAGCGCCACTCGATTTGAGAGGACAGAGTGTTGGTTCAAATAACTTGTCTTTCTCTTAAGGAAGACAATAACACATCTTTTGTTTTTTCCCTTGAAGAAAGTGTGGCTAGCAATCGTTTCTCTTTACATGAGTTGAACTACAAATAGGAGCTCTAATTCAAGGGATAATTGACAAAAATGTTCTTATTTTATATTTATAATTCTCCAATTACGACAAAAATGTTCTTATTTTATATTTATAATTCTCCAATTACCAATGCATTAAGACATATTTTGAGGAGATCTTGTTGGTAGTTAAACTCTATATATAAAGCTCCGTTTGGTTGCACTTCTGCTTTCTGTTTTTAAAAACATAATTTTTTATTCTGTTTCTTTTTTTTTTTTTAAATTAGTAACAAAATTTGTGAAAATAGGTAACAGAAATTTTCTGTCACCTCCGTTTTTAATAACAAAAAGCAAAAATGGAAAACATGGACCCACCACCATCCACCACCCACAACCATCACGACCACTACGACACCATCACCACAATACCACCCACCACCACCACCCACCACCACCACCACCACAATACTACCATCACCACCACTACCACTACACCACTACCTACCACCTCCACTACCTACCACCTCCACCACCCACCCACCACTACCACCACCACCACCACCACACACCCACAACCACCACTCACCCACAACCACCCCCACAATACTACTACCACCACCACCACTACCACCCACCACCCACCCAACACTACGACGACGACCACCACCACACCACACACCACCACCATCACCACCATGATTTGAAATTATTTAATTATATTTATCAAAACACGTTTTTTTGTTTTTTTTGTTTTTTTTAAAACAAGTAATAATTAGTAATGTCATGTTTCCTGCTTAAAAAAATTGAAAACAGAAAGTCGTTTCCAATATTTAAATACAGAAAAACGGAAGTGTATCCAAACAGCCCCTAAATGTTTGGTTTTATTAAGAGAAGGTGTATTATGGTGGGGCAAAAGATTAGCTCTGGCGCTCGGGCATCCACAAATCATTTTGGCAGAAGTCAAAATGATGAGGGAGGTGAAATGACTTCTGCCCATGATTTTCAAACGGGTGTCGTATTGTTTGTGGCTGCCCGAGGGTTTAGCTCGGGCAGCCACCAGAGCTAATCTTTTGCCTTATGGTAGCTTCATGTGCCTGTTAGCATCTACACATATGCTACACCTATCCCGTGTCACTTGGACAACTTTTACTTCTGAATCATCTCTCTCTTTCTCTCTCCCTGATCACCCAAATACTTCAGAGATGGATCTCTTCTTTGCCATCTTCACTGTTGCAGAAATTGCACTGCTTCTTCTTTTCATAAGCTTCTGTACTTTACTACTGAGAATCTTCACTGGAAAGTCAATCAAGAACCCTGAATACCCACCTGTGATGGGCACCGTCTTTAACCAGCTCTTCTATTTCAGCACACTCTACGATTACCAGGCCGACGTTGCCCGTAAACATCGAACTTTCCGTCTCCTCGCTCCGTCACAGAGTGAAATCTACACAACTGATCCAAGAAATATCGAACACATACTCAAAACCAACTTTGATAAATACTCCAAGGGCCAGTACAACCAAAACATATTTACAGACCTCTTTGGCCAAGGTATCTTTGCTGTTGATGGATATAAATGGCGCCAACAGAGAAAGCTTGCTAGCTTCGAGTTCTCTACCAGAGTCTTGAGAGATTTTAGCTCTGCTGTTTTCAGAAGAAACGCAGCCAAATTGGGTAGGACCATTTCAGAGTTTACGATCTCGAACCAGACCTTTGACATACAAGTAAGTACCCATACTCAAGAACCCAAAAAAAAAAAAAAAAAATATATATATATATATATATTCTACCCAAGAACCAGTTAATCATGATAAACTGATTAATCACCCTCTTAGATGATTTTTTTATTTATTAAATTTTGGTGCAGGATGTACTGATGAGATGCAGTTTGGAATCTATATTTAAAGTGGGGTTTGGGGTGGATTTGAATTGCTTAGGAGGATCAAGCAAAGAGGGGAGTGCTTTTATCAAGGCTTTTGATGATTCAAATGCACTGGTTTATTGGCGCTATGTGGATCCCTTCTGGAAGCTGAAGAGGTTTCTTAATATGGGTTCGGAAGCCGTCCTTAGAAAGAACATGAAACTCATCGATGGTTTTGTATATGGAATTATTCAGGGCAAGAGGAAGCAGCTATCTGTGAAAGGAGATTCAGTGAGTCATGTTCTATGTAGTTATTACAGTTACAATTTCTGTTACAGTTATTACTGATTGCCTGAACATTATTTCTTGAATCCCAGAAAGATAAGGAGGACATACTTTCGAGGTTTCTCGTGGAGAGTGAGAAGGATCCGAGGATGATGACTGATCAATACCTGAGAGACATAATTCTGAATTTCATGTTAGCTGGCAAAGACAGCACTGCAAATACCCTCTCCTGGTTCTTCTACATGCTCTGCAAGAACCCTCTAATACAAGAAAAAATCGCACAAGAAGTGAGAGAAGTGGTCTTCAGTACTAAGGATAATGAAGCTAGCATCGATGATTTTGCAATGGAAATAACCGATGCCACGCTCGAGAAGATGCATTATCTTCATGCGGCACTAACAGAGACTCTGAGGCTATACCCTGCTGTTCCTGTGGTAACTTTTGCTATCATTTTAGAAATTTCTTGACAACCCATTTTTATGTGTTGATTCTAAGGTGTATTGTTTGTGCCTAGGATGGGAGGTGTTCTGAAACAGATGATGTCCTCCCTGATGGCTATAGACTGAAAAGAGGAGATGATGTTTACTACCTGACCTATGCCATGGGCAGGATGAGTTACATTTGGGGAGAAGATGCTGAGGATTTCCGACCAGACAGATGGCTTAATAATGGAGTTTTCCAACCTGAATCGCCATTCAAATTCGTAGCATTCCATGTTAGTAACATCTTTAGACTAATAATCAATGAGACCCTATGTGTTATGATTGTGCCTTGCATTTTGGTTAATTGTTAGTTTGGACTGTACACCAAGAGCAACTTGGCAGGTCTAGCTCCACGTTGAGCTAGATGGGGGATTACAAGGGGGGAGTGCATCTCCCCTGCTTTGGGGTTCGGGGCCGGGCAAAGTCCCCGAGCCAAAATTTTGTAATTTTGGGTTGCTCGAATTGTATTATCTTAATTTTATGCCTTGGTATGAGATATATAATTGCGTTTGCCTAGGATTCTCATAGAGGGCAAACTGAAAAGTGAGAAAAAATTTCTTACCCGTTTTTCACAGGAAATTTGTGAAATTATCTCCATTGGTTATAGACGTAGGCATATTCATGTAAATTTGGGGTGTTTTGATTTTTTCTTTAAAATTTGGTGTGCTTTATGATTTTCTTTTATTGCATTATTTTTTCCTACACTCGGGGTATACGTATGACACAATTCTTCCATCCTGATGCCATTGAGTTAGTACTTTCTGCTTACCATTCTTACATGCTTCTTGTTTTGCAGGCGGGTCCTCGAATCTGTTTAGGGAAAGACTTTGCATATCGGCAAATGAAGATCGTCGCGATGGTTCTTCTTCGCTTCTTTCGATTCAAATTAAGAGACAATGAAAAACAAGTAACATACAAAACCATGTTCACACTTCACATTAATGGAGGCCTCAATCTTATTGCAGTTTCCAGGTTGGGTTTGGCAAAGGAGAATTAGTGTCGCCTATAGTTGTGTTTCATTTGGGTCAATCTGCTCCTTCTCCATTGTCATTTATGTGAAGCTGTCAACAAATCTTGCTTACAATGAAGAAGTCTATTAGAATCAAAAGCAGGTTGTTAATTTGTAGTAGTTGGGGTGATCTTTTATTGGATATAACCGTTGACATTACTCTGATGATATGTGAGAAATGTGGATTTTCTAAGAAGTTGGAAATGGCATAATTATCTTTCTACCTTATTTTATGCGGTTTGAATCAAAAGTAGTGTGTGTGTCTTTCCTTGCTTTGCCTGCAGCTTTCACCTTGTGGTGTAGTTGCCTTAAACCAAAAAAATAAAATAAAAAATCAACGTAGTGTCTCTTTCATTCTAATTTCCTAATCTTTGTAGTCATTTTCATTATGGGGTGATAAGATTATTATAAATCTGACATTATCGCTATTAAATGACGCCTATGACATGTTGCTCGAGGCTTGCCATAGGTAAAACATTGTGGGCCCGAAGCATCACATCATGATGCTTCATTGACACGCTAGTGTTGTCATAGTATGTGATGATGATCACAATAGATCAGATGGTCGTAACCGTTCGATCAGATTCTAAGCCATGGTGGCTCCCAATAATCTAGTGTCACTAGGTGGATCAATGTGAATCAGGCTTTGTTTTGTTACTAGAAGCTAAAGATGGATTATATTCGATCCCTTTATTCTGATGGCCTACCCCTACCATCTTGAAGTAAAGGTGGCTTTGGATTGATGAGAGGATATGGGCACATGGATCTATAATTTGGAGAGATAGGTACATTGGGGGTACTGTATTAGTGAGTTGGTGTAAATTAAAGGCTCTACAGAAGAACAGAGCAAAAAAATGACATGGATAAAAATAATGAAAAAATATTTGATAACAAGTGGAATGCTAGCCCGATTCATCCTTAAGTAGTCTCAGCGAAGAATAAGAATAAGGAAGGGCATATAGTGTGGATCCCACCATTAGTTCTGTCCTTTCCCGTAAACGAGACTCACTACGTGTCCTTTGTTATTCATTGCTATAAAGGACGACTCTGCTTGGGGGGTGATCAGACTAGCATCCATCCCTTGATAACAAACTTTTAAT
The DNA here is from genome assembly GCA_015143295.1 of Tetracentron sinense. Classification (NCBI taxonomy): domain Eukaryota; kingdom Viridiplantae; phylum Streptophyta; class Magnoliopsida; order Trochodendrales; family Trochodendraceae; genus Tetracentron; species Tetracentron sinense. The sequence continues at coordinate 10,268,506 of CM026571.1, read as the reverse complement.
TTGAAGATTTGACTCTTATAAACTGGAATCAGTAAGCCATCTTGGGTGTGTCAAAGCCTCTTAAGCCAAAATTCTGGCTATCATTGGGGGCTTCCAACCATGAGATGCATCAACTAGCAGATTGATGTGGGTCACTCCAGAAATTTCTAATCCAATAATACAATTCCGTCAGATATTCCTAGCCGTCCGATTTGTCATCATTCTTAGACGGTCCAAACAAAATACGACAGACGAACTATAGAAAATGTTTCCGATTCACCGGGGATGTAAAATAATCCGAACAGGTCAATTTTAGATTAGAAGATCTCCTAGGGGAAACTCATCTAATGGAGTATTTTTCCCATATTAATATTACTAATCTCTCTTTATAATACCTATGAGTGACTCAGACATGTTACATAAATATTTCCTCAAACATAAGCCAATTGGTGTAAGCGAGGTCCTAATCTTTCATACTTTGTCTGAACATGAAATTGAATCTCATAAAAATCATACAGATGAAGGCAACATTAGATTCCCCAACATAAGTTGAAGGTATGATCAATGTCAAGTTGGAAACAAACCTCAAGACAAACCCAATGAGAAAAATTTCAAGGAAAGATGACCCTTTTCTTTGAATCAATATAAAGCATTCCCATTTTCAGTATCCTAGAACTACAAGTTCAATTAGACTAATGAAGATGCAGTAGATTATAGGCACTAGATGATCAGTAATTTCTGTTTTATATTCCTACGCGGATCTTTGTAACGGAATTCGGCGAAATGGGTGCTCTCTTCTTCGCTTCTGCCATAGCCTTTCTTCTCATTGGGTGCTTCTTCACAACATCTTTCTTTGTGATATTAGTTTTAGGAGCTATAATTCTCCCTGTGACACTGTTTGGGGCTGTATTACTACTCATTTACGTCAAGGAATCGGTAGTGGAAAAGCTACGGCCTCCTGTTGCTGGCCTAAGTCTGAGTCAGCTCATACACTTCAAGAAGCTCTTTGATTACCAGACATCTCTTGCTCGAAAGTACCCGACTTATCGTTTGATCATGCCTTCACAAACCGATGTCTACACTGTTGATCCTGCCAATGTTGAGCATATACTCAAGACCAACTTCTCCAACTATGGAAAGGTAATAATGCAAATTAAAATATTATACATATTGCTCTGATAGTGTTTTTCAATATGAGAATTATAATGTTGTTTGGATGTGATCTTATTGCAGGGGCAGTATAACTATGACATAATGAAAGATCTCTTTGGTGATGGGATCTTTGCGGTGGATGGAGATAAATGGCGCCACCAACGAAAGCTCGCAAGCTATGAATTCTCTACTAAAGTTTTGAGGGATTTCAGTACTGCTGTGTTTCGAGCTAATGCTGCTAAATTAGTTGCAAATGTTTCAGAAGCAGTGGCCGCTAACAAGATGATGGATTTGCAGGTTTGTGGTGACACTAAAGAAAAGAAATTTCTCATGGGCTACATATATTCTCTTGTTGATTTATTATGAGGATTCCTTTCACTTTGCAGGATGTGTTGATGAAATCAACCTTAGATTCAATATTTAAGGTGGGATTCGGAGTCGATCTAAATAGTCTGTCTGGATCAGATGAGTTTGGAAATCAATTCACCAAGGCCTTTGACGACTCGAACGTTATCATATATTGGCGATATGTGGATCTGTTTTGGAAAATTAAAAGGTTTCTGAACATTGGATTAGAGGCCTCTCTGAAGCGAAACATCAAAGTGATGGATGATTTTGTTTTCCAATTGATCCGATGCAAGAGGGAGAAGATGAAGACTGAAAAAAGTGATGTAAGTTTTATCTCATTTAGGTTCTGTTTGTTTCACTGTAAAATAGGAGAAAACAAATGAGTTTCACGGAAAATGTCAATTGCCTTAAAGAAAATACATGCGAAAAATGATATTTTCCGTGGAATTCATTTGTTCACCCCTATTCTACATCAACACAAACAAAGCATTACTGTAAGAACTCTGCATTTTGTTGCCTTAATGGTGCAATACTTGGTTCATTTTTCGGGTGCGCAGGAAGGCAAGGAAGATATATTGTCAAGGTTTCTGATAGAGAGCGAAAAAGATCCAGAGAATATGACTGATCAGTATTTGAGAGATATAATTCTCAATTTCATGTTAGCGGGCAAGGACTCGTCTGCTAATACACTCACTTGGTTCTTTTACATGCTCTGCAAGCACCCCCTTATTCAAGAAAAGGTAGCACAAGAAGTAAAACAAGCAACCAAAGCAGATGATAATATATCTATAGGTGAATTCACTGAGAGGATAACTGAAGAAGCCATGGACAAGATGCAGTATCTCCATGCAGCTCTAACTGAGACTCTCAGACTCTATCCTGCAGTCCCTGTGGTAATGTCTTACCTACTATAATTTAAAGACTTATTTGGAACTTGGATATTCTATATTTTGTTATGGTTGTGCCTTGTATTGTGATTGATCGCCCGTTTAGACAGTACAGGCTAGAGTCTGAGTCAAGGGGGGCAACGTGTCCTAAGCAATTTTTTTGGGGTTACTTGAATGGCAATTTTGAAATTTTATGTCATTGTGCAGGATATATAACTGGGTTTATGATAGTATCTCTTGTCAGCTGTAGACGTAGGCATATTGCCAAACCACGTAAATTTGGTGTGCTTTGATTTTCTTTTACTGTATTGTTTTTTTACAATATTTGATTTGAAAAGTGAAGATAAGAAAATTAATCTTGATTCTTGTAATCAGAATTCAAATACGTATTATGTTGCCATGGCAGGATGGTAAGAATTCATTTAAAGATGATATTCTCCCTGATGGATTCAAAATAAAGAAAGGAGATGGAGTGAATTATATGGCATATGCCATGGGAAGAATGACATACATCTGGGGAGACGATGCCGAAGAATTTCGACCGGAAAGATGGCTCGAGAATGGAGTTTTTCGACCTGAAAGTCTCTTCAAATTCACTGCATTTCAGGTCAGTAGCATCTTTCATTAGGGCTGTCAAAGGCAGGGTCGGGGCAGGGCAGAGGTCAGCCCTAACCCTACCCTTACTTATAAGGGTAAGACCCTAGCCTTATCCTAGTCCTTTAAGGGCCTGAATTGACTAGGCTATAACCCTTCCCTCAAAAGCAGGATAGGACAAGGTAGGGCCACAGGGTGGGAAAGAAAAGCTAGAAAATTTTCTCATTCCAAATAACGGGATTTTTTTTTACATTGAATGTCAACCTTATAACAAATAATTCAATTGAAATTATTTAAAATTAAAGTAAAACAAGTACAATAATAAAACAAGATAAACTAAACTTATCTTGGCAAAATAAATATAAAATTAAAGTAAAACAAGTATAATAATAAAATAAGATAAACTAAACTTATCTTGGCAACAAACTAATACTGTAATCAAAGTGTTAGGTATAATCAAAATGTTAGGGTTAGAGAATCAACTAATCAGAGACATAGGGTTATTATGATTAAAGTTCGAAGGAGTTGGAGTTATCAAAGGACAGTGCCAGGGTAGATAGGGGTCAGCCCTAATCTTGCATGCCGTTGCTTATATGGGCAAAACCCTAACCCTGCCTAGCCCTTCAAGGCTCCGAATTGACTAGGTCCTAACCCTTCCCTCAAGGGCAGGCCTGAGAAGGGTAACCTTGGTAATGGTTTTTTTTTTTGACAGGCCCATCTTTCATCAATGACTAGTTACTGTGAGATTATATGATCATCCAAAACTATCCTGTGTAACTTGTTGCAAGATTGATGATCATTAACCATATACTTGTATATTATTATTATTAATTTTTATAAAAACTAATGTAATGTATGCAATGATAAATGAAGCTTGTTTTGTTGGTGGTCAGGCCGGTCCTCGGATATGCTTAGGAAAGGAATTTGCTTATAGGCAAATGAAGATCTTGGCCACTGTGCTCCTCAATTTCTTCAAATTCAAACTTGTTGATGAGAGAAAGAACGCCACTTATCGAACTATGTTCACTCTTCATATGGATCAAGGGCTCCATTTATTTGCATTTCACAGATTGAATTGAGATTTTTGTGTCCAGTAATATATAGCAGTATTGTCACATTGAACTTCATTTTCTCAAAAATTAAAAGACTTCATTGAGGCTGCTCACTAATAGTGGTCAAAGACTTCTGATCTATACCCGATGGCTCAAACTAATCTTTCTTTCAATCTCTCTGCAAACCAAAAACTCGTCGCTCGGCTGGATCGACCTCAAGCCTCCCCCAAGTCTAATGCTTTTTGAACGATTTTTGCATAAGCAAGAGACTCAACCCCATCAAGGGCGGTGGTTCCATTTAAGTCCACAAAAAATTGAGGCTAGTTTGATATGTATTATTTCATTTGTAGATTTGTAGATCTGATTTGTGTTTTTAAATGAGCACCAAAAATATTGGTGAGAAGGCAACGGATTTCCTCTAGCAGATGCCGAGTATTACACTCGGGCATAGCCTCTTCGGCCGATGCGTGCAAATGTGATAGTGTTTCTATTTTGAAATGATGTAGTATTTATATAAACCCGGTCGTTGTAAACCATTAAAAGATATTCAATAAATTCATATTTCTCCATGGGAGAAGGCAGCCACTGTCTTGGAAATTGTTGCTATTGTGCCAGCTCTTGATGGCGCAGCTCACAAGTCGCTCGCTCAGGAATATGGGGTAAAAGGGTTCCCAACAATAAAGGTGTTTGACACCCTTTCTCTTTCACAAATTGATTATAATAGGCTGCGAGGCTTCATTACAATACTTGTCTGCGTCTTTGTAGGATGCTTGACGGGCAGAATTTGGCATTTGTCGATAACTTCGGGCATTTGGTATCGTTCCAGATCAAAAACCGATTTTGAGAATGAAAGAATTTTTTGGAATGATTATGTTTTTAGAACCCGTTTGGATGCTGTAAGCCAGAATCTATTCCAAGGAATAGGAACCACAAAATCTTGTTTGTATAAAGAAAAAAAATATGATCACTTATATATATTATAAATTGACTAAATAATAAACAAATAATCATCATACTCTCACAATCCTTATTCTCACACTTTTTAGATAACATAATAAATAATTTGAAATCATCTATTTATAATTGTGGACCTCACACGTGTCATTTTTTTTTTAAATCTAAAAATGATCAATTATAAATTACTAGTACATAGGATTATAAATGATTATCATTTTATAACTAATAAATGTTCTTCAATTCAAATAAGTCTCATAAGATTAATTCAAATAAGTCTCATAAGATTGCGTAATTTATAGATGAATGTCTTATAGGTGTCCGAAATTATAGGCATTTCATTTGTTCATGTACTGAATTTGTTACAATCCTTTTATGATTCGTAGAGTCTTCAACCGAGTTAAAATATCTCTAGATGAAGCATCAATGGACTTTGGATAATTCTAGAGATTATACAAATTGGCAATGAGAACTTGTTAGTGTGATCTTGCAAGTTGCAATATATGCTCATCCATCTAATCTTAATTTTTTTAAATATAAAAATAATCTTAATTTAATTAAACTTAACCATAATTAAAAAGGGTATTAAAAGGGACATGAGGATGAACATTCAGCTAGCCAAAGGAGCAGTCCACAAGGAGATGGAATCACAACGAATTGCCATTGAATTTAGGGAGAGTTCAATCGCACCACATGTCCCTTTTTTTTTTTTTTTAACCCTAATCAACTATGGTTAAGATTCACCAACCCTTGGGATTCAATAATATAACCTTGGTGTTTTCTAAATTTTTTTAAACTCTAGTTAAGAATTTTTAACCTTTAGGGTTAATATTTTTTTAAAAATCAAGATTATATTATTGAATCTTAAGGGTTAATAAATCTGAACCATCGTTAATAGAGGTCAAAATGGAACATGTGTTGACTTGTGGGAGTGATTGAACTCTCCCTGAATTCAATCGTGATTGGCTGTGATTCGATCTTGTGGCCTCAATAGTAAAGTGGAGGTCCTAAGTTCGAATCCCCTCCCTCTATTGGCCACCTTCAGGGAGTAATTCCGTCTTACTTGGTGCGTATGGCTTGGGGGTTGTTGCATGTGCTCGAGGGAATAGTCAGGTTCTCTAAGAGGCCTGAATACTCTCATTTTCCAAAAAAAAAACCCTACCAGCCAAGTGGGGATTCAAAATCAATACAATTTTTTGTTTGTTATATGAGTTGAAATTTTCTAATTAAAAATTTTAATATTAGAAACCCTAAAAATATGTTTTTAATATTAAAAAAAGAATTAATATTTTATTTCTAAAAACCAAGGATGGGTGGGTGAACCTAGAGGTGGTGAATCTAAACCACAGTTAAGGGGTGTCTAAAAGGACACATGGCTACCTTAGGGAGTGATAGCCGTAGAAGATTTGGTCTCCTAGGTAAAACATTGTGGGCTCTAACCATCACATCATGATGCTTCATCGACGGCATAGGATTGGTCTGTCCTGCCAGACCAAAGCCATACTAGCCTACTCAAAGTCCCTTTAATTGCCTTTTTAATCCGAGTTAAGAAATTTAAATTCCTATGGTCAATTTTTTAAGTATTACTTTTCCAAAAACAAAGGTTACATGATTGAATCCTAATAGTTAGTAAATCTTAATCACAATTAAGGAGTGTTAAAAAGACACTTATAACGTCCATTCCTTCGTCAACAAGCTAGTGATGTCATTAGTATGTGATATAGATCAGATGGTCTTAACCGTCTGATCGGATTCAAAGCCATGCATGGTGGGTCCAAACACTCTAGTGCCATTATCATTTTGAATCGGGCATTTTTATGTTACTAGAAGTTTTTTTTATTTTTTGGTGAAAGATTCGCGGTTAGACTGCGACACCGGTTAGTGGGTTAGTATATGTTCTAAGTTATGGGCTGTTGGAAATTACAACACTCACACTATCTCAGGACCGGAACCCGGATCAATAGAGCGGTGACTAGCACACGCTACTGATGGGCAAGCTATGCTTTCCCTTCCTAGAAGCTGCTAAAGAGGGATTGTATCAGATTCCTTGATTATGATGGCTTAACCCCTAGGCCCTACCATCCTTTGGGTAAAGGCAGCCCCACCAACAGAGTGGTTCCGATTGATTTGAGGATTATATCAGATTCCCTGATTCTGAATACAATCCCGTCAGATGTTCCTAGCCGTCCGATTAGTCGTCCTTGTTTACTGTCCAAACAAAATACGACAGATGAACTACAAAAATGCTTCCGATTCACCGATCCTCTAGAATCATCCGAACGGTTCAATTTTAGAAATACTTGATCTCCTAGGGGAAACCCATCTAATGCTGTATTTTTCCCATATATGAAGACTGAGACATGTTACATCTATAGATATTTCCTAAAAAATTATCTAATTGTTGCAGCAAGATTCCAATCTCTCATACTTTGTTTGACACATGATGAATCTCATAAGAATCATATATAGATGAAAGCAACATTTTTTGATGCCCCAAAATCGGTTGAAGCTATGATCAATGCAAGTTGAAAACAACTCTAATGACAAACCCAAGAAGATATATTTCAAGGGAAGATGACCCTTTTCTTTGTATCAATATAAAGCAATCCCATTCTCAGTATCCTAGAACTACTAGATGCACTAGTTTATAGGCACTAGTTGATTAGTAATTCCAGTTTTATATCTCTACGCAGATCTTTGTAACTGCGAATCGCCGAAATGGTTGTTATCGTCATAGCCTTTCTTCTCATCGGGTGGTTCTTCGCAACATCTTTCTATGTGATGTTACTTATAGGAGCTATAATTCTCCCAGTGACAGTGTTTGGAGTTGCATTACTACTCATTTACATCAGGGAATTGATAATGGAAAAACTACGGCCTCCTATCGCTGGACTAATTTTTAGTCAGCTTATACACTTCAATACACTCTTTGATTACCACACATCGCTTGCTCGGAAGTACCCGACTTATCGTTTGATCATGCCTTCACGTACTAATGTCTACACTGTTGATCCTGCCAATGTTGAACATATACTCAAGACCAACTTCTCCAACTATGGCAAGGTAATAATGCAAAATTAGTATATATACATATTGCTCTGATAATGTTTTTCAAAATGAGGATTGTAATATTGTTGTTTGGGTGTGATCTTGTTGCAGGGACAGTATCACTATGGCATAATGAAAGATCTCTTTGGTGATGGGATCTTCACAGTGGATGGAGATAAATGGCGCCACCAACGAAAGATCGCAAGCTATGAATTCTCTACTAAAATTTTGAGGGATTTCAGTACTGCTGTGTTTCGAGCTAATGCTGCTAAATTAGTAGCTAAAGTTTCAGAAACAGCAGCCCTTAACAAAATGATTGATTTCCAGGTTTGTTTTTACACTAAAAAAAAGAAAATTCTAATGTGCTACATATATTCTCTTGTTGATTTATTATGAAGATCCCTTTCTCACTTTGCAGGATACTTTGAGGAAATCGACATTTGATTCAATATTTAAGGTGGGATTTGGGGTCGTTCTAAATAGTCTATCCGGATCAGATGAGTTTGGAAATCAATTTACCAAGGCCTTTGACGACTCCAACTTTATCGTATACTGGCGCTATGTGGATCTGTTTTGGAAAATTAAAAAGTGTTTGAACATTGGATTAGAGGCCTCTCTTAAGCGAAACATCAAAGTGATGGATGATTTTATTTTCGAATTGATCCGATGCAAGAGGGAGAAGATGAAGACTGAAAAAAATGATGTATGTAAATTTTATTTCATTCAGGCTCCATTAATTTGTTTGCACTGCACATAAATGGTTTTACAACGTAAATCATTTTCGTTGTAAATCCTTTTATGTTAAAAGAGAAAAATTTTACTTATTTTTTGTTGTCTGGTTGCATACAAGAAAATAAGGCGATTTTTTCCTTTATGTTACCTATACTTGTGGTTAGATTAAAGGAACATTAAAAATCACATGTTAGAGTGATACTTTTGTTATTTTGAAAACCATATGTGGAGATGAGTATTTTGTCATTATAAAAAATATGTGAAGAAGGATAATTTTTTTCATTTTAAAAACTTTAAGTGTGATATTATTGGTATTTTAAAAATATATTTGAAGAATGGTATTAGTCATTTACAAAAAACATATGAAGAGATATTTTTGTAATTTAAAGAAATATATTTGAAAATGATATTTTTGCCATTTAAAAAAAATACATTTAACAAGGGTATGTTTGTCATCTTAAAATGTGGCCAGTGATTGTCTTTTTTTTTGTCTTTTTGATAATATATGTGAAGAGGGGTATTTTTTTCATTTAAAATATATTTAAATTAACGATGATCTTACGGAAAAATGACATATGGAATTTTAAAATATAAGTCATTTTTCACAAAAACTGTTTTTTTTTTTTGTAAATTATTTTATTTTGAAAGATTTTACGTACAAATAAACACATTGAAATGACATTTTTCATAGATTTGATTTACTTTCTCTTATTGTATATCGAAACAAACAAAGCATTAGAGTAGAAACCCTGCAATTCGTTGCCTTGAAGTGCGACTTGCAATCTGGGCCCTTGGGCCCAAATTGCGGTGAAAACGATATTTAGTGTTTTTATAGGGGTATTTTCAGCTTTACAGTTTTAACCCTAGACTTATAGCAGTGTATGTATTCTTTAGGGTTGTATGTGAGAAGTGACCGTAATTCTGAGAGAAGAAAAAACTGTAAATACCCTGTATCTTCAATATAGTGAATTGGTGTGGCTCCCGAGGACGTAGGCACGTTGCCGAACCTCGTATATGTTTGTGTTTTGTCTCTATTTTATTCTCAACAATCTCTTTATATTAATTTGTTGTGTGGTTTCTGTGATTCATAGTTTTCTAAGATGCAAAGGGTTTACGACACGACCCGATTAAACATGTAGTTCAATTCCCAACAAATGGTGGATTACTTAGTTCTTTTTTCTGATGCGCAGGAAGGCAAGGAAGATATATTGTCAAGGTTTTTGATAGAGAGTGAAAAGGATCCAGAGAATATGACTGATCAGTATTTGAGGGACATAATTCTCAATTTCATATTAGCAGGCAGGGACTCGATTGCGAATACACTCACTTGGTTCTTTTATGTGCTCTGCAAGCATCCCTTTCTTCAAGAAAAGATCGCACAGGAAGTGAAACAAGCTACCAAAGCTGATGGCAATATATCTATCGAGGAATTCACAGAGAGAATAACTGAAGAAGCCATGGACAAGATGCAGTATCTCCATGCAGCTCTAACTGAGACTCTCAGACTCTATCCTGCAATCCCTGTGGTAATGTCTTACCTACTATAGTTAAAAGACATGTTTGGGGCCATCAACCTCCTTAAGATATGTCCTTTTGGAGTTGTTGCTTGAACTTACCCTTATGGCACCTTAGCGGCTACCTTAGGTCTGGTTGTGTGTGTTTAGAGAGTGTGTTAGTTATATGATATCATTTCAACAAAAAAAAAAAGAAGAAAAAAGACATGTTTGGAATTTGGATATCCTATATTTGTAATGGTTGTGACTTGTAATTTGGTTGACGGTCAATTTGGACTGTACATGATAGAGTTTGTGCCAAGGGGGGCGCATCGAGCCACATTTTTTTTGGGGTTACTCGTATCACAATTTTGAAAATTTACGTCATTTTGTATGATATATAATTGCGCTAGAGTTTTTATAGAGGAAAACAAAAAGGAGATGAGAGATTTATAACCCTGTTTTTCACAAAAAATAGTGAAAGGATCTCTCATCAACAGTAGACTTAGGCATATTGCCAAACCATGTGCTTTGATTTTCTTTTATTGCAATGTTTTTCTACAATATTTGATTTGAAAAGTGAAGATAAGAAAATTGATCTTGTTTCTTGTAATCAGAATTCAAATACACATTTTGTTATCATGACAGGATGGGAAGAATTCATATGAAGATGATATTCTCCCTGATGGATTCAAAATAAAGAAAGGAGATGGAGTTAATTATATGGCCTATGCCATGGGAAGAATGACATACATCTGGGGAGATGACGCGGAAGAATTTCGACCGGAAAGATGGCTCGAGAATGGAGTTTTTCGACCGGAAAGTCTCTTCAAATTCACTGCATTTCAGGTTAGCAACATCTTTCAACCATGAACAGATACACCGAGACTCTATGATCATCAGAAACTATCCATGTAACAGGTTGCAAGATTGGTAGTCATTACTCATTAACCATCCACTCGATTTCACACACAATACAGATATAAATTTTTTTTTTTTTTAAATCTTTGTAAATCTAATTGTTCATTAGCACATTTTTTTCTTCTTCTAAATTTAGCAAATATAATTGTAAAAACTAATGTAATGTATGTATTGATAAATGAAGCTTGGTTTATTGGTGGTCAGGCCGGTCCTCGGACATGCTTAGGGAAGGAATTTGCTTATAGGCAGATGAAGATTTTGGCCGGAGTCCTCATCCATTTCTTCAAATTCAAACTTGTCGATGAGAGAAAGAACGCTACTTATCGAACTATGTTCACTCTTCATATGGATGGAGGGCTTCATTTGTTTGCATTTCCCAGATTGAATTGAGAATTTTGTATCCTGTAATAGCAGTTATAGGTGAATGTCTGACCTTATGTACATGAAGCTACTCTCGTTCGCATCACAAAATACTCATACAACATCTGGGGATGATACTAAAAAAATCTGTTTACTTTGAAAAGGAAAACCACAATAAGTAAAGGTTTTATAGGATTCCATGACCAACTTCGAAGGTGCTCAAGAGATCAGCCAGTACAATAGCATATGACGAATGTTTTGGTCGAAATTGTGTGAGAAGTACTGCACAATTATTTGTAAATTGTAGGTAAATGATAATGTCACCCAAAAAAATCCTTTCAATATAGTTGTACTATGGTAGATGGAATATACTACATATTAGTTTGATTTATTTATTTTGTTTCTAGATGTAACTTTTTCTCTCTCACTTATCATATTCATTCTTCGAGTTCGATCTCATCCCGTGTTGATCAACTTTACTGTTTCTTCCTTCATCTACCTACTATTAAGGGTTCCAACTCTCTCTCCCTCTCTTATCTTTTATGTTTTATTTGTGAGTTCGGCTTCTCTACGCGACACTATAGCCTTTTGAAAGGGTGGTAATGCTCACTAAATATGGGGATACATACTAAAATTGAGGCTCAACAGGGAAAATCATATATTTTTCTTCAAAGAAAGGAATGCAAGATTGTTATGTCAATGGAGTGGAGTATTACAAAGCATAATCTTTTATAGTTCTCCAATAATTTGGAATTATTTTTGAATGCTAGAAGTGCATCTTTGTAAGAACTGCTTGCAAAAAAAAATCTCTCTAATCAGAGAATGCCAAGTTATGGTCTTGCTTGATAGAGAAGAAATATCATACTTTTAAATCTCTCTTTTAGCAATAAAATTAATGACAAATACTGAATTGCAAAGATATTTGACCATGCAAACTGGTTGTTTGTAGCTTCCACCATTGCATATGTTTGTGACCCATTTTCTTGAGATATCAAATCTCAATGTGTCGATGGCTTTTGCTTGCAGAGTGGCTTGCCTAGAGTTTTTGGATTGTACAGCTACATGACTGCTTTTGTTTGTCTCTGAAGGTGGTAGCCTTCATTTATAGAATCTAAGAGGGGTAGAGATAGATGGAAGGGAGAAAAAAGGGACGGAGACATGGACAAGTAAGATGTATTGGATTTTTATAAAGGCAATAGGGAGTGTAAACAGAATAGGAACGGTTAGATGAAATATGAAGGTAGCTAGAGAGAGGAGAAAGGGGGTTTGAAGTGTAGAGAGAGAAAGATGAGGTGGTGTTAACTACCATCCACAATCTGGCAATTATCCACGTTGTGTCCATCTAGAGTTGCCTTCGCAATGCAAATCTTCACCCTCTAGAATCTCCGTTTGATAATGTTCTACCCATCTAACCTAACATCACCATGTGAGAAACACAAATGATATCATCGTAGTACATATAAAAAGAAGCACAAAGACGAGATTGAATCATTTTACCATGATCCTGGATATATATATATATATATATATATATAACTGAGTAAACTCAACCTACTGAGACCCAAAAGGCCTTGCAAACTGATCGTAAATTATGGTTGTTCTTTGATCTTCTTCCCTCTCCCCTTCCCTCCCTCTCTCTATATCGTTGCGTGTGAAATAGTCTAACCATTGCAACTTATAAAGGAAAAATTAGGCCTCGTTTGATTGCACTTCTATTTTTTATTTTCTGTTTTTAGAAACAAAATTTTGATAAATTTTAGACAAAACATGTTTGGTAATCATGTTGCCGCTTTCTATTTTTAAAAATTAGTAACAAAATTTTTGAAAATCAGGTAACAAAAATTTATGTTATCTCTGGCTTTGAAAACAAAAAACAAAAATGGAAAACACGAACCCCATCATCCACCCACTTACCACCACCATCACCACCACACCACTACCCACCACCTACCACCACCACCAACATCGACCACAAGACTACCACCACCATCACTACCACCACCCACCACGACACCACATCATCATCACTACCACCACCCACCACTACCATTACTACCACCACCCACCACCACCACCACCACCATCACCCACCATCACAACCACCATCACCACCACCACCATACTACCATCAACCACCAACCACCAACCACCACCCACCCACCACCACCACACACCATCACCACCATCACTACCACCACACTACACCACCCCCACCACTATCACCACTATGAATGTACCAAACGTGTTTTTTTGTTTTTCTTTTTTTAAAACAAGTAACAATTAGTAATGCCAAACGTGTTTCCTATTTAAAAAATTTGAAAACAAAAAGTTGTTTTTAATTTTTAAAAATAGAAAATAAAAACAGAAAAATGTAAGTGTATCCAAACGGCCCCTTAATTAATCATGTAGAGAAATAATGGGAGTAAATTTAAGAGATGTAAATGGGAATTTCTCCGATCGTTACAACTTATAAAAGGAAAGGACAGTCATTGTTGAGAAAACTTAGGAATTTAAAGGAATTATTATATAAAATTACACAGTAGTCGGCACGTAGAGAGGATGCAACTGACGCAACTCTTCCTCTTTCTGTCCATTCCAGTTTCTCCTTGAACCGACCTACCAATTCAAATGCAGACCTCTTGAACTTTTTCTAACCGCAACCTCACCCCTCTTCATAAATGCCATCACCATGATAAAAAGACATTATCACAATTCACAACTCTTGTTATTAGTAGTAATAATAACACAATAATGGAGAAAATGGTGGATGAATGAGAGTGAAAGGTGGTGGGTCTCACTTAAACGATTTTGACAAATTTATTTGGCCTCAAATGAAGAGCAATCGTATGTGTGACATCAATAAGAAGACTTATGTGTCATACAGAAAAATAAGTTAACTGTGGTTTTTTTTTTTTTTTTGGAGAGTAAGCTGGGGTTAGGCAGACCCCTACCAGATGCATAAAAGATGAAAAGAAGTTACAACCGAAGATATTTACATCCTCTATTGTCGTTAAGAACAATGGAGGCTAGTTCAGGAGGAAACTCCGAAGGAGAAATAACTAAAGAGTCAGAAGAGATACAAAATTTAGCTAAAAAATCAGCTGCCCCATTCGATTCACGCCAAATATGTTGCACTGAGGTGATATTTAAGCCTTCCATTTTTTCCCTAGTTGATGCGACCAAGTTACGAAGATGCCAGGGAGGGCTCTCTATCTTAGAAAGGCATCTCGAGGCACCCAAGGAATCAGATGCTATAGAAAGGGATAGTAGGCCAAATTCTTTAGCTAGATCAAGGCCTCTATCAATGGCCATGAGTTCCATCTTCAAAATATCATTGTCTGAAACCCCTTCTGCAAAAGCGACTAATGGATGACCATTATGGTCTCTAATGATGCCACCAAACCCACCTACCCCTGGCCTAACCGAACCATCACAGTTTAAGAGCCATTTATCGCGAAAGGGAGGGGTCCAAGAGCACCAAATAGAGGGCTTCAAGAAAAATTTCCTAGGGATTTGCCATCGATCCAAGAATTCTTTGTTATCAGCAGAGTCTTCAATGAGATTGTCTCCGCCAAGAAATTTAAGCCTCGTGTCTCTCAAAACATTTTGAATGATCTGCTCAAGAGGTTTGAACGTGTTTGTGAAAATGCGGTTATTCCTTTCACGCCAAATAAAGTATATAGTGGCACAAAGAGACACCCGCTTAATGTTGTCAATAAGATTCTTACCTTGAAATTCAGTGGCAGCCCATTGTAGTTTCTCGTCAAAAGGTTGAATAAGTTTGGTACTGTATCGACATTGATTGAGAAAGAATTTCCAGATCGGCTTGGTGAAACAGCATTCGAAAAAAAGAAGTGTGTTTTCTGGATGGGACTGACAGAAATTACACTTGGAAGATGGAATGATTCCGTGCTTCATCAATTTATCTTGGGTTTGGAGACCATTGGACACTGCAAGCCATGAAATAAAAGAGTGACAAGGGATATGGTTAGAGCCCCAAACTAGAGAAGACCATGATTTCTTGGGCACAACAGATCTGGTACATTGCCAAGCTGATTTGAGGGAGTAATTGCCAGAGCTGTTAGGCTTCCAAATGACCTCATCGGAATCCAAGTGAGAGTTAATTTTGACGTTATTCAACTCATTCCAAGCCGTCAACAGATCCGCTGGAATGGAAGCAGGAGTGCGCCAATTAGAATTGCAAATAATATCTGAAACTTTAGCATTTCTGGATAACCCTGAGTCAAACTGAATACGGTAGATCCCCAGAGGATGCCAAGGGTCGAACCAGACGGAACTTCGACGACCGTTAGCAATGGAGTGAAAAATTACTTCTTTTGCCGAATCGCATAAAGTCAGAATCTTCCTCCAAACCCATGAGCAATCTGATGGTATCTTTAATGTCCAGAAATTATTACTTTTGATAAGACGGGCCCGACACCACTTAGCCCAAATCCCCTTCGCTAAATCCCAAACCTGACGGAGTTACGGAAACCCAAACCTCCCTCTTCTTTAGAGCAACAGACCCTTGTCCATGCTACTGGGTGAATTTTTTTGTGTAGATTGTGACCAGCCCAAAGGAATTTGCAGCAGATTTGCTCTGCAAGGTTCAAAATCTTTTTAGGAATGAGGAAAAGCCTTGCCTAATAGATGTGTAAGCTGTTTAGCACCGATTTGATGAGTTCTGTTCTTCCAGCATACGAGAGGCAACTAGCTTTCCTACTTTGAATTTTGGAGAGGATACGATCAATCAATGGTTGACAGTCCCGAGCTGACAAATGCCTCGAGACAAGGGGCAGCCCGAGGTACTTGACAGGAAGCTTTCCAATTTTGAAATTCAGCACATTCTTCAAGGCTTGCTGAGTGAGAAGAGAGGTACCCGCAAAAAACATTTGGCTCTTAGAGGGGTCGGAAAGAGACTCGAGAGAGAAGAGAATTGCTTCAATACATTGTGGAGTTCTGTAGCTGAATTAGAATCTCCTTTACCCTATGTTTGGTTGCTGAGAAAATTAGTGAAAACATGGAAAAGAAAAGAAAATTAGACAAAACACAGTTAAGAATTGTATTAGAAATATGAAATTTTCTTTTCTTTTCCATATTTTTACCTATTTTCTCAGCAACCAAACATAGCAGAAGATAAAGAGATCATCAGCAAAACTAAGATGAGACATCAGGGGATTGTTGCATTTGAAATGAGGGATGATTGAGCCAGAATAGAAAGCGATCATTTCATAGCTATTACGAAAAGAAAAGGTGAAAGGGGGTCGCCTTGTCGCAAATCTCTTGAACTTTTGAAATATCCGTGAAGAGAACCATTTAAAACCACGGAGAATTTTGGAGTGGAGAAACAAGGAGTAAGCCATTTAATGAAAGTTGGAGGAAAGCCCATCAATTGCAGAATTTTCAACAAGTAGTCCCACCTTACTGTGAAAGGCTTTCAGTAGGTCAATCTTAATTGCATACCTCCGCTGGCCTTTATTGCCTTTATTTCGATGGTAGTTCCGAACGATCTCGGGAGTGAGAAGGATACTATCAGAGATGTTGCGACCCCGAATGAAAGCTGACTGATTTTCGCTTATAGATAATATATATTAACCTTAACCTTGTGTTAATAAATTTAATCACGGTTAAAAAAGATTTAAAAATAGACAAGTGACGGGCTGTGGTCGCGCACGCGTACCCAAAATTAAAATATATGGTTGTGTTCATCATCTTCAAAACCCTCTCAGTATCACAGATCTCTCCCTCTCCCAGCAATCACCATGGAATTAATGGGTTTTCTCTGTAATCCCATCTCCTTGGCAATGGCGGTTTTAGCTTTGGCTGTCTTTTTTGCTATCTTCACCCTCAAAAGATCGCCGGAGAAGAAGAAGAAGAAGAAGTACCACCCCATTGCTGGAACTGTCTTTCACCAACTACTGAATTTCAAAAGGCTGCACCACTACATGACTGACCTTGCTTTCACATATAAAACTTACAGGCTGCTCAGCCCTTCCCGTAGCGAGGTTTACACTGCTGACCCTGCAAATGTTGAGTACATCCTCAAAACTAACTTCCCTAACTATGGCAAGGTAATTATCCTTCTCAAAATCCCTTTTTTTTTTTTCTTTTTTTCTTCTTTTTGAGTTGAATTCAAGATCTGGATAAAATAGAATTCCTACCCTTCAAGTTGAAACCCTTATTTTGCTGCTTTTGAAGTCTTGGGGGAATTACATCAAAACTGACAATTCTCAGGAAATGAATTCTTACCTACAATTCCTGTAAAAAGAACAGGGCTTTACAGTTCTCAGTATGACTAGTTGAGTTTGTTAGGAAAAATTGATGGTTCAGTAGAAGCACAATTTCTAACAGAAGCAAGAGAACTTTAATCATCTTGAAACCCCCATGATTATTTGATCAAAAATGTTGAAATAACTCAATATTCAGCAATGAAATTTAAACATAATCAAGTGAAACTCCGATATTGAATTTTGACAATTGTACATGCATTCTTTCATTATCAAATGAATTCCCAGTTGGGCTGATAGGCCCGGCTGAAACTGAGAGAATAAATCAACAAAATTAGCTTTCTCAAGATTTTGTAATCCATACAATTGGTTTATGTACTCAAGAAAGTGTCACTAGAGGGTCCGAATCCAAGGTGGTTCTGCCTGTTCCCCTGTTCCCCAGTGGAACAAGGCGAGAACAGTTTCCTGCAGGAAATTGAGGACATAAACCCATGGGTGACCTCCCCATCAAGGGGATGCACTTCCCTTCCAAGGCGGCGTTGGTGAAAGTGAAGACTCAGTGAGTTTTTAGAAACTTTGTGCAGGGATGGCATAACTACAGCATTCTGAAGGATCTACTAGGTGATGGTATCTTCACAGTAGATGGTGACAAGTGGCGTCATCAGAGAAAGGTATCGAGCTACGAATTCTCCACCAGGGTCTTAAGGGACTTTAGCAGTGTAGTCTTCCAAAGCAATGTGGCCAAGCTCGCTAGGATAGTGTCTGAAGCTGCAACTTCCAGTCAGATCATGGATATTCAAGTGAGTAGGATATTTCAAATTCACTGAAAGAGCCTTCCATTTGATTTTGCAGAAGATCTAACACTTATTGTCATGGACCTCATGGTAGGATCTATTCATGAAATCAACTTTGGACTCGATATTCAAAGTCGCATTCGGTGTAGAACTAGACAGCATGTGTGGATCAAGTGAAGAAGGTGCTTGCTTCGCCAATGCATTTGATGATTCGAGTGCAATGACCCTGTGGCGCTATGTTGATACCTTCTGGAAGATTAAGAGGTTTTTTAACATCGGACCGGAAGCGGCATTAAGGAAAAATATCAAAGTGATTGACGCCTTTGTGTACAAGCTAATCCATAGCAAGACTAAACAAGTTCGCAACCCACAACATGATTTGACTGTGAGTGAAAAACTTGAGCTTCTGTTTCTCATTACTGTTATTTTAATAATTTTTTTTAATAAAGTTGCCTAGAAGAGACGGGGTTGGCAGACTTGTACCTGTTTATTAGATAGAATTATGAAAAGTACAAAGGGGGGGGGGGGGGTTGACATAAAACCAAAACTCCTAAATCAAGCAACCAATTACTTGATACAAATATTGCCAATACCCACAAAATCCATCCCTAGAAGACCTTTAATAGGTTTATGAGCCCAAACTTTGGGTTAAACAAGTATTATTAGCAAACCAATCTGTAATTGTAATAGATTCCCTGTAAATAGGATGAATATTATAGTGGAGTCTAGGAAGCCGCTTATCAATAAGTTTCCTCGAATACTATTGAGTGTTTTTCATTGAAGTATGCATGTGATTTTATATTTATGTCATATGGTGATGGCAGATGAAGAAAGAAGACATCTTGTCAAGGTTTCTGGAAGTGAACGAGACAGATCCAAAGTATTTAAGAGACATAATCCTAAATTTCATTATTGCTGGCAAAGACACAACAGCAACCACTCTTTCCTGGTTTCTTTACATGCTCTGCAAGCATCCTTTAATACAGGAAAAGGTTGCACAAGAAGTGAAAGAAGCAACCAAAGTGAAAGACAATACACCCTTTGGGGAGTTAGCAGCAAGTATGACTGAAGAAGTACTTGACAACATGCAGTATCTCCATGCAGCTTTGACCGAGACTCTCAGACTTTACCCTGCCGTTCCTGTGGTAATTATATTTACTGCTGTCTTTAAATCCTCCACAAATATATAAATACGCACATATACGTATTTACATACATAACGACTGATAAACCCTGGTAATGTATTCGCTCCTTCAAAACCAATATGTGGGTGGTGCACAGGATGCAAAGATTTGCTTCTCGGATGATACCTTACCAGACGGATTCAGTGTGAGGAAAGGGGATATGGTGTCCTACCAACCTTATGCCATGGGCAGGATGAGATTCATATGGGGTGATGACGCAGAGGATTTCCGGCCAGAAAGATGGCTTAATGAAGATGGTGTTTTCCAGCAGGAGAGCCCCTTTAAGTTCACAGCCTTCCAGGTGAGCAGAATATAGTAGGAACAACACTGAAAGAAAGTGTACAATTTTTTTTAACAGGAAGACAAATAAGGAATAAGTATTTATCAAACAAAATCTGAATCCGTATCTAACTAAACTTGGCATTTGGTTGGTATGCAGGCAGGCCCACGAATTTGTCTTGGAAAGGAATTTGCTTATAGGCAGATGAAGATCTTCTCGGCTGTCCTGTTAAGCTGCTTCAGGTTCAAACTGAGTGATGAAAATAAAGCCGTCAATTACAGGACCATGATTAATCTTCACATAGATGGTGGCCTTCATCTTCGTGCTTTCCACAGATCGGGGAACGAAAATCCGAAAGATGCTCAATATCTCAGTTAGTGTACATTGTAATATCACATGTACAAGTAAAAAAGCGCCATTGAATATAAGCACACAATTGGCCAGTATGTATTGGTGATCCATCCATAGTTGTCAGGAAATGATAATAAAGGTTTTTGGTGTATGAATACATGATGATGAGTGATCTTAAAACATTAGATGGATTTGAAACTCTTGCCCAATTTCCGAGTGCTCCCCATGATACTAAATAAGTGAATCCAAGCATAGAGCATAAACTGGTGGGTCAAAGGGTAATAATAAACATAGTCATTTATCCTTTTTTCCTGCTTTTCATGGAGGTTTCCTAGTATATCTTCATCAATTAACACAACTTACAGGGCTGGTTATTCAGATCAAGCAATTGGTTGCTGGATTTCGTCCCTTCCGTGCATGTATACAGGAGTCCAAAGATAAGTATCTACAAATTTATCATGGATTGATTAGTATATGTGGAGATTTCAGGGTGGTCTCTTAAGTAGACGCAGAAGCCGATGCAGTCACTATTCTAGTTTGGAGATGCATCCATGGGAAAAAATTTCAACACAATAATTCTGGTAAGCTAAGTTTAAGTTGTGGTATTACCTTAGCTGATTTTTTTGGTGAAGACTGAAGAGGATGACAGTTTTATCCACAAATCCATCTAGGTAGAGAGTACTCGTGTTAGTCGAACATAACATAGGCACGGGTAAGTGATCTGTGTAGGGATATGACTCAACCATACCTGATGATTATAAATTTGAATTATTTCAGACAGTGCAGACCAAGAGAAGAGTTTTCTTTGAGCAATAATAGAGAACTCTCCTCTTGCGCTGTCGAGATTGTAAACAGAAGGCAGGTTCAAGAAAAGAAAGAAGTGCTCTCCTAGCATTTTACAGCAGCCCTTCTTGTAGAGACCTTAATAATGGATAGAGAAGAATTCTGCAGATGCATTGCTGTGTAGATTCCCAGGAATACAAACCATTTACAACACAGCTTTTCTGGTGACACTACTATTATCTGAAGGGTTCAGGGTCCATACACTAAAGTCTCTGACTCTCTTATCCCTGTGAGGAATAATAACAGGTTCTAGTCCAGAAAAATGAATGAGAAATTGTTCTATAGGTCTACCAGAAATACTTTGGCTGCCTCACTGTTAGTAATTTACCTTTTGATCAATCAGAGATTCAGAGTTTTGTCCCAGACACTGCAAATTTGAATCTATGTTTTCATTCATTTGATTTGATACACTGATAAAATATAATAGTAGAAACCTATGTTGCTTGAAGAGATAAATTTGTGCTTAAATTTAAGTAAATTAAATGTGATGAGGTGCTCAATGCCTTCATTTGTTCATAGATTGAGCCTAACACTCTCAAGGCCTCAACAAGCTTATTTCATTGATTATTCTAGATTAGTTGGGCAAAGAGAATATCTGTACTCTTTTTTCTTTTTTTTTTGTGTCTATTAGATTTGGTCTGACCAAGTCCTCTCCTCGGGCATGGAGCGGACTATTGCTCCTCGCCCTCACAAAGCCTCTTTAACTGCCTTCAACTATGTTGAACAAGTTTTAACTCTTGTGGTCAATTTTTTTTTCTTTAAAAGGGGACACATGGCTAGAAAAAGGGGGAAGAGACTTCTTCCGAGCAAGAAGGTGATTATTTTTTATTTGGTTTATATAATATACCATGGCAATGCATTATTGGCACACTCCACACCCAACTGTTATAAGGGGAAGAAATGCACAACATCAATACATCAACCTCCTTGGTCTCCCAGTTCAAAGGAACTGTATATGGATTCACCCATGCATGATAAGCTGATCACAATTCAGAATTCGTTAGGAGTTCTCAATCTGAGGATTTTTCTCCAGCCTTCCTAATTTCCAGTTGAAGGTAGTATCTTCGATTCTCCTTAACAGTTCGGTGTCGCTCTACCTTCCTCCATTCACACTGACTCTAGCACCTGCACAAGCCTGAAGCCTTACAATATTGGTTTACCATTTTTTAAAAATAATTTGTGAGCTCTGTTGGCACCAAAACCTCCATGTTTGAGAGCTCAGATTTCAAATGGTTCATAAGACAAATGAGATTCAAAGTCTCTTCTAGGAGTGAACAAGCACAACAAAAGGTGTGGAATTTTCATTAAAACTTTATGAAAAAAATTGGAAGATACAATAAAAATTATCCATCCCGCAAACAGCTCAAGGTCTAAAACTCAATATCATCTCAAAGGTCACAAACTTACAATTTGATCAAGTCAAAAAATGCGGAACAACCCTGCAATACTTCTGAATACACATGGACACGGTATATGTTAATATGTAGAAAGTTGTTCCACTTGTCGGATACATATTTTACAGTCTCAAGGTCAGTTACCTGCCAACAGTAACTATGCATCTTGGATCTGAGATTCAAATGGGGCTGTTGGCCTGCCTTCAAAGTATAGAGCCGAGAGTTAGTCTGATATTAGGGACAGCTCTTAATTCGTTCTCAAGACAAATCAAAAACCAATTAGACTTCATTTTATGAGGGGGCTGAGCCCATCGCCTTCCCAACCAAGCTTAAGCATGTGATCCACCACCTTCAAGCTCAACTACAAACAAGAGAAGCAGCAAAGTCACAGTTAGAACCTCTAAAAAGTAAAGTCTATATAGGGGAAGAAAACAAAAGCTTATCACCTATTCTAACTTACGGTTGGATCAGTGAAGACTATCAGCTGTTTATCAGCTGTCGACACCAAAAGATTTGTATTATCCTTGTTCAGAGCCAGAGCAGTGATATCCTGCCCTTCTCCCAGCTTCAATGCATGAAATACCTGATAGCAGGAAGGATTGTTTGCTTGTTATAACAGAACATCCCTAAAACGGGAAAAAAGAAAATGCAGGTAAACCTCTGTTGTCAGATAGTTGTCATACCTTCAGAGTATGCATATCCAGGAAGCATATTGAAGGCACTGGAACAACCCATTCGTTTGCACTCTTGTCATCTGATACCAGAGAAAGATCTTCAACCTCATGCTTGTTCAACTCCAAATCTTTACTGTTACCACTGGTGCTATCATTCTCCTCCGCACATAAGCTCGTCCCAATTAGAGCACTCTCTCCATTGACAGAAACCTCCATGCAACTGATGCTGCCGGTGAAAGATACCCGTGCCTTGGCAATCGGAACACCATTGATGGTGAAGGTGCTGAGCATATGCTCTGATTTGTTCCAAGTCATTACGACTCCTCCAGAAGAAAGGCAAACTGTGTGTGCCTCCACACCAACCAGCCTCCTCATCAACCGACCCCTCCTTATAGAATGCAGAAGAACATCTGAAGAGTGGGAGCATGAAACAATGATCCCCAGATCGGAACTAACACAGCAGCAACTTATTTCCCTGAGATGCCCTCTCAGAACATGCAAGGGGCCTTCAATACGACGCCTCCTGCTATTGTCTCCCATGACGTTTGCAAGGCTACCACTGTTAGTAGAAGTAGGTATGCCAGAGGCGGTAGAAGGCTCTGAGATGTTGCTTGAGTGTGATGCAGATGCCCGATGTATCCTCCATAGTATCACTGTTGTATCCCGTGACCCAGTCACAAGATAGTTGCTATCAGGCGACAAAGCGAGACAAGTCACAGGAGCACAATGCACTGTAGCTGTTTCAATGGTTTTTGCCCCCTCAGATGATATCAACTTGACACTATTGTCCGCATGCCCACCTAATTACGTACCCAGAAGATATGGAGTGAGACAATAGTCCATTTACTCTAAACACAAAAACAACATGCATAGTGCAGGTGTCCAGATCAAAAGGCAAGTTTCCTTCGACGTTACACAATTGTCACAAGTAGTCCCTCAGAGATCCAACCAATTCATAAATGGGAAATGATCTTCTCAAACAACTCTCAAGGGAGATACACATTAACCAAACATGTATTGTTCAGCATCCCTTAATCCTTTTGTAGGCTGTAGCATCCTTAAATAAGCAGATCTCGACCCATATTTCTTTTGACAAGTCAATAGTGGGATCCACGTCATATGTGCCCGACTCTCCAATTACCTCTTTTGAGTCATTTCAAGAGGTCATTCACCATTGTACACAAGCAAAACCACAGAAGCACACAAAAGATAAATAGATGGCAAAACTGTTGAAAACTGGACAGGGGTTGGAAGTTTATATCTTTGGGGGTGCTCTGAGTTAAACAGCATAGGTTCATAGAAGAAAAAGGAGACAGTATATGAAAAATAATAATAATAATAAAGAAGAGCTAAAAGGATTGAGACTCATTGGTTGACATTCTCACTTCCTTTTTTCAGATTTTTGTAACCAATCCAACCAATGCACAATTATAATATTACCATTCATGAATGGCAAATGAATATTTTTCCTACTAGTAATACAGTAATGATAAATACTTAAAAAACCATAACAGCAATAAAAGATAAAGGAGTGACAGCATTACTCAAAACAAATGGAGAAAAAAATCAAGTGAAAACAGTCGGGACTTGGGAGCATGGCGAAATAGAAAAGTGGGAAGACCTAAATTGGAAGAAAAAAAATGATGAGATATTTGAAGTCAAAGGTTTAATAAACCCTTCATTTATCTTGTGTTAAAAAAGACAAAAAGATCATTACCTTTCAATTATTTCTTTTTTTCCCTTTCATTTTTTTAATTTCCTTTTCTAAATAATTTTTTCCGGGTTTAGAAAATCCAGAGTCCATATTTCCTCCTCCACATTGAAGTGCATACATGGAACACTTTCACTTATGAAGGAAGAGGGTTAGAGGATTCTGAACTTCAATCAACTTTTTCCTTTTTTTCAGAAACTTTTTGCTGAAGGGCTGCAGGATTCTCTGATTCAATCAAGTAATTCCTTTTTCAATCAACTAAAAATAATCATATCCAAGGAAAGTTCCTCCTTGGCAAAAAATAAACATATCTATGAATTTCTGAAACTGAAAGCATGCGAATTTAGAGAATAAATTATATCATACAAGAATACATAGGAGGAAAGCTAAATTAAGAAGGAATTAATTGATTGCCTACCAGTGATAATTTCTCTGTCACATGTGACAGAAACCACAGCTGAGCTTCTGATTCCAGATGTTGCAAATGCTAGTGCCTGGGGAAAGTGCCATTCTTCAGAACCAGGCCCCGCTGGTCCTTTGAACATGCGCATGAACGCTCCACTAGTGGAGCTTGCAATGGCTTTCCCATGTCGAAAAAGGAACGGTGTACCTTGGCCATCAGGTGTGTTTGGTTGCCACTTGTGCAGTGCAATACGTGCAGCCGGAGCATTTATATCAACAACCATGACAGAATCCGGTGATGCATATATAGCTGCAGCAGGTACATTGCAGCGTTCAGGATTTGGAATCACATACGGTCTAATCTCATTTGGATTCCGGAAGATGGTCTGGCAAGAAAAAATATAAATCAGGATCAATTAATTATTTTCTTCTAACACACTTTATTCACAAAATTGGCACTCTACAGTATGTTGTAGGCTTGCAGCCAATGACATCGTAGAGCCTTGAACCCATGCTAAGGCATCTGGGGAATATAGTGCTTCCACCAGAACTCATGATAGATTCCTTGTAACAATGTAACCACAGCTAGTTCTTCATCAAGTGGAAATAAAACCTTTCATTTAAGTAAGTTTCCATAGTCAGCATCCAATTGGATGTTGAAAGTTCATTCATAAAGTTAGATCCTTATAATTTGTTTGATTTACTTACAGTCAAACAATAATTCTTATGAATTTATATTACAGGTGATATCCATTTATACAGTGCATATCACTATTATTTTACTTGAAAGATGCTGGAAAATAAATCTGGGATGGATCTACCGGATCCATTGATGCAGGTGGCGTCGGAATCAGAAGATAGCACAAGAACATGTGGGAGCTCACGGATTGTCAAGGTTTGAGAAGCATGGGATTAAAACTCATGATATCTTGTACTTGTGGCTCCGTTTTTCTAGATCGAAAATTTTGTTTGGTCAGCAATCCAATGAGCCTAGAATTGCACGATTTGAACATAATTTAATCAAGTTATAGTCAAACGAAGAACATGGTCCAGGTCTGTGGCGGGATAATTAATTTGAGTTCTATTTTTTTCTCGAAGTTTATTTCATTCTACTTCCACAGAAACCTTCTTAGTGAGAATGTGGATTGGTAAGGATGCCAAAATTTAGGCAAATAGGGAAATTTCAGGTTCCTGCCAAGGTTCAAGCGTTTGCATGGTCGTCGACCTTGGATCTAACTATTGTTCTTCTTAGGAGTAAGGGGGATGCAGCTCCCTAACAGGTGTTGTATGTGTCAAAGGGCCAAGGAAGACGTCCACCATCTTTTTCTCCATTGTTTGGTAGCATGGAGCGTCTAGGGTTTCTTCTTATGTCTCCACCATGACCCGTAGGCAACTTGATTCTCAGTTGGCAGTATGAGGCAATACTTTTTGGGGTATGTAATATGTTACCTTATGTAATCTTGGGGTATGATCATTTTTGGGGTTTATGGAGAGAGGAACATGGAGTAAAGAATAGTATGCGTAATGTCCCTTTTTTTCCCCACGTATTGTAATCATTAACAGTTTAGTCTGAAAGACTAAACCAATATTAATTAAATAAGCATGTCGTGTGTGTGAGAATTAGATCTCACAACACCTCATGTTATGTTCTCTCTCTCTCACTCAGATTCGTCCCTCATTGCTGGTTGTTTATTTTTATTTTTATCTTTATTCGATCTATTCTTGATCTATTTGTGATTTGGTCCATGTAAAATAACATGGTATCAGAGCAGGTTTGAAGAATATTCTTAAATCTTAACCCCAAATCTAATTTGCTCAAGGGTGTGATGAATATGGTGGACCCTATCCCTGTGTATCTGCAGGCAAACTAAGTACTGCTGCATGACAATAGATTTTTTAACAAAAAAACCCTAGCATGCTATCAAAGTAGTAGCTGGATTGCCAAATGATCCTACATGCTGCTGCTGCGCTTCTACTCTTTCATGCTTGCAAACAAGGAGATTATCGTTTGAGGCTTCTGCTTAGGGACGACCTTGACTGCCGCAAATCGGGTCACATTGATGATTTCTACTTTCCTTTGGCTGATTTATGATTTGAATCACGATGAATGATTAGTATTCAAGTAGTATGCCTGTAAATAGTTGAAGGGGGTCTCATCCAAGTAATCACAATGACTTGACCTTCTAGGATTGATGATTATCACTGTCAAACTTGATGGTAAAAGTTATCTGGCCTGGTCTCAGTCCACCAGAGTGTTTATTGGTAGTAGAAGAAAGCTCAGGTATATCACAGGCTAAAAAAAGGAGTCATCTGTGGACGATCCATCCCATGAGGATTGGAAAAGTAATAATCTGACGGTGATGTCATGTCTCCTCAACTCTATGCAGCTCCCAGTATCAGTCATGGACTGTTACTATTACAGACTGCAGAGGAAATTTGGGATACTGTGGCTGAAACGTACTCCCAAAAAGATGATTTAACCTGTATATAGCAGTTGTATCAGGAATTAGCTACTTTGCAAAAAAGTGGAATGTTGGTTGAAGAGTATTTCATGAAAGTAAGACAAAAATGGGAAGGGTTAAATCACTAACAGCCCATCTTGCCCACAATGAGATTCACGAAAATGAAGAAGCAAGTGGAAGTACAGAGAGGTACAGGTTTTAGGGATATCTGTATATAACTATATCATAGGGGAAGCGCCAGCAGAGACAGGCGGCTGCCGAAGGTTCTAATCCAATTATTGAGCGTTCTGCTACTACCAGCAATACTAGACGGCAGAAATACAGGAGGGTATGGTAGGGGTCAGGATCATGGCCCCCTTTCTATGGCTGAGAAGGAGAAGCTTCATTTCACTCATTGCGGGAAATGAAGACATGTCAGAGAGCAGTGTTGGAATTCAAATTCTTATCAGAAGCCTAATCCGAGGAATGTAAATGCCAACAACATTGCTATTCAGGGAGATCCTACATTTGCCACACAGCTGAACTCCAGTAACTCTTTATCAGACTCACAAGACATGGTCATCAGTTAGTTACAAAAAGAACTTGCTGCTCTCAAGACATCTCTTCAATCTCAGACACAGAGACACTTATAGAGCAGTCAGGTATATTTGTAACTTCTAATCATGACTCTCCTCGTTCATCCACTCAAAGGATCATCGATTCTGGAATCTCTGCTCATATGATTGGTAAGAGAGATGGTCTTCTTTCCTATGATGCATCTTCTACCAATATTAAACTTGCCAATGGTACCTTGTCTAATTCTACTGGTGAAATGTATAAGCTCTCATCTTTTCTATTTGTTATTCATGTGCCTTGTTTTCCCTCAAGCCTTCTTTCTGTGAGTAGTATTACTGAACAGTTGAATTGTAGTGTAACTTTGTTTCCTACTCATAGTGTTTTCCTAATTGTGGCCAAATTCGGGGAACAATCTCGTTGGGTCCCGAAGGATGTCAACTCGTCAAGAGTTCCCATGGTGTGGGGATGTGGAAGGGGATCATCGCAGTTTCTCGATTAGTAGTTCCATATTTTGATTTTAATGTGGGCAATGGGTTAGAGGTTAGGTTTTGGAAGGATGTGTGGTATAGTGCCACAAAACTTCGGGACAACTTTGGTATCATCTTCCGTTTAGCTGCCAATAGGAATGAGTTTGTTGGGGGTTACATCGATTAGGGGAGTGTTGGGGTGTTGTGGCGTCCTAACTCCTAAGTTGGACGGAGGATAAACAATTGGGAAATTGACGAGTTCGGTAGGCTTTTAGAACGTCTGGGGGTTTTTGATAGCCTGACTGTGCTGCTCGGATAAGTTTTAGGCAACCAGCTAGGGGTTACCATATAATTTGCTTTCTTTCTTTCTGTCTCTCTTTAGGGTTCACGAGCTTGTGAACTATCTTATGGTTTGTAATTATGTTCTCTCTTTTCTAATATACATGCTTGATTATCGATAAAAAAAAAGACTTGAATATGAAGAGGACGATTAGAGGTGGTTGTGAATCCAATAGGTTGTTTGATACAGGCAGTACACCTATTACTTTTAACTATGATTCCAGTAGTATTAGGGAGATTATTTTATGGCATACTCTCCTAGGTCATTTATCCTCAAAATCTCTTAGATTATTATTTCCAAACAAGTTTGTTGAGTCATATAACTCTAAGTTTCAGTGTAAAGTTTATGAATTGTACAAACGTTGTCGAATTTCTTTTCCTTCTAGTAATAATAGAAGTTACATAACAAAAAGATATTTAATGGGGTGGACTCCTCAGTCCCCAAACCATGCACCTCAATTGAGTGGGGCCTTTGAAATTGGTCAGCTGCACTTAAGAAGTTTGAGTATGCCACTTGTAATTTTTTGTCCAGAATGGAGTGAAATTGTTTTTTATGACTGTCTTTTTGTAAGTACTTATAGTTATAGGGGGAATAGTCTCATTTCTCTTTTGTAAATCCTTCTCAATTCAATTCTTTTATTCATAAAAAGAGTTAAAAAAAAATCTTATATTTGAATTTTATAAGTACTAGTTAGTTTTCTTGAGCTTTAAATCATCTTGAGTATATGTAAAAGTTTGGGAGAGTTCTTTTTTGGATTGTAATTGAATAAGAAAGGGCTACAGGTCACCAGCTTTATTTTGATTTTTGAACAAAAAATAATATTTGTCTTATGGGATTCTCATGGTGGTTTATTCCACAGATCATGGTAGTTTATTATCCTACTTATTTATGGTGGAATGTGGATAATTCCATTCAGATTAGCACCCTCAATTGGTAACTTTTCTTGTTGACTTCACATTCTTTTATTGATTATATGCTTTCCTTAGTTCTATCTAATTTCTGAATCTGGTTCAGCCTTTTAGCACCCATAAGTTCATAGTTCTTTTATTGATGTCTTTGTTCAGACTTTGAACTCCATCCTTCACCTAATAGATTTTTTTTACCCGTTACCCCTTCTCAATCTCTTTAATATCATTTAGTAAAATTCCATTTTTTGTCTAGTTTCAGAAAATATTATATTTACTACTTATAGTAAGGTCCACTAGTACGATCATAGTAAATTCTGAATATACCACTCATAGTAATCCCAACTTAAATATTTATAGTTATTTGGGTTCTTTTTCCCTCTAACCCTAGTTAATAATATATCCCTAAAATCCAATTCATTAGCCCCTCTTTATTCCATATCCTTCAAAATATTAACTTCTTGAAATCCTAATTCTACATTCAAATCCTTACATCCCCAGTGCCCTTGAATTATTAGTCCATAAACTATAACTCTACTTTCCACTTATTCCAACCATCATCATCACCGTCCCAACTATTTGGAGTTGGCTACATAATTCAACATTCTTGGGGTTTATTTAGCATTTTTATTATTATTTATTTTTCTTTTCTTTTACAAATCAATTTGGTGTGCGTCAGTCATTCCTCAAGCATAAGACATGTATCACACCAGTCAGTCAACGCTAATATTTAATTTCACAGTTCTTCCTAAGCCGAATATATGTAGGGGAGAATTTCAAAGCGCACACACAATCATTTAAAATATCAAAAAAAGTTCAAGTCATACTGAAATCAAGACGTACCTGCAAGTGAAGAACATCTGCTAATGGCTTCTTCTTCAAGTGAGGGACAGTTAAAAGCTGGGACGGGGTTTGTCCAAAGTAAGCGATCTGGTCTTGTGTAGCACGTTGTTGTACCTTTTGTGATATTTCAGGGAAAGAACATAAGGAACTAATCTGCAAATTGAAAGGACAACATAGCAGAGACAAGTAGACTTACTGGGTCTGTGATTTTATCAATGTCAACTGTCCCTTCATAAGTTATGTAAAAGAACACGTTATTCGCCATTATAGCTTCTTTTCCTCGCTGCTTATATCTGAAGGTTCCAATTCATTAATCTAGATATTAGTTTAAAGGAAAGTGAAAAAAATAATAAGTTTTTTTACATGAGCCATATCCTTCTTCTGAAAAAATGGAACAAACTGAATGACCAGAAAGGAGAACAGAGAATGATGGTAACGCACAAAAAATCTTTTTAAAAAACAAGTAGACTTGCCCAAATATGAGGTCGATCCATTCATGCAAATGTGCAGAAACATGCTCGCTCTCAAGAGCCATTCGGTGCTTATGCATGAAATCGACTGGGTTTTCAGCCCAAGGAGGTAGTCCGACAGATTCTGCAATAGTGAATGTGAATCAAGAAGTTTTATTTCATATTCACAATGTCCATTTTGAGATAGAATGCAGTACTTCTAATTCTAATGGTGCCAAGTATTAGAGATACATACCAAGCTTTCCTCCCAGTTGTGTTGTACCCAAATCAATGGAGTTTTCATTGGTTAGGATCTCAGGGATATAGAATAGCTCTGGAACCTAAGATGTATCAGATAAATAAACAAATATGACTAACCATATTTCGCAAACGATACAGCAAGTGAAGATGATAAAAGACCAAGGCACTGGAAAACCAATTGAAGAAACTGTCGAACAAGTTCTTACCAACTCCTTCACATCACTCATGTCCTCGAGAACACCATTCCAAGTAGCAGCTATATCAGAGAACATTCTGTCTGCATGATCAAACTTTCCACCTTGTAGTTGAATTGAAAGAGTAGTAAATGGCTCCACCCTAACAAGATAATACAACACCTGTAAAAGAAGCACCAACAATCATATGGAAATGTGATCACAGCGTCACAATGATATATTAGTACATAATTTCTAGGAGGTAACCAAAATGAGAGCATTGAACAAACAACACACTATGGTCTTGTGGAAAAGCAATTACGAGGAACAAAAGCAATAAATCCATCAAAGAATATAAGGTGCAAAATCATCTAGGAAACTGCTGTCCCAAGAAGCTCATTCAACATTGGAGGGCCTTTTCAATAGACTCAATTAATTGTATAATCATGAATACTTGACGAATTAACATCATATCATTAACAGTTATCTCATGCAAAACATGGCTACTCTATGACCGCATGAAATTTATGATATTCATGCACATGTAATACCTGGTTCAAAAATTATGACAATATCTATCTGTTGAGTGAAGAGAGCAGGAAAAGTCCAAAGCAGCAATCCTCTACCCCCAAGAGGTCTGCTTTAGCCATCATGTCTCAGAGAGGTGGCGGTAGAGTTGGAGTGTGTGGCCAGCTATTAATGAGAAGGACAAGCTCAAGTGTGAGCACTGTCATACTCAATTATACCAAGGAGACCTGTTGGAATCTCCATTTCTGTCCTCACAGAGCTCCTACAGTTGCAGGTAGAGGGGGTCGTTTTGGAGGCATGAGTGGTTCCTTTGCTCACTTAATTTCCTTGGCCTGTTCTTCATCTGATCCTACCTACGCAGTCCCCACTTCAGCTCCAGTTATTGACAGTTCTTGCCCATCCTGAGAGGAAGTTGAAGCCTTCAACGCTTTATGTCACAGTTGGAGACTCCTACAGCTACATCCTCATTTGCTCACTCAGATACATCAGCTACTGCATACAGTGCCGCTCTTTCTTTTGAGAACCCCTCCTAAACCATTGATTTAGGAGCTACCGACCACATGATGGGTATTTCGTCCCTTTTCTCCACCTATTATAATTGTTATGGGAAATATAGGGTTAGAGTTGCTTATGGTACCTATTCTTCTATTTCGGGGAAGGATAGTGTTGCTACTCATTCTATGCCTCTTATATCTATTCTAATTTCTACATGTCCCTAACTTTGCTACAAATCTTATGTTTGTTAGCATGGCTAGAGCCAGGGTTTTCTTGTAGGGGCAAGTGATGGTTGATTAAAAGATGTTAATAATTACCGATGGCAGGTATTAAATATTTTGGGGGTAGGGGGATGGGGGGGTTTGGGGGCATAGTCCCCATTTTTCTACGACAAATTTTGTGGCCTATCTCATCCATAAGTTTCGCATATATCCTACCTGTATTGTTTCTCCTTATTTACGGCCTACGGGGGAAGCTGACCCTTGTCCCATGGCTATGCCCTATTAAATAATTAAATAACATAGTATAAACGATTTATTTTGTTTTAAAAAGTTTAGGGGGGTAGTTGCTCCCTTGTCCCATAGCTATGCCCTATTAAATAATATAGTATAATTATATTTTCAAAAGTTAAGGGGGTAGCTGTCCTTTGCCCCATGGTTATGTCTTGTTAAATAATTAAACATAGTATAAAAGATTATTTTATCACAAGTTCATTAGGGGCAGTTGCCCCCATGGCTATACCCTATTAAACTATAATTTTTTTCTAAAAGTTCAGGGAGCAACTGCCCCCTATGCCCATGGCAATGCCATATTAAACTATAATTTTTACAGCATGAGTGTTACCAAGGGGCAAGGAGGGCACATCCCACTGACTCATTTCCTTTTGGAAAGTCAACAAGATCTCATGTAGCATTCTTTTCGAGGGCCTGCATCTCCTCACATTGCTTGTCTCCATCTAGGATCAGATAAGGCCTCATAAACACTACGTGATATAGAAATAGAAGACAAATGAGCAAAATGATGGAGACATAGAGTTGTAAGTAACAAAGCGGGAGATAGGGTGTTAGGTGCATGTACGAAATCCTTTTCTAACAATAATAGGAAGATTAGTATTATTAACAAAAGGAGAGATAGGCAAGGTTTGGGTTGGCAATGGGGCCGGTTTAGGCCGGGGCGCCCCCAATCCTTCTCCGCCCCTAATGGGAAGACTCCTACCCTGTTCTTATCCCAAACCTGGGGTGGGGTGAGGTGGGTGACCCCATCCCCGTTTATCAAAACCCTTATTAGCCCTATCCCCGTACAACCCCATCCTGTTAAGAACTAGTCAGGGCAGGACAATTTGGTATTTCATATTATATATGCGATATTAAGGCAAATTTAGGATTAATTTAAGGGTAAAATAGGCATTTAAATTAGAAATAGTGGGGCGGGGCGGCTTAAATCCATTCCCGGCCCGAATCCGAGTCGGGTTTACCCATCAATACCCATCTCCCCCCCTACCCCATCTACAAACCTCCCAAACCCATCCCAATAGGGGGGGTTCGGGGTGGGTTACCCAATTAACCTAACCTGTTGCCATCCCTAGGTAGGGTGTCAATGTTAGCACGAATAGGAGGAGACTTCTTGGCAGGGAAGATGAGTATTCTTTCTTCTCTGTCTTGAATACACCTACAACTCTTTCTCAGCAGGAGCAATACATACTTCATTACTCTCAATATCCACCACGGGTAAAGGCAAGGAAGAAGACAACTCTTCATCAGTTCCATCCCGATGATGCTCCACCTGAAGAGATGTCTGAGGGATAGAGAAAAAATGAGTGGTTTCACAAAAGGTGACATCAAGAGACACCAAACACTTCCATGACAAAAGATGATAGCACTTGTACCCTTTATGTGTGGAAGAGTAGCCAAGAAAGATGCACTTTAAGGCATTGAGATCAAGTTTGGAGAGATCAAGGTGATAGATATGAATATAACAAACACACCCGAACACTTTGGGTGAAATAGGAAACATGACAGCCCATGGGAACAAGATCAAGGGGAGTTATGAATCCCAATAATCTAGAGGGCGGACGGTTCATGAGAAAAGTGGCAGTGAGTAAAGCTTCAAACCAAAAAGAGGAGAGAACATGCATAGTAAAAAGGAGGGATCGGGTGATCTCCAACAAGTGGCAGTTCTTTTTTTCGGCCACACTATTTTGTTTAGGGGTTTTTGACATACGAAATTTGGTATTCAAACCCATGTTAAAAAAGATGGGAAGAAAGATCACTAGACATGTACTCTCCCCATTGACTTTTATGGGGCTGCCAAATTGGGTGTGAACCATGTTATGAAAGGCTTTAAACATAGAACATACATAGCTTTTAGCTTTTAAAAGATAAACTCAAGTGACCTGAAAGTGATCATCCACAAAAGTAATAAAGTACTTGTAATCAAATAGAGAGATATGAGAGAGGGACCCTAGACAACAGAGTGAACTATATTAAAAAGAGAACTTCGATTTTCATAAAATGAGCATGAAGATCTACAATGTTTCGCAAGTTTACATAGTTCACAATACAAATTTAAAGGCGAAGATAGAAAATGAGGGAACATCTTCAATAACAAAAAAAAAAAAGGTGAACTAATCGTTGATGTCACTGCATCATATCATTAGCATGAGAGCTACTCCTAAAACAAGACCGATGAAGCAACTACAGTGAATGATCCAATTGGTATAAGTCATCTTCCTCACATCCACTGCTAATAATCTTTCTCGTCATCGGATCCTAAAAGAGACAATGAGTGGGAAAAAAATGAAACACTTCAATTCAAAGAATTGGTAATACTACTCACAGACATAAGATTTGTGGCAAAGTTAGGAACTTGCAAGACAAATGCAAGAGGCATAGGGGAGGTAGCAACAATACTACTCTTCCTTGATATTGAAGAAAAAGTACCATCAGCAACTCTAACTCTATTTCTTAAGGAGCAAATATGATAAAAGGAGAAGAGGGATGACATACCCTTCATGTGTTAGTAGCTCTCGAATCAATGATCCAAGAGGTGCTGGTAGTGGAAAGAGGCACTTTGTGCAGAAGCTGATGTACATGAGTGGACAAACGAAGAAGCAACTGTAAAAGGGGTCTCCAACCGATATATAAAGCGTAGAAAGGCCCCTCAACCTCCTCTCGAGATGGTCAAGAACTATCTACTTGTACAAGGTGAGTGAGAACGACAAATGAGGGGTCAGATGCCGTAGAACCAACTAACGCAGCTGAGTGGGTAAAGCGACCCCCGTGAACTGCAATTGTAGGCGATCTCTGAGGATGACCATGGAGGTTCCAATATGTCTGCTTGGTATATCAGGTACAACCATAGTGCTCACACTTGAGCTTATCTTTATCATCATAAGTGGCCCCATATTCTTGCTTCGACTGTGACCACTCTCCAACTACCTCTTTGAGACATAGTGGCCAAAGCAGACCTCTCGTGGGTACAGGCTTGTTGTATTGCACTTCTCCTACTGTCTTTAGTTAACAACATGGTTCAAAATATCGGTATTGGTCGCCATATTGGTAAGTCCAAAATAGGATACATATCGGCGTATCGGTACCGTATGATCTGTATTGGTTGGATATGGCGGAAAAAAACAGGATACGCTAAAAAAAACTTGAATACGCAAGAAAAAACTTGGATATTTTGCATGAAACTTCTTTTAATGGAAATATAAGCTAAAAACAAACTAAATGAAGGCATCAAATTACATTTATACAAATGAGATTTAAAAATTTTATAAGTTAAAAAAGGCGTGCGCACTGATAAATATGTATGAAAATACAAGTCATAGTCATTTAACCATGTATAAGAAATACAATCTAGATATTAAAACCTTACATCTAATAAAACACACGAGAAATTATTGACTGGTATTTATAAATCAAATTACATACATGATAGAAGCTCAATACCACATTGAGCTTCGTGTTGGCTCATACTCTGTCACTCTGGCATCAGGAATTAAGTAGAGTGATGCATTATCAGGAATTAAGTAGAGTGATACATTATAGGTGCTCCAGACATGATGACACCACTGTGGCCAACTCATCTATTCATTTTGGGTTGATTACAACCTATTTTCATAAATTTAAAGAAGTAAAATGAAGAACAGTAAGAGTTTTTACATATCTTCAAAATTTTGGGAAAGACCTTTCAAATCCAAAATCAAATGCCGAGATCTTTGTTTTTCAACAATGGAGTTGTTGTTTTAGGCTTAGAATTTGATTATGAAATACATTTGGGAGAGCAAATAGGGTTTGGAGGTGTTTCGAAACACCTCAAAATGGGAAAAAAGGTACAGTTTTAAGGCCCATATTGGCCCATATCGGTTCGTATTGGTCGATACCTCAACAAATTTAACATTGTTCAAACTGTGTATCGGCCCATATCGGTACCGATATGACTGATACGGCCACAATACACTGTAAAAAAACATTCCAGTGTGCCAATGTATCGGGTGGGCCAAAAATAGGTACGTATCGGCCGATACGTACCGATATTTTATACCATGGTCAACAAATAGGAGTACACTTGATTGAGTGAGGGAAGGGGCTCTTTGCTCAATACTTGAACTTGAGATTGCTTATATCCAGGCACCAGACTTGCCAAAAATTCAACGATTCTATTCCCCTCTATCATCTTTTTTACTTTCATTGTATCATCCAGGTTGGAGAGTCAAAGATCCTAGTAATGATCCATCTCTTCCCACATCCTTCTCATCTGAGAAAAGGAGGTAGCGAGAGTCGTCTCTCCCTACTATAATTGAAAGATACTCTGCTACAACTAATAAATACGTGCCGTATATCCCATTTGGGAATGTCTATTTCATAGCATCTCATAGGTCCTTGGCAGTGTTCAAGAACATCAGACCACCATTGATTCTGGCTCCATAGAGTGAAGGAGCCATGAAATTAACCAAATAATTCTGACAACTTCTCTTCTCATAGTTAGAGGAAGGTTGTTCAGGTTCAAATATCTTCTCTCGGTGATATAGCCCAACTTTCCTTTCCCATTGATGTATAACTTGGCCGATTGGGACCATGCCAAGTAGTTGACTCCATTCAACAAAACAGTAGAAATCTTTTGATTGGAGACATCAACACTATGTCCACTTGAAGATTGAGTTACGTCCAACATACTTCACTCTTTAAGAATCTACAAACAACCGAACACCACATGCCCCTATAAATCCACCACAACTCTTTCAAACCAAAGTGGTTTGACAAAATACCACTTCCATAGGTAAGGACTGAAAAAAATGAACCAAGGGGGTGAGATTTCTTCACTAAAAACAGCTCCATGAAGAAGAAATGAAGATCATTCACATGAGATATTTTTTTGAATTTTTTCCCATATTTTCTGAAAAATCCTCATAGATCCTTCAATACATATCCAAACTTATGAACTAGGGCTCAAAAAACTCAGAAATAGAGCTCTATCGGATCATACTTTCTAACAGCCAGGTTCAAACGTTCTGGTTTGTATAGATGATGTCAGCCGTACGGACGGTGACGTCAAATGGAGCTAGCTTCTTTGGTTGGCTAGTCTGGGTTCGTACAGATGACGTCAGCTGTACGGATGACATCAAATGGAGATTACAAAATACCCTTAACAACAAAGGGATAAAAGGAGTCCCCTACACATCCTCGTACGACTGATGTCATATTGCCGCCTTTTTTTTTTTATCTAGAGGGTCCCGTCAGGGATTTTGGTTTTTTTACATTCCTTTGTTTGTATAGGGTGTTCACCAACAGCGAACCAATGTTGTATCAATTTATAACATATATATATATATATATATATATATATATATACACACATTTTACCTATAAAAAACGGAACTAAAAACATTATGACCACAATCACCAAACATTAAAAATTAAAAACTAAGGAAATCTTACTGTTCCAGCACTTGAGTAATGTGAACCATAATGAAACTTGGGGATGATTGGATCATCAAAGCTAGAGTATCTCTCTTTGAATTTTTTCAGCCGATCAGTATTCAATGCACCAACAGGCTGCAGATATTGGATGTTATCACGTAAGCACAGAGAGTATAAATTTGAAGTGATTAAGAAGAAAGAAGCAAAATTCAATGTATGCCACCTTTGAAAGATCTCGGTATGAAGAAGGGTTGGTGAGATCCAAAGTTTTTGAACTGTAATCAGAAAGAATCCATGGGAAAGTAGGATACTGCAAACAAGACAAGGATTCTTAGTAATAAAAGTACAGGATACCTCTTATTAAAAAAAAAACATTTAGCAAGAAATCCACCTGAGTGATGTCATTATAACTACGCCCAGCCAGTGTATTGAGCTGCATTAGATATTCAAAATTGCTAATCTGCAGAAGAATTGTGTACTTATTGGTTGTTACAGAAATTGAAATTACTGAAAAGACAGTATTGTATATGAGTGAAGATAATATGATATATTTCAAGCTCATTCTTCAATTTTGTACCTCCCACCTAGCCCAACGCTCCATAAGCTGTGTTCTCTTAAGAAGTTGTTCAGGTCTCTACAACAGAAAATAATAATAATAACAATAGTAATAATAATAATCACATAGAGTCTGGAATATAAAGACTCTTAAATTTTGTATTTTTAACATAGTACATTGCATTAGCTATGTTTTCTAAAAGAAAACTGACGAAGGGATTGCAAGGTACAGACCTGTGTCGCCAGATACATATTATTTAAATGAGGAGGTCGTGCTTGAACAATAGCTCGATAGGCATTTTTCCGCCCCTCAATACTCTGGAGAAAAAATTCAAACATACTATCTGAATAGCAGTGAATTTATAATAGTTGAATTCTATTAAAAGGTTTTCTGGTTATATAAATACAACGCAAAAAAATGCAAAATGAATATATCAAACAGATTATACCCCGAAATCGAAGAAGAAGTTTGACCGGTCAACCATAAACAATTCCAGTGCACTTCTTCTCAGAAGATATCTGTGGAAAAGTTGCCATAATGAGAGAACAAAGAGTCAGAGACGACCAAGAACAATTTGGAATTTCAGACACATCACCTCCAGAGATGTAATCAGTGAATTAAAAATTACACCCTATCATGTCAATAATAATATGAGAAATGACGAAACTTCCAGCATATGCGAACAAAAAAATAAGCGTTCTTCCCCTGTAGACAGTACTTATTATGATAAGATAAACCATGGCCAGGATATGAGTTTTAGAATCGCTATTTCCTTAAAAATTAAAGAAAATTTTCTTGTGCCAAGACAATCATGACCATTGTACAGAGTTAAATGGCAGCAGTGAGCTTTTGTTTGCAGGAAAATAAAGGAACTACTCCTTGAGGCAAGATAAAACTATAAATAAGATAACTAAGCTTTTCTATCCTCTCTTTTCTCTATTTAATAAGTTGTTTCGTAATTTATATTTATATAACAAAGTGTACAATTGAATTTGACGAATACCATCTAGTACTCAACAATGGTACAGTATCTGCATAGGAGAACATTAAAGTCAGGATTAATCATAGTAAGATACAAATGATGCACCCATATGGACCTGGTTAACACAAAATTATAAAATAGATGCAGTGTATTACAAGATTTTCACCTTTAAAAATAGACCTAGTGCTATGCTCCCTCCCTCTTTCCAGGAAAAAAAAGGAAAAAAATAGTCAAATGTCTATTGCTCTATAGTAACAGACAAGAGATGCTTAAATAATATGAAAGAGGTAACATGCAAAATAAAAGTACAAATGTCTATTGCTCTGAAGTAACAGATAAGAGATGCTCAAATAATATGAAAGAAGTAACGTGTGATACAAATGTATGATAAAACTATAGATAAGCTCCAATCATCTCACCTTCTGCTAAACATTTGATGAAGAGAAGACATCAACCAGCTGCGATCCTTTTCTTGATCTCTAATTTCAGAGCTGGAATCCAACCCATCCTCCGCAGCATTGTCAGAAATGTGATCAACAACTATGAAATTTATTCGTTTTGTTGTTATCTGACAGAGACATTAATTATAAGCTTAGTAACAGTTATAATGAGTGTGATTATTTTAATAGGATATTGCTAGAGTGGTCAAATTCAAATTTCTTGAGAATGTATCAACAATACTTGTAGGTACAAAATGCATGCATAGAAAAGACCACGCACAAAGAAATTCATGCATTTACAAGAAAGAATATCTCATCTTATGGATACTAAACTTACTTGAAAGGTTCCTCGTATAACCCTCAAGGGCCGGACCATCGATGAAGAAAGTTCAAGAATGATTCTTTCATCAATTTCACTAGGAACGTACCCAGGGGCAACTGCTGATGAATTTTGGACTAAGTCGGTGTCACTAGAAACTTGAGCATCTCTAGATTCTAGTGGAACCAGCACGGGTGCTTCAGCAGTTGTGGGCAGCCTCTGCTGATTGTCCCCACTCTGTTCCATAACATATATTTTACCCTCTCTATTATCAGTGTCTGTCTGTTCATCATCTTCAGTTACTTCCTCCATTGAGATTGCTTCTGCTACAAGAATAGAAGCAGTAGAAGGAAAGGTGGCATTTTCCTGATTGTGTTTCATTTGCAGATGATCTTCATAATCAGCAGCTGCACCAAAATGATCCGACCCTTTGTAGTTCTTTCTCAAACATCTCCTCATCCTTGAAGAACTTTCC
The DNA here is from genome assembly GCA_015143295.1 of Tetracentron sinense. Taxonomy (NCBI): domain Eukaryota; kingdom Viridiplantae; phylum Streptophyta; class Magnoliopsida; order Trochodendrales; family Trochodendraceae; genus Tetracentron; species Tetracentron sinense. The sequence continues at coordinate 10,226,955 of CM026571.1, read as the reverse complement.
ATAAAGTCTAACTTCCAAAAAACCTGCATATTGATGGTTGTGACATTTTAAGAAAAATGCAATCCTAAAATCATTCAAATAAAGATACAGAAGAGAGTACATCCTTTATAAAATGGAGGTATAAATATGAATTCAGCAAATGTTTGAACGTTTTTCCAAAAAATATGTCATCAATGAATGAGCAATCTGACAACATACACGCTCAGGCTTATACAGATTCTCTCCAAATGCTCCAAAAAGACATTGCAACTCAATCAAGCAACGGATGAGTTTACGCCATGCACGTATACCAGTGTCCAGACGATGCCGAGCTATTACATCAACTTGTGCGCGCCTGTCAATCTGTGAAAAGGTGTAACAATTCTGATCTACAATATCAATGATTTAAGGATATCACCAAGACAAGAAGTATTAATCATACCTCCAACCGTTGCATGTTTCTTGCTAAAGCAAAACTTGCTACTAAGACTGCAACATATTTGTAGGATAAAGCACTGAAATCTTTCCCCGAGACTAATTTTGTATCAACTGACTGCAGGCATTCCATCCAAGCAGTTCCCATGGCTTCAGAGACATTCCATCTCTTCACACGATCTATATCACTTGCACTACGCCGCTGTGCAGATGTGGCCATTGCTACAGCACTGAGACCCCTCCCAGAACCAATCTTTGCATTGCGCTCAAGATCACGTGCAGCTGCCAAGGCAGCAGCCTTTGCAGAAGCCTTGTCCTTTGGAGCCGCCGGCGACTTGTTAGGTGTCTCCACTGGCTTCTGGAAGCTTGAAAAAGTGTGAAGTCTAGTTGCTTTCCGCTGAAGCAATGATGAGTCACGCCTAAGCTGTGTAGTTGTTGCAGGTGTCGCAGTTTCAGCACCAGCAGCACCGGCAGCTATCATCGCCAATGCTAGTGCAGCAGGAGGAGATGCAAAAGCAGCTGCCCACCCTGGGGAAATCATGGCAAGAGCAGCCTGAAAAAAATTTAACTGGGGTATCAAATAATGCAGTAGCAAACAAAATGAGGGAAAGAAATTATCAGGAGCAGAATGCAAAGGAGATAATTTGTGCTCAATACATGCATGAATGCAATACAGAATGAATATGGACACTCATGTCACGATAAAAACTACCAGTAAACTGAAGACAAGTGGCACAAGAATAAGGATGAAAAGGGTAAAGAACATAAAGGGCAAAGATTATTGATTAAGTGGTGACAGCATATTTGTAATTACATTACCAAAGCAGCAATTAAAGAATTCTTCTATTTCTACAAAGGCAATCTAGATTCTTACTATCCGGACCTTCCTTCAGCAAAAAATTTAGACAAGTAGCTGGCATGCAGAAAATCAAAACCTAACATTTAACTGTTCCTGCCTAAGAGTCTACAATGCTAAAAATCAGTATGATCATATAAACCCAATCAATCGATCTTACTTCATTCCTTTGGATGGTGAAATTTTTTTAGTGAAGTTCTGGAAAAAGAAGTGCATATCAGGTAGTCAAAAATCATCCGCCCATGCTGATTTCTGGTTTAGGTAATTTCTCCTAGGTAGGGTCCATTCTGTGGTGGGTTCTTACCCACTGCGAAGGAAACACCTTAAAGATGCCTAAGAGATCTACGACAATCAAAATCAATATGATCATATAATCTCAACCAATCAATTTTACTTCATTCCTTTGGATGATGAAGTCCATATCAGATGGTCAAAAATCATCCGCCCATGCTGATTTCCGGCTTAGGTGATCTCCTAGGTAGGGTCCATTCTGTGGTGGGTTCTGACCCACTGTGAATGAGACACCTTAAAGATGACCATTTTGTGTCCGAGTAATGAGACACAAGAAGCTTCCTTTTAAAATAGAAATGCGAAGAATGAGGGGCCCGTCATGCACAATATTTTGATGCAATGAATTATAACTTAACCATGTTACTATCCACTTAAACTAAATGAGCATAATACTGGGTACCACAAAATACAAGCATTTTTGCATTAAAAAATGTCAAATCCCAAAATAAATCTGGAGTAAACCAATTCTGACAGCCATGATAGAACGTGCTGATGGACATTGTCATAACCAGCATATACGACATGAATATTTACATGCCATGAAAAAGAAACAGAGGAGATTTAACGTTCAATCACCTCAAGAGGCAACGCATCTGCTGCCAAAGCACGATCATCGACAATGAGAGGATTGAGACCATCAGAGGAAGTAAGGTCATGAATTCCTGCCAAAAGTGGGCGCCACCGCCTCAGAATTGCAACAAATGGTGGTAAAATGGCATCTAGATACTGTTTACGAAGAGGCTTTCTGTCCCTTCCAACTGCATGCCATACCTGCATCATAGAGGTCAAGTACAAAACAAATATAACAATTATCTACAAGCACGATATGTACAAAACCCATTTTCAATTAAGCAGGTGAACATACACAAGATTCAGTTTTCACAATAAGATAATGAGGTCAAATAAAGGCAATAAACAGTAGACTCCCAAGCAAGGAAGTAAATTAACTGTATATGAATAGCTTACTCTGTATGAAACTAACCTCGGAATAAAGAACGCATGATGCAACCAACACCCTCTGTCTCTTGGACTCAGAGACTGGCATGTTCAGAACAGGTGAAAGGACACTGTACATTACAAACTTGAAATTAGTTTAAGTCCTACAAATTGACTGAAGCATGGGACTGCATGATAGTCACAGAAATGGTCCTGCAGCTTCACCAGAAATACAAAAAACGTGTAAAAGCAGTTACAAATAGGCTCTATGAATCATAAGAACACTAGCATGCTGCTCCAAAGTCATAGGATGAATTAGTATGGCTGGTTAACTACCTGACTGTGATAGAAAAATCAAAACAGGAAAGGGAAAGCTAAAAGTATCATATGAACTAAAAACAATGCCCAAGAAAAGTGGCAACTCCCAAATAAAATACCATGGGCTGAGAACAACTTGATTTGAACTTCCATCAAATATAAACACTGATTATATAAACATGTATATGTAAGTATGTATGTGTGTGTGTCGCGCTAAGCAAGACCGCCCTTGTCCTTTTCCTTTCTCAATTCCGTTCGAGCATATTTTTCTAAGAAGAATTGCTTTATTAGTTGAGGTGAAGGGATATATGTATCACTATAGAGACTACTATTTAGGGGGAACCTCTTTTGACACAGACGTTCTATAGCTTGACTTTTGCCCCCGAAGGTTTCCCACATCTTCTCAAATCAAGATGGAGATGAGTAGATCGCTTATTTGAAATTCTGAAAAGAAAAAGTGAGACAAGTTTAGCATTGTTATCCTAGGTGTGGTTTAGGATAGTTCTGAAAGTAGGTTTTAGGAATTACTTTAAGAGGCAAAAGTGAGAAAGTGAGGAACCTTTTGGACAAAAACAACACACACACACACAATGAAGATAAGAAGATCGTTTATAAGAAATTCTAAAAAAATATGAGACAAATTTACCATTGTTATCCTAGGTGTGGTTTAGGGTAGTTTTGGAACTAGGTTTTAGGCATTGCTTCAAGTGGCAGAAACCTTTGGGGCAAAACTTCCCAAACTTTCTCTTTCTTTTGGTACTTTTAAAACGTGCCCACTTTCATATTCTCTAAAACAATTAACTATGCACGCAGGTAACATTAATGCGGATCCTAGGGAGAAAAGGCGAATATACTGTCACACACACACATACACATGCATTTGAAAACTACTCTCTCGAAACTTTCTTTATTTTTCTTTTGTTTAAATAGTCTTGTCCACTATCATATTCTCAAAATTAATTACCTATGAACAAGGATAACCAGAGTAACAAATGGAACACATGTGGTTATGTTCGCAAGGAACCCCATCATTTCGTGAGTCGCACGTAAGGTTTCACTATCATTCAAGATTAACTTGGATTATTGTTATTTTCATACTGCAATCTGTAAGAAAAATAAAGAACAAAAGAAAGTTAAAAGAAGATTCCATTTTGCGGTGGGATCTAATGTTTCTCTGTCTCTTTGTACGTGTGTGTTCGTGCAGGAGTATGTGCCTAAACCGCAATGGGGAAGAAAATCTTCAAAGTAAAAAAGATAGGCCCGTCACTACAGGTAGGTCTATGTTTAAGGTTAAGTTACATACTACACTAATTTGAAAAATACATAGGTTATATCTATATGTTTTTACATTAACTAATTAGTGTTAATACTTCAACCCGGTTTATTGGATGGGTTATTTTTTTGAAATTAAAATAAATTAATTCTTTTTATAAACAAAATTTTAAAACTTATTTTAAAATATTATATAGTCAGTTAAAAATCATACAATAATTAGGTAAATGTTTTACTCATTTATCATGATAATGAATGGGGCCTTATGATTATGGCTATGGATCTTACGGATATGACACTACTGATAGTCTTGGTTATGACTTATGAGCAAGGTCATGGGTCTTTTTACATGATTGTCGTATAGCTCAATACCTAGACTGTAATGATCTGTATTTGGATTCTCGAAAATCGTGCCATGAATGTACTGCCTCACTTAATAAACGATAATTAACGAATTTTGATTTGTGGGCTAGACCATAATTAAATTAGGAAAAGATAATATTAAATTATTATCGAACACTAATATATTTAATTAGCCTAAGTTGATTAGCCTAATTAAGTCGCTTTAATTAATTACATAAATGAGCCCATATACGATTAAATTAAATAATTAAGAAAAGACGATGTGAATCAGCTTAATTAAGTGCCCTTATTTACTTAATTATTTTGAGCAATAAAGAAATTTTAATTAAGCTTAATCGGCCTAATTAAGTAACCTTAATTAATTAGCAAATGACCCAAAAAATTTCCCGTGGCACCTGGGTAAAATAAAATAATATTAAAATATTATTTTGCCAATTATGAATTATACATCGTAAGTGGCCGTTAAAGTAGCACTGGCACCCGGATAAACACCTGCAGGACATAGTGCTTGTGTAATGACTCAACTTTTGATTACCAGATAATGTGTTATTAGTACCCTAGATAATGTGTTATTAGTACCTAATGAGTTAAGACTATATATATATAGTAGAAGGTATGACCTTAAGAGACCCTAAGAATTTAGACTTCAGATTGCAATAACGATCAATCGGAGCAGAATTTCTAAAATCTGACAGTAACAAAAATGACCAATCTAATGTAGAGAAGGGTTTGGAGAGAAAAAAATAATTTATTTTTTATCACTAATTATAATTAATGAGTAATTAGTTGATTAATCAATGATTAAGGTGTTAATTATAGTCTATTTTGAGATTAAGGGCTTAAGTATTAAGATGGAGGGTTAATTTGTACATAAGGTAAGTCAAAGAAGTATAATAATGGTTAATTTTTTTTATTAATTACAATTAATGAGTAATTAATTAAATAATTAGTGATTAAGGAGGCTAATTATAACTAATTTGAGTTTAAAGGCTTAAGTGTAATAACAGAAAAATAGAGGGGTTAATATATAATTAATGAGAGTTAATGTCATGTGTTGGGTGATGGCAAACCCACCCACAAGTGGATGACTACACCTTTAAAGTATATATATAATATAATAAGAATAGAATATATAATATATCATATAAGGAGATAAGAGTCTCTGTTGTCGGTTTGGGAGTACAGTAACATCACTGTTACTGCTGTTTTCATAGTAAGAAGCAAATGAAGATTTCAGAAGAAAGAAAGAGGAAAAGAGAAGAATAAAAGAGAGGGAAGGAAAGGGAAGAAGGAAAGGAAAGGAAGAGCAAGAGTTAATATTTAAAAATTCTGCATCATTTGGGTGAGTAATTTGTCATATTTCTTAGGGTTCAATTCTCTTAACCCTAAAATTGATTTAGGGTTTAAGATGTTTTGATTGATTGCAACTACAAGAGTTCTAAATAAATTTTTCAATTTGTATTTCTGATCTTTTATAGCCAAAAGAAACCCTATTTGGTTTCTATTTGACAACATACTTGGTCTTTTATAGCCAAATCATGTTTGAATTAGGGTTTCTATTTGAATCGTTACTTGATTAAAGAAACCCTATTTGGTTTCTAATTGACAGAATACTTAAAAAAAAATTATATGATATCTGAAATTATCTTTGATTTATATTTCAGTGATTACTTTTAATTGAGCAAGCTTTGGAAATATTTAGTGACGTAGATTTAAATGAAATTTGATTATAGAAATTCTTTGATTAGTGATGCCAAGAGTGAATTCAAAAGCAATTTCAAGTGAATGTGTATATGTGAATGATGATTTTAAAGACTTAAGTGAAAAGAATACCATGCCTACAAGCAAACAAGTGAACCCTTGGCTAAGTGGACCTCATTTGATCAATGAGAATAAGTGGCCTCTACTGACAATAGTCATGAGGGATGGCACTCGGTATTCAATGTCGTTTAGCTATATGATAGCTTGGGCATCTATATGAGTGTTCAGTTATGTTTACTGGTTTGATCATTTTGCCGATTTTCAACTGAATTGGTATCTTTATGTATTAACAACAACATACAAGATTATTTGATCACATGTTTTGATTAGTTATGAACCCTATTGAATATGAATTTTACTTGTTGAGCTGTTGAGTTCATTCCTTCCATATCTATTATTTTGTAGAGTGAACTATAGTAGCAGAAATAGTTTGTTTTTGGGTTCATAAGGAGCAAGGAGCCGAGATCTGGATTTTGGGAGGTAAACTGGTCTCAGTGTTTTGGATTATAGGATGTACAGTGACTTTAGATGTTGATTGTAAACATTTTTAGTTGGAACTTTAGATGTTGATTATAAACATTTTTAGTTGGAGGTTTATGTTTTAGTTTGGCTCTGTAAGATAATGTGGTTTTTGTAAATAAATAGAAAGGAATGAATGATATTATGACCATATTCAATCTGCTATGACGTCATGCCTTGAGATTCAGAATAATCTAGATCTTGGGGCATGACAGCTTGCCCCTTGTCTGCATAGTACACCGCGTGCGGGTTCGTGCAGTCACACGGGTACGCATTAGAAAGCGGCCTAATGCGACTCAATATGACACGAAAAAGCAAACGTCAAAATCGCTAAGAAGTGTCGCATCACACAAAGTACACATCAAATCAACTTTTTTAAAAAAAGAGTTAATGAGGTGTGGGGTGATGACATCACCACCCCACCACCCACTCGGTTAAAGCTCTCCCACACGCACACCTCACCCACCCTCCTCTCACTCCTTATATAAAGGCTTCAAAGCCCTCCCTTGTATCCGGTTACTTCCCCAGCCCCTCTCTTCCTCATAGTTCTCTCATCTCTCCCTCTCAACTCTCAAGCTCTCATCCCTCTCTCTCTCAAGGCTCCAAAGCTCCCTCTCCCAATGGTTACACAAACAGAACAGGAAAGAAAGAGGGGAAAGGAAAGGAAAGGAAAGAAAGGGGAAGAAAGAAAAGAAAGGAAGGATTTGCGTGCCTCTAGGAGGACTTTTCTCTCAAGGCAAGTGAGATCCCTCACCTCTTCCCTATTGTTTTGTTTACATGGGTTTACAATAGACAATATAAATCAAGTGGAAAAGTAATTTGAAAATGAGATTTTTCCTTGAAAATGAACTAAGGGTGTTTTGTTAATAAAATTGGGTTTTAGTGTTTGTGATTAATAGTATTGAGTATGTTATTGAAACCCAAAAATGGGTCAAATGATTGATGAGAATGATGATGGAGGTGTTAGAGGTGGTTAAACCTCATATTGCGAAGAACAGTGAAATAGAAAAAAAATGGCGAAACAGAGGGCTCCAAAACGGTCGATCGGATGTCTCAGAAATTGTCTAAGCATGTTTCGGTGAAATGACTGCAACTTTTGACTTGCTTATCGGAATTAAGCGATTCAAAGTGCGTTGGAATTGTAACTCGAAATAGAACAACTTCATGTCTAATGAAGATTTTCCAAATTTTAACTTTTTAGAGGGTAAAAATACCTATAAAGATTGGCCGAATGTAATTTTCAGAAATTGTTATCCGGAACCCGGTTCGGGTGTTTGGCCATAACTTTTGAACCGTTTATCGGAATTAGACGATTCCAGAGGCTTAAGACTTGTAGTTCAAAATGGAATAACTTTGTGTCTAATAGACAAACTCTAATTTTGAAATCTCAAGGGTCAAAACAGACCCTAAAATAAGGCATGTGTTAAAATCCCTTTTTATGTCTCCAATTCGGTACGGTTAAACTCGGACTCGGTCCGTGGGGCACGAGTCCCACCTGTTGTCAATTATCCAAGCTTGGCTTGGGTTAATTGGAGATTTCCTATGGTTAAAATGTAAGGGACCCTAATGATGTCAAAGAGAGGCAATAATGGGTTGAAATAGGAAATCTAAAATATTATTTGTGTTTAAAGATTGGGGAAAGAAGAAGAGTGTAGATCAGGGCCTAGACCAGGAATCTAACATCCGAGGAAAGCACGAAGGAACGCCAAGTTAAGGTAGATATAACTTCCATAGCTAATGATATTGTGATCATCCTAAGTATTTGAACTTAAATGTATATAGGTATACTATTCCTTACCTAATGATAACATGATCATCAATCTATAAGTAGATATGTTTTCATAAAATTAGTGATGGCATGAAAGCTAATTATATATGAGTGTGAATTTCATAATGCTTAGTAAGATGGTTATGACATGATTACATGCATTATCATGATTGGATGGTCTCTACGGTATGTGAATGGTATACTATGACTATGTAAGATAAGAAATGAGTAAGTGTACTATTCCTCAATAAGCAATAATATGATTATCACTTAAGTTAATAATGACAAATAGCATGAGTTTTGTGCAGATATAATTCCTCTATGATAATGATATCCTATTCTTCGGTAAGAACAAAAACTGCAAGTAAATAGGATTTACTATGCTCATACTAGCATATTCGTTGATTAGAACAATGTCCTATGCTAACCATAGCATATTCGTTTTGATAAGAACAAGGTCTTATGCTAACCATAGCATATTCGTTGATAAAAACAACTGCATGTAGATATGACCTTCATAGCAAATGATAACATGATCATTTCTTACTTTAATAATGATGAATTTTGTATACAATGCATGTTGTTGTGTGTTCTTTTAAAGGATTGAAATCACTAGCTTTGCAATGATCGATTTTCTCTACTGCTTAGGAATTGATTTTGCAATGATCAATTTTCTCTATTGCTTATAAATGTTGGCCATCTTTTAGTACATGTCTTATGCTCATACGCTTCATAAAGGATATGCTCACAAGTATGATATGATCATGAATAAGTATATATGCACAAAATTCACAAGAGTCACAAGCACGAATGCTAGTCTAAGATCAACAAGGATGTTAGTGCCGAAAGTACTAGCATCTGGTTGGAAAGAATCATAAAGTCTAAGATCAACAAGGATGTTAGTGCCAGAGGTACTAGTATCTGGTTGGAAAGAACCATACAGTCTAAGATCAATGAGGATGCGTGGGTACTAGCATCTGGTTGGAAAGAATCATACAGTCTAAGATCAACGAGGATGTTAGTGTCAAGGTAATAGCATCTGGTTGGAAAGAACCATACAGTCTAAGATCAACGAGGATGTTAGCTCCGTGGGTACTAGCATCTGGTTGGAAAGAATCATACAGTCTAAGATCAACGAGGATGTTAGTGTCAAGGTACTAGCATCTGGTTGGAAAGAATCATACTGTCTATGATCAGTATCTAGTTTGAAAGAATCCTTTGCATACACAAGTATGTCTGCATTAAGTCTAATACGTATGTCATGTTGAGTAAGTTTGTAAGCACATGTGATACTCTATGCATGTTTACTTGTACTTCCGCACTCTGTTTTTCTTATATATGTTATGATAAACATGTATATGGCAATGTTCATGATATTATTAGCTAGGATTTTATATCTCCCGAGCCACGCATGTGCTCAGCCGATATCGGCAAGTTTAGAGTCCGAGCTCACTACTGAACCTTGGATAGAGGAGGACAACATTGAGGAACTAGAAGGCGACATCCAGGTAGAAGATGCTCAATTGGACAAATTCTATGTTTTTGAGACTTAAATGTTTAAATCAATGTTTTGTAATTAAATGATTTTGGGATGATGATTAAACTAAGTAGACTTGGAATTTTGTGGGATATTTTTGGATTATCGAAGTTCAGATATTCTTGAGATGGATGGATATTTAAAGAAAAATTTTGAAATTCATAATTTAGTATGCCTTTTATGCTCTTTAAGATAAGTAAGTTAAGCAGTGTTACGAGTCAAAATCCCATTTGACCTAGGTGGGATTTTGGGTCGTGACATAGACTACCCACAATTAGGGGTGCTTGTGGGTATTGATGCTCGATAGTAAGAGCAATACATTCGGGAGTATATCGGTTGCTACCAAAGTTACATGTGTTGGGCTTAATACTACCATTTCTTAGAGCAACAATTTCGTGAACCTCCTCGTTGAAACACAATTAATGACTTCGAAAATGGTTCAAAATGTCAACGATAGCGATATGTCGATATTGTTGGCTACCAATATACCTACATATAGGTATATTGGTTACCACCGATGTCGACATATTGCACTGATATCGATGACATATCGTCAACATTTTGAACTATGCTTCGAACCACATCAGAACTTTATGAGACTGAGTTATGACTCATGAGTAGAGATTTTTTGAGCATTATATTGTGATATCACTTTTTATGGATGTATTATTATATAAAACACTCATTTATGTGCACATTGGCTTTACAATTTCAGGCAGCGCATGCTTCATGTGATTCTTATATTTGATACTATAAATGCTTCTATTATGTTATGTAATGAGTTATGGATGCAGATTTATTCTTAGTTATTATTTCCCTAAAGTTTCATCTTAGATTTCTAACAATTACTTGATATTTTGAGCATTTCCTTAAACTTTTACAGTGTTTCCATAGACTTCCTTAAGCTTCCTTCGGTTGTTTCCACTTCCCTAGTGACCGAAGTTTACATTGTCGCTGAAGTTTAAAACCTTATTAAGTTATGGCACCTAGGCTGAAATGAGAGATAATCTTTGCCACTATTATATTTAAACTAGCACTGCCCATTGATAGAATGGACCGAGTGGACTAGAATGAGTGTCCAATCCATGCTATAGAGGTCTGCTAAAATAACTTTTAGATACTATGAAGTTGTTTTAAAATATATAAAAAGTGAAATAAAGGGAGATGGTAGGCAGTGTTACAAATATCTTTCTTGGGTTTTTATCAACCGATGTTTTTCTCTAGAGATTTTCAATTTTGGATTTATTTCTGAGTATTTCTCACCTAAATCTCGCCAATGATTAACAAAATAATTAAAATTACATAAAATAATAATAAATACCACCAATTTATAAATTCATCAAACCAACAATATTGGGTATTTCTCGTGATATTTTTAAAATCTCGACTAAATCTCGCGATTTTTAAGTAACAAAAATAAAAAAAATTGTATTTCTCGCGAGATTTTTAAAATATCACGATAAAAATGGTGTTTTAAACTTTAGATTTTTTTTCTCTGTATTTCTCATGAAGAATTAGGTATTTCTCCCGAGATTTTGTTACATTGATGGTAGGGACAATATTTCCTCTTATGGGGGTTTAGATTTATGTGTGGATTTTGAGCATTGTTTTAAGAGGGGGGAAATGAGGAAAAGTGGGGCAAAAATGAGATAGCAGAAAGCCTTGAGGCAAAAGTGAAGTTAGGGGAAACTTCAGAGAAAATTAAATTTCCAATATTGCTCATCTACAGAAGACTCACTTACTCGAATATCGGGTCCCAAACTTTGAAGATATAGAGATTGGTCAACTAACTGCTGCTCAAGATTTTATAGGTTACTGACATACCAGTTCAGTCTTGTCAGATTCGTTGATTATTATTAGAAACTCAAGAATCTTTAAACTATCCTGCTATTGATTATGAGTTTCTCCCATAAGGAGCAAGAAAGTCATGAGGATGTTCAGTAGGATTATAGCAAGGAGGTTGATGTAGAAATGTACTCCAAATGCTACGTGATCATTGCATACCAATCAGGTAGAGCGGAAAGTTATACCAACGACAATAAGACCGACAATGTTTTATGGAGCAAAATGTCGAGAAATAAAGACAACATTGCACATAACTAACCAAGCTAAGAAGAGGATGTTCAAATGGAAGATTGGAAAGAGTACGAACAAAAGAATAAGAAATGGGAACTGATCGGTGCTAATTGGTATACATTTAAGCACCTCAATCTAAACTTATTAGTTCCTTAGAGTAATCTTTTTGACTATTTTATGATGCTTGGTTGTCTTTATTGATTTCAGGTTTATGCGAGGAAAAGAAGTTAAAATTGAAGATTTAAAGACTCCAAAGACTAGAAGAGCTTCAACCATGTGAAAGACCAAAATAAGGAAGAATTCTGTACCTTACGATCAATCGTGGTGTTACTGTGATCGATCACAGGTCTTGTACTGCGATAGATGGTGAACTTGCGATGGATCGTAAGTGAGGCAGGGAATTTTATGAAGATTTCACCTGTCTACGATTGATCGCAGGTGCTTTGCGATCGATTGCAGATCGGCATTTTGGCCTAAGAGATTGTGTACGAGAAAGATTAATTTGAGTTCAATTGGGTTTCCAAAAACCCTAATTCAAGTTGTCCTTTATTTTTGTTTTTATTTAGATTTCAACTTTTGTAAGATATTGATTGCATAATTAGAGGGTTTTTTAACAACCAATTTTATTATTTAAATTTGATTTCAATGGAATTTCTATCCTTATCTTAGGTGTTAGGAAATTGGAATTGAACCCACTTGTGTTAATTGTCGGTGATGATTAATATAGGTTTTATGCAATCGTTTTAACTGTCAAGAGATTAGATCCTCAGATATTTTATGCTACGGGAAACGAGTGATTTCAAAACCCTAGTTTAGTGTGTATCACTTGTGCTAACCGAAGATACGATATTCCTAGGATATAATCCCTTGTATTTTTTTTGATCAGTTGAGAGGGGAGGTGTTGTCACTCTCACTGTAATGTTTGCAAATCAAGAGATCTGAATTAATTCAGAATGAGATTAGTTATGAGGTTAGTAGTGGATTCAAACGCCCTAGATCTTTTTTTTGAAGGATTAAAAAAACTCAGTAGTTGATAATTTAATTAAAAGTCATTAATTTAAATATTGTTTTAGTTTAATCCATTTAAAATCAACTTTTCTACCCATTGGTTTAGAATTAATCTTAAGGCAACGAAACTAGCGCAGTCCTCAGAGGTTTGACACCCTTACTAGTAACTATTCTACAAAATTATTACTACAAGGTATAACTAAATTGCATAACGACCAGGAGCATATGAGGGAACCTAGGAGAAGCTCCAATGGGTGATAAACAAGGAAGAGTTCGTTGCGATGGTTTCACCATGTGCAACGAAGCCAATAGATGGCACTGGTGCAAAGGAGCATATTGGTACCGATAAAGGCTCCAAAAAGAGGAGGAAGTCATAATAGGATTTGGTTCAACATAGTGAAAATATTTTGGAGGCTTACAAATCAGTGGAGGATATGACACTGAATAGAATTGAATGGTGGAGGATATGATGCTGAATAGAACTGAATGGCGAAAAATCCCTGTAAACTCACACACACGTCACAAAGTTTATGAAGGACAAACCAATGCTTTGAGTATTTTTATGGGTGGGTGACTAAAGCATCACACACACACAAGGCATCACACTCACTCACACACACACACACATATATGGGCTCACATCACAAAGTTCAAGAACTAACCAATGCTTTTGAGTTTTTTTATGGGTGGGTGACTGAGGTATCTAACTATGGGTATTTCTTTTCTCTGCAGCAGTAATAATGTATAGGTTTCCCTATAGCCTAGGGTAGACAATGTACTAAATAGTTTCAAAGGGAACTCAGAAGAAAAGGAGTAAGTCCCTAAATGGAACCTATAGTAAATTTCATTTGTTACCTCCACAACAATGCTGATGTTGGTTTCCTTGTTGACAAACGGCTATTGTTATCTAATGGAACCATGTTGCCTGCATGCCTGTGCAATCCTTCTGATATCCCATCCTTGATGCTTGCGTTCCTCATTAACATACCATCTTCACCATTATCTTCTTCCCTCATTGAAACAAGTACCATCCGGAGCATGCATAAGAATGGTTGATCACTGTCCAACAACTGGTAAAGTGCTGCCATTCCTCCCATTCCAGTTCCAGATCCTCCTCCTACACCAAGACCTCCACCAAGTCCAGACTCGTCTAACAACAAAGCTTGGAGCATGGTAACTGATTTCTTTACTAAAGGAAGTTCAATCCAATTTTCGTTCACATCCATCTCCAAAGCAGTCTTCCATGCTTCCCAGCCACTTCCGCCACCACCGAAGCCAGTTGTTTTTGGGGAAAGGCCAACTCCATACCACATACGGCTCCTATATTTCCAACCCACAGCTAAATCCGAAGCACAGCTTCCATATGACACAAAAGCGCACCGAACTGATTCATAAGGCTCTGCTGCTGCTGCTGCAGTAAGACGTTCCATCACTGCTGCAGAAATTTGCCCATTTGCATCAGCCATTGAAGCGAGAACCTGATAAACATGTAGTGAAAGTGCTTTTAGGGAAAAAATAAACAAAAGTGGTAAGAAAATATCAGCATAAATAAATTAATGGAAGTTAGACAATAAGATGTAATTAAGTTGAAGACAAGTACTATAATATATTTCCTCAGGTGAAAGAAATGTTACTTAGGAAAGGTATCAATATTACAGATGTAAGTGAGAGAGAAAGATTAGTGTTAGCTTAGAGTATGTGGACAGCTAGAGCATATTCAAAACTTTACAAAATCTATAATGGTTTTACGGTCATTTTCTTTGCGTGCATGCGTGCGTGGGTCCGTGTCCGCACGCGCACGCATGTGTGTGTGTGTTAGTGTGTGTGTGTGTGAGAGAGAGAGAGAGAGAGAAAGAGAGAGTGGGGTCAACTCAGAGCAAGTGGGCCATAATGGTAATTTAGAATACTGTGCAAGTGGGCCATAATGGTAATTTAAAATACTGTACAAAATCTAATTTGGCTTTATTATGGTCATTTTCTCCTCATCAGGTTCAAGACTCAAGAGGATGAATGTATGTGTCTCAGTACGCACCACGAAGGGACTACAGAGTTCCTTCAATTGCTTTTTATAACTTTCCATTCCCTAAAGAACCATTTGAGCCAAATTGTATTCATTGAACTAATCTTGTGTACTTATTTTGAATCTTTCACCAACTCAAAAGTGTACTCAAATTATACAAGTGATATTTCCATTAATTGTGGGAAAACAAAGTGTAATGAACTCATTGCATGGATGATAAATGTTTGAGGATATACCATCCATGTAGAAGGATAATATACAAATTCTAATTATCTACAGTCTATATCAGCAAAATTTCGGTAACCCAATTAGGGGTACTTTATTTAATTAATGCATCACGATCACAGTAGCCTAACGCGGGTCAGTCATTCACAAGTAAGTTGGTATATCATATATCTAATTATGCAAATCAATTATAATGAGCATATGTTTCTGTACCTTCAACATCATGCCTCCTGTATCAAAAACTCTTTTCCAATTTTAGATCTCTTAGAGGATTGTTTTGAGTACGAAGCCATGAACACTAAGTAAGAATAATTGTGGCCTGCTGTGTAACCACGAAAAATCGTTCACAAGTGCTGGGATGGAATTGTAACAATAATTGTAAGACAATGAACATAAAAATTCCTACAATTCCTTGATGGTTTTGGTTCCATGAAAATACCAACAATTGCGAGCTATCCCATTGCACTTATTTAATAATGCATACAGATCTAGAAAAAAAAATGTGCGAGAAAATGCAATAGCAAAGGCTAGAATAGTGCCAGAATTCATTATGTTTACATTCACATATCTTTTACTAATGAGTCAAAAACAGTAACTTGTTGACCTATAGTTGCCAGATTTGCTATTTCTTTTCTTTCAGAAGTATGGTGTAGCACAAACAAGAACTGAAGCCAATGGTTGATTCTCAAGCGACTAGCCGCCTAGGCAATTATTATTAAAAATATGATATATGCAATATTATTATTGTTTAAAGGTATACAAAGTTGTTTTATTTGAATATGATAATTTGGTCAACAAAAAACATGTTATTTTATATACTTCTTGTGTCTTTTACCATATATGTTAAGGTTTTTATATTAAAAAAAAAAAGGCTTTGCAGATCAAAAAAGAAAGAAAAGACAAACGGTGTCAAGTATGTTTCCCTCATTTTAACTTGTCCTCTATTTTGCTCAACGGATGGACCAATCTCTCTCTCTCTCTCTCTCTGTGGGTGGCCATATGGTCCCCTCTATTGTTTGCATGGATGTTAAAGGTGTTGCCTAGGTGACCAAGACATAGCTGGGCTCAGGAAGGCCCAACCAATAACAGAAAAAACTTTTAAATGTCCCAAATTCCCTCTAGGCCACCAAAACTCTCATAAACCCATCTTTAAAGAGATTTTTAATAATTTAAATAAGTACAAACCCCATAGTTATATATATTTTACTTATTATATGGTTTTTTTTTATTATATTTCTTTGGTATATTCGAGAAGAAGAAGAAATGAGAATATGAGGTACGACCCCTCCCTCTTCTCTTGCTATCCCTTGTTCGATCACATTGATGTCGGGCTATTTTTTATTTTTATTTAGTCCTACACTCTCCCTCTCTCTCTCTTTTCTTGTTCAGTTGTTACTAACTCACTATAGACTTTCTTTTCTATTTTTATCCCTCACATTCCCTCTCTCTCCCCCCCCTCCCCCCCCCCCTTTCGATAGTCATTGTAAACTATTTTTTTTAGTCTCAATGCTTGAAATCCTCCTTTTTCATTCATAGAACTATCTCTAAGAATGGTTTTATCAAAGTCCATCCTGACAATGGAAATTTTGCAATTTATATAAATAGCAGAGCTTCTTATTATTGGGGGGGGAGAGAGATTTCTGTTGCAAAGAGTTCATAGGCGACGCTTGGGCTACCGCCTCATGCGTCCACGGGGTCTATCGCCTCAAGTCGCCTAGTCTCCTTGACAACCATGGTCCATGGTATTGTGTTTGTTAAACAATTTTGACAATGTATAGTGTACCCTAGGAGATTGTTCACATGCAAACAGAAGTAGCTATGGATGACTCCTGCTCAGAGTAATCAAAGATAGGTTAACAATAAATAATAGATGATCATAGACATAGATAGTATTAAACACCCATAAGAAAGTATTTTTAACAGATTCACCACAACCATATGAAGTGCAATAGCATAACCTCTATAATACTTCAACTTGGCAAACAAGGTACATGGTAGAATAAAGCTCAGCAAGTGTATACATACATCAAGAGAGAGTCCTCCAGAATCATTAGATGATGATCTGCGAGCGCCTAAAGCTTCAAAAGATTCCCCAGGAACTTTGGCTAATGAATTTGAGCGGCTACCAATGGGAGACGGAGATGATATTGGAGATGCAGAACCGTCCACAGAGCTTGAAGCCCTACATAGTTGGCTTTGCAACCGTAAGTGATCTTCAACAAGCATTAGAATCACAATTGCATTTTCTGCTAAAGCCACAGAAAGCTGAGCCGCGTTCTCAGCTTCTGCCTTGGCTTCTTTTGGCGACAAACCCTCAGCTGCAACACCAGCAGCTGCTGCTGCAATAACTTGAGTCTGCTGCAAAAGAAAAGCTGGATGTAGACATTATTGTGATTTTTTTATTTTATAGACAGCAGAAAGTACCAAACGTTCCTTTCTAAAGACAGTAAAAGCAAGGGAAATTTTGGACATTGAGTACTCTTATAACTAATTAAAAACTAAAACGTACTAAAACAGTCAACCAAAAAAAAAAATACCTGCAGCATACAATTGCAAAACTCGCTTACAAATATCATAATTCTATCCATTTAAGTTGGAGCTTTTATATAACCCAATGCAAAAGTTTGACTATCCAACTTAAAGTTGAAAAGAGAAAGCAGAAATGTTGGCATATGAAGAGACGTGATCACATGAAGAGAAAGTTTGGAATCACCCACACTCAAATTGCACACTTCCGAAATAATGTGATAGCCCTAAAAAGCAAGTCCATAATGTTGGGAATGACACACACTATCTAAAGATATGACCTTCTAAACTAGAATGGTGGGACAGGATTTGTGTTGCCAACCCAAATAGTTAGGATAAGACCATCATGAAGAGATATTTGAGAATAATACTTCATATATACAGCAAGAGCTATGTGATTACCCATAATTACTGACAGTGGAACCCACCCATACCACTACAGCAACTCCCATAGGATTTCATCATAATTAATATTGACATACATTCCTTCATCAGGATTCATGTTGCTAATCCCAAATATTTGGAATAAGGCATTGAAAATGATGGCACATTCCTTCATCACCAAACCCAACAGTTTAATCTCTAAAGTTTCCAAAGAATTCTGCAGCTTAGTTTCAAAACTATCAATGCATGACCTTCCTTAATGCCATTGGGTAAGATAGGCCTGTGAACATTTCCCCCATACCATATCAATCTCCTATGCCAAAAGATGACCCACTCTCCGGCATGCCAATTTGAAAAGGGGTGTAAATGAGCTAAATTAGCAAGCTTTAATTCTTGGCTTGCCATCAGCCAACCCCTAGCTTAACCAAGAACCTAGTGAACCAATCCAGAGTCTCAAGCAAAGCTCACAAAACAAATGAGTCAACACCAAGTTCAGGGATGTGTGCATGAACTGATACATCCAAAGAAATAGTACTTGTATGCACTCTCAACAACTTTCACCTGAAATACCATGATGAAATCCATAGGCAAGATAATAGGCCGTGAAACATATTTTTAATTAATTCCTTTAAATGAACCAAAGACATAAAATGCATGCATGTATTCTAAATGGATGAAAGAAACGTTAAAAAACTATAACAAAAACAACGAATATATAATCTAACAATTTCAACTGCCTTCCAGGCACGACATAAGGAAAGAAATAAATTCAAGGGCCGAGAGGCATAGGGCCCCCCTACCAGAACTAAGGGAAAAACAAATGACATTTTAGGAGCACAAGAAAAAATAAATACCAAACCCCCTGTCGGAGATCACAACAAATATGCATATTGCTTCTAATTGCTCCTCAATCACGAGGATGTATCTATTAGAGTTAGAGAAAAAATCATTTGGAAAATTCTGAGGCATTGGGGAAGAATATAATTATAAAATAGAAGAATCTTTGAGGAAAAAAGTCCATCATTACCTGAAGGTGAGTTGTCTCATTGGGAGTTTCTAATCGATTGGATTTCTTGTATTGAATACAAAGAGAAAGGAATTTGCATGCACATTTAATACACATTAATTTTTTTTTATGTACCGCATTTTGTTTACTGCGAATGTTTTTTGTTAAGCACGTAAGCAGTAAGATTTGCAGGAGGGTGCCTCTACATCCCTAATAACCAATTTGAGGATTTTATATCTAGTGCCAGCTAAGCAAATGCTGATGATAAAGGAAACTATTCATGCACCTTCACCAATATTATATGCTGAATCATTGAACCAAGGGGAACTAAACCAGCAAGAAAGAAGTACATGCAATTGGACCCTTGTCAATAATGTACTTGAATCAGAGATATAGATCAAAGAACCATCAAATAATGGAAGGATGGTGGTCTGCCTACTTTCTGCATGTGCTCAAAATTCCAAAAACTATATTTCACCATGAGGCATGCCAGGCCTACTCGCAGGAATTTAAAAACGCTAACCTATGCACACCCTATGAAAGACACGTGTACGTGAGAGTGTTTGGCAGTTTAAACAGGGCCGCACAATTACTAGAGCACCCTCATTTGGATTCAAACAAACTACCACAATGCCCCGATTGGACATGTTTCTGTCATAGGATGCATTCTAGCATTCCTCTTTATCACTCTTGGAGGAAAAAAAAAAATCGGGCAGAATATATTAAAACAGATAAACTGGACTTTTGATTTGGCTCCATATGACCACATTGGGGACTTCATTTGGACATTCTTTTTTTTTAATAGCTATAGTTCAATGGATTAAAAAGAAAAGATAAAAATGTAGACACTGTGACCAGATCTCAAGGCATAATTTCTTAAAAAGTAGATTTAATGAATTATAATGTGGATTTCCTTCCTAATGGTTAAGAAGAGGTCATGAGAAGTCCAGCAGCTTTATTTTTTATTTTTTGAATAGTAAGTCAATCATCTTTGTCTCCAGGAAGATAAAAAAATATAGGATTGTATCAAGAATTATGTACAAAAAAATATGAGAATATCCTCAGGTGTCAGGGATAAACACCAATCACAAGGCATGAGACGTTGGCTCCTATGAGTACGAGCAAAGCGAAACATAGAAACTCGAAAGCAAGCAAACTATATAGAAGGGAGACACTCAAGCAGTAGCTAGCAAAGAGCGATAGTGAATTTTTCAAAAAGTCGAAAGCAAGCCAGCTGTAGGCCCTATGTTGAGTAAGGGGGGTCCGAGCGGAGCGAGACCGAGGGCCCTATCTATTATAGTCAAGGGCTTTGATTCAAAAAACAAGCCTACGAGTGGAATACAAAGAGAGATCGAGCCATTAATACGTTCTTCATCTTCTATAGCATGTTATAACAAGTGTACAGAAGGCATTTTAATGTAATGAAGTTAACATAAGTAAAAGTTGAGGTAAAGAACTTTGATTATTAGCATCCACGAAATTTAAAAGAGGGAGCTCCATAAATTTCAGCAAGTAAATGTACATCATAATACAAACAAATACCCAAAAGTAACAGAATATACAAATAATGAGAAATGTTTGACTATCAAGAGAAAGAACAGTTTTAAAACGCAGAAGTTACCTGAACCTGCAGTTCTCGTGCAGCAAAATCCAGCAAGCCACCCAAGAGCCTTCTCTTGAATATAGGCAGTGATTCCTCTCGTCTTCAAAAATGAAGAGATTAACCAAATAAGATTTCAATGTGGGCAGAAAAATACATACATGTCACCAGTTTATCACCATTTCTATGACCCAAAGAAAATAAATGAAGTTACAATCAGAGAATAAAAAATGCATAGAAAATGTGGACACATGATAGACTCCAATGACTTCTTTTAATCAATCAACAGAGTCCATTCTATGTAGTTTACCTGTCCATTTGGTAATACTGGATGGAAGTCTTCGGCGTCATAGTAGATAATGTCAGTATATTATCTGTATATCCTAGTCTTTCTTCCTTGAACAAAGGCTTAAGCTTTATTGTTTCGCAAATAGTTGCTAAAATCTAACGATTTATGATTTAAATCAAATCTTAGCCTAAAAGACCTGAATTCTAGTCCATATCCCTTTTGGGAGGAATCCTATGGTTCCTACAAATCCACAATTTTGGTGGAAAGCAAGTGCTACTGTTTTTCTTGAGAATTTTGTTATAATTTTAATTTTAAAAAATGGGAAAATAGGAATTATATACCTTACACGCATGTAGGAACAATGTGAGAACAAAAGGGTGTTCAAGAAGAAAGAGATTTGAATGACCAAAATGAGGATGAAATTAATTATTAAAAAAAAACATAATTGATTGATGAATTTGAAAACTTGTTTTTGTTTATTTAGGAATCGATGACTTTGAGCTGATGAGATGATTTTCATACCTTGAAAACTTGTTTGAGTCATCGAGTTGATGATAAAAAAGTTATTTTTTCTTTTTCTGCATTGTGAAATTGTTTGAGTCAATAATTTTTGGAACTAGGGGTACGTTTGGATTGTCAAAAAATGGGAATCCATTCTCAAACTTCTGATCAATAGACTGTTCCTTATTTGTGCGTTTATTCCTGCTAAGGTCTCTAATCTCTTCCACCACTGTCTACCACACATACACAAACAAAAAAGTAAAGAAAGGAAAAAAAATAGAGAAACCAAGATCAATTGCAACACATGATGACTGGATATCAGTAGCCGAAATCATAAGGAGAGCCCAAAGGAAAAACTAAAAAGAGAAGGGAGAACAACAATTATTTTTTTTAAAAGGGGACGATAATTTTAAGAAAAATTGCTCGACAAATAGTTTCCAAATTTGGCAAGCTCAGCTTGCAACTCATATGAATTAAGCCTACTCAACACCTTGCCCATCAACAACTCAGCTTGGTTCTTACTGATAAATGCAATAGAGCATCGAGGATGGAGCTTATATACACCACTCCAAACCCTGCAAACAGCAATCAAACCCAAACCCTACGAGGAGAACCGCAAAAACCAAATCTTCATGAACTAATCATTGGAAGAGGGGAAAGAAGAATAAGGAATCATTATTAAGGGGAAACAAAGAAGATGGGTGTTACCTGAGCTCGGATCCAGAATGGCAATGAGAAGTAGGAGGCGTCAGGTGGGTTCGGCTTTGTGAGAAAGATGATGGTTCTTCAGTCTTTCCTTCAACTAACCTCTTTTATATAGATGAGGTTACTTTTGGAAATATGTATATATAATAGGTTCAAAAAATTAACGTTTAAGGAGAGTGTTCAAAAGGCGTAAGAAACTTACGCCTGAAGACTCGCCTTGAGTCGAGGCTCAAGGAAAATGCCTCGAGGCTTAAATCTCATGAGGCTAGCATCTCAAACTGTGAAGCTTGCTTTATGTCCGAAGCATGTGCCTCATACATTAATCAAAAATAGGTTTCTAGCCACATAATTGAGTCTTGAACATTTAATATTTTTAAGGTGTTTGCCTCACCCATTAATAAAATATGGGATTCTTTTTTTTTGGTAAGAGGCAATATAATACCTAACACACACACACATGCAATTAGACCTAAGGTAACCGCCAAGATGCCACCAGGGTGAGTCCAATCAACCACTCTAAAAGGGCCAGACCAAGGTATTAAGCTTTAGTTTCAGTATAAACATTGGTCGCTAAGGAAGTCCACATGTTTTGAGGAAGTTTAAGGAAGTTACGTAAAAATTTAAGAAAATCTAAGATGAAACTTTAGTGATTCAATACTTAAGCATAAATCTCATCTAGAATGCATTATATTACTGATGTAAGCATGTAGTACTGAAATGTGAAAATCATGTTAAGTGACATGAGTTGTTTACTTGTATGAGCTGTAATTTCTTCTCAACATTTCTCTATAGTATCAAATTTTTTAAACTGTACTTTATCCACTTTGTTAATTAAAGGGGATTAGTAAGGTCATTTTTGTTAACTTTATTTTTCAATGATTATCCATGTTAATTGTTTTAGAAACCTGAAAAACTTATGAATGCACATTAAAGTTGATAAATAATTGAAATTCAATTTAGTTTCTAAATCTATTTCAATCTGCAATTGATGAGCTAAATGTTTTTACATAATTGAATCAATACGTGAAAAGGAGGAGATGGGTACAGTAGGCCCTCTTATAATTAATATTCTATAACTTAATAATCTCTAATAATTAATCAATTTGTAAGGAACCAACTTGGTTCTATAGTGTATAATTAATAATCTCTTATACTTGCTATTTAATAATTTTTTAAGAAAATTTTAGTATATTATTAATTATAAGAGAGGTTTTTATACTATATTATTAATACATAGTTATATGGATCATATAACACTTTATGATGGTTTAGGTATTAGCAAGAGGAAGGGATAAAATTATTATTATATTTTGACTGTGAATAATAAATTACCATATATAGTATAAAGTTTTGGAGTGCTAGCCTTATACATTTGAATCTTTATGAAGTTTATATGAAAAATACAATACATTCAAAAGTAATTATAAAAAGAAAATTTTAATAGACCAACATAGTGATTCTTATATATAATATTCTCTTATAATTAATATGATTTCTTTCCACCCAAGTTATTAATTACAAGAGAGTCTACTGTAGTTAAATAATTTTTAATTTATGAAATACTATTAGGAAATTATTTAATTTTTTCATATGGCATAATATACTAATAATAAAATTATTAGAATAATAAAATTATAATTTATAATAAGGTTAATGCTAACCACACTCTATTAATAAAATTATAATTATAATAAGGTTAATGCTAGCAACACTCTCTTTTAAAGCTAATTACAATTATAATAAGGTTAACGCAAGGGACACATGTCTTTGGTCTTGAAAAAAATAAGTTTAAAGCGAGTTGAACTAGCATTACCATTTCCAGTTAAAACTTAAAAGGCCTTCAACTTTACAAACTTATTCTGTAAACTTCGGTTAACTTCCACCGAAATAATTTTCCAACAAGTTTTTTTTATTTCGGTCGAAGTTTACCGACGTTTACCACGAAGTCCAATATTTTTAAAATACAAGTGGATTTCGCTTCGGACACTACAGAAGTCGACTCAATTTGGCCGAAATTGACCGAATTGATAGCCATATATAACTAAGAACATAAGGTGTGTACTTCATGATTTAATTTATTTTTATAAAAAAACATTAATTTTTATTTCGTTTTCCATTTTATTATTAGTCTAAATCAGCACTTAATTTATATGTCTAATGTATTTTAACTTTTTAAAACCTTGTTGAATATATTTCACTATAATTTTCATAGTAGACATTGCAAATATTTGGAGCCATTCTCTAACATGTCATTCTCTAACATATGTAGTTAGTGACTACTTTATAATTGTTTGTTAGAATCCAAAATCAACCACATGATGATTGAACATTCGTCTTTTAATATGTATATGAACAAAAAAGTAAATCTAAATTTTATCTTTTTTTGCCTAAATTTATTATTTTATGGCTGAATACTTTATATAGTATTACATATATGTGTGTGTACACTCACACACACACACACACACACACACACACACATATATATATATATGTACGAATAATATAAAGAAATAAGACTTCTCTCTGTGCTCTCCAAACCCCAATCCCTCTAATCTTATAACTTCTATTTTAGAGATAACACGTGGATTTTCTCTTTAATCTCCACCGTTCAAGTTTGGGACCCACTATCTCATCCTAGAGCCCTCTATATCTCCACTATTGTAGAGTCTTCTCTTATCTCCAACTCTTGCAGGTTTGGGATCCACTATCTCATCCTAGAGATCTCTCTATCTCCACTATTGTAGAGTTCTCTCTTATCTCCAACTCTTGGGTGTATTAATTTAAGTTTAATACTAAGAAATTTATGATTTTCCTATAAATGTTATTAAAATAATAATAAATTATTATTATAAATTAATTAATTAATACAAATAATAATGTATATCAAATAATAAAAAACTAATACTATTAAAAATAAAATTTATGAAATATTCTTAAAATGTGTTACTGAATATTTAAATAAATAAAAAATATTATTTAATTTTAGATATTCTTAATTATTACCGTGCATCGCACTAGGTCTCTACTAGTATATATATATGTACGTATTACCCTTAATTGATTTTAAGAATCTTTTTTGCAATATTCTTATTATTTTTTTTTAAATGAGGTAGCGTAAGGCTTTCTTGTGAGGCTTAAGCCTCACACCTCAAGGCTTATGCCTCATGCATCTTGAGGTCCTAACATGTCGCCCCACACCTTCGCATTTTAAAATATTGTGTTTAAGTAAAGAAATTACGGATATGCAAAAAGAAAGCTCTAAGTGTATAAGAGGCTATAAGCTCTAAACCAATAAGTAACTAAAGTTTATTTATTGGTTTAGACTTTAGAGGCATTTCCTCTTATTTCTAAAATCTGTAGACATCAAATTAGATGTTTACTAACCAGTCTAGAGTCACATTTTTCTCTTATTTATTATAAATAAGTAAATTAGCTCTGAGTTGTAGAGTTTTCAAATGCATGCTTTCTTTCTTTTCTTTTCTCACTAATTCTTGCCAATCAAACAAATGGAAGGAAAGAAAAGGCTACTTTCTTACTAAATTTTCTACCTAACCGGACCAAAAAACATACAAGAAAAGGCTACTTTATTTTCTTTTTCTCTTCTATTCCTTTCTCGGAAGCCTTTCTCACAAACCAAACAGAGCCTAAATGCTTTGTCTGCATATAATATGAACCTAACCTGTTGGCATTGATATCTGATGGCAGCACCATTATCTATTAATGTTTGGAAATTTTGTATTTTTTTCTCAACTTTAAAGGATTTTTTTTTCAAATCCTACAAATTGATATTGAATTATCGATACACTTCATACAAGTCGATGTCCTGTAATTTTATTTTTCCTATGTTCAACGGTATTGGTATCTCTGGTATCTCAAATATTGATTCATATGTACCGATATGCAGGATAAGATAGTTTTGAAGGATGGTATTGGTATTGGTATCTCTGGTATCTCAAATATTGATTCATTTTGTAGCGATATGCAGGATAAGATAGTTTTGAAGGATAGTAAAAATGATGATTTTAATGACATGAAAATAAAAATTCCAAAATCCAATTCATCAAATAACGATGTGTATCATACTGATAAGCATTATATATATTGACATTTTTCAACTATGGTAAAGGATGATGATTTTAATAGGTGAAAATCAAAATGTTAAAAACTCAAACTCAGTGAATAGTAACCACAACCTGATATTAGTGACTATAATTACAAAAATGAGTAATATAATCATCTAAAGTATTTGAAAATTCGTGTAAATTATCGATAATCTGGCCGAATTATCAATAATTTGCAGTTCATCAAAGTATCGACTTTGGATATTAATTATTTTACAATAATTCGTCAAAATTCTCAATATTTTGCGAATTACCGCATTAGTCAAAAAATTTCGTGAGAAGTTAACTTGAACTTAGTTATAAATATAACGAAGTTTCTATGAACTATCAAAACTTCAACAGTTCGTCGAATTTTTATTTCTTACCACACCTTTCACTCAATTTGAGCCTCTTGCATGAAATCAACTCAAAAGAAGTGAAGATTGATATGGAGATCGATGCAAGGACTTCATGGAATATAGACCTTTTTTGGAGGAAAAAACTATAGAAAAAGTAAATTTTTAATGTTGTTGAATTTTTATGCTTAATTTAAGTTTATTTCATGTAAAATCATAGTAGGTTAAAGTTTCCGATTGATCTCTCGATTGGAAGAAGAAAAAAGTTTTCTAGCATTACACCTTTTTTATTTTATGAATCCTAAATATGGATATCCACATGGTCAGGGAC
This sequence comes from Tetracentron sinense, assembly GCA_015143295.1. Lineage (NCBI taxonomy): Eukaryota > Viridiplantae > Streptophyta > Magnoliopsida > Trochodendrales > Trochodendraceae > Tetracentron > Tetracentron sinense. The sequence goes on along the minus strand of CM026571.1, from coordinate 10,199,790 downwards.
AAGAGCAGGGGTATGGATATGCTCCATAAGGATATACCACTGGCTATGAGCCATATAGATATGTATAGCCATAGATGGAGGTACACGCGACCACGAACCATTACCCACTTAAACCATCAATGGGAGGGGCTGGTGCATGTTAGAGGACAAGTACAAGCATTACATTCAAAAGTATGCATCCATGCACCATCATCTCAAAATGTTGGCCCAGGGGTTGTGACAATCTGCAGAACCCGTACTCTTGTCATTAAGATCAGGACAAAGATAAGTAGATAACTAAGCCTCCGCATAACTCCATGTGGTAATGATATAGCTTTTCTTTGAGGTATAGTCCTATCACCTATGTACTATAGTTGTTGAGTGTTGAAACCCATTCGAGTTTGTATTTCGTTATTTTGAGAATTGGGATATATTAAATACTTTTATGTATGTTACATTCATATATGAAATACTATACCTCCGCCAACGTGTGTCTTCCCTCCATTCCAAATGCATCTCTTATGTATTTTTTTATAAACATTTTTTGATCCCTAATTATGTATTTTTTTAGTCTTTGCTGTAGCATTTCATGAAGTTTCAAACAAAAAATTCCCTGTTTTCCTAATTTTTTGAAATTTGCGAATTATCAACAGGATAAATCCAAACTTAAGTGTGAAACTATGATACTTCGGCCGAAATTTTGTTTTCCCTGACCTACGAAACGGGTTCGAATTCTAAACATTAATCATCTATAGAATAGAAAATAAGGGATATTATTCATAGATTACAATGCCTACTAATAATTTATAGAAATACCTGATGCGTTGGTCTCCAGTGCTAGATCCACCAACCATAGATAGCCATTCTGCACAATGAATTGTAGCTTCAATATCCTGTAAAAAGAAAGCGATGACCAAATAATGTAAATGAAATTGATAAGTTAGCAATAAGGAAGAGATTACAAGATTAAGAAAAATTATAAGTTAATTGAAGCTACAAAAGGAGGGACTGTATCTCTGCATAACTAGTTCCAAAAATTCAAACAAGGCGAAACATAACTAAAATAAAGTAGTATCTATCTTGGACATTCCTTAATGTTTTTCTTGGTTAGGCAATCTACTAGGCAAACTAAATATACAGATAAATAGCTTATACAATGAACTACAGAATCTCACTCCAAGAACAATAAAAAGCTTAATTAACTGCAATAATGTACAAGAATTAGGGGGCGATTGGGAAATCTTATCTGATTTAATAAGAGTAACGTTATTTGATCTTAATTTTTTAGGTCTTTTCATACATTAAATTTGTTTGGCAAAAAACTAAAAATAAGCTCTTAATTTTTAATAAATTGTTTGGTAATACCTAGAGGCTACAAATAGCACCTATTTGAGGGGCTTTTGCATCTTTTTTTTTAAAATGACATAATTAACATGAAACACAAGCCATAAATAGGAGTATAATAGGAAATAACAAAATTTTAATGGGTAAAATTGTTGAAAAAATTGACAAAAATGTCTACCCGCTTTAGCAAAATAAGCTTCGTTTCAAAAAGTAAACTCTCTTCACTTTTTGAAAAAGAGGAAAATTGTCTACTGTCTAAAAAGTAGAGCTGCTGAATTGACGTTGACCAAACTATCTTATTTCGATTTTAGCTCTTATTTTTTAGAATAATTCAAATAAGATCTATAATGGATAAAATTCGTAAAAATGATTTAAGTGTTGGAGGACGGACTCATCTTCGTTGTTGTGTTAACTGATGGGAGACACGTATTCAAATAGAGAACGAATCCGTTCTCTTCAGTATAACGGACCTGTTGTCTTCAGGACAACGTATTCGTTATCCATAAGACAAACGTAGCCGCCCTCCTTGAACAACCGTTATTCTATCTATGTTCCCATACACAACGGACCTGAGCTTTAGTCAGCAACGAGACCGACTCGCATGACGAAATAATCAGGAGGCGATCCTTTTACTCTGTTGTTAGATGAAAAGCACTGTCTTAACATTTAATGCATTTAATGCTAGTCACCTTAAGCTGCTTTTCGACCCCAGACCGACCTTACTAATTGTAGGCTCACACGTGTGACACATAAAGCTCAAGATTTGTCTGACATATTTGGTAATGATAATAAAGCAAGTGGCATGGTCATCCATGACCATCTATGGGCATAAAGAACTAAACCTATAAATACCCCCCAAAGTTTCAGTGTACAAGGATCGCAAATTCTATCAAGAAATTTCTCTACTTAACCTCTTTACTGTTAATCATCTTCTTCCTATTCTAACTTTGTCATCGAAGTATATTACAGGGTGCACACCCTTCACCTTCATCCTTCTACCAGTAAACCAGCATCTGAGGAGCAGCAGTTGACTGACGCGTGGACGTTTCAGAAAATTCTCACACAAAAATTGGCACCGTCTGTAGGAAAGCTTTAAACAAACTTCCCTTTGCTCATATTATTCGCCATGGTTGATCAAACCCCTGTGCCTGTGGTTGAGAATCAAACCCCTCAGACCACTCCCTTTGCACCTACTGTAGTGCAGACTTTTATACCAGGAGTTGGGCAATCTTTTGAGCAACCCGAAAGAATTGTATCTCTAACAGACCGGATTTTATTGTTGTTACAACAACAACAGTCCACTCTAAACCATCAAGCAAGCTTGCAGCAGTCATTTCAAGAGAGGTTGGATGAATACGAGCATAGCATGGTTGAAACGGATGCTGGGACACCCCCAAGGCTTTCTGTTAGACGACAACTCATCCCCTCATCTTCTCCCCCAAGAAGAGCAGCAACACGGCCAGCATCTCCGCGGTTGCAAGAGAATCACGAGAGTAGATTCGTGTTTATTCCTCCTGTTGGTGAAGTTGCTCGTCCCCATTCTCCACCTGTCCAGCAAACAATTGCTAGGCAACGGGATCAGTCTCATGTTGTATCACGGGACCAGAAGTACGTTCGTGATGAACAACATATTCCTTATGCTCCTGCCGAGCTGAGAGAAGCGCGGGTTCATAGTGACCCCAGAGATGTTCAGGATCCCCGTGAGGAGCCACGGGTCCGTAATGCTCAGGAGCCAAATGCCCAGACGCATGATGGGGATCAGAAAACGTGGATGATTCTCAAGGACTTGGAAGCAGTGGTCAGCGCCCATGTCAAAAGCATAGCCGAGAGCTCTTTCGATCAGTTTGCTCAGAAAGCAAAGGATGACGTTGGAACCTCTCCCTTTTTAGATGAGATCAACGAGTCATACACTCCCTTGAGGTTCATGATGCCAACTTTTGTCATGTTCAATGGAAAGAAGGACCCTGTTAACCACCTGTTCGACTTCAAGCATACAATGGCTCTCCGCAATCCTGATGACAATCTTCTTTGCAAGGCCTTCCCGAACAGTTTGTCAGGAGCAGCGGCAAGGTGGTTCAGCAACTTGCCTCCTGGTTCAATCAAAAGCATGGCAGAACTTAGGTCAGCTTTTATTGATTAATATATTGTTAATAAGAAGAAGAAAGTAGGTGCGTATTCCCTCTTTGCCCTGAAGATGAAACCAACGGAGTCTCTGAGGGACTTCATTCAGCGATTCACTAATGAGGTCTCTAACATCGATAAGATCGAGGACAGTAGCTGTATAGCTGCATTCAAGAATGTTGTCCTAAAGAACTCCAAAATTTATGAGTCTCCTGCTCTTGACTACCCCACCAACCTAGATGACATGTTGGTTCGTGCTGCCAAGTTCGGGAGATTAGAAGACGACACCTCAGTCGTAGCCTGGCCAAGGGTTAAGGGAGTGGAAGCTGTGGAGAGGGTAGACAGAGCATCCTCATCGAAGAAGGGGAAGAGGCCGAGGTATGAGTCTTCCAGCGACGAGGAATCACAATGGAGAGCACCAAGAGAAAGGATTGTGTATGTGGATCAACGAGATCAGCTGGATCGGGGCCCGTATGAAGTGTATCAAAATCAGAACCAATAGCAGAGCAGAACGGACAGGCGTCTTGTTCAGCCCAATCAGAGTTATCATCAGCAAGAGAGGCGCTCTTATTAGCCCAATCAGGTGCAGCCCAGGTACGATCAATGCCCTAAAGAGCAAGGCAATCACACAACAGAAAGACGTCATTTTCCAGCATGGACTGATCAGGTGAATTTCACGGTTAGCCCATCGACTATCATGAAGTTAATGGAGAACGAGTCTTATTTCGAGTAGCCTACACGAGCTGTTTGTGACGTCACCTCGGGACCACGGGCACAGGAGTACTGCCATTATCATAAGTGTCGTGGTCAAGTCACTAACCTTTGTCAGATCTTGAGGGAATATCTGGAGAGGCTAGTCCAGGAAGGCTATTTGGGAGAGTACGTAGAACCTAGTAATGGTGCAATGCGTGCCAGGGAACCACCGCCTCTGCCCCATATTGAAGAACCTTCAAATCCTGGTACTAGTGGTGGAGAACGAGGAGGAGCTCCTATGGGTACGATCAATGTCATCCACCGTGCTCGGACGCCGGCGGTAGACTTGGAGCAGGATTTCAGGGCGACGACGAGGAAGCTGTGTCATATGACTAAGGTGTGCCAGGTACAACCAGCAATGAGAGACATCGATCAAGCTCTTACTTTCTATGATCACGACATGTCAACCGTGGTCAGGCCTCATTACGATGTCGTCGTCCTCACTATGAGAATTGGCGACTTTGACATCAAGAAGGTGTTTGTAAATTCAGGGAGTGCGGCAGTTATTCTTTATCTCTTCACTCAGATGAAGTTAGATCCAGCTTCGCTTGTTACTACTCAGACCCCGTTAGTTGGGTTTAATAGGAGCTCAATGCGGCCCTTGGGAGAAATCGTCCTATTTGTCGAAGTCGGACTAATTGTCTTGCCAACATGATTCTCCGTCCTCGACGCACCGTCCCCGTACAATGCCATTCTAGGACGATGGTGGATCTATGAGATGAGGGTTGTTCCGTCCTCATATTATCAAATGCTGAAGTATCCTACCCAGGACGGGCCAAGAGAGATCAGGGGAGATCAATTGGCATCCCAAAAGTGTGATTACACTCCACCCGAGGTGCCCAAATAGCAATTACAGTGCAAAGCCGTAGAGGAAGAGAGCTCAGGTGAAGCGTTGTGCAGACCATCTGTTGAGCCCACAAAGAGTGTTAATTTGGGGACAGATAAGGAGCTGAAGATGCTACAGATCGAGACCAGTTTGACAACGGAGGAGGAGGCTGAGATGTTGTGCTTTTTGAAGGAGAATCTTGATGTGTTTGCCTGATCGCATAAAGACATGACGGGAATCAGCTCGGAAGTCATTTATCATCACTTGAACATTGATCCGTTGTCCATCCTGTCAAGCAAAAGCCTCGAAGACTTGCTCCTGCTAATCATGATGTTGTCAATGAAGAGATTGACAAGCTTATCCAGCACGGGTTCATTCAAGAAGTTTAGTACCCAGACTGGATAGCAAATGCAGTAGTTGTGCCAAAGAAGAGTGGAAAAGTGAGGGTCGGCATTGATTTCACAAATGTAAATAAAGCTTGCCCAAAAGATTTTTTCCCTGTACCAAGAATTGATAGACTTATCAATGCTACTGCTGGCCATGAGATGTTGTCTTTCATGGATGGGAATTCAGGTTATAACCAGGTTCTTCTTACTGATGGTGATCAGGACAAGACTGCCTTCATCACAGAGCGTGGTCTATTCTGCTATCGAGTTATGCCATTTGGTCTCAAGAATGTTGGTGCCACTTATCAGCATTTGATGAATTTGATGTTTGGGCATTTACGCAGCAAGACAATGGAGGAGTATATCGAGGACATCGTGGTGAAGAGTCACGTACGGGCAACTCTTGTGACGGATTTAGTTGAGCCTTTCTCTATTCTTCGAGTTTTTAATCTAAATTTGAACCCGGAGAAGTTCATATTTGGTATCACCTCAAGCAAGTTTTTGGGCTATCTCGTTAATTAGCGTGGCATTGAGGCTAATCCAGCTCAGATCTGTGCTTTGTTAGACATGCCAGAGCCAAGGACGAAGAAGGAGATCTAAAAGCTAACATGACGTATTGCAACTCTCAATCGTTTTATCTTAAAGTCCTTTGATCGTTGTAAGCCTCTCTTCGAGCTGTTGAGGAAGGATTCAATATTCAAGTGAACTAAGGAATGCTCTGAAGCTTTTGCTGCTCTTAAAGATTTTTTGGGCTCTACTCGCATCCTCTTCGTACCTGAGCTTGGTGAAGTGCTATATCTTTATTTATCTGTTTTGGAGCAGACAATTGGCTTCGTGTTGCTGAGAAGTTGTGACGGTGTGGAGAAGCCTATTTATTTTATCAGCAAAACCTTTCTCAAGGCGGAGTCCAATTATAGCAAACTCAAGAAGGTATGTCTTGCTCTAGTATTCTCTACTGAAAAGCTTCGTCCTTACTTTCAAGCTTATACTATTGTTGTCATCACAACGCATCCCTTGAGAATTGTGCTGGGACAACCTGAGTTGGCAGGGCGAATGTCAAAGTGGGTTGTTGCACTCAGTGAATTTGACATTCAGTATTGAACAAGGATATCAGAAAATGGACAAGCCATGGCAAATTTTCTATATGATTTTCCTGTAGAGAAGGTCGGGACAGAAGTAGATCCAGATCGTCACGAACTCCCAGACGATGTTGAGGACGGGAACCATGAGCAAGACGGAGTGCATTAGCAAGACGGATTGACAGCGTGGAATGAGTGGGTCTTATATGTAGATAGATCATCTAATGCCAGTGGTTCAAGACTTGGTGCTATGTTTACTAGCCCTGAGGACGACAAAGTTCAGAAGATGACACGTCTAGGCTTTTCTACCTCAAACAATGAAGTTGAGTATGAAGCATTGCTGCTTGGGCTGCAGAGTGCACATGACTTGAGGATCTCGAAGCTGAGGGTATTCTGTGATTCTTAACTCATGGTGGACCAGATGAATGGCGTCTATGAATTCAGAGATGATAGAATGAGGCGCTATGCTGCACTTCTCCGTGATTAGTGTGAGGCCTTTGATGTTGTTGAAATCAAGCATATTCGGAGAGATGACAACAGGCATACAGATGATTTGGCCTATATTGCTTCCATGTTGCAAACTGATGAATCAAAGACAGTCCTTGTGGAGTACAAAGAGTATCCTTCTATTACACTTCAGCCACAGCGGGAAGTGTTATTCATTAATACGGTGCCAAGTTGGATGATGGGCTTGACAACGTATTTGAAGGACGGAGTCCTCCCCATCGATGCAAGAGAATCAAGACGGATACAATACAAGGCACCCCGTTACGTCCTTTTGCATGGAGAGCTGTACCGAAAATCATTTGGAGGGCCACTTCTGAATTATGTTCATCCTGCTGATGTTGAAAGGATTCTCGCTGAGCTACACGAAGGAATTTGTGGCATTCATTCTGGAGGACGGACAATTGCTCACTATGCTCTGGGGCAGGGATATTTTTGGCCTTATATGCAAGCAGATGCTCAAAAGTATATAAAGAAGTAGCCAATGTCAACGTCATGCCAGACTAATCTATGCTCTCGCTCAAGAGCTCAATATCGTGTCTCAACCTTTGTCATTTGCATGTTGGGGACTTGATATTGTGGAACATTTTCCTAAAGCTCCAGGCAATATGATCTTTCTATTGGTGGCCACAGATTACTTCTCTCGATGGATAGAAGTTGTTCCCCTTGCACGCATCAGAGAGCGGGAAGTAAAGAAGTTTATTTGGGAGCACATCATCTGTAGGTTTGATATTCCTCAGTCCATCATTTCTGATAATGGGGAAACAGTTCACGGGGAAAATCATTGCTGAATTTTGCAAGGAGCTCAAGATCAAGCATATCTTCTCATCTCCATATTATCCTCAGGGGAATGAGCTAGCCGAGGCAGCTAATAAGAGTCTGTTGAATGCACTCAAGAGAAGATTAGAAGATTCTAAGGGGAGGTGGACGAGTGAGCTGCATAACGTGTTGTGGGGGTATAGGACAACGCCACGGAGTCCTATAAATGAAACTTCGTTCTCCTTGGCGTATGGAATAGAGGCCGTTATCCCTACGAAGATCAGTCTGCCCACAATACGTTCTCGAATGAGCAAGAAGACGGGAGAGAAGGACAAGAATATCAAGTTAATGGCTCTTCATTTAGATTTGCTGGATGAAAGACGAGAAGATGTCAGTATCCAGATGGGGAGATACCAACAGCAACTGAGAAAGGCATACAATAAGAAAGTGCGGAGGAGGGTCCTTCAAGTTGGAGATCTCAATGTGGTATTAAGGTTGTCACATGTATGTCATTTACTTTATGATTGTAAAGTTATTACTTTCTTATGTATTTCATTGAATGTAAGGTTTTCGTATTTAGATTGTATTGCCTATACTTGGCTATTATTAGCATGCTTACCTTTTTTAACTTATAGAATTTTTAACTCTCATATGTATGATTAAAAATATAGTTTAGAAACTTCATATAGTTTGTTTTTAGCTTATACTTGCATTAAAATAAGTTTTATGCAATGTATCCAAGTTTTTTCTTTTGTATCAAAGCATTTCTTAGTGTATATTAATTTTTTCCAATGTATCTAAGCGTATCCACGATATGTATCCTAAAATCACTTGACCAATACGCCCTTCAATACCAATATTTTGAACTATGGCTAAACTGCAATGCAAATTTTCAACACTATGCTAATCATGACAACAGACACTACTCCAGGTATCTAGTCTAGTACTAAAAATTGAAATCTTAAGCAAATAAAAATTTAGGAGCATGTGTATAGATGCACAAATGTAATGCTACTAATTGCGTGTGTGAAATTTTGTGCATGCATGCATACATAAACATATTGCCATGGACTCCATAGACATTGACAAATTTTTATGTGTTAGCAAGAAAAATCTATCAAGCTGCAATTGAGTCAAACAAATGATGCTAAGAAACATGCAAGGACGGAACTCTATCATGTAGCAAGTATAAGTAATAAATCATATCAAAAAAGAACAAAAGGACTGACAAATAATAAAGGACCTGTAATAAGTCCATAGTTACTGGAAATGTTCAAAAACCACAACTTAGAAGGAAAACAAAAACAAAATGTGGAAGAAGAATATCAACCTTCCATCCATCCTTCTGGCGCATTGAATGCTCTAACATGATAATCAGGAAATTGTGTATGAGATCTTCTATGTCTCCTATGGTCGCACCATTAGAATATTTAATTGAACTCATCTGTAGGAACAAGTAATCATTTAGAAAATGTAGAATGAGGACAAAATATACAACAGCACGCATTTAACAAAAATGGTATTGTTGTTCATTAGCAAAAAGTAAAAAACTAAAATTTGATCAGAAGAATTTACAAGTATTTCATGTTTTAGCAAGCACTACATCTTCATTAACATGACAAGCATAGCATAGAACATCTTCGATTTAGGATGAATCATAGTTGTACCTCATAATTAGAAATAAGAACCTCCAAAATCCACTCAGGCCATTCTTCCATTCTAGTAAGACTACTTCTGTTCTCAGGATGACTGCAAGCCAAAAAAAGAAGATCCTGAAATCATATAGAAAGAAACAGTTCAGAAACTAAAAGATAAATAGGGAAAGGTTCTTATAAGGGAAAGAAAGAAAGACTGGACAACTAACAATATTATACATTGTGAAATAAAGTCCTATACTTCTGAATACCATATGCAGACCACATGGAACCTTTTGAGATGATCATAACTTCTAGCGATTCATTAAAATATCCCCATATTCCATTCATACACCGGAGAAGATGAGGCAAATTTGTGAAATGATTATGAACAAAAAAAAACATAAAAATTCCGATCGAATTGTTTATAAAGAGAGGGGTTTCATTTTTCTATCACCCCATTATTTTCTTTATTTTTTTAATTAAGAACAAGAAATTTTATTCGGAAGAAAGAATTTATGGCTAGGGAATGAGGCTCTTTGCCCTAGTATTTTACTTACGAAAGATCAGTAGTCATAAAAAACCAACTGACTTCATTGAGACCAAAAATAGCAAGTATCAACATAACCAAATTCTCTGAGGACCTTTGCCCAATTTCGAGGATCCCGCCATAGTTCTTCTCTCTCCAACCATGGTTTACAATATTGGTTTGTAATGCATATCACACAATTGATATGGTATTTTGGGTTACTGATACAACCAAACTGTAGTTCTGTGTTTCCATAACATATACTATGTTTCGGTTGCAATGCACATTGAAACGATACAATCAATGGTTGTGAAGGCGACCTGAGGTGACATACCCCTCAGACGCCTGAGGCGGTAGCCTGAGACGCCCGAGGCAGTAGCCTGAGGTGTCTGAGGCATCACCAGATGTACACTGTTGTAGATATCCCTCCCAATATGAGATTTATATATAATGCATTTCCTTGAATAAGGGGCCCTATAATTCATATAAATTACAAAATCCCTATTGTCAAGATGCACTTTAATAGAAACATCTTGGGAAATAGTTCTAGGAATAATAAAAGGGGGTTTCAAGTGTCAGGAATTATAAATAAATAAATAAAAGAACAAAGTCTACTATGATTGTCAAAAGGGGGGAGAGAGAGGGATTGTGAGGGATAAAAAAATAGAAGGAAACAACAGTCTACAGTGACAACCGAATAGGAAAGAGAGATGAAGAGGAAGAAGAGATAGAAGAGGAAGAGTATAGGATTGAATAACAAATAAATAATAGTCTGAAAGTCAATGTGACGCCAAATAAGGGAGAAAGAAGAGGGGGGAGAGGGGGGAGAGGCAGAAGCTAGATATCTTACTCTCTTTTATTATTTCTTCCTTCTCAATTATACTTGAGAAAAGTAATAAAAAACATATAACAAGTAAAATATATATAATTATGGGGTCTACACTTATTTAAATTACAAAAAACTTACATATAGGTTTATGAGAGTTTTGAGGACCCTAGAAAGAATTTGAGGCATTTAAAGGCCTTTTTTGTTATTGGGCCGCCTAAGAGACGACTAAAGGCGGTCATGAGCTCAATCATCTCACCGGAACAAGATGCATTTGTGGGAGGCCGACAGATCCTGGATGGGATTCTGATAGTCAATCAATACATAGATGAGTGTCTTAGGTCAAAGGTGTCGGGCATTCTTTGCAAAGTTGATCTGGAAAAGGTATATGACCATGTCAACTTGGAATTCTTAGATTACGTGCTTGGTAGGATGGGTTTTGGTGCAAAATGACGACAATGGGTTAAGGTGTGTATTTCTACAATGTTTGTCTCCATTCTCATTAATGAGTACCCAGAGGGATACTTCCAAAGCTCTAGGGGGTTGAGGCAAGGAGATACCCTCTCTCCGTTTCTTTTTGTGATTGTCTCAGAGGCCTTAACTTGAAGGCTATCTAGAGCGGATGGCCCTGTTTTCGATGGATTTTCGATAGGCGAGACCCAATTGAGTATCTCTCATCTCCAATTTGCAGATGATACACTCGTTTTGTGCGGCACCTCATGTTCTAACTTGTTGGCGCTGAGGTGTCTCTTTTTCACTATCATTTATGCTATGTTTGGTTGCCGAGAAAATAAGTAAAAACATGGAAAAGAAAAGAAAATTGGACAAAATATAACTAAAAATTGTATTAAAAATCCAAAACTTTCTTTTCTTTTCCATGTTTTCACCTATTTTCTCAACAACCAAACACAGCATTAGTGGCTTAGGATAGTCATTGTCATCCTAAACGTTCTAGAGGTTTGAATCTGAAACCGTTAGCTCTAGTGAACAAAGCTCTATTGGGAAAATGAGTTTGGAGATTCAGAGTGGATCGTGGGTGTCTATGGCATTCAATAATAGTAGCTAAATATGGTGAGGAATCTGGGTCACATGGGTGGTCCATAAAGCTCACAAGGTAGGCTTGTGGAAGGGTATTATGACTGTCGCCAATCTAGTTGTGCTTTATTTTAGGTTCCAAGTAGGCCGAGGGTCCGAGATTCACTTTTGGAAAGACATTTGGTGCGGATCTACGAAACCAAAGGACGACTTTGGAACTCTCTTCCGTTTAGCAATAGATAGGGACGCTCTAGTGGGGGACTGTTTTGAGTTACAAGTTTCGGGGGTCGTATGGTTCCCAAAGTTGAGACGCGAATTAAACGATTGGGAAATTGATGATCTGGATCATCTCTTTGTATGGCTTGGGTCAGCCTCTTTGAGGGCTCAGGGTGGAGATGTCAGGGTTAAGTCTAGGGGTAACAAGGGTCGATTTTCAATTAGGTCACTACTTCAATCCCTAGGGTTAACTCCAAATGCTCCTTTCCCTCATAGAATTGTATGGAATCTAGGAATTCCCTCAAAGGTGTCTTTTTTTCTATGGAATGCGACTTTAAATAAAATTCTTATTTGTGATCACTTAAAATCTAGAGGATGAAGTTTGGTTAACCGTTGTTTCCTGTGTCTTCAAACAGAAGAGTCAGCGGACCATCAGCTCTTGCATTGCCCCATTGTGGGTGTAATCTAGGGATATTTCCTATCTCGAATAGGTGTGGATTGGGTCTTCCCTTCACAGCTTCTTATCAGATAGTGCGCAGAAGGCAATTTGGGCGGTCTTTCCTAGGGCTATTTTATGGGCAATATGGAAAGAGAGAAACATGAGTCTTCGAGGATTCTCCTTCTTCCCCCCATCGTATTTATTCTCGTACCCGTTTGTTGGTTCTAGAATGGGCAGCCCTTCGGCATGAGAGGGTGGATCTAAGAATCGTATTGGGGTGATAGGATGCCTCTCTTCACTACCAGGCATCCTAATGTGTGCTTGCTCTTCTGCTTATTCTGTTATATCTTGTTTTTTCCTGTTATATCTTGTTTTTTCTTGGGTTTACACTCTTGCAAACTCTTTTCTTTGTAGCTCTCTTTTGAATAATACATTGTTCACATTATCGATCAAAAAAATAGAAAAATATGGAAAACAAACAATGCAAATGAAGAGATTTAGGGTTACCTGGCTTCACACCATAGATTCACACCATCCTTTCACGGGAGATTCAAAAGCATAGCAATTGGGGTTATGGATTTTCAGTTCATAGGGGCAATACGGGATCCGTAGTAGGCGAGAAAATCACATGTTTGATCAAGTATGCTACTAATAGATCTCAAGCTATCATTCATTCCTTGTCTTTAAAAATTCATAAAGGAGAGTACTTATAGAGAAAAGAAAGAAAACCCTAAACATAGTCAATTACTCATAGAACCCTCATTACTAAAATAACCCAAACAAATAAAATAAAACTAACTAAAATAACTAATAGGAGGGGCGGCCATCTATGAGGGGCGTGCCATTCGTAGCCCTTGAAACCTCCATCTCCCTTCAAGAACACGATCCAACAGTTTATCTCCATCAAGAATATGATCCAACGGTGGATCTCCATCAAAAGCTCGCACTAAGTCCATATACAAGTCATCCATCCATAATGAGACTTGTGTAGGGGCTCTCTTCTGCCTCCGCTGGTACACTCGAACACTAGATGATCTCATGTTCGCATCAGAGGGTCCCCTAGAATTTGTAAAGTAACCAGCTGGACTCCCGTTAACCAACATGGAGTAGGTTACAGCTCAATAGCATGCCTTCATCCACCCCTCCATCTAGCACCAAAGTCTAGGTGTCTCAACATGTAATCTAGAAATTAGAAAATCCCATTTCATGTGATCATATGCCTTCTCCATGTCCAATTTGCGTAACCACCTCAGCCTACCATTCTTAATCCTAGAATCGAAATATTCATTGGTAATCAGGATAACAGGAACCTATCCAAGATTTGCCTATCCTTCATGATGGCCCCCTGGGGAGGTGAGATAATTAACTCCATTACCTCCTTCACCATTGAGGTGAAGACTTCTTCTTCACCATAGAGGTGAACATTTCTGCTAGAATCTTATAGAAACCACCTACTAGACTGGTTGGCTTAAAGTCTTTGGAGAAAGGGTTGTTGCTTGGATCTTGGCAATGGGGGCTGTCTGTTGGAGCTTATGGAAAGAAAGTAACCACTATAATCGAGGATGATGCAATCTCCGAAGAGAAGTTATAGAGGTACATCAAAAACTCCCTGTTTTCTAGTGTTCTCATTCCAGAGTTTGGAGGCATCATAACTTTGATTTTTTTTGTGTATATCATTCGTGTACTCCATTTTCCTTTCTTGGGAATGTACAACATTCTTTATACAGTCTGTTTGGGCCGGGAGAGTGTGCAGATAGAGGCCTTGCATTCGATGTTGCAACTGCCCCACCCCCTGCCCAGGCTGCCAATTACTTATCCGCAAAATTCCTAGAGCTCTGCTAACGCAATGATCGGGTGTTTTGACCAACTGCGACCAGAAGGTGAAGCCAATCACTAAAGTCACGAAGGCGAAGCCACAGTGACCAAGGAGAAACAATGACATGACCAAAGGTCCGTGGCTCTTTGTTTGGCTGTTCTCTTATCTCAGCCATTGTTAATTATATATCTGATTAAAATCTTATACTTACCTTAAAAGAAGAGTTTATTGCTATGGCTACTTATCTGAGAAACTTCAAAATATGTAACCTATTAATACAGTTTATCCCTGTTAAGCTGGATACATGCGTAAGTGAGACTCATAGTCTCAGAGGATTAATATGACATCCATACAGCTTGCAAGAGATAAACAAATAAGTACACTTACATTTTTTTATGGATAGAACAGTAATATGACATGCTTGCTTCTGTCTGCAGTTTTTTATGGTTTTATACAAAGTTTAAGAGAGATCAAAATTGATTTGCATCAAAACACATGCAAACCATAGCCGATAAACGTTCTACAATTTCCACTGTGCTCATGCAAATATCTAATACATCTTACTAAAACCCCAAATGCCATAAACAAGATTTCCTACACTAAGGCATGCTAAGAAACAAAGGTGGTACCTGTATAGCTCGAATTTGAAATGCCCTAGATGCATATGGAAGTGAATAAAGAATAACCAACAAAAGCTGGAGATGTTCAAAGCGGTGACCATAATCATAAAGGTTCAGCCCGTCATCCGTTGAAGAAGCATTTATCTGAAACAAAAAAAATAAATACATATGAAACTTACATTTCTCGTATTCAGGATATATGATTGCCACAAAAATGGGATATCAATGAAGACAAAATAGATCCACAATAACTCTTTAAAATTGGTGTGCTAATGTAATTCTTGTTTTTAGAACAATTAAATTTTAAAAAACAATTATATATATATATATTTAAAAAAATGAAAAATAGCACTTAAATATATTCTCTAAGTGATTCTTTAAAAAAATATGTAATTCTTGTGCTTATGTAATTCTTGGTTTTAGAATATGAGTGACCCTCATGTAATATTTGATTATTTGTAGATACAAATGTTATTTGAGTTTATACACTCTGTATGACTATTGGATGTTTCAAACAAATGTATCATTGTAATTTTGGCTGTTAGAATATTATATATGCCCATCAACAAGTAGTTTTGCCCCTAGAGTTATTTTACTTGTTGTCCAAAATTGCTTTAGTATTATTATGAGTTATGAGCATGTAATCATGCCTCTTTATCCATTTCCTGAAATATTAATGGTTATTTCAAGAATTTCTATAATTTCTCCCAAATTCTCCCAAGAAAAATCAAAATATTACACTATATTAAAATTTCTTGTGAAATTTCCCGATTCCTAGGCTGCGAAATCTTCTGCAAAATCAAATTTTAGAGCCATGTTTAGAGGAATGTTGCCTATATCATAGAAACATGTCTTCTAGCAATATATTGAACATTATTTTCAACATCTTAGTATACTTTTAAGTTTTAACATCCGAAGATAAATGAATGAAGGGAAACATTATTAATCAATCAAGATGAAAGTGCAACAATAAACACAGACACAATTTTAGTAGAAAGAATAAACTGTCTTCCAGACGAAGTAGACAGCACCAAGAACAATAAGTGCAACATAATGGTTTCTTAACAAGCACTTAATACCTCTTCAGAATATTGTTGTAACATAGCACCATCTAATAGATATGAAACAGAGGGTTGATGGAAGGTCCATCATGAAAATGATATTGTTGGCTAACGTCAAACTAACATTCTGAAACTCAGATTCTTTAAGAAATGGGTCTATGAGGTCCCTAATTGGGTTTGCTCTATTCAATGAAAATTTATGTCTTCTTATTTGTTTTGTGGAGTCGTTAAAAGCTTATGTTAAGCTTATTTTACACTGAGTGTTCTGAAGTCTAAAATTATATTGACAAAATAAGCAGTCACCTCACAAACGTAACTAGATCTAGGAAGTAGGAACACTTCAACTGGTTACGGATCAACAATTTGAAATTCAATCTTGATGGGACCACCTCCAGATCTTTTTTCATTGACTATGAACCTCAATTTGATTGGGTCCGGTATCGTAATAAAACCTTTTTTTTTTATTTTAACAAAAATGTTTCTCTGGGAACTTCTGATCTAGCCATAATAAATAAAATTCAAAAACTAAAATATGTATTTTTCACTATAGTACTATTCAATTCATATTAATAAAGTATGCCGAATCCTGGAAGTTGCTGACTCCCTAATTTTCCAAATGGACCAGCTGACTTTCCATGCACTATTGAATCATTTTTTTTTTTTCAAAATGAGAACTACTGTGGCCCTTTTCCCAGAGAAAAGTGTTTTGGATTTCCAAAATCCCCACCCCCCCCCCCCTCCCCTCCCTTTAATGATTTTTTTTTCTTTCCATTCAGTGCATTTGTCAATAAGACTCGAACAGATCATGGAAAAGTGTCAAGCTAATCACAAACTGTAATCATGAGGGTCGATCAATGCCTGAATGACCTAATCTATAGACTGACGAAAGAAAAGCAATAAACATCAAGAAATTCTTTAAGTGAAACTGTGTACATGCCTGATTCATGTTTACAATCTACATCATAAAAATAAAATAAGATTAAGAACAATGCTGCTCCTGACTCACACAGTACTATTTCTTATTAAGGAACATGCAAATTCTAAGAAATCAATCTGCAAGGAATCGATTCAATAAAGATAAGGGTAAGGCACAATAGACCAATGCTGCTCCTGACACACAAGATTATTTCTGTCAAGGAGCTTGGAAAGTCTAAGAATGTCAGATGCAAGGGACCCAATTGTAATACTACCAAAAGGAAGGGGTCTTGGTAAACCTCCAACAAGTAGCAAATGGATAGCTTTCAGAAAATCAAGAATTGTCGGGACAAACACGAACAGTGATTAGAATGACAGCATACTGAATTAGAAGAAAGAATTAACTACAGAACAGCCATACTGAATTGGAAGAAAATATTCTCGGCAGTGATTGTAATATTCGTGACAAAGATCATATAAACAACTTTCTCAAAGTGGAAAGGAACTGTTAAGTTGAAAAACATAAACATAAATCGCAACCCTAATTCACACGTAGACTGAAAAGTTTAGAAAAAGAAATCAATCAATGGATATAAATACAGTTCCCACAACTGAGGGTGAAAACGACTGACCGAAATTATTGTATGTGGCAAAAGCGATGCTTATGCTTCCCAAAGTCAAAAAAGATTTCAAAAATAAGTCCCCATATGTTAAGGTTGAATAGATTTCACCAGAATGACAGCATTGGAGGAAAGTATGCTTACTTGATGTTTGTATGAAACATGCATATCATCATTAAGAAAAACCAGACATAAATGAGAAAATAGAACCAACAATGTAGCATACCGATGCTCCCAATAAAGACATGTACACGTTGCTAGTCATAAGCCTCTGTGGCGCCGCTTGAAAAGCCTTTTGTAAAGCAAAAAGTAGAAGAGAAACTTTATCACCAAACATGGTACCACCTCCATCGGGCAACCCATTTCCCAGAATATTACTTGTCATGTTTGGAGGAGCATGTAAACCAAACTTCAGATGCCCTGATGTCACCAATGCCCCTAACAGGCTGATAATACTAACAACAATTCCATCACCATTATCAACATTGTAAACATTATTCCTCGCATTGTCAGCACTTATTGAAAAACTTATGCCACCCAAATTCTTTACGAAAGGATTCTCAGAAACAGATGTCATTCTTTCGATATTGGAGCCAATGGAGACAGCACTGGATCTGCCACCACTATCAAAGGACTGAGATTCAGAACCTTTTTCATGAGAAACCAATTCTTTTTCCTCAACTGATACTAGATCATCATCCTGACTTCTTTCCTGACCCTTACTACCGCCATCTACTCCAACCCCCTGAACTGACACACTCTCATCATCCTTTATGCTAGAATTTTCTGAAATACTATGGTTACCAGCTTTTGCCTCCCGTTGCAGCAAAACAAGAAGTATTTCTATCCCTCCACAAGATATAAATGACTCCGCAAATGTGTGAGCTCTAGATGTATTTGGTTGTACCACCAACCTGTAGATCAGGTGCAAAACCCTGGCAACCTGCAAGGACACGTTGATAGGAATTTATTCCAAATAAAATTGTCATAAAACAGTCAATATAGAATCCCTTTGAGATATCAGCCTAAATAATCAGCACTTCAGACCCATAAGCAGGAATTGTGGATATGCTTGACGGAGGAGTGTTGCCTAAGTTCAGGCTGAGACACTCTGGACACAAAACCTAAAGAGCAGAGTCACTTGCATAAAAGATCATTTCTTCAAGAAAAGAATTTGTCAAATGTTTTTCCAGAAGAACAGAACTCAGAATTATGAACAAACAACAGTTTAAAAACTTACACAATAAGGTGCATAGGGGGATGAAATGTATGTAAGAGTTCTCAGAGAGAGAGATTAAATGAGAAAGCCTCAGGTCAAAATACTCAAAACTCATTGCCCTGAACAAGAAAGGAACTTGTGAAGAAAATTTACAGAACAGTAGAAATCCAAAAAACAAGAATCCAACATTTTAGATGATCAGATAGCACACACACACAGAGCAATGTGAGTGTGTTGATGACTCTGAAAACTGTTTAGATATTAGGCACAGCAATACCATTAACACATCAATTGAATAAAAGAAACTAAAAAAGAAACAGATAATACAAAGGAGAGAATACTCTACTAGGAAATTTAAGGTACCTGATTAGGCTGTGGACACTCAGCCACGAACCCAAGCAAACAGCGGATATCATCAACAGCCAATGAAGGAGATGCTGCTCCCATTAAGAGTTCAATAACCACTAAAAGCTCGTCAACCAAGGCATTCATTTCGCCAACCGGGCGTGGTTCCTCATGCAGTGAAAAAGTATTCACAGAGTCCTTTTCACGAACAGTCCAATAGCATCTCCTGCAGCTATCGAGAAGCATCTGGATGGCATTAGCATCTCGCATTGCTGATGACTCTGTGAAAACCATGTCTGCAAGTGATGATAGAAGCTTCTTCTGTAGTCCATAGTTGCATAAGCTCCACATTTTCAGATCCAACAGCAATGTACCAAAAAACTGCACTTTAAGTGAGTGATTACTTTTCTGCGATTGACATAAAAAGACAATTGCTGCAACTAGTTCCTCATCACCCACTCCATTTTGCGTTCCAATATCAAGTGAAGACAGATTTTGGAGCAGATAGTTTAAGATTCTTGACAAAACCTCAGGCCCCCTCGTCCGACACAATTCTTCATTATTTCCAGGATGTTGAATAGCCATGGAAATAATTCTGAAGATTGGAGCAGAAAGAGCAGCTGTAGCCAAAGACAAAGGAAGATTCCCATGTTGTGGTTCCAGGGTGTCCTTATGAACATTGCTTACTGCCAGTGGAAGTAAAGACATGGGTCCTCCACAGGCCAAGGCCCACAAAGACTCTACAGGGCGCAATCGTGTAGCAATGTGAACTTGCCCAAGAACCTCAGCAGGTTTTCGGTGTGTGCCTGAAACATTACAAAAAGTTGAAATTCAATATTAAAAAAAACTAGGACTCCCTGGATTGTTTTAGAAACGGTACACAAAAGAAACAGTTTGAAATTTCTGAGCTAAATTAGCAAAAGAACTCATTACAAGAGTTGGAAGCTTGCATCAAAACAATACCATGGCAGGCTAACAGCCACAAGTTAAATATAGAAGAAACAAAGTTCAGCAGGTCTAGGGTTTTCCTTATCCAAAGACTACAAACAAACAAAAATCAAGAAGCACCATTGTTAACAAGGGACTCAAAGACATAGCCTCCAATGAATCTGGAAAATATGAACATGAACAACCCTATCCAAGATGAAAGGCATCAAATATATCAAGAAAAGTGGGAGTAAGAAGACCTCAAAAAAAAAAAAAAAAAACAATTTGCCTCATAAAATTAATGGCTTTCACAACATAATGCCCTCACAGGCTCCCAACCCCACCCATGGCCAATATCTGAGAAAAACACCAAACAAAGTTGAAATACCATGCCTGAGGACCTCTGTAATCAGTGAAATTTATAAATGTTGGTTCCTTTGAAAAACAAAATACTTGGAATTCAATCTGCCAATGCCTTGACAAACCGTTCGCGATTTTATTTAAGGAACTTTGGCTTCAAGGATAAAGGAGGGTAACGTGGATGAGCACCTCCTCTTCCTGGGGAAGAAATAGTTGCAGGCACATTTGACAACATAATATGCAGTATGCACAAAATATTACAAACTAGTTGAGGGCATATCCATCATCACGTATTTTGTTGCAATCCATACATCCAATAAACTATTATACTGGACAAGGACCTGCAGCCAAACATGCCCTTATAGTTTATCTTTGCGCTACAGCTGAAAGTTCTTGCCCGAACTAGGTGACTCTGGCCAATATGTATTTTTAGAATGGGAAGGAACAGCATTAGCTCATAATAACATAACAATAAAATATAGTGCTCAGAAATTTTAACTAAATATCTATTTTCAACAGCGTAGTCAAAATGTCGCTTATGCAATGCCTAAGCCCACCTATCAAAGAGGACCCACCTAGGCATTTTGTCAATTAAGTATAGGCATTGTATATATATTGTACTGATTTTAGAGCATGAGTCTAGAAGCTTCCTAGGGAGAAGAGTGTAGAACCCACTCTAGAATAATCCTAGGAAGAAGGTGTAGGAGGGTTCTAGAATTGAACTTCCTAGAGAGAGTTCCCATGAGGACTATATAGAGGGGATGGGCCCTCATTTGTAGACATCCAATCCTCGAATCCGATCCTCACATCCACTTCAGGAATCCTAGTGTTGTAAGCTACCTTGAGTAATAGAATACTATCTATTCTTTAAATTGTGTTCCTACTTCTCTCCTACTAAGTTCGAGGGTAAGGCTAACTCGTCTAGGACGGACTCTAGCACGAGTGTCGCACGTTCAAGGTCGGGAAAAGAACTAGGGCCGTGACAAGTGGTATCAGAGCGGGTTACGAGGGGTCGCGACGTGTGGGATGGAGAAGGCCACAAATTCGGAACTTGTGGTGGAGCAAGTTGGGACAACGGAAGGCAACAAGCACCATCAACCTGGGAGTGGAAGAGCCAAGGAGGGGCAAGTCCAAGGATGCTCAGGATGCTATGGGGACACGACTTTCCAAGGGAGTGATTGTCGTGACGAGCAAGGGAGATTGTGTTGGGGAGATGGGCTCACGCATGACGGTACTCGAGAGGGGCTTCAAGAAACCGGAGAGGAGATGTCGAGCACCATGAAAGTAATGCTTGATGCCCAACGGCGGAGCGGGACACCGTCCAAGCCATGGTAAATAGGTGGAGACATAAATTTTTCATCTGTGATGGGAATCATCGGGCTAGAGATTGTGAAATTCTCAAGGCTCGTATAGCAAAGTTGGATAAGAGGGAAGAGACAGATGAAGAGGATGGGGAAGAGACCGCTGAAAACAAAAGGATGAGTTTGATAAAGAGGATCACATAGAGTTGCCTCCGAACAAGGAACTAATGTTCGTAGAGGCGTACATTGATGGGGAGCCCACTTATGTTATGGCAGACACGGGGGCTAAACACAACTTTGTCTCGGGGGAAGAGACAAAGGGACTGGAATTGATGACAGCCAAGGGATCGAGGATGGTCGAGGCTGCTAAAATGGAAGCCAAACCTATCCATGGTGTGGCTCGAGGAATGGAGCAACACATTGGGGCATGGAAAGGGGAGGTAAACTTGTCAGTAGTCTGGCTGGATGACTACCAACTCACCATGAGGATGGAGTTCCGGAGCACGGTAAAAGCGGTATCAATGCCTTGTGTCCACTCCTTGTGCATAGGGATCCAGGCATGGTCCCATTGGTGCAAGGGACCAAAATAGGTACGAAAAAGTTAACGGCTCTGCACCTTGCCAAGGGGGAGGAATGGAAGACCCTAAAGTGGAGAAAGCGAATGAAATAGAGGACACAACTCAGAAGGAAACGTGACGAGGATGTCACAAAGCTAGGCGGGGAAGAGTGTCACGGAGGACCCACCCATGCATTTTTTTCAAATAGGTGATAGGCATTGTATATATATTTTAGAGATTTTAGAGCATAAATCTAGAAGCTTCCTAGGGAGAAAGAGTAGAACCCACTCTAGAATAATCCTAGGAAGAAGGTGTAGGAGGGTTCTAGAATTGAACTTCCTAGAGAGAGGATCTAGAGCCTTCTAAAGAAAGGAGATGGGAATGTTCTAGAAATCTAGAACATTCCCATGAGGGTTATATAAAGGGGATGGGCCCTCATTTGTAGACATCCAATCCAATCCTCGAATCCAATCCTCACATCCACTTCAAAAATCCTAGTGTTGTAAGCTACCTTGAGTAATAGAATACTATCTATTCTCCAAATTGTGTTCCTACTTCTCTCCTACTAAGTTCGAGGGTAAGACTGACTCGTCTAGGACGGACTTTAGCACGAGTGTCGCACGGTCAAGGTCGGGAAAAGAACTAGAGCCGTGACACACCACCTCACCCAGCCAAGACCCCTATCGCATAATTTTTATAATCTTCACATTAAAAGGAAAATTTTGATCGCCTAAGCATCGCCTCAGAAACACCTGGCCAACGCCTCGCCTAGGGAACCACCGGTCACCTGAATGCTTGGATGGTGACCACACTGATTTGCACTAAAATAGGTTAATTCTTGCATAAAAGTTCTTTTTAATTACAAACCGTATAGAAATGGAAAGAAAAATCTGGCAACCCTTAGCAGCTGTTCTAACAAAAAATGAAATCACTTATAATATAAGACCTTATTGTGTAACAAAAACATAGCATTTCCAACACCAGGAAAGAACTTATCAGGGTCTATCTGTAGCTCTCCGAACAATAAAACAAAAGAACCATGAAGTCTCATACATTAAATATACAATTTTGACTTTTTACTTTGAATCAATTTAGGCTTGCCAAGGAAAGCAAGTTGAACATGCATTCGTATTACATGGGTTTCGTAAGAGAAAAATTTATCAGTGACTCATGAAAAGAAAGTAGTGGCAAATAGTACATTTAGAAAAAGCTAGATAATGTAGCCAACCTGCAGCACCAGAAGGAGAAGCATCTGGACAGAAACGCCCACTAAGCAAATTGGGGTGATAGAGAAGGTGCAGGCTTCCTGCAATTTCTGCATCCAAAAGTGAACTTTCTTCTGCCAAACGTCGCATGTGGTCATTGGTTGCTAGCCACGGTAACCCTGCCCCATTACCAAAAGAAGGCAGCACATCTCCACCCCTGGAAGCCAAACATGCCATTTTCTCTGGGCCAATTGGCTCCTTAAATATATAAATAGGCCCCATTTCAGCAAATAGAGGACATTGACGACGACGACGTTGTAATCCAGCCATTGTCGGAGGAGGATTTGTCCCAATGCAACAAAATGCAAGAGGCTTGGAGATCCGAGGGAACTCGAAAGGACGGCTTTCGTACAAAGTGCCATCAATATACAATCTCAACTCACTCTCTGCTTTCCCAAGTAAACCCTGCTTGCAAGTTTGCTCCAGACCAACAAAATACCAGCACTGAGGCTTGAATGCATGAGTGAAATGCAGGGAAGCCTTCTTTCCCTTGCCACTACCGCTTTCAACTACCAAGAACTGAGCATGGAAATAGGCCTCCACCCCCTGATTATCGACAGATAAGAAACTGAACAACCGTGGCATGTGTGCTGTACCTTCACCAGCAAGTGCACTTGCAGCAGCTGCTGCCGACATGGGTGAGGATTTCCCTGACTTCGCTGCGGCAGCGGCAGCAATTGCAGCAGCAGCGGTTGCTGTATTTAAAGTATCTGCAAATGATTCTATGTAGATCCATGTTGCAAATGCATAACCATTGGTGAACGGCCAACGGCTCTCTCCCGGACCAAGTAACCCAGAGCTTTCCCCATCAAACTCAAATGTGCATGCTGGGCCTCTTGTTTCCTTTCCACCCATGGCTTTTTCCAATGCAAGCATCAAACGAGTTGCCCAGACTGTGGTAAGCGTTCTAGTGATGACCTGAAGCCATTTTTGCAAATCAATTACACTGAGCGAATGCGCTGCTAAGTACTGGATGCAGTAGCATAAAGGTGTACCATCCCAACACATATTCTCGGTTGAACCAACTTCCTGAACAAAGATCTTCTCTGCCGATCCTAAAAGAACTCCTAACAGACCAGCCATGGAGCACATTGATCTGTTTCTCGTGCAAGCCCTCAATATGGCAAGCAATCCCCTAACCATCCGCGTCCTAGGGGACATGAAACCCTCACAGTCACCTTCCCAAGGAAGCCAAGGAATGATCTCACCTGCTACAGTGGCAGCCCTGGAGTTTAGCATCACGCTAGGAGGATTATTATCACCGTCATCAAAACATTCAACACCACCCATTGTGGCAATAAGTGAATCCACTACCGACAAAGCAATGCTCTCAATTTCCTCATCTTCCCCTCCAAAACTCTCCTTACCACATACAACACCCTTCAATTTTTCTAAGCCTTCGGGTTTCCCCATGATTGCAGAATCCACTAAATGCAAGAGCTCCGGGGACACATTGGGTATAACAGGTTTGTGCCCAGGTTTCGAGGGCGAACCAACAGGCGATGAGTATCCAGCCTCTCCATAGAAACCCGGTGAAGAATCGAAACTAGGCGAAGAAAAAGGTTGTTTGATGGCCTGACCAGATCGTCTCTGAGACTCAGGGCTCAAACTCGAGTGTTCTTGTATCTCAGCAGCTAGAGATGAGTCGAATTCTAGCACAGCTTTCCTAGTAGAAAATTCTGAAGCCTCATCATTCCCATATGAATGGCCTGCATTATCTGAATTAGAAGATCGGACTGAATCCAAATTTCCCGGAGATTCCATCACATTCCTCTCTTGATCTTTCAAACAAACCTGCTCAAACTGGTCTTCTTCCTCGCGTGATCCGCCCCAATCTTCGGATGCCACAATGGTGCTCACAGAACTCACCCCTTGCAAAACCCGATTATTTCCCAGCTCAGCCCCATCACCACTGACGATATACTCCGGAGGTGATGCTTCTCCTGTTGCCTCGATTTCGCCTTTGTGAACATCTACATCCCTCTCAGAATTCCTCCCAGAAATTTCCCCTGACTCTAGTGCTTCTACTTCCATTTTATTGTTTTTTTGACCTAGTAAACCCTCATCCAGATTATTCACAAGCCAACTAAGAACAAAATTTATTTGAATCCTAGAAAACGTTGACCAGAATCTCAATACAAAAAACACTACCGATCCGAGCAATTAAAGAATGGCGTAAAACAGTAACTGTAACCAAAAGAATATTATATATCCAAATTCGTACCTTTCCAACTCAAAATTTCTCAGCCATTGATCTCTTCATTAGGATAATCTGGAGCTCCCCGGCCTGAAAAGCAAAATCACCAAACAGAAACATACAACGGAATTCAATTGCCACAAATCGCACAGTTTTAATACATCGACGAGATCAATCAATAGAAGATCGGCATTTAGATACGAAATTATCATCAAATTCCAGCAACTCGAAATCGAAAAAGATGAAAATGAGGTTGATTTGAAGCGGATCGACTGCTAATTTCAAAAAAAGAGGATTTACAAGAAAGTTGCAGATCAAGATCCTAAAAAAAAAAAACTTTTTTTACATCCTAATTACCAGAATCAAAATATCAAAATTCGATTCAAGGGTGAGCGCCGATCAGATAAAAAAATTTTTGCTTTAATCAGAGTCAAACCGGAGAAACAAACATGAAATTAAAATTATAGAGAGATAGAGATAAACAATACCTTGAAAATGGATCCGAAATTCAAGTCCGCTTTTTCTTTGATTTTTTTAATATTTGTTTATTGGCTGAGAGTATCGGAGATTGTGTTTCTGTTTAATATAAGGATTTAAGAAAAGAAAATATATGTAAATTGTATTGAGGAATAAAATAATCGATCAAAAATCAAGAGACGTGAATTTTGTTTTCAGAGTAAGAAAAAGAGAATCGTAGGGTCGAAATAAGAGGCGATTCGAGCGCGAGATGGAAGGCCTTGCTTTGTTAATCTTTTTCCTTGTTTTTATATCCGAGTGTTCTGTTGGTACTCGGTAGAAATGCAACTGATAACTTGGCTGGCTAGGGGGTTCAAGATCTGTCCCCTCCATTATTATTAGGGCATTTTGTATTAAAAAAAAAAAACATATCTTTTAAGCTATTTGTAAATACCCCTTATGTTTTGTGATTTTGTATTATACCCCCTAACTTTTAAAACTTTTATCGATGCACCCTTCTGTCCAAAAGTTAGTTAATGAAAATTAATTTTTTTAAGAAATGATTTTTTTAACCTTTCTTTGATTTTAAAAAGATTTGTAAAAAAATTTCACAAAAGAAATATTTGGAACCCATTAACTGTGGTTAAGATTCACTTACCCTTAAGATTTATCCATTTAACCTTGGTTTTTTTTAAAAAATTATTAACTTTAGGTTCATTATGTTTAACCACGGTTAAAAGGGGCTCTACAAGCGGTCACGGCTCTTTTAACATTCATTAATTGTGGTTAAGATTTATTTATTCACCCCCCTAGGGTTCATGAATCTATCCCTGATTTTTAGAAGAAAAATATTAACCTTAGATTAATTATGCTTAACTACAATTAAATAAGGCTCTACAAGCCACCACATGACCCTTTTAACATCCATTTACAGTAGTTAATATTCACTCAACCTAGGGTTCATGCATCTAACCTTGGATTTTATAAAAAACAGATATAAAAAATATTAACCTTAGGATGATTATGATTAACCATAGTTAAAAGGGCTCTATAAGTCACCACATGTCCTTTCTAACACCCACTAACTGTGGTTAAGATTCATTCACTCCTTCGGTTTCATGCATCTAACCTTGATTTTTATAACAAAAAAAATATTAATCTTAGATTGATTATGCTTAACCATGGTTAAAGGAGGCTCTATAAGCCGTCATGTGTCATTTTTAACATCCACTAACAGTGGTTAATATTCACTTATCCCTAGGGTTCATGCATCTAAATTTGGATTTTAGAAAAAAAAAAAGGTAAACATATATTAACTCCAGGTTTATTATGTTTAACCATAGTTAAAGGGAACTCTAAAAGCAGCTCACTAATTGTAATTAAGATTCATTCACACTCACTAACTGTAGTTAAAATTCACTCACCCTTGAGTCGATTAAACTTAAACCTAGATTAAGCTTCACCCCAGTTAAAGGAGGATAAATGGGACACATGGTGACCAAAAGAGGCATCCGTCCAACCCATTGAAAAAATGTTTAAAAGGTCATTTCATACAAAATTTAACATATGTTAACTAACTTTGAGGAGGAACTGTGCATTTGTAAAAGATTTAAAAGTTAGTGGGGGCATAATACAAAATCATAAAATATATGGGGTATTTACAAATATCTTAAAAGATGGTGTGTTTTACAAAAAAAAAATAAAAATATCTTCGTATTATTATTATGGGAGAGTGGAGCTCTTGCGACTCATATTATTCAAACCTCCTTCAACAGAGCACCCACCCCCCGGGGTGGTGCAAGAGGCGGGTTGGACTCTTTATGATTAAAGTTTTCTCTCAAGTTGGAACCCCTAGAGGTCGCCACGTGTCTCCGTTGACACCTCTTAACCATGGGTAAAGTTCACCCACCCCTAGGGTTCACTCACCCATCCTTGGTTTTTTTTTATATTAATTATTATTATTTTAATTAAAAAACTGTATTTAATATTAAAAACTCTAAAAACAGATTTTTAATTTAAAAAATAATAATTAATATATAAAAAAAACCAAGGATGGGTGAGTGAACCCTAGGGGTGGGTGAACCTTACCCATGGTTAAGGGGTGTCAAAGGAGACACGTGGCGACCTCTAGGGGTTCCAACTTGAGAGATTCTCTCAAGTTGCAACTTGAGAGAATCCACCGTAAATAAATTGAACTGTTCTACCCCTACTCTTTTAGCCAAAACCAACATTTGTCTCCGCTTTGAGCCAAAAACCAGCACACCTTTCTTTTTTTTTTTTCTTTTTTTTTGGTGACGAGGGTATCCGGGCCTCTTAGAGCACCCGACTAGTTCCCCCTTTGCTTTGCTTTGCTTCATTATGTACTGGTTTTTGATGGAGAATAGGGAATGCATGACAGCATGAGAGTAGAGCTAACATACCTCAAATAAATTATATCCATGCTCCTAGGTGAGCAACCTGCAAATGGCTCAATCAGGTCGCACTTTTAAAAAATAGGAGTGCTAGAACCCGACGCACACTTCCAAACTCTAGGGACACTTGTTGCGGTTCCTTTCAATATGGACAATATTTTCAAGAGATTAACTATGGGGGTTTTCCCTAATTATCCCCATGTTTGAGGTTGTTTCCTAAATACTCAAATTTTTTTTTTAAAAATCTCTTAATGCCTCCACGCACATGTGAAAGTGTTCGTACATGCGAATTTTTCTATTTTAGACCATTTTATCAAAATCATATGACGAAAAGACATTCGAGTCTCATTCATTCGTTATCAACTATGAAGCCCCCTTAGTTCCTTATCAACAATGGACTCTTCTACGTTGACCAAGAAGAGTCCCCTAACATGTCAATACCTATCGTTTGGACTGAGATTTCCATAAAATAGTTTCGTTCCGATAAAATAGTAACCACGATCATGAGAGAACGTCATTAACTGGAAAAAAAACTCTCATTTTTGGATTTTTCTTGTACTTTTTAAAAAATGAATTAGTTAAAAATCATTACATATAAAGTTAGTTTAAAGAAAAATATTATAACCATTACATTTATAATTTTAATTCTTAAACTTCATATTAGATGGTTATACATGTATTTTCTTTTCATTTTTTATGGTTTACAGCGTACGTTCAATATTCAATAAATCAGGTTGATACTTCATATCGATATTGGTTGTGTTCCAAGGTTGAAGTCGATATATCGATTCATTTACGAACAATAGTATCGACTTGTATCGACATAGTATCAACCATATCGACCTGGTGTATCAATCATGTGTATCGATCAATATCGATAGTTATCGATATGTGTCGACCTAGTGTATTAGGCAAGTGTATTAGGTAGGTGTATCGACTACATGTATCAACCAGTATTGACCGGAATCGATCCTGCATGCAAAAACTTCGTTAAAGCTCAAAATTTTGTGAATTTTTCATCTTTTTCAAGAAAACTCCTATTAAATTTGTCCTAAAACACTCATTAAAGGAGAAAGGATTAGTGAGAAACTTTATGAGATGGGAAGATGAAGGGCATGGGAAGCTCATCTCATGCACGTATGTAATTCCCTCTTTTCCTCTTCTTATTATTTTAAAACTAGAAGAAATTCTCTTCTTTAAAAGTGTAGGTGATAATAGAGTGGTATTTAAGACTTTTCATAAATGTTGAATTATAAAAAATGCTCATAAACCTCTTTAGGGAAGAGCTTTTAACAGGAACTCTAGTTGATCAGATAATCGGAACAACAAAAAAATACCTTTGAATAATGGCAGCTTGGTAATTATAAAAACAAAAAGAGGTATTTTTATTAGTAATTAATCTTGTTTCCCAATAATTTTTAAAATACCCCTATCTAATACTAAAAAAAAAACACTAATTTTAGGATGCTTCAGTTCAAACTCATGAGCTCTTGTTTATAGTTAATCTCTTTTTTCAAAAGGAGGAAGTTATGGTTTCGACTTGTTCTAAAGGTAGCAGGAAAAAGTAGTATTACATGTTGCTACCTCAGTAAAAATTTGAAAGCCTGCAAGACTAGTATAAGCAAACACGACCTTTTGACTTGTAAATGCATGCTTTGTTTCCAAGTGGGAGATGAGTTGTGGTGGCCTTGATTAACCTTCTTTACTAATTCTCATCATAGCTAGTATTATAATGAGCTTAGCTGAAATAAGTAAGCCCTTAATAAGCGAATTTCTTCTCACTTAAGGATGTCCAATCCATTGGCTGTGTTTGCTTTATTATTTCTTTATTTTAAGAAAGTAAACTTATGTGAGAAATCATTTACTAAAAAATGTAGCCCTTTTGTGAGAAACGGCTTTATAAATAAATCTTCGTAAATTGGGCATTTTATTTTTTATAGTCTCCACTCCTCTTTTATGATTACCAAAAAAAAACACTCCTCTCTTATGCAACTCTCATTATGTTATCTTCTTTTCTAAGGAAAGTATTGCTATTGCTATTTTCTAGAGTCTTGTTGTGTTAGTTGATTTAGGAGTCTTCTTGGCAATATGCCAATTTGGTTAGGAGTAGTAGTTGAAATATATATATGTATATGTGTGTGTAGGTGTGTGTGTGTAAACATCTATTATTATCTACTATTATAATGAGAGAATGATGGATAAAAGTGTTTGATTGATTTTTTTTAATGACTAAAGCCCTACTTTTTTCTTTTTTTTTTCATTAACTGTAATAGAGTGGTTACTTAAGGGCATGATAGAAATTTCTAACATAACTACCCATAACCACAATCCCTTCAAATATCACAACTCCCGCAAATCTATTCTTTCTTCTAGCTCTCATGCCCTCTAGCTCTCTACCCTTCTTCCTTGGGGTTCCTCCATTTTCCTCTTTTGTCTTGTTTTGTGACTAGAGTTAGGGTTGGTTAGAGTTAGAATTGGTTAGAGTTAGGGGTTAGTTAGAGGTAGTTGGTAGTTATGAGGATGAGTCCTCTCCCTATTTAAACTTCATATAGTTTTGTAAATGAAATCAATCAATCAAAATCAAAAAGAGAATTATCTCAAAGAGGTTTATTACCCTCGAAGTAACTCAAGGAAGTTGGTTTCCCTCGAAGAAACTAAAAAGTGCGTAACATTAGTATCAAAAGCTAGGTCAATCCATTCTCAAAGCATCGACACTTATAGTTGGAAGGAGCTTTGAGAGAATTTGAAGGCTATTAATGATGATCTGAAGGGTATGAAAGAAAAATTTTCAGCCCTCGAAATTGCAGTTATAACCTTTTTTTATACTAGTAGAAGATGTTATTGAAGATGCAATCAAAAATGATGTGCAAGATGAAATTGAAGATGCAGTAAAAGAAAGATTTGAGATTGACTTGATGTGCAAGATGGAGTTGAAAATACTGTAAGAGAATGAGTTTCAAGTGTCCAGATCCAGCTACAACCATGGGGCATGGAGAGAGATGAAGCAACAGGATGTGTAGCCATCAATCTTTAATTGTTGAGCTCATATCTCTTCAATCTTAAGTTAGTTTTTTATACGGTAATTAACTAAAGTCCCCCGTACCCCTTTAATTTGTTGTCAGCTTGCCCCTTTAATGGGTTCATCTGGGTGATTTTTATCAGCCAAGAGAGAGTCATGAGTGAGCTGCAAGTGCTCGGTGAAGGGTGGTTGAGAGGAGAGACGTGAGGAAATGTGGAGATCGAGAAAGAGGTGGTGGGTCTCAATTCCACGAAAACACATAATATGTTCTATATTGCTTGAAATCACCCCAATTCTCCATAAACTGCTTGATGTGGGTAGGGTCAAAGGCGTTGATTTATGTGCCAAGCTTTAGTGGGACATGATTTTTGTAGGAGTTTCTGTGCTTTACTGACATCATTTTGGTTTAGAAATTAAAGAGTCATTTAAACTTTTTAAATTTGAGGAGAATAAATGATATATTTGCATGGTTTTGCATGTGAAAACTGATTTTCCTTTTGTTTTGGTTTATTATAGTAAGAGTTTGCTTGAATTTATGTGTTATTAATTATTGGTACGGTAATCTTTTCAACTCATTTCATAATTATATTTCTATTATCACCTTATAATTATATTTCTATTATCACCTTACTTCAATTCTCTTCTTTGTAACGGTTGATGTCACTTTGTTATTTGGAAGTCTTCTATTTTTCTTTTTGTCATTTTCAGATGCTAAGATCAGGTTGTTAGATAAACATAATTGTATATTTCATACTTTATTCCTTACTAGAATTCAATTCCTTTTTTTACTGGAGTACTTATAAAAGTTCATTTGATCGATGTACTGACTTTCAATTTCATTTAATTTATGTTTTTCGCGCATTTCATTTCATCAATTACTTTATAATCATCAAGATTGTACATTCATGTGCATCACATGTGCCTTCCCCTAATATAAATAATGAGAAAATCAAAATTTTCAAAGAGACCAATCATTTCTAATATGATATTTCTCTTTTTTCTCCCTTTTTTTCCTTGTTGTCCCTTTTTTTTCAACTCTAGGATTGTAACAAGAGGAAGTGAAACTCATGCATGTTTTATATATATTCATATCCAATTTTTTAGGGTTGTTAAAACGGCCCTTTGGTGATGGGACTTAGTCGAGTCTTCTAAAGCCCTCTAAAAAGAGGGGTTTTTTAGGGCTAGATCGGGTCCATTTTCCAAAGGCCATCTTACCTGGGTTGGGTCAAGGATATACCCTTGAGAATTAGGACCGGCTTGGTTCTCTCTTAGTAGATAATATATGACATGTAGAGGAGGAGGCTTACAACTTATAGTAACATTATAATACCCAAAATACCACTTCTAATAATCCTCTATCTCATTCTTTGTATTTTCCAATGGATTTTGCTAGCTCCTCTCCACTATATATTGCACTCTCCCTTTTTTGAGCAAAAGACAAAGATTTTGTTATTGCCCATAACATCTTGATACAAATATCATTGTCTTCTCTCGAAAAGGGGAGAGTGCAATAGGGGATAGTAGAGCTAGCACTCCCCCTTCTCAACCACATTGCACCCTCTTCCCACTTCCTGCCTAGCCCTCTCAGTCGAGGGTGGAGGTGGGGGCTTGTGGGGAAACGTGACGCCCTCAACTTTTGAAAAGGCATAATCTTTTTTTTATAGGGAATAACATAGGCATGTGGGCAGTACCCCCTAGTCTTTTTTAAAAATTACGCAAAGCCATGGGGCAGTTGCCCCTTGAAATTTTGAAAATAAAATTTACACCTATGTTGTTTAATTATTTAACAGGGAATAGTTTTAGGACAACGAGCAGCCAGGGGTGGAGCCACATGGGGCCTAGGGGGGCTGAAGCCCCCTAATAAGGGTGTAGCTTGGGAGAGGGGCGGAGCCAGGGGACAGGAGATTCTAGCCCCCCCCCCCCCCCCCAACATCTAAATATATATATATACCATACAAATGGACACAAACCAACACAATGACCCATAAACTTGGCCTTCAAAAAAAATTTCCGGGAGCCCCCATTGTTAGCCCCCTGCAAGACAATCCTGGCTCTACCCCTACGGGCAACTGTCTCCTGAACTTAAAAAAAATTATGTTATAATATTTAATCATTTAATAGGGCATAGCCATAGGGCAAGGGGGCCTGAACTTTTGAAAACAATTTTTTTTTTTTATAATATGTTATTTAATTATTTAAAAGGAAATATCTATAGGACAAGGAAACAATTGCCCCCATAAACAAGGAGAAACAATACCCATAGGATATGCAGTATGGATGAAATGGTCCAATAACTTAGTCGTTAAAAAAAAAAAAAAACGGAGGCTATGCCCAAAACCCCCTAGACCCAAAATATTTCATACCCGCTTAAAAATTCTCTACAAATTCATCAACAAATACTAATATTTTCAACCAACCATTGTGCCCCCTACAATAAAACCCTAACTCCACCCCTACGAAGATCCCTTATTTTTCTCTCGCCCAATTCCCCGTTCGAACCTTCTTCATCTCTCTTCTCGCCCTCTCTCCACTCTTCCTTTTTTGCCCTCTATATATGAGTCTTTGTTTAATTGTTTTAGGGTTTCGAAGAACCGAAATAACGGATGGAGATAGAACCAACTGAATTCAACTAATTAATTGATGGATACCCCTTCAACAACACCCCTAAGCCTCTATTAGCAAGTGAACCACAAAATTACCAAGCTCAGGTTCTTCTTACTCTTATCATTTATTGGGTTCTTAGTTTCTCAATCTCTCTATTTCTCTAGCTATCTCTCGAGTAATAGTTGCTAGCAAAATTAGGGTTTTAAGATTCTTAAATATTTTTCTATTTTTCCTTGTATCATCACTAGGGTTTGAAAACTTTAGGGTGTGTTTGTTTGACGAGAAAGTGGGTAAAATAAAAGAAAAGAATGGAAAAGAAAAAAAACTTAAATTTTCTTTCAAAACAACCATCAAATTTGTGGGAGAAAATTTGTCACTTTTGGGAAAGTGTAAAAAATGAAAGTGTGTTTCTTGCACACCAAACACAAGAAAAGTGCAAGAAAACTCACTTTTCTTTTTCTTTCACTCACTTTCTCGCCAAACGAATGCACCTTTAGGTTCTGTTTGTTGGCAAGAAAATGTCCAAGAGAGTATATTTTCTCGAGAAAACTTGTTTTTTCGGTGTTTGCTTAGGAAGAAAACACAATTTCGTGAGATTTTTTTTTGTAAACCATTGTTATCTTTCCCCTTATCTTTCAAAAGACAATACATTTGCAAGAAAAAGATAATAAAGTAGCAGCCCAAAAATAGGTTACCCATTTTGCCCATCTCTATTTAAAGGAAGAAAATGAGGAAAAAAGACAATTATAAGAATTACGAACATGTAATTTTTCAAAACTTTCTTGCATCCATTTATTGCCAACCAAGCCAAACGCCCATGAGAATGCATATCTATCTACTATTATAAAACACTGTTAAAACCATTCTCTTGATGCCACATAGGTCTTTCTCATTTTGCCACGTAGGACTCCTCTTCATTTGTGAGGCCACAGCATCAAACTAAAATCAACTAGTGGGACCCACAATATTTTCAATTAATCCCCTATTATCCCATTAATCTATCTCTGCCCCATTAACTATCCTAATCAAAACAATATTGATCTCCACTTTCTTCCCTCATTAACACCCCTCTCTCACACACACGTTACATTTCTCTCGTAGTAGAGGGAAAGACAAATGTCACCTTCTCTCACACCACTCCTAGGCATCTCCCACTACTTGAATGTTTTAATTAAATTAATTACTATATTTAATTACTTATATCTATCAATCTAAATTACTACATTTTAACATTTTCATCTCATCCTCTCACACACATTTAGGATCACTCCCCATTTTCTCTCTCATTAACTCCCCACTAGATGTTAGCTTCTCTTTCAAACAAACGTTACCTTCTTTTATCCTTTTCCTTATAATGACTCTCCAATGTTCTTCCTTTGTAACCTCCTCCCTCAAACGTTTTCTTTTATGTTCTTTCCCCTATTTAATACTCCATCATCTTCCTTTAAAATCCTAATCTTCTCTCATTACCCAAATCATCTTCTTTTGCTATGATTTAATTTGTGTTAGTCTTAACCTTCTCTCTCATTGTCTCCCTCTCATTACCCAAACATTAGAGATGGAGGAAGTGGAGCCACGGTCTCTAAAGAAGATAGACATCAAATCAGCAAAACGAGTACTTGACTGCTCTCCTGGACCACTTCTCTCCCATCCATTACCATTTTCTCCGAAGTCCTGGAAGTCTACTAATGTGGAGGCATCAATGTTTTATTGGGAAGAAACCGAGGAAGGTTCTCCGTAAGGCGGCAAAAGTTTGTGTTGTTTCACCTGCGAGGTGAAGAAACAAGAAACCTGCAGGACAAAACAATCAAAGGAGCATATGAATAATGTTTTGATGCTTACTCTAAAACTGAGTATTAGGTATGATTGTGTTATCCAATCAACGGGTTGGATCTGAGGTTGGCCATGGTCCAACAAACCAAATTATGGTCATTTTCTTTGGCTTCTCACTACTGATGTTGAGAAGATGATTATCCCATGTGTATTTGTAAATTGTAAAATAAATAACTATATTGACCTATAAGGATTTCGATCTTAATGGGGTAGTTTATATTATTCGATCAGTATAATATTTGGATGATCTCTTTCAATGACCAACGATCCTTAAAAAGGGTTCCTCAAGTGTTAATTGTATGCACTTTGTCCTTTGGAGTTTAGGTATTGGTTCTTTGAGATATTTGGTTGAGTCTTTTTATTTTTGTTTGTATATTGGATGGTGAATCTGAATTTTATTTAATCCAATCTTCTGGTTTTACCATTGGGATCTTAGGTTTGTGTTAACATGTACTATATTATTGTGGTGATTGGATTGTTGGTATTCAAAGTAGATCGTGTTGATTACATGTCAACCATTTGTGGGAATGATGCAACTTAGTGATTTTTTTATGAGTAATTGGTCAATGAAACTCAACCATTACAGATTCCATTGTTGAGCAATTCATATTGAAAATTAGTTGTTAATTAATATGTTGAGGGTCGGTAATTGAAAAGGTAATCTTTCATAAGTAAGTAAAAAATGAATAAAGACTATTGAATTTTGCCCTGAATGCATAGCTTTATTATTAAAAGTACTAATTATATTTGTCCATATTTGATAATTTATATTTAGATCTACTATTTCCTTAAAGGTCGTATTTGTTCTTTTATTTTGAGAGCCACATTTGTTGATTATGGACTTAGATTCCATCCATTGTTACCGACTATTGAATGAGAGATTGAAGTAGCACAAACATATGTTTTGGTTCTTTTTTTTAATTTTCCTTGACAGTTTGGATGGGCTAGGCATTAGTTTTTTTAAAGAAGTTTTTGTATTTTTAGTAGGGAAGTATGAAAATTTTGTTAACATATTGATTCTCTAAATTTTGATAAAGATAGTTTGCACACTCTTATTATTAATTCATTGTAGTTATCTCTCTCTCTATATATATATGTATGTGTATACATCTATTTTTTGCTTAACAACTTTTTTGAGTTCGTTTTTATATATACATGTATTTTTTCTCATTTAACTCTTTTGTACGATTTCATGTATTTCTTTTGTGCAAGTATAAGATTCTTTAAAAATTTATCTATTAGGGTACTCTTTGTTAACATAATCCAAAGTAATGAGTAATTCAAATTAACAGATTGTTCTAAAATATGTCTTTGCTATTTCCAATCAATTGAAAACATTAGCTTATATCTTATTTTTATCACAATCACCCATGCATCGCATGGGGTGTTTGCTAGTCTATACTCTATACTACTCCTATATACCAATTGGTATCCACGTGGATACCTTCAAATTGCTTTATTCTCACTTTAAATAAGCCACGTGGCTCTTATTTCTTTGTTTAAATCCCCCCACACGGCTTCCAACCATCCCATCCGTATCATCTTCTCCCACACGGTTTGCCTCCCACCCTTCTCTCTTCTCTGTACCTTGCCTCCCACCCTTCTCTGTACCTATTTATTATATTAATATACATTTATTTCTCTTACAAACGCATCCCCTTCTCTCGAACATTCAACTCTTCGATTTCCTTCTCTCTTTCAAAAAAACACTTCATCATCGATTTGTCTCCCCTCTCACTTCACCTACTTTTATTTGTTGATTTAATTTCAGTCCCCCCATCAACCCAAGAAACCCTCCATTTGCCCTCTCAATACATCTCCCCTAAATAACTCACCAACTAAGTTCGTGTGATACCCTATGGCCTATCCCCAAAATTTTAAACCCATACAATTTATTCATGGAGTTTTATCCACATTGGGCTGGAATATGCAATGGAATGACTGCTGGGGTTAACTGCAAGTTTTGATCCCGTTCAAGAAGGACAGACCCATGGTAGCGGCAACATTGGTATCCTATCGAA
This sequence comes from Tetracentron sinense, assembly GCA_015143295.1. Taxonomy (NCBI): domain Eukaryota; kingdom Viridiplantae; phylum Streptophyta; class Magnoliopsida; order Trochodendrales; family Trochodendraceae; genus Tetracentron; species Tetracentron sinense. Next base: position 10,161,813 of record CM026571.1, on the reverse strand, counting down.
GGACATACTCTCTCTTTCTTTTTATCTCTTTCTATTATTATTTCTTGAGTAAATTTGCTGAGCTTTTGTTTCCTTTTAATGTTGGAGTCTTTGTCAAACTCCAAGGCTAATATCTATGCGACTTACTTTTATTCTTAAAAATTGCTTTTCACAAAGCTGCTTTCAGCTATAAGCCCCGGCTGGTGTTTATTAGACTTTGTTACATGCACAACGGGTGTTTGCTGAAATGTCATAACGAAATATAAAGTGTTAATAGTTTTAATTGTTTGAATTATGTATTGTAATGATGGTTTCTACTTTGATTATTTGAATTACTGTTTGCTGTTTTTTTCCTATTGAGTTGCAGTCGTTGATGATTGCTTCAATCCCTAATATCATTGATGGCTCGTCATATCGTTTGCCAAATTGAGTGCCTTCTAGCTCAAATTTTCCCCTAATAATTCGATGGTTTAGGTATAATTTTATCTCAGTTATTATTTACCAAACAAATGCTTAAGGTAATGGTTTCTTTTCTTTTTCCTATGTGGAACCTCTACTTCATTTTAATTGAGTTGTATTTAGGTGTTGCTACTATTGGGAAAATTGTGCTTTCTCTTAAAACATCATTCAGAGTTATTTGTTGGATTATTGATTCTCTAACGATATTTTAAGTCTCATCTGAATTTTGATTTCATGCATCACTCAGGGTTTCTTTCAATTGTTGATTCTCTGACAATATTTTAAGCCTCGTCTCATTTCCATTGAGTGAACATTTCTGTTTTCTTCCTCTTCTCTAGTTTATCTCAGTGGATTTGCCTTTCTGATGATATTAGGAATTTGATTAAAAGGGCGTTAGATGTTTGAGGATTAGAAACCCACCTTAGTTATATTGACCCAGGTGCACAATGCATGTACCTTTAGACGATTACCCCCATGGCATATAAACATTGTCATTATAACGTGCATTAACACTCCCAAGACATTCATATGTATGGATATAAATTATTAAATATCTATCAAACAACCCATTATTAAACTTATTTCTAAACCTACATTTGAGATGCTATGTGGATGCTGCGGATACAATTTGATTATGAGGAAAAAAATAACAGTTTCAAAAATGTTATAAATGATTTTGAGTTGACTCAGGTTTTCATTTTTCATGTGTACCAAATCCAAATTTTAAGAGATTCATCAAATTTCAAGGACATTTTCGGTCATTGAATCACTCAAGTTCACATAAAACAATACTTGAAGACCAATAAGCTCACTAACTATGGTGTATAATTACATGCCCAACTTGCACTTTTCTGGAACCTTTTGGATTATTTTTCTGAAATTCTATTTTATTTAGTAAAATATAGCCTATTATTCAAGGGTTCAAGTTGTCCAACTTGGATGAGTCATTCACCTTTGGAATTTGGTACACATGAAAATTGAAAACTGAGTCAACTCAAAATCGTTTATAATACTCTTCCAACTGTTTAAATCTAGACCAATGAAAGGAAAAGAGAGAAGAATGGATATGGAAACCAGGCATATGCTGAACTGTATGTTACATAGAGTCATCTCCATATATGTAAACCAGTTTCATTGGCAAGCTGGAACAAAGGAGTAATTATTTTTATCCTATAACTGGGCCACTTAACAAGGATATACTTTGGAGTGCTCTAATTTTTAAAATGATGGTAGATAGCAAGAACTGTGAATCTGAGTTCACATCTTCAATTGATAAATTTCTCATCAAGTTGAAGGCATAATGGGGAATGACTCATATCAGACACTATAAAAGAAAGGTTGAAAAGAGATATCTTCAGAAGGTTGTGTAGTTCATGGTGATTAAGAGAAATACAAAACTAGGCCTGTGTTATGTAAGAGAAGGAACCTAATCTTCACAGCAGTGATTTTTGGTGGTAAGTTATTTTATCCAATTATAATTAACTCCTAATACATGCAAGACTAGGTTTAACTAGGCGAATAGTCAGTGAATTCATCACTAATGGATGCTTAACATGAGATTTTTAATGGCCAAGTTTGATGGCGTCCAAGGAATGTTTGGTTTATTTTGCTAAAAGCATGCACTGCTTGCAATTAGGAGACACATATGCTTGGTCTCTTGATAAAAAGCTAACATCAAACTTTCTGGTTATTATGTATTTGCTCTTTCCCTGAATGAGAGAGAATAGTGTAGTGCATTTGACACATTTGACAGAGAGTGCATGTGTCGGGAGAGCATATAAGCATGTGCACACGGATTAGTAAGGGTTGTTTCCAATTTTTATGTCCAAACCTTACATAGGATAAACAAGAAAACTGAAATTGGTTGAGTCAATTTACTTAAGGAAGATAGAATAAATTACATTTCTCTTACATGAAATAGATACTTGAAGCAAGAATTTCAAGGTTAGATTTTTTACAAGTGAAGCTTAGACTTCTGCCATTTTGTCCTTTATACATGGGTAGTTTATGGAATAGAGCATCATTTTTTTTTTTGGGGGGAGGGAAGGCGGCAAAGTGGAATTCCAACATATGTAGGGAGTGCTTCAATACAAATTAGATTGCATTTGGAAACAACCACTGGAGGAACCAAAGTTGGATGTAACTTTAAATTATCAATGGTTTGGAACCTGCGGAGGATTTGCAATCAGGGCATATAAGTAATTGGTACTTACTTGAATGCACATTAATAGTCTGGAACCTGCTTAGAATTTGCAACCTTATGAACTGAAACAAGGGTGAAAATGTGATTAAATTCCCTGAGGCTTGTGCAAAAATATGTTCTCCAAAATCTATACATTCCCAATGTCAAGGCATATGGGTAGTAACATTAGGCAATTCTTCTGTTTTTATTAGAATCAATAGGATTTTGACAAAAAATCATAACATCCATATGGGATAGTATATTATGCATGGTCAAAGATGAGTACCTTATCTTTTATTATCAGCTCATTTTATAAGTTTAAAAATGGTGACAATTTTTTTATTTTTTTCATTCTTCAGACTTTTCATGCAAGGATTGTATGGGTGAACTACTCACAGACCTGCTTCACCCAAGCTCCATGGGGAAGCGTCAAATGTTGTGGTTTAGGGCGCGAACTGTCAGAATGGTAAGAATCTAAAGCTGAGCACTTCTACTGGTGAGTATTAGTGGATGGCCAGATGATATTAGCATTAATTTTTCTTGCTAACCCTTTTACAGGGGACTCGAAAACTACTTGAGTGTGAAGCAAGTGATGCAGTATATCTCCGATGAGCCATGGGGTAATTGTTCATCTCTATCAAAGTAGTGAAATTTTCCAAAAAAGCCATGATGTTCTCTGAATGTCATTTTCATGAATGCATGGGAATTCAGAAAATACATTGAGGGAGCTAAATGTGAGTATTATATAATGCATTGGTATTTGAGAACACTTGAAATGCATATAAAATGTGCCATAACGAAATATAAAGTATTAATTGTTTTAATTGTTTGAATTATGTATTGTGATGATGGTTTCTGCTTTGATTATTTGAATTACTGTTTGCTGTTTTTTTCCTATTGAGTTGCAGTCGTTGATGATTGCTTCAATCCCTAATATCATTGATGGCTCGTTATATCGTTTGCCAAAGTGAGTGCCATCTAGCCCAAATTTTCCCCTAATAATTTGATGGTTTAGGTAAAATGCCTTCATACAGCCTCTAATATTTGCAAAACTCTTGACGATAATCTGTAGGTGCCGCGGTATATATAGCCAAGATATCGCCTCAAAACATGAGAGGAAGACTTGGATCCTTGAACCAGGTCGGTTGTTTTATTGCTTCCTAATTGTATCCCTGGATTGTTGTTGTTCTTATTAATATCCAATTTTAATCATTTTCTTCTGTAGCTCTGTCACAATAGGAATAGTGATGACTTACCTATTGGGACTTTTTGTTAATTGGAGAGTGCTTATCTAAAGACTTACTTTGCTGGCCTCTTGCCAGTATAAAGATTTCTTTCTTTCTTGCAAAAGCAAATAGCCTCCCTCCTACTCTCTTCTAATCTTTTCTCTTGAAATGCCATCATAGGATGTCTTGCCCAAGGAGGGGATGTCGAGGAAGCGGTAACTATATGTTTATGGATCTAAGGAAATGTGGGTTTCGGCCCGATGGTGTGACCATGGTTAGTGTAACTTCTGCATTATGGGTTATGCTATGTATGACCATGTGAAGATTGCACTTGAATATATAAAGCAAAGTTTTAGTATAATAATTTATGTGTACAATTTGACAAAATGCATTTAATATTATTAACATAATATTAAAATGGTAACAAAACATCCCAAAATAACGATATAATCATCGTATTGATGGGTATACAGTAAATTAAGACTTATTTGTCGGTGGTTATTTTCCAATATAACATAACTGCCCTTCGCCCTCCATCATTATATTGCAGGTTTAAGGGATGTTATTAGAAATTTTGAATCATGGAAGTGCTTACTCTTACAATGCAGTGACTATTATTTTATTTTTTCTGAGGTACTCAATAGTTTTGTAAAATGGTGTCATTCTCTCTAATTTACACATATATTTCAAATTTTTCATTTTTCTCAAGTAAGAAATCTGTATCAAATTGTTATGTTAGACAATTATGAATGTGGCTATTAAAATTATATTGTGCCTTAGTTTTTGTACTATATGTTTAATAACTTTATCATGGCATTCCATTCCACAAAAAAGAGTCTTGATTTTTGCAGTATTACTATCCCTGAATCATTTTGATGTGCATCTAATAAAGGAAAGTTGGATAGAGTTCATGGTACTGCCGTAGGTGAAGTGAACAAATCAATAATCTATATTTAGTTTGAATTTCTTCATTTCTTTTAGTCTCCATGTCCATATAGATTTCAATAAGATATCACCAGAAAAAAATATCATTTTTAACGCTACAGAATCCAAAATTCATAATGCAAAAACGAAAACAATAAAGCATATCAGAAAATAATAATAAGTTCTTAGCGCTCATCCCCTGCTCATTTTCACAGGTCTAGCACACTCAAACTTGGAGGAAGGGACTGCTTCAACTTGTCGTCCTTCTCCAAGTCAAACACGCAATGTGTTGATGTACTTGGAGCAACAGACCTTCAACTTCACCACATCTTTGTTCCTCTTGATTTTGACAGAATGGGCAGCTTTCCTTCTTGCATTGGGAATTATCTCCTTAGTTTACCAGAAACTAATGAAAGTATGTTACCTCATATTTACATGAAGGATGCGATTGAGTCTCTTTTGATGTTGATTATATGTAAATTATGTTTTTTTTGCGATATTTACCTATTGTGGAACAAAGCAATTGACAAATAGTAATACTTTTATTTGTAAAATATTTTGTTTCTATTAGTACATTTTCTCTCGCATTTATCATATTCATTCTCTAGAGTGTGATTTTATCCCGTGCATCGCATTTTTAAATTTTGTTTCAGAAGAGGAGTGTTAGTGTTAGCGGCATTTCTTAATATTTTAAGGAGCCAAAATAAAAAATCTTAGAGATCCAAATATCCAACAAAGACTGATACATTGCAAAAGGTTAGATATAATCCTCTTAGAGCATTCCTAACAGCCTTACCAACATAGCCAAAACTCACAAAAAGTCATGTTGGTGAGCCACTTTTTTAAAACACTCCGAGCAACCTCACCAAAATATCCAAAACTCTCATTATTTTATCATTTGTGTTTTTTTTTTTCGGTGACGAGGGTATCCGGGCCTCTTAGAGCACCCGACTAGTTCCCCCGGACACGTGCAGAGCCCTCTCTTCACACGCACCAGGAAAGTCGGGATAAATCCGGAGGGTGGCCAACGAGAGAAACCTTTATTTTATTTGTGTGGGCCTACAAAGAATGAGGGAAAGAGAGATATTTAATTTTAGTAAGTGTAGAGTGACTCACCAAACAAAATAGTCAAAACTCTAATTATTTTATCATTTGTGTCACTTCCACAATAAAAAAAAAAAAAAAAAAAAGAGAAACCTTTATTTTATTTGTGTGGGCCCACAAAGAATGAGAGAAAAAGAAATATTTAACTTTAGTGAGTTACAGTGACTCACCAAACCAAACCGAAAATGTCAAATTGGTGAGGCTATAGGAGTGTTATTTAAGTACTTTTTAGCTCTCTGCTCACCAAAATGACTGAAGGCTGTTAGGAATGCTCTTAGTGAGTACCTAATACCAATTCTTGCACATGCCTAATTAAATGTTGATACATCGAACAGCTTCATTTAATGCACTAATAAATTAGGAAACAGAAATTTCTGTCACTCATATCTGTCACTCATATCTGTTAACGTCCAAATTGGAGGGTAAATGTGTCCTATTTATCTTTATATCAAGGAAAATAATCACCTTCGTGACGTGCGTAGGTGCGTCTCGGCTCCTCTTTTCTTACAACATGTCTTCTTTTAACTCCATTTAATCGTGATCAAGATTCAGTAACCCCTAAGGTTCACACATCTACTATTGACTTTAAAAAAAATAAAATAAAAAAATTTAACCGTAAGGTTAAAAACTTTAACCTGAGTTCATGTTGAGTTGAAGGGGTGGCTATGTGAGAGTGAGGAGTGATAGTTCTCTCCTCGCCGTGGATAGAACTATTGCTCTTAACTTTAAGAGTCCTGATAAGAGGACCGCAGGGTCCTCTTCTAAGAGGACCCTAGTGTCCTCGTGTCCCTTTTAACACTTTTTAACCAACCATGGTTAAGCTTAATTAAATTAATTATTTTTTTTTCTAAAAAAAATGGTTAATGAGATTGGTTAACCCTAAGATTAACCATAGTTGATGTACGGTGAAAAAGGGTGAAAAAGGGTCGTGGACGAATGATGGATGAATCATAAGGGTGAGTGAATCTTAACCATAGTTACGTAGGTGCTAAAAAATGGGGTGTGGACCAATGAGGGTCGGTGCGGTCTGTGCGCATTCAACTACCTAGCCAAATGCTGGTCGTCATTGGTTCACGCTCCCTTTTTAACGCTCACTAACTATGGTTAAAGATTCACTTCCCTTAAGATTCATCCATCCAACCTTAAATCTTAATTTTCCTTATCCTGTGTAAGAAGTCAAAAATGTCTTTCTCTTATTTCTGTAATGATTGATTTAGTTAAGTTTAACCATAGTTAAAAAAGGTTAAAAGGGACATGTGGATTAGCATAGTTGAATCCACGGTCCTCTAATCACTGCTCAAATAGTATTTTGAAATAGATAATGGACCATACATTCGGCTACTTAGCCAAATGTCGGACCTCATTGGTCCACACCCCCATTTTTAACACCTATACTATAATTAAGATTTACTCCTTTATAATTCATCATCTAATCTTGATTTTTTTAAATAAAAAATATTAACCTTAATTTAGTTAACTTTAATCATAATTAACAGAAATGAGTTAAAAAGACACGTGACTTGACATTCGACTAAATAGCCGAAAGCTTAGTCCACTAACTAATGGTCCACTAACTAATCAATGCTTAAGAGTCTTTGAATAAAAAAAAATACATTTGGACATATTTACCCATCAATTTGGATGCTAAGAGACATGGAAGACAAAAGGCTCTGTTAACTTCGCTGGCGGTAAGTTCCTACTCTTCTCTTCTTAAGCTAAGCTAGAAGAGTGAGCCTCTTACCTGTTGCACAGTGCACCCGCAGGTAAAGAAATGCGCCCTGGGGACTCATGAAAGAGGTCTGATATGAGTGTGATCGAGCACCCAATGTTTTGCTTTGTGCGTTAATTCTCATATCTCACGTAAAATTGTTTTGTAAGTGGAAAACATACATGTGAAAATAAAGGAAAAAATAAATAGAAAAGAAAGGGTTTCGCTGAGGTCTACTCCCCGTTGGACTACGTACAGCTATCCAACCAGGATTTATTGGCCTCGGATTGTCTCTGGCGAAGCCAGAACCCCTTGTCTGGGACAACCATAGAATAGGGGACAAGTGGTGGAGAAGTCAAAATCATGGGCCCATAATTTTGACTTTTCCACACACAATATGACACATGGCGATAACGTGTTGAGATAAAGGGGAAGAGATATAAAGTGGAGAGAAGTCAAAATCATGGGGAGAAAATGAAATGACTTCTTCCCTTTTTAACGCCACATGTCCCCTATTCTATGGTTGCCCGAAAGGGGTTTCAGGCTTCGCCCATAGTTAGTAATTCGGCGTATCTCCATTTAATAATTCGATCAAAAAATTGGTAAAAAAAATATAGTACATCAAAAATACGGTACGTAAATAATTCGAGTATAATTCGGGCTAAAATTCAATCATTCGTTTAAAGATTCGGTTAAGCATATATATAAAATACATGTATAAGATTACTTTTGTCTATATTTTTATGTAATCAAATATATAAAAATAAATAACCTATGTATAAATATAAAGAAAACATGAAATAGATAAATAAGTAATTTTTAATTTGATTTAAATTTATTTGATTTCAATTTTTATTCTAAGAAGATAGTGATTGAATGAGGCCAATCGATCGAGCATCCAACGGCCTAAAAATTGAGGGATCGGGATCAATCATTTAATGCATGTCATGCCATTAATTATGAGCTGTTAGATTCTCGATCAACGGTCCAAAGCACCTATTCACTATTCCTTAAACAATTCAATGTATGCACTTAGACCAGTTATTGGAACGTCCATCCTTATTGAGATTTCACATCTTAAAAAAGTCATTGGTTATAGAGCATAGATTTCAAAATGACACGTTCATCCTTCTAAGATACGGTTGCAGAGGACCAAAATCAAAATCCAATAGAATAATGAGTTCAGAGATTAACGTAGGAGAGGAAAATTAGAGAAGGAAAGAAAGGGAGGAGAGAGAAAACCAAATTCTTAAGAAGAAAAATAGAGCAGAGCATTCCCTTGTCTTTGCCTTCGGTCATTGCCTTGTGGTATGATTGAGTTTACCCAAGAACTAAAACTACTGTTGTACTTACCAAGTTCATTATTACGAATTCATTATTTAATATATGATAGGTTGTTGGAGTTGGATTGGTCATTGGATTGTACGTAAAAGCAACTTTCATTTTCTTGTTATATCCATTGGTCATTGCCCATTGGACTATTGGTAAAAAAAACTCAAAAGTAAAAATCTTTTTTTTCTAATACATTCGTTGGTATACGAAACAGTCGCGAATCATTCGGATGTGTCAAAAAGTCCGCGTACACATTCGAATCATTCAATTGAACGGCTGAACAATTCGTTAACCGTATAACACGTCGTGTTCACGAATAGTGCGCGTATAGTGCGTGATTTTACTATCTTCGCCAGGGACAATCTGAGGCCGGATTTATAAGCTCACGTCAGCCCACATGTTTGAAAGAGCGACTGAGATCTCGCATCATAGAACACGTGGAGAGAAGGATATTCGACGGTCCTGATCGTTTTTAGCAGATGAAATAGGCTGATAGAATCTGTTCTACTCCGAGGGAAAAACGGTCTCTTGGAGAGGAGCTGAAATTCAGATGACATTAAGAGAGGGTATTTTAGGAATAATACAAGTTCGACCAAAACTTTTGTAACGTAGTGAAAGTTTATACGGAACCTAAATTTTTTTTTTTTGGTTCAAGGGTTAGAAAAAAAAAAAAAAAGCCCCCTCTACTAAAGTTTATAAGGAACCTAAATTTTTTTTTTTGGTGCAAGGGTCAGTAAAAAAAAAAAAAATAAAAAAAAAATGCCCTCATTACTAAAGTTTGTCATTTTCTACTTTTCTCATGTAGCAAATTGTCACCTCATTTTTAAATGAAGTCAAATCTTCTAAGGGTGGCCACATGTCTTTTTGACACCCCCTTTAAGTGGTCACGTGTCACACCTCTTGAGGTAGTCACGTGTCTTTTTTGACATCCCTTAAAGGGGGTTAGATTCACTCATCCCTAGGGTTCACTCGTCCATCCTTGGTTTTTTTTCTTTTAAATATTAATTATTTTTTTAAAATTTAAAAATTGTTTTTAAGGCTTTTTAATATTAAAATATTTTAAAAAAGGTTTAATATTTTTAAAAAAAACCAAGGATGAGCGGGTGAGCCCTAGGGGTGGCCACGTGTCCTTTTTGACACCCCTTGAAGTAGCCATGTGTCCCTTTTGACACCCCTTAACTGTGGTTAAGATTTACCCACCCATAGGGTTTACTCACTCATCCTTGTTTTTTTTTTTTAATATTAATATTTTTAAAAAAATTTAGAAACTGTTTTAAGGCTTTTTTAATATTAAAATATTTTACAAAAGAATTAATATTAAAAAAAAAACCAAGGATGGTCGGGTGAACCCTTGAGGTGGTCACGTGTCCTTTTTGACAGCCTTTGAGGTAGCTACCTGTCCTTTTTGACACCCCGTAAATGGGATTAAATTCACCCAACCCTAGGGTTCACCCGCCGATCCTTTTTTTTTTTTGGACTTTGCTACTGAGACCCCATTAGGGCCGAGACCACCGAGACCATGCTCTAAGAGCATGAGATTTCAGGTGGGGTCCATTTCACATGGTAGGCTCACCTGAAATCCAATGCTCTTAGAGCGTGGTCTCGGCCCTAAGGGAGTCTCAGAAGTTTTATCCTTTTTTTTAAAAAATATTAAATTTTTTTTATAAATATTTTAATATTAAAAAAATCTTTAAAATAGTTTTAAAATATATATTTTTTTAAAATTAATATTTAGAAAGAAAAAAAAACCAAGGATGATGGGCGGGTGAACCCTAGGGGTGGGTGAATTTAATCCCATTTAAGAGGTGTCAAAAGGACATGTGGTCACTCGTAGAGGATTGACTTCATTTAAAAATGATGGGGACAATTTCATATATGAGAAAAATGGAAAATGACAACTTTAGTCAAAAGCATTTTTGTTAGTTCATAGACATAATCATTCTGTCAGTTGACTAACATTCAACGGATATAAGGGGTTTAAGTGTCAATATTTTGAAAAATAGAAGTACCTAATGTATTTTCTAAAACCTGAGGGTCTATATGTATTTTCATCAAACCTAAGGGGGGTGTAAATGTATTTTCTCCGATGAAGTAAAAGCAGAAGATAAGAGGGGCATTAATGAGAATTCAAGAATGAGACGACTCCTACTAGATTGTTATCCGCCTTTTATATAGGTTATGAAAATTTAGGGAAATGGAAAACGGACACTAAAGGGTCAGCTTCTAAGCTGATTCGGGAATCTCATTCGTCCACACCTTCTTTTTACTACCCATCAACTGTAGTTAAGATTCACTCACCCCTAAGGTTAAATATCTAACCATGATTTTTAAAAACACAAAAAAATAAAATTATTAATTTTAATTTATTAAATTTAACTATGGTTAAAGGGGTATTAAAAGGGACACAAGGACACTGCGGTCAGCTTAGAAGAGGACCTTGGGGTCCTCTTATTAGGACTCTAAAATTTATTCGGAAATCAATCTATCAAGGTAAAAATGTTGCTACACCCCCACCTCTTGCATGAATGTTAGGGGTGTGGCCTTCAATGGAGGGAGGTCGGGGGATCCAATCCCCCCAAGGGTATGAGTTGCAAGAGCTCCAATTCCCAAGCTAACATCTGACAGTACTAACGTAGATAAATGAAACCTACACACATAAAAAAAAAAAGTCGCAAATTAATCGTTTTACCTCGGGAGGACGCGAATAATGCCGTACCTTTGAATAGAACGGCCAAACTTTACGTTTACCGATTAACACGTTTAATTCGCGAATAACATGCTAATTATTCGCATATTTACTAACTATGGGTTTTCGCATTCAAGGTGGCACACAAGATCTGTATCGAGTTGCACACAAAATAGACTCCCCTTCAATAAGTTAAGGTGGCGTTTGGTTAGACTTCCTCCTGACTTTTGGGCTTCAGGAAGTGAAAAGTCTAGGATAAATATGTTAAGAAGAGGTTAATAGAGGTACCGAGGAAAAGTAGCTCTGACCAAGCGATGTTGTTAACAAGATTACGAAGGAGGTGGTGGCTAAGATCTATGCAACTAGGGCGCATATTTGTGATAATGCTGCCAATAGAAAGACTATTGAGGAATGAGGCCTCACGGTCCAATGACGTTTCTATTAGGTGGTTCTCTTGGTAGCCACCGGAGAAAGGTGTCATCCGCTTGAATACTGATGAATTATTCAGGCATGTTTTAGGAGGTTATGGGGTTATTTTTAGAAGCTGTGATGGGAATGCTCTTGGAGCCCTAGCAGGCTTTAGAGCAGGTGATTTAGTGATTCATCTTGAGCTTCTGACAATTATTTGTGGTCTTGAAATGACCTTATATAGGAGATACGATTGCGTTCAGGTTGTTTCTGATTCGTGTTGGGCGGTTCAGTGTGTCTTGATGAAATGTGTTTGGCCTTGGAGTTGTTATTTTCTCTTGACTCGTATGGTAGATTTGAGTGCTTGTTTCGAAAGCTTTGAAATCTTTTATGCCCCCCGTGAAACAAATCGGGCAGCAGATTTCCTTTCTAAACTAAGCACTGCTCCTGGGGAGTCGATATTTTGTCCTTCTGATTTTCCTCCCTCATTAGGTTGGATTGTGACAGCTAATGCAAGGGGTTGTAGATTCGTTAGGATGTAATTTGCTTGATGTTTAATTTTATCTGATAAGGGTTTGCCTAACCCCAGCTTTCCATTGCCCAAAAAAAAAGTCAAAATACTTCTGATAATTTTGGTTATCACCTTGCACTACCCTTCGGTCAGGCAAAAGGTTTACTCTTGTACTCACCAGAGTCATACTGTGGTGAGCATAAGATCATTGGAAAAAAAAACACCACCTCATCATAAGTCTTTTTTTTTTTAAACCTATTTTTTTAACTTCTTTCAATTCAATTATTTTTTTCCTTTTTTCTTATTTTTTTGTCCTTTGATCTTGTGCTTATCCATGGTGAGCACAAGAGTAAACCTTTTGTCCTTTCGTCAATTTTGTCATTTTAAAGTATCCCTCTTCCCGAATCAAAAGAAAGAAAGAAAAAAGAGCTATTGCCTTTTGTCCTTCCCTCAATTTGTCATTTAAAGTATCTCACTTCCCGAAGCAAAAGAAAGAAGGAAGAAGAGCTATCTTAGAGTTCATCCTTGACTTTGCATCCCACATTATATATAGCTAGCCGGCCTTGGCTTGCCTCTGGCGAAGCCAGAAAGGGCTTATCTCGGGGTTCCATAGAATAGGTGACATGTGGTGGAGAAGTCAAAATCATGGGGTCCATGATTTTAACTTCTCCACACACAAATGGACATGTGGCGATAAGTGTGTGAGAATAAGGGGAAGAGATATCAAATGGGGAGAAGTCAAAAATCATGGAGAGAAAATAAATGACTTCTCCCCATTTTGCTGCCAGCTGCCGCACAATGTATGGAACCCCAAGAGCCTTTTCTGGCTTCGCCAGAGACAATCCGAGGCCATAGCTAGCCTCTCACATAGAGAGAGAGAGGGAGGGAGGGGAATGGAGTACTATTGTGTGGACATGTATACATTGTTGAAGATGTATCCGTCAAAATTTTAAGCACTTCAATTATCAAAGCACAAAGCATACATACCAAGCAACAAGGTTTCACTATAGAGAAGAGAGAAGAAGTAAAGCTTTATTAATAAAAGGTATAAAAAAAAAAAAATAGCTACACTTCTTATTCACATTTTTGTTTCCACCTCTTATTTTTTTCCTTTTTTCTTATTTTTTTTATCCTCTCTTGTGCTTATCACCCTGTGAGTTTTTGTCCTTTTGTCAATTTTGTAATTTAAAGTGTCCCACTTCCCGAAGCGAAAAAAGAAAAAAAAAGTGCTCCTACTTCGATCATAGAGTTCATCCTTGACTTTCCATCCCACATTTTATATAGCTAGCCTCCCACAGAGAGAGAGAGAGAGAGAAGAGAGGGAGGGAGGGAGGGGGGAATGGAGTACTGGAGTATTCTTTTGTCGATTTTGTTTGTATGGACATGTAAACATGTCCTCACTTGTTGTGCAAGAGCTATGAATTCAGGCTCAGGCAAACTACCACCCGGCCCTGTCCCTCTTCCGGTCATCGGAAGCCTCCTCAAACTCGGTAATCGACCACATCGATCACTCGCCGAACTTGCCAAGACATATGGTCCCCTGATGACTTTGAAGCTTGGCCGGCTAACCACGGTTGTTGTTTCTTCTTCAAGCATGGCCAAAGAGGTCCTACAAAAAAATGACTTGGCCTTTGCTAATCGAACTATCCCCGACGCAATTCGGGCACTGAACCACCATGAGGTGTCTATGGTGTGGTTACCGGTCTCGGCTCGGTGGCGAAGCCTCCGAAAGATCTGCAACGGACAGATGTTCACCACTCAGAGACTAGATGCCAACCAAGGCCTTCGACAACAGAAGGTGCAGGAGCTCCTTGCTCATGTTCGCGACAGCTGCAAGGCTGGTAAGGCAGTAGATGTTGGTCGAGCTGCCTTCAGTACTACCCTTAATTTGATGTGGAACACCTTGTTCTCTATCGACATGGCCCAACCTAACTCTGATACAGCACAAGAATTCAAGGATCTTGTGTGGGGTATGATGGAAGAGATAGCAAGGCCCAACATTGCAGACTTTTTTCCGGTACTTAGAATGATAGACCCGCAAGGCATAAGGAGGCGTCTATCGATATATTTTGGAAAACTGTTTGAGGTTTTTGATGGAATGATTGACCAGCGCTTAAAGTCTAGAGCATCGCCTACCTATCTCACAAGCAATGACTTACTAGATACTCTTCTCAACCACTGGGAAACAAGTTTTGAGATTGGCCGACCCGATATTCAACATTTGCTACTGGTTAGTATTCTTATGCTCTTGATTTAATTTCTGTGTTTAAACCATTTTCCTTAGCTGCTTGTGTCTCGTATTCAAAAACTATTTGGAGTGATTCATGTTTTAGAGAATGAGGTGAGATGAGATACACCGTATGTCATTTCTAAGGTTTGGATTTGAGCTCGGATCCGCCCTAGCTGCTCGTGAGCCAAGACCGACATGATGAGAGAGAGATTAAGGGTCCAGCAAAGAGTTGTATTCTAATTAATACATGGTTATTTGTAAAAAGAGGTTTTTTTTTTTGGTTAAAGATGGAGAATAACATTGATTAATGGTATTTTCATAAATAAAAAAAATTAACACACGGGTAGATTTACAAACGATTTAAGTCAATGGGCTATAATACAAAATCACAAAAGGTAAGGACATATTTACAAATAGGTGAAAAAATAGGGGGTGTTTTTACAAAAATCCCTACTTTATGGGTCAAAAACAATCCATCTTCGTTAGGGTATTGAGACTATCTTGTTTTCCGGTGGGACCTAAACTCTTTTGTTTTTAGTTCCAAAGCTGAAGCCACCATCAAACTTCAGTTGAAATGTCTCATAGATGGAGTCAAATCCTCTACGGTGATAATCGGATTTGGCAAATCCGGTTATCACCCTTTCCCTAAGTAGGTGGTCCCGGGTTCCATTTCTCACTCACCCTTTGGGGTCAGCGCTGGACGGGTTTACCAAGACTTACCTGGTGTGACGGGTTGCGGGCTCACGTTCAGGGGGCCAAAATACATGTATTAAAAAAAAAAAAAATTTGATTTGAGGGTATGGAATTTGGGGGTTCGGAGGCGTAGCCCTCAAGAAAATTTTTTTTGGGGTAGTTTTTTTATTTTGAGAATTTTTTTTTCCCGGTAATGCCTTTGAGGATGCCACTTGTCCCTATTAATACCCCTTAATTGTGGTTAAGATTCACCCACCTATCCTTGGTTTAAAAAAAATATATCAAATTTCTTTTGAAACCTAGTTTAAAATTCACTAACTCCTAATGTTAAAATTATTTAAACATTTTTTTCTAAAAACCAAGGATAAGTAGGTGAACTCTGAAATTGGGTGTATTTTAACCATAGTTAAGGGGTGTCAATAGGGACACGTGGCAAGCTCAAGGCATAAGGGGACTCTATTGGGGGCCCACATAAAAAATTGGGGGGCCAGGGGGCCACTATATTACATAGGACAAAAAAAATAAAGGGGGCCAAGTATACTAAAATATTTTTTTTGAGGGGAACTATTCATATTATAGCACTAAGGATTTACAAAAATTTGGGGGAGCCTTGGCCTCCCCCACCCCACGTCGCACCCTCGAGGATTAGTCCTGACCCAAAGGTTGGGAAACCCCGAGTTCTAAAAAAAAAAAAATTAGGGTGGATTTACAAACGATTTAAAA
This sequence comes from Tetracentron sinense, assembly GCA_015143295.1. Lineage (NCBI taxonomy): Eukaryota > Viridiplantae > Streptophyta > Magnoliopsida > Trochodendrales > Trochodendraceae > Tetracentron > Tetracentron sinense. Next base: position 10,145,648 of record CM026571.1, on the reverse strand, counting down.
GTCAATGTGTCTTAATACAAAATCATAAAAGACATGGATGTATTTACAAATAGTTGAAGAGAGTTTTTTTTTTTACGAAATTAAGATGCTTTAGAGTTTATATAAGATGAGAATATTTAAAGATAGAATCAAATCTCAATCAAACCATCTTACCTAATCTAATTAATGTAAATTCAAATCCAAATATGCTACACCACTATATTGTATTATACTATTTCTAATATTATGTTCCTAGATGTCTAACCCTTAGAAATTATGCAATTATGTATCAGGACATATTTGGTGCAGGGACAGATACAACTTCGAACACACTAGAATGGGTCATGGCGGAGTTACTCCACAATCCAGACACAATGACAAAGGCTCGAGAGGAACTCGAACAAATCATTGGGAAAGACAACCTGGTTGAAGAGTCTGATATTGCTAGGCTCCCTTATTTGCAAGCAGTCGTGAAGGAAACCTTTCGACTGCACCCAACAGTTCCACTCTTACTCCCTTACAAAGCTGAAACAAATGTAGAAATCTGTGGCCTCACCGTGCCCAAGAATGCACAAGTGTTTGTAAACGTATGGGCTATCGGTCGAGATCCAAGCATATGGGAGAACCCCAATTCGTTCGTGCCTGAAAGATTCTTAGGGTCAGAGATTGATGTCCGAGGCCGACACTTCGAGCTTATTCCATTTGGAGCAGGGAGACGTATCTGTCCTGGAATGCCACTGGCGCTACGAATGCTGCACCTGATGTTGGCTTCGCTTCTCCACTCGTTTGATTGGAAGCTTGAAGATGGGATGACACCAAAGGATATGGATATGGGGGATAAGTTTGGGCTCACCTTACAAAAGGCTGAGCCTCTCTTGGCTGTCCCCATCAAAATGTAACTGTTATGTGCTTACTTACTAGTACCTTGTGTTTGATTGTTCCATCTCTAAGGCTTATTTTTAAATCTATTACTTTTTTTTATTAATAAATTTAGTTTTACAGATGAAAATAATCCATCGCTAATACGAATAATGTATAGCCACGAAAGTAGTCCGTCACTAGTGCATATAGAGCATATAGAGACGGTATAGTACATTTTACGAAAATTATTTCCAAAAGCCAATTGTGACGGAAAATATCCGTCTCTAATGCCTATTTCTACATTTGATACTTTCTTAATAGTAAATTTGCTTTTAGATAAGGAAATAATCCTTCGCTAATACGAATGAAGTATATAGCCACAAAAATAGTCCCTCACTGATGTATATAGAGACAGTATAGTATCTGTTGAGACGGATTTATTTTCATATTTAATCTAAAAAGACCAATTGTGATGGAAATATACCAGTCTAATGCATATTTCTAAATTTAATACTTTTTTTAATTAATAAATTTACTTTTAGAGATGAAAATAATCCGTTACGAATACAAATGAAATATAGCCACGAAAATATATCTGTTGCTTAAAATATGTAAGGACCTGAATTTAATTCCTTGGTTTCATGCTATTTGATTTAATTTTCTAGAGAAATATGTCTGATTTTTATGCATTATTCCTATGAAAATTAATGTTTGATATGTCGAATTAGAAAACTCATTTATTTCATTCAATTTAGCTCATTTTTATAAATAAATTGCATGAAATCAAAGTTAATAAAAAAGTAGCAAAAGACTTTAAAAAAAAAAAAAAGGAGATCGGCGGATTGGCTGATCGATCGCTGCACTATGGTGATTGATCACCCGACGCGGTGATTTTCTCGGGAACGACATTTTTTTTGACTTTTTAAGTTCCCTTGAGTTCCAAATTCTATATATATCTCTCAAACTTGGGAGTTAGGGTTTCCAAAACATTCTAAACCTAAAAGAGAGAAAAAAAAAATAGAGTTTCTAAGATATCAAAATGGGAGAAACCTAAGGAGTTCAAGGATTCGATCAGAAAAGGAAGAAAGAGACTTAAAGATCGAGATCGAGCCTTATTCTCAAGCAATAGATCATAGGGAAGCAATCTAGTGAGGTAAATCGCGATCCCTATTCCTCAATTTCTTAAATATAAATTTAAAAGAAGAGTAAAAAATGATAGATCTAAGTAAAAACATGAAAATAAGTAAGCTCTATTGATTTCTATTATCTCTGATGCATTGTTTCATAAATGGTTAAAGTAAGATGTGAATAATATGATTAGGATGTGAATAACTATGTTTATATTTTGATTATGCTTCAACAAGGGGATTGAGAATTTATAATGGATGTATTTGGATATATGAGGAGGAATTAATGAATTCTTGAACTTGAATGAAATGTATGAAAGAATTGAATGATAGATGTAGACTCTTTATGATATTAGGGTTACATGATAGTGTGATTTTCAGATATGTTTGATGAGATTTATGATTGATAAACTATGTGTGTATTCATGATCTTGATCTTGATTAAAAACTCGTTGTTGATATTTATATTAAATTGTGAATTATGTTCATTGAAAAATAAACTCTAATTAAAGCATGTTCAATTATTAGAAATATGAACATTATTTCGTGCTTATTTTATGTTGTTATACATGGTAAATGAACCTTTGATGAGAATCTTACTTGTCTAGGTTTGTTAACATAGCGGAATGAGACGCTCTGATGAGATTTCCTACGGTCCTTGATTAATAGTCTTAGGTATAATTTAATTGAACATGTATTACTGCGCACTTACTATTGTAAAACATGCATATGTATAGAGAGGAAATTATGGGCACTAATAAAGACACAAGTAAGATAAAGAAGACAAAGTAAGTAAGTGAGAAAAATGACATACGGAAGTATTAATGCATGATGAGTTTTGTATGGACCGACTACCATAAAAAAGGCAATGATCATGTCAAAGTAAGTAAGCCGTCGTATCGGATAATGTACTAAGTAAGCCACCCATGCCGGATAATGTACAAAGGTTAGTAACTCGATAAGTGAAGTATAGTAACTCATTTTCATAATAGGTAAAACAGTATTTTAATTTATTACCCGATGCATGTTGATGTGTTTTCACTAAACAATAAAATACGAAAGTACGAAAAGTAAGAGAAGAAAGACAAGTAAGAAAATAAACGACATAATGTACTCACATGTTATTGTCTGCACTCTGATTTATGTATGAGAACTGAAGTTGAATTATCACATGCATGTATGCTAATGTTTAAGATATCGTTTTCTATGGTTCGTTATATACGTGGAGTAACTTGTTACTCAGTCGATAACTTTGTTGTCGGCAGATACTGGATTCAATATTTGCGAGTCTAGACCATGGGAAGAGAAAGAATACATAGAAGAACTAAAAGGTGACCATCCTGAAGAAGAACGAGATCTTGAACGATGACTCTATTATTGAAGTTGATTCATTAGTTATTTGAATTTCAGGAAGACTTTAATTGACTTTATGAGAATTTATGTTTATTTATGTTCAATGGTTAAGGATCACGATGGATGATCAATTTTATTTATGTTCAGTTGATTATGAATTTCAATTAAAGGTAGGTATTAAATGTTAGTTAATTGAAGAAATTTTTAGGTTCACATTTTTAGTATGCCTTAAATGCTTCTAATAGGATGGTTTGATAAGTATGTCACATGTCAAGATCTCACATTCTCGTAGGTGGGATTTTGGGGCATGAAAAAATGAGTTTAATAAACCCCCACCAGCTCGCACAAAACTGATCATTCCCTATAAACTAGTAAACACCCCATGCGATGCACGGGACCGGAACTTAGAACATACATAAAATATTGGAATAATAGGAACTTAGTAAAATTTTAAATATGAATTAAATTTGTAAATATTAATTAAACATGAATTAATTTAGACAAAATATCAATTTCAATAATTTATTGCAATTATATATATATAAAATGTGTTTGAATGATGCTTTAGCAAAAAACACAAATTCAATCATACTTGATCAACCCTCATCCTCTGAAGGTGTATAAGTTGCTTCTTTATCACTGCATTAAATGTGAATATTGATAATTATAAAAATTTGCTAGTAGCTATGTAATATTAGAATTATATGAGAAAAAAAAAATGTAATAACACATTAAAAAAATGTAATAACATATTAAAAAAAATGTAATAACACATTACTTGTTCTTAGTATACTACCTCACAAGTTTTGAAGTTGGCATTGTTTAATATGATTTGTCATTCTCTAATTTTCATTTCTTGTGACACTATTAAAATATTATAATTTAATATAGAAAATTAGTTAGATACTCTAGATAATTTTGTTAAAAATAAATATTAAATTAAATTAGCTCAATCGAATCTTGCTTTTGTTCTTCTTCATCCGAGGAATTATCTTTACTGTAATATGTGTCAATCTTGACTATCTGTAAAGTAAAAGATAAAGACTTAGAAATTGAAAGGTAATTTTTAAAATCTCACTTTTCAAATATTTGAAGAAATTTATCATAAAATATTGAATTGTAATTTATGATGTTGCAAAATTATAATATTGTATTACCTCACTAAGTCATGAAGCGTTACCCATTACTCTTAACCCACCTACATTAAAATAATATTGAATTGTAATTTATGATGTTGCAAAATTATAATATTGTATTACCTCAGTAAGTCATAGAGCGTTACCCATTACACATTAAATTATAATATTGTATCAATAAGTCATGAAGCGTTACCCATTACACATTGGATAAAGCTTCTGAGACCCCCTTAGGGCCGAGACCACCGAGACCATGCTCTAAGAGCATGAGATTTCAGGTGGGGCCAACCATGTGAAATGGCCCCTCCTGAAATCCCATGCCCTTAAAGCATAGTCTCGGTGGTCTCGGTCCTAAGGGGGTCTTAGTAGCAAAGTCCTCACACATTACCCTACATTAAAATACCACACAAACCCATAATCCATATACATTCAACCCATTACCCATCACCCATTTACAAACCTGCCACATACCCATGATACATGACACATAATCATAAGAGATCAAATCCTCTACTGTGATTACCCGATTTGGTTATTGCCCCTAAGGTTGCCATGTGTCGCTTTTGACACCCCTTAATTGTGGTTATTAGAAGTAGTAGCAGCAATAACTCACCATCTGGATGCATGCATGGAATACAATCCTCCTCAATGTCTCTCATAGCTGTCACGTTGGACTCTCCTACTATTGCTAAATCAATGCACCCAAAGGAAAAAGATACAAGACACAATTCTCCTCAAAAGGAAGTTGTGAATACAACTTTCCATACTTGGACAAACTCTTATAGAGAATTTCGGTGATAATAAAAAGAGTCCTACTAGGACTCTTCACTGTATATCCACTTCTATAAACCGTGTATACCTAGACTCCTTCCAATATTATAAATCCTTGTAATAGCTTTCCTATATATGTGATTGATATCAAAGGAGTAACTCTCAAGTTGAGAGAATTCAAAATCAAAACGGTTTTATGGTGTCGAGCTGTTCGGTTTCTCTTGAAGATCTGTGATCATTCTTTTATCTCTCAAGCAAACTCCTCATCTAGTTCGTTTGTCTCAATAGCATCTAACATGGATACTCAACTTGTTACTTCGTCAATGGGTTCACCAAGCTTGCCGTCTTCGTCAATGGCAAACATGTTGTCTATTGAGCTAAATGGTAACAACTATTTGCCGTGGAAAAACCAATTACTTCCCTTGCTTGAAAGCGAAGATTTACTTGGTTTTATTGATGGAACAATGGAGACACCATCCACGCACATTACTCAAACCGAGGGAGGTAATATTCCAAACCCAGCCTTTCGAAAATGGAGGCTTCTAGATCGGTTTGTAGCAAGTCTGATCAATTCCTCACTATCTGAAGAGGCTATGAGCCTTACTTTGGATCAACAAACTGCTCATGAGGTTTGGGTAATTCTTGAAGAATCCTTTACTCATAAATCAAAAAAATAGGGAACTTCAACTTTGTGAGGAATTACATCTACTGAAAAGAGAGTCTCTACCTGTATCGGAACATGTTCACAAATTTCGAGAAATTTGTGATCAACTATCAGCCATTGGTAATCTGGCACCAGACACTGATAATTAAGGTCTACTGGCTCCTACCAGACTATCATAACTTTGTGACCACATCTTTGACAAAACCCCCTATTCCATCCTTTCAAGAGGTTACCCAGCTCTCCTTAGCCATGACCTATTGCTGAAAAGCCTCACACCCCCATCGAGTCATCATGATGTGGCTTTCATGGCTCAACGGGGAGGAAGGAATTTTCGATATGGGAATAGAGGAGGAGGACGAGGCTACAGGCGTAAATATAGAAATCAGCATTTTACTCAAGGAAGGGGACAAGGTCCACATCAATACCACAATAATTTCCGAGGAGCAGCCAACAACCGTGGTGGGCATAACCCTCCACGATTCCCTCAAGACAATGGAAATAACCGTGGTGGCAATGTTTTTCAACGATTTCCTCATGATAATGGGAATTGACCTCAACAAACTGACCACGGAAATCAGCAACCACAAGTCCCTGCATCCATTTGCCAGATTTGTGAACGTGGTGGTCATACTGCACTTGAGTGTTGCAACAGGTTCAATCAGGCCTATCAATCTACTTCAGTCCTTGAAGACTTTACTTCTCTCACTATTCAGGACTCTCCAGATGCAAAGTGGTATCCAAATAGTGGAGCCACTGCTCACATGACCAACAATGAAGGTAACTTCACCGATGTTCAGTCTTATCATGGTACGGATCAAGTTCGTGTTGGAAACGAATCTTCCATACCTATATCTCATACAAGATCAGTTATACTCTCCACACCTACGAGATTTTTTCAACTCCATAATACTCTTCTTGTTCCTCACATTCAAAAAAATCTAATCTCTGTGAGTCAATTTACTCAAGATAATGATTGCTTGTTTATTTCCTCACCCACTGGTTTTATCATTCAGGAACAGGGAACAGGGAAAGTATTGGGGACGGGGAGTAGAAGAGCTGGATTGTACACCCTTGATTCCCTTCATCAAGCCTATTTTTCAAGTCATACTACTCCAATCAAGGGATCTTCAGCAATTTGGCACAACCGTCTCGGTCATACCTCATCTAGCATTCTTAGTAGCTTGCATAAATCTAGAGAGATCCAATTCGTGGACTCTAATAAATGCAACAATTCTATATGTTCTAGTTGCCAGTTGGGCAAAAGCAGAAGATTGCCTTTTCATTTGAATAATAAAAGATGCACAACTCCTTTAGAGTTGGTACACTTTGACATATTGGGACCATCTCCTATTACTTCTTCATCTGGTTTTCGATACTTTGTAGTGTTTGTTGATGACTATAGTCGCTTCTCTTGGTTCTTTCCAATGAAAAAGAAATCTTATTTTTTTTCAACTTTTCTTCATTTTCAAAGATTAGTAGCTCAATTGCAAAATAAAAATTCTTCAATGTGATGGAGGCCAAGAATTTTCTAGTGCTCTTTTCTTAGACCATCTATCTCAATATGGTATTCTCAAGCGGACATCGTATCCTCACACTCCGGCCCAAAATGGATGGGCTGAACGTAAGCATAGGAGTATTACTGAGATGGGTCTCACTCTCCTCTTCCATAGCCATGCTCCTACTCGACTTTGGATTTAAGCATTCTCCACAGCTTGTACATCCTCAATCAGCTCCCTACACCCGTCCTCGAACATGTAACCCTGTACCTGCTCTTGTTTGGTAAATCTCCTAACTTCTCCATGTTTAGAACTTTTGGTTGCCTATGCTTTCCGTATCTCCGTAACCACTCACCCCATAAGCTTTCTCCAAGGAGCTCTTGATGTGTTTTTATAGGATACAACACTTTACATAAAGGATATTGGTGCCTTGATCTTCTAACCAACCGGGTGTATATCTCACGACACATTATTTTTGATGAGTCTACACTTCCGTATGTTGACACATCTTCTTCTTCAAGTGACATTACTGATCTTGGCATATTTAATAATATCTTGATTGCACTCCTGTGCAAGATGCATTGGCCTCTTCAGAACAACTGGTCCAACCCACACCCTCTCGGTCACTTCCTCACGATGATCTAGTAGCTGCCCCTTTTGATCAAAATCATCATCCAATCTAGATCAGTCAGGCTAAGCCTCCAATTCCTGCAGCTATTCCACCCAACATTTCCACCGAAGAAGCTCCACCACTGGCTCCATCTTCCTGTGTTCCTCTCATCTCTCAAGATTGGTCTCTTGCTTCTTCATGTTCTTCAGATACACCTCCATCTACAAGCCTTGATCTTGAGGTCTTACCTAGCAGCATACCAGGGGGCCACATTGTGATCGATCTACCAATTGCTTCCCCCACAGCCACTGCCTCCATTACAACCAACAATCATCCCATGATCACTCAATCAAAAGCCACCAAACATCCTCTTCCACTGCGCACTTTGATCTCTCATCAGGATGATTCTTCATTTTTCCAAGCCCTATTGAGTTTAAAGGACCCACGTGGTTACAAATCTGCATCTAAACACTCTCATTGGATTGCTGCCATGGATGAAGAAATGCATGCTCTTCACCAAAATCAAACATGGACTCTTACTCCTCGCAAACCTCATATGCATCTTGTTGGTTGTTGATGGATCTTCAAGACCAAACTTAAAGCTGATGGGACTGTTGAATGGTATAAAGCTCACCTAGTAGCTAAAGGATACTCTCAACTATATGGTCTTGACTATGATGAGACATTCAGCCCCGTGGTAAAACCTGTCACTATTCAGCTTGTTCTTGCCTTAGCTACCATGCATCATTGGGAGATTCATCAACTTGATGTTAAAAATGTCTTTCTTCATGGGCATTTTAAGTGAGGAAGTTTTTATGGACCAGCCTCCTGGCTATGAGGATCCGTCCTTTCCTCATCATGTTTGTTAACTTCAGAAGATTCTTTATGGCTTAAAACAATCTCCACGTGCTTGGTTTGATCGCCTTAGTATCTACTTATTGCATCTTGGCTTCCAACCTAGTCGTGCTGACTCCTTGATGTTCATATCTCATAGTCCTCATGGTACACTGATCCTACTTGTATACGTCAATGATATTATTCTCACTGGAAGCAACACTACTCTCCTCTAGGATTTCGTGCTTCACCTGAGCAACGAGTTTGCAATGAAAGATTTGAGTCTTCTTCACTACTTCCTTGGCATTGAAGTCACACACACCCCCACCGGGCTATTTTTATCTCAGTCAAAGTATGCTATTGACCTCCTTAATCGGGTGCAAATGGAGGGCGTCAAACCGCTCTCCACCCCTATGCTCATCGGTTAGAAACCTACCAAAGTAGGACAACTCTACTCTGATGTCACTCACTATTGCAGCATTGTGGGTGCCTTGCAAGTTTAACACTCACAAGACCGGACCTCTCCTATAGTGTTAACACTGTTTGCCAGTTTATGCACTCTCCAATTGAAGACCACTACCGTGCTGTCAAACGTATTCTCCGGTATGTCAAGGGGACACTTCATCATTGTCTACAAATCTTCTCGAATTCTGCAAAAACCCTCACTTGGTATTCAGATGCTGACTGGGTGGGTTGTCCTGACACCCGTCGCTCCATCTCTGGTTTTGCATTGTACTTTGGACATAACCTCATTTTGTTGGAGTGCCAAGAAGCAAGCCACTGTATCTCACTCTAGTGCCGAGGCGGAGTATCACGCACTTGCTTAGACTGCTGATGAAATTGCCTGGATTACATTCTTATTGCGTGATCTTTGGGTCTACTTGAACTCTTGCCCACTTATTTTTTGTGACAATCGTAGTGCCATTTGCATGAGTTCCAACCCCGTATTTCATGCTCGCTCCAAACATATCGAACTGGATTATCACTTCATCAGGGAAAAGGTTGCTTTTGGACAACTCCACGTTAATTTTTCCCATCTGGACTTCCGATTGCTGATATTTTCACCAAGAGTCTACCTCAGCTTGCTCTACAACTCTTCTCTTCTAAGTTACAGCTTTGTGATTTCTCTACGCTTCACTTGAGAGGGGATATTAGAAATGGTAGCAACAATAACTCACCATCTGGATGCATACATGGAATACAATCCTCCCCAATGTCTCTCATAGCTGTCATGTTGGACTCTCCTACTATTGCTAAATCAGTGCACCCAAAGGAAAAAAGATACAAGACACAATTCTCCTCAAAAGAAAGTTGTGAATACAACTTTCCATACTTGGACAATCTCTTATAGAGAATTTCGGTGATAATAGAAAGAGTCCTACTAGGACTCTTCTCTTTCATGTATACTATATATCCACTTCTATAAATTGTGTACACCTAGACTCCTTCCAATATTGTAAATCCTTGTAATAGCTTTCCTATATGTATGATTGATATCAAAGGAGTAACTCTCAAGTTGAGAGAATTCAAAATCAAAACTGTTTTATGGTATCAGAGCTGTTCGGTTTCTCTTGAAGATCTGTGATCATTCTTTTATCTCTCAAGCAAACTCCTCATCCAGTTCATTTGTCTTAATGGCATCTAACATGGATACTCAACTTGTTACTTTGTCAATGGGTTCACCAAGCTTTCCGTATTCATCAATGGCAACACATGTTGTCTATCAAGCTAAATGGTAACAACTATAACAGTGTTACAAAGAATAATGTTTGGGGGGTCATGGCCCTGCTCTCTAGCACTAACATTGGCAAAAAATCATATGGTAACACTTTCTATGAATGAAAAAAATTTAAGGCATACATTAGTCGGAAGTCGAGGAAGAGGGATTAGAGTGGCAAATTAGGAGACAAGGACATGTGATATCAATGTACGTCAGGAGAGTACAAACAGTGATAAGATTTTTTTCTTTCTATTATTACTGCAAGTGAAGTAGAGGTTTCGGGTGGAGCATAATGTTTGTGAGTAACATCTAGTGATCTTGTCTCTTACAACCCGTGAGAAGTAAAGGTACGAATATCATAGTGCACGTAACAAAGCATTTGGTCAGTAAAGGATTTAGACTATTGCTAGACTAGAATGCCCTAATTAATTCCTTCTTTGTCTTAGACCATATCAGGGTACATTTTTTTAATAGTATAAAGAACCCTAACCCTAATGTAACCTAGCCCGTTACAAAACTTATACTTAATTTTAGTATGTACTTTTTTTTTTGTTGAAATCATAATCACTTAACCCACTCACACACACGGCCCTATGAGACTAAGCACAACACACCTCTTCAAAAGGGCCTATCTACTTGACATAATGAAGAGTTGACTTTGCTATATATATAACTTCCCACACATGGATGAGAGAGAGAGGAATGGACTATTGGAGTATTCTTTTGTGGGTTGTTTTTTTGGAAGGTAAGCTGGGGTTAGGCAGACCTCGACTAGATAAAAAAAAAGAACCCCAATTACAATCTCAAGTACAACTTCCCGGCCCTATCATCAGATGAAAAGGATAGGGTTTCTAGAGGAAATGGCGAAGGAGGAAACAAAACCTGAGAAAAAGTACAACAAAATCTCGCAAGAGAGTCTACCACACGGTTACATTCACGCCACACATGAGAAATAGAGAAAGCTGATAACTGATTAAGAAGTTGTTTATCCACGCAAAAATCTCTTTTCCATTGCCAAGGAGGCTCACAAATACCATTAAGGTAATCTACCACCCATGTAGAGTCAGAATAAATACACAACCGAACCGCTCCAAACTCAATCGCCATTTGGATCCCACAGACTATCGCTTTAAGTTCGAGAAGGCTTATATCTTCCCGAGGACACCCAACAGCAAAGGCCACACACTCAATCCCTGATTGCTCACGTAAGATGCCTCCCAAACCTGCCATAGTTTCACGAAGAGACCCGTCCGAGTTAAGGGCCCACCATCCAACAGGAGGAGGTATCCATGAACAATGCTGACCCTCAGGAACAACAAATTCTGCTCCTATACCCCAAGTAGCCAATAACTCTCAATTACTCACCGAGTTTTCCATCACATGCATATATATCCTCAGAGCAATGAATTCAAGTCCAGGCAAACTACCACCCGCCCCGTCCCTCTTCTGATCATCGGAAGCCTCTTCAAACTTGGCAACCAACCACATCGATCGCTCACCGAACTTGCCAAGACTTATGGCCCCCTGATGACTTTGAAGCTTGGCCACATAGCCACAGTGGTTGTTTCTTCTTCAAGCATTGCCAAAGAGGTCTTACAGAAGAATGATCTGGCCTTTGCTAATCAAACTATTCCCGATGCAGTTGGGGCGCTAAATTACTATAAGGTGTCTATGGTGTGGTTATCCGTCTCCACTTGGTGGCGAAACCTCCGAAAGAATTGCAATGAGCAGATGTTCACCACTTAGAGACTAGACTCCAACTGAGTCCTTCAACAACAGAAGGTGCAGGACCTTATTGCTCATGTTCGCGACAGCTGCAAGGCTAGTAAGGCAGTAAATGTTGGCTGAGCTACCTTCAGCACTACATTTAATTTGATGTTGAACACCTTGTTCTCTACTGACTTGGCCCATCCTAATTCTGAAACAACACAAGAATTCAAGGATCTTGTGTGGGGTGTGATGGAAGAGAAAGCAAGGCCCAACTTTGCAGACTATTTTTCTGTACTTAGAATGATAGCCCCACAAGGTATAAGGAGGCGTCTATCCATATATTTTGGAAAACTGATTGAGGTTTTTGATGGTATGATTGACCAACGCTTAAAGTCTAGAGCATCGCGTACCTATCTGATCACAAGCAATGACTTCCTTGATACTCTTCTTAATCAGTGGGAAACCAGTTTTGAGATTGGCTGACCCGATATCCAACATTTGCTACTGATTAGTACTATTATAGTATTATGTTATTGATTTAGTTTCTCTTTTTTGATCAATTTCCTTGGCTGGTTGTGTCTCCTATACAAGGACTATTCAAGTGATTAATGAATCATGAGATGAGAAAAGCTTTTGAGACCCCACTGTCTCAGACGGAAGCAAATCGTTTGTTCTTCCATAGGGCCATGAGTGTTGGAAGGCCAGGATCAATAGTATGCACCTCGACCATTCCACCTCAAAAGACCAATCTGTCAAGGGGAAGATGGTCTAATTACTTAACCCAGGCACACAACAAACCACCATGCTTCCGAACCGACGTCCATGGTGGTGATTTAGGGTACCTTCAGCCATGTGGCCACCACGAAGAGTGAGCCCCATAACCCAACCCTAGGTAGCTTTCCCGAAAAACACCCCAGTGACTCGAACCGGCCGGGACATGGTGCCTGCTCTGATACCAAATGATACGCACCTCGACCATTCTACCTCAAAAGACTGGCATGTCAAGGGGAAGATGGTCTAATTACTTAACCCATGCACATAACAATCAATTCGTCCATACAAATTTAACAGCTGAAAATTCTAGTTGAAGAGATCCCGACCTTCAAAAACTTTGGCCATAGGGAAGACCTTAGGGAAGAACACAAATGATATGGTTCCATCTTAGAGTTATTGGAGACCATAAACCAAATCTAAGATTTTAGGGTTTTGGTGAATATTTTTTCCTTTAATTTTTTTTTACCAGAATCATAAAATCTTGGGTTTGGTGTGTAGTCTCGGGTAGGTCTAAGACCTTGTGATCTCAGAAGCTTTTTCCATTAGAGATAGTCTTAGAGAATACAATAAAATGATGTAATAAGGTGAGATGAGATATCAGATGGATTTGGATTTGATCTCAAAGGTATAAATGTAAGAGACATTTCAACTAGAGTTGGGCGATGGCTTCTTTAATTGGAACTAAAAAAAGAGAGTTTAGGCCGGACAAGCAGTATGAGAAACAAGATTGAAAAAAAAAAACTTAAACTTTTAAGGTAAGATGAGTTGGTCAGGTACCATAAAGAAAATATTTTTTTTGATAGACTTGGATAATCTTTACAGTGACCCTATATAAAGATGAGAACATCTAAAAATAGGAATAAATCTCAATCAAAACTAATATAATCATACCTATTCTAATTAATTCAAATTCAAATTCAAATCCAAATCTATCTTACCCCTTTTTTTTTTTAAAGCAAACCAATCTATCTTACCTTATTACACCATTAAATTGTATTCTCTAAGACTATCTCTACTATCGTGTGCCTAGTTTTCTAACCCTCAACAATTATGTATCAGGACATATTTGGTGCAGGAACAGACACAACTTCAAACACACTGGAATTAATGGGTGATGGTGGAGTTACTCCACAATCCAGACGCAATGAAAAAGGCTCAAGTGGAACTCGAACAAATCATTGGCAAAGACAACTCAGTTGAAGAGTTGCTAGGATCCCTATTTGCAAGCAGTCGGGAAGGAAACCTTTCGGTTGCACCCAACAACTCCACTCTTACTCCCTCACAAAGCTGAAATAGATGTAGAAATTTGTCACCTCAACGTGCCCAAGAATGCACAAGTGTTAGTGAATATTTGGGCTATCGGTTGAGATCCAAGCATATGGGAGAACCCCAATTCATTTGTGCCTGAAAGTTTTTTAGGGTCGGAGATTGATGTTCGAGGCTGACACTTCAAGCTTATTCCATTCAGAGCAGGGAGACATATTTGTTCGGGATTGCCACTGGCGCTACAAATGGTGCACCTGATGTTAGCTTCACTTCTCTACTCGTTTGATTGGAAACTTGAAGATGGGATGACACCAAAGGATATGGACATGGGGGATAAATTTGGGTTTACCTTACAGAAGGCAGAACCTTTCATGGCTATACCCATCCAAATGTAACTATTATATGCTATCAACTTATGAATCTACTTACTAATTTCCTTGTTTATTACTATTGGATAAATGGTTTCAGAAATCGCAGAATTACAGCAAGCAAATTTGAGGCGTAGGTTATACTTTCTTTAAACTGTATTCATCCCCACAACGAAGTCAGCAAATGGGTCAAAGGAATCAGTTCCAGGATACAACGGACACTGCTTTGGATGTTGTTTAACATAGTTAGTTTGCTGTACTAAGTCTGTTCTAGAACACAGAATCCTACAAAATTTGCTCAGAGAAGGGGAGCAAAAAACGAAGTGATTTGAGACTAGAAAATACTCTTATTTAAAGATAAAGAGTAAAGACACCTTTTTGAAAAGGCACAAATGTTAGAAAAAGAGCCAAACGGTCATAAACTACTCAATAGTCATAAACTAACCCAATAGTCAGAAAATAGTTATGATTTAAAATTAAAAACAGTTTCGGGTTTAATTAAAAAAAGTTTAAACAAGAGGGATTAAAAAAAAAAAATCTTCAATTTCTTCATTTTGAGTATTTTCCATAATTGAAATTTCTGTTACATTTCTATTTAGTATTTTCTTGACTTGGTCTAGTTATAAATGAAGTTTCATAAAAAATAACATCTCTAGATTCAATGATAAAATATTTATTTATTACTTGATTATTTTTAATAACCATAAATCTATATGTTATGTTATTCTGTCCATATCCAATGAATACACATTCAATGGCCCTTAGACCAAGCTTTGGCTTTTTAGGATTTGACAATCTTACTAATGCCCTACACCCTCATACTTTAAAATAATGTAAACTAGGTGCTCTTCCCATCATCATTTAAAATGAGGTTTTATCCAATTTCTTATTTGAAATTCTATATAGTACATGGACAGCAGTGAAAATGGTTTCACCCCATAAGTCTAAATCAAGATTTGAATTGCATAACATAACATTTATCATTTCAACTAAAGTTCTATTTTTTCTTTTTGCAATACCATTTTGTTGAGGAGTATAAGGGGCTGTAAATTCATTTCTAATTCATTGGTTTTCACAAAAAGCATTAAATTCATTAGAAATATATTCTCCTCCCCTATCGGATCTTAATCCTTTTATTTTGATATCCAATTGTTTTTCTATATATGCTTTATAAGTTTTAAACATATCTAAAGCTTCACTTTTTTTTGTATTAAATATACTTGAGTGAATTTAGACCAATCATCAATAAATGTTATAAAATATCTTTTTCCACATCTTGTAGTAATTTTAGAGAAATCAAATAAATCATAATGTATTAATTATAAAACATTAGACTTTCTTACTACATTTTAAAATGACTTTCTAGTTAACTTAGTCTTAGTGCAGATTTCACATTTATCAACATTTGAGTTTTCAAGTTAAGAAATCAAGTTTAATTTTGACATAGATTTCATTTATCTAAAATTTATGTGTCCTAATCTAGCATGCCATAAATTAAAAGAATCAACCATATAAGCAGAATAAAAAATTTCATTCATTTCATCATAGCCAATACTGGCTTTGAACAATCCTCCTAAGGCATAGCCTTTACCAACAAATTTTCATTTCCTAGACATAATACATTTATCAGACTCAAATACTAACTTAAAGCCATGCTTTACTAACAAGCTGACTGATACAAGATTCTTCCTGACTTCGGGTACATGTAAGACATTATTAAGAGTAACTGTCTTCCCGGAAGTGAAGTCCATTTCCACCTTCGCATGTCCTTCAATCTTTGCCGTAGAAGAGTTTCCAATGTAGAGAATTTGATCTTCTGTTACCTTTTCATAGGAAGAAAACATGGAATGATTTTTGCATACATGTCTTGTAGCACTTGTGTGAAACCACCATTCCTTTTCATCTCCTAAAAGGTTTACTTCATAAAGCATTGCAGCAAACTTCTCTTCAACTACATTTGCTTGAATTTTCTTAAAATGTTGGCAATCCTTTTTGAAGTGTCCGGACTTCCCACAATGATAGCAAGCCCCCTTCTTGAGTTTTTTTTTTATCTTTAGTGTTCTTCTTCTTGTATTTCTTGTCTTTTTGTTGGAAGGAGTGTTTGAATTTCTGCTTCTTCTTATTAGGTTCTTCATTCTCAACCACGTTTGCCTTGGAGATCCATTCAGTTTGTTCATTTAGTTTATCCCTCAACCTTAACTCTTTCTCAATTTGAAGAGATCATCCATAGTCATTTCTTCCTTAGTATGTTTAAGGGTTTTCCGGTATTCTTTCCATGAAAGTGATAGTTTTGCAACTATTGCTTTCACAAGAAAAAATTCCTTGGAGATGACTCATTCTGTAATGAGGTTATTTATGATAATCTGGAACTCATGAACCTGTTTAAGAATGATTTTTCCATCAGTCATCTTATAATTTAAAATTGACTTACAAGATAGGATCGATATCCTTCATCCTCTATATTGTATTTTTTTCCAGCGCTTCCCAAAGTTCTTTTGCAGTCTTTATATACTGGTACACAACGAATAGAGAGTTAGCCAAGTAATTGAGGATGTGACCACGACATACATAATTGTCTGCTTCCCACTTCTAGTTTTTACGGATATCTTCAATGGTGGAATCATCAGTTGTGGTAGGACAAATCGTAGTGAGAACAGAGATCATGACATTCAGTGAAGCAAAGAAGAAATGAATCTTCTGTTGCCATCGTTTGAAGTGTGCTCCATCGAAGTTCTCAAGCCTTGGAAGGTTTGGATGAGGCTGTACTTGATTTCTGGTTGCCATCGAATACAATTTAATTTTGTTGGATAAATGGTTTCAGCATTCGCAGAATTACAGCAAGCAAATCCGAGGCGTAGGTTATACTTTCTTTAAACTACATTCGTCCCCACAATAAAGTCAGCAAATGGGTCTAGCGAATCAGTTCCAGGATACAACGAACAGTACTTTGGATGTTGTTTAACAAAGCTAGTTTGCTGTACTAAGTCAGTTCCAGAACACAGAATCTTACAAAATTTGCCCAGAAAGAGTAAAAAACGAAATGGTTTGAGACTAGAAAAGACTCTTATTTAAAGAGTAAAGACACCTTTTCGAAAAGGCACAAAGGTTTAAAAAAGAGCCCAACAGTCATAAAATAATTATAATTTAAAATTAAAAACAGTTTTCGGTTTAATTAAAAAACGTTTAAACAAGAGGGATTAAAAAAAAAATCATTTGAATCAACCCAACCCAAGCCAACCCGCCCGCCCGACTCGGCATGCGTGCGTGCGTGTGTGTGTGTGGTTTGACATAATGGTTGCATGTTGGCATAGTGGGTATGGGTGATAAATTTCAATACCCTTGAAGGTCCAAGCATTCTTCCAATACTATCTTATTTATACTTGTCAAAATATTGTAGTTTTTCAATATGGGACTAAACATTTTGCTTTGAAAAATAGCTTCCAAAAACAAAACACTTGGTTGCACTTCCGTTTTCTGTTTTTTGGGTTTACATTTGGCTAAAAGTGTGTTTTTAGTGATCAAAGATCTCATCCTAATGCAAGAAGACGGCTACCATCTTATCTAAAGGTGCGGATCTTTATAACAATTCAAACGATTGAGATGAATTTAAAATGGCGTAAACCAAACCATAAATGTCATGGGCTAGGTTGTGTGCTGTGAAAGCCTGGCCTGAACAAGGAAATGTTGAGTAACCCTAGCTGGGCCCATGTTTGGATAACTTAACCAAAGCCCTACCCTAGCACAGGCCGGGCTAGGCTTGTCCCAAGTTTGGATGGGCCAAGCCCAAGCCATATCCTAAAACATACAGGACTCGGCTCCAAATTCGGACATTATAAGATAACAACTTTTTAGTTTTTTGTTTTGATGGAGTTATCATGAAATGAATTGAGGATTAATATATAAAATATGATGCATATGCATATGCATATGTCATTAGAAGTTATGAGATGAAAATAGGAAAAAGGAGAATTGTATAAAGTGTGTTTTGACTTTTTGTGGGCCACAGACTTCAATATCAGGTTAAAAGTTTTTATTTTTTTTGTTTTTACTAAGCTGGGTAAGGGACTGAGGGTTGGGCAAGGCGTTGGACTAGCCTATCCCATTGGGAAGCATATCGTTTGCGTTCTTCCCTAAGTTTTTTCTTGTGACCAAAGTTTTTGAAAGTGAGATCTCTCCAACAGATAGTTACAACTGTTAAATCCGTACTTACCAATTGATCCTGGCCTTCCAACACTCATGACCATGGAGAAGAACCCAGGCAAGAGCCCACACGATTTGTTCTGATTGAGACCCCTAACAAAATTACTTCCAAAAAGCACAAAATATCTTACCTCTATGGTTATAACAAGACTCTTTTGGAGTCCCGATACAACAAAAAGCTTTGTTTAGTTTTTAGTGCTCTTTCAACTCTAGTTAATAACTTTTAACCTTTTTAGTTATTATTTTTTCAAATTTTTTTTGGGATTTTTTCCTAACTACACCCAATGTTTATTGAGGGTTCTATATACACCCTTGTTTAGAACTTAACTTTTCTACACCCAACCTATTTTTTCATGACATAAGTGCCTCTCTTATAAAACAAAAATCACCAAAAGAAAGTCAAGGAGTTTCTTAAAGAAACCCGTTCAACCCTTTCGCCCATATGAGTCTCCAGAAGACGCTGCCTTGGGAGTCATTGTCGCTGCTCGTGCCATTTGATAAAAGTAGTGGGTAACTCTGTCTTGTTACTTAATGGCAAAGAAAGCCTATTTTAGAGAGAACTTTTGGAGAAAGGGGCACTTATGTCATGGAAAAATAAGTGAGGTGTAGAAAAGTTTTGTTTTTAAAAGGTGAGTGTATATAGAGTCTCCCAATGAACCCTGGGTGTAATTAGAGAAACAATCTTTTTTTTTTTTTTTTTTTTTAACCAGGGTCAGATGGGTTGAACATTAAGGATTAGTGAATTTTAACCATAGTTAAGGGGTATTAAAAGGTACATATGTTAACATGTGGGGAGTAACGAAACTCCAACGAGTCCGGTTATATAGAGAATCTAAAGTCTTCACAAAAACTTTACTGGGAATGCTGGCCCCAGTTTCTCTCTTCCCACTTTCCTCAGAGAGGAACATCCGTCTTCATTATTTTCAATTACTTTTGTTGCTGAAGTGTGAACCCAGCAGCGGGGAATGCTATGAAATCATTCACAAATGCCTCTTGCATACCCCATAAAACAAAGATATCTCTGGGCAATTCCCTGGGAGCTACATCATAGGTCTATTCTATCACCCCCTTCATGGGATAGGCACATGGGATAGGCACATCTTGTCAGTTATTGCAATGCTTGGGATGGGATTTGATCTGGCGATCAATTAGCTGGCTAGTCAAAAGTTGCTACTGCAACCTTTTTTCCAAGTCAAACCATTGGGGATGGGATTTGATCTGACTATAGCCAGATCAAAACCATCCGGTGATAGTTCTGTCCCACATGTGTCAATAGAAAGCGAAGAAGTCATTTCATTTTCCCCTGTTTTTTTTTTACTTCTCTCCATTTGATATCTTCCCTCTTTTTTAACACCACATGTCCCACATCAACCCTATCACCAGATGGTTTTGGTCTGGTTATCGCCAGATCAAATCCCATCCCCAATGGTTTGATTCGAAAAAAGGTTGCAGTAGCAACTTGACTAGCTAGCTCATTGATTGGGGTGCTACATGGAGCCTCAATCTTTTTCAATTTTTAATCAACTTGACTACTGAGCAGGCTACTGAACAGCTGGTGAATTTGACTATCGAGGAGCATATGCAAGCTCAAAAAGCTCTGAATCTGAGTATCCTTCTTCACTCATTTGAGGATGACAACCTCAGATCTACCCCCATTACTTGTACAGCTATCAAATCCGTACAAGACAAGTGGTTTTGGTCTTTCAACACCCTTGGCCACAGGTAAGATCACAGAAGATATGGTTCCTTGAAAGAGTGTGTTCAAAGGATAATAGAGGTAAAAGGGAAAAGTAGCGATGCTTCTTGGCTAGCTAGCATAGATTTTTGCGTCGACTTTGCTTCCCATATTGCACTATATATTGACTCATTAGCCTCCCACATAGTGGAGAGTTTGTGAAAGAATGGAGTACTGGAGTATTCTTTTGTGGATTTTGTTTGTGTGGACATGCATACATGTCCTCACTTCTTGTTCAAGAGCAATCAATTCAGGCCCAGGTAAACTACCACCCGGCCCCGTCCCTCTTCCAATCATCGGAAGCCTCTTCAAACTCGGTAACCGACCACATCGATCACTTGCCCAACTTGCCAAGACTTATGGTCCCCTAATGACTTTGAAGCTTGGCCGGATAACCACGGTTGTTGTTTCCTCTTCAAGCATGGCTAAAGAGGTCCTACAAAAGAATGACCTTGCCTTTGCTAATCGAACTATTCCCGACGCAGCTCGGGTACTCAATCACCATGAGGTGTCTATGGTGTGGTTACCCGCCTCCGCTCGGTGGCGAAGCCTCCGAAGAATCTGCAACGAGCAGATGTTTACCACTCAGAGACTAGACGCCAACCAAGGCCTCCGGCAACAGAAGGTGCAGGACCTCATTGCTCATGTTCACGACAGCTGCAAGGCTGGTAATGTAGTAGATCTTGGCCGAGTTGCCTTCGGAACTACCCTTAATTTGATGTCAAACACACTCTTCTCTGTGGATTTGGCCCATCCTAACTCTGATACAGCACAAGATTTCAAGGATCTTGTGTGGGGTGTGATGGAAGAGTCAGCAAGGCCCAACCTTTCAGACTATTTTCCGGTACTTAGAATGATAGACCCACAAGGCATAAGGCGTCGTCTATCGATATATGTTGGAAAACTTTTTGAGGTTTTTGATGGAATGATTGACCAACGCTTACAGTCTAGAGCATCGCCTACCTATCTCACAAGCAATGACTTACTAGATACTCTTCTCAACCACTGCGAAGATACTAGTTTTAAGATTGGCCGAACCGATATCCAACATTTGCTACTGGTTAGTACTCTTATGATGTTCTTGATTTAGTTTCATTTTTTAGACCATTTTCCATGGCTACTTGTTTCTAGTATTCAATTAATTCATGCACCTTGTTTTTTGTTTTTTGGAGAAAAAAAAGTAAAGAAAAGAGAGAGGCCGCCACAGGGCCAGACAAGGACCCTTCATGGCAGCCACACCCAAGGACCCAATTATAAGGGATAAATCCCAGACACAATCACACCCAACCACCATAGGGAATCTTAAGACACATTTTGACGCGAAAGAAGAGGAGCAGACCTACAAGCCGCAAGGACTCTTCCTCATCCTCGGATCCGATTCAGTAGCAACTATCATGCACCTTGCTTTATTAATTGAGGGAAATAAAAAACATATATGTTCCTAGATTTCTAACCCTCGGCAATTATGTGTCAGGACATATTTTTGGCAGGGACAGATACAACTTCAAACACAGTGGAATGGGCGATGGCGGAGTTACTCCACAATCCAGACACAATGAAAAAGGCTCGAGTGGAACTCGAACAAATCATTGGCAAAGACAACCCAGTTGAAGAGTCTGATATATCTAGGCTCCCTTATTTGCAAGCAGTCGTGAAGGAAACCTTTCGGCTACACCCAACAGCTCCACTCTTAGTCCCTCACAAAACCGAAAGAGACGTAGAAATCTGTGGCCTCACCGTGCCCAAGAATGCACAAGTGTTTGTGAACATATGGGCTATCGGTCGAGATCCAAGCATATGGGAGAACCCCAATTCGTTCGTGCCCGAAAGATTCTTAGGGTCGGATATTGATGTCCGAGGCCGACACTTGGAGCTTATTCCATTCGGGTCAGGGAGGCGTATATGTCCTGGAATGTCACTGGCGCTACGAATGTTGCACCTGACGTTGGCTTCGCTTCTGCTCTCGTTTGATTGGAAGCTTGAAGATGGGATGACTCCCAAGGATATGGATATGGGGGATAAGTTTGGGCTCACCCTACAGAAGGCTAAGCCTCTCCTGGCTATCCCCATACAAATGTAACTGTTATGTGCTACTTACTAGTACCTTGTGTTTGATTGTTTTGGCGTTGATGTGCTTAAATATTGGACTAAAACTTGCCGGAACAGGTTTATCACTTACCATCCTATCTACTACTGACATGAAATGAAAATGGCATAAACCAGAACTAGGGCTGCCACGGGAATACAGGATGGCCGGATGGGTTGTGTGCCGTGCAAGCCCCATCCTAAGTAAGGAAATGTTGAGCCTTAGCCTGGCCCAATTCTGGATACGTCAAAACCATGCCCTACCCTAACACAGGCTGGGCTGGATTCCGGCCAAATTCTTAAATTGCAAGGTGACAAAATTTTTTGGTTTGTTGATGAAGCTTGTATCAAGAAAAAGCTATATATATATATATATATATATATATATGGCATAATAACGTTCACTTTTTTTTTTCCTTTGGTAGTCTAAGAACTGTTCTTAGTCAAGTCTTATGTTCTTGTGTTTTTTTGTAGGGGTAAGGTTCTTTGTCCCCTATTGCATTTTCTTAGTAAACAGGTAGGGGTTCGCCAAACCCCCCACTCTCACTAAGTGGTGAATTTAGAAAAAAAAAAAAATCAGTTAAGAGAAGAAGCGATTATCTAGCAATTTTCTTTTTTTTAAAAAGTTCACTTTAAAAAAAATGAAAAACATGATTTTAAAAAAAAAAACCCTAACATGAGAGGCATATTTATAGGAAGAGGAGTGCTAGCCCTCTCTCGGTCATCCTCTACTCTCACTATCCACCAACTACCTGTCTACTTTATTGATTAAAATACTTTTTCACAAAAAAGTGGACAAATGTGGGTCCAGGGCAAGATGGCCCAAAGCTTAAGCAAGTAAGCCTGGCCCATATAAATATGGGCTTCAATTTTCGAACTTGGCCAGCTTAGATATCAGGCTAAAAGTGTGTTTCTTTTGGGCCACAAGCTTACATATTGGGTCAAAAGTTAGTTTTTTCAAGATAGACGGAATAGGGTTGGGCGAGATGCTAGGCTAGCCTGGCCTATTGACACCCCAAACCAAAACATTCAAATAGAAAAAGAAAAAAACATCTTAATTCACAAATAACTTAATTTTATGTGCAGTTTGTTTCGATGTAATATAGGGAAAAAAAAATCAGATCCACTAGAAAATATCATTTTCCCGGAGTTGGGTTTGCATGTAGAATCTTCCAAAAGTAAAATGTTTTATGCAAAATGAACAACTTTTACAAAAAATGACTTACATTTTTAAAGTGTGTATGCCATTTTTTGTTAAAATATTGTCTTTATTTTTAAATGATAAAAGTACCCTTAGTCACATATATTTATCAAAATGACTAAAATTTCACTAGTCACATTTTGAGATGACAAAAATACATACCCCACTACCATCGATACATGTATTTTCCAAAATTACAAAAATACTCATTTTTCACATATATTTCTTAAAATGGCAAAAAATATTTCTCTACAAGTAATTTTCAAAATGAAAATATACCACTCTTCAAATATAATTTAAAAATATAATACGTCTTTTCAAGTATATATTTTTCAAAATGATAAAACTCCCTTCTTCACATATACTTTTTAAAATGACAAAAATACACTTGTATACATGTAATTTCTTTTTAAATTGACAAAATCCATCTTCATATGTATTTTCTAAAATTCAAAAAAAAAAAAAAAAAAAATCACATTACAAGATTTTTTTACAAAATAATAAAAATACCCTTCTTCACATATATTCTCAATAACGATAATTGTTCAATTAGGGAATTTATAAAAACACAATTTTTAGAGTTTAGAGTCTGATATCATTATAATGCAGCAAGTCCCTAGCTGGATCACTTTAAAAGAAAATATAAGTGTTCTCTTATGAGATTAACTATGAATAGGGGCTCTCAACACAACCGGAGCAACCATAAATTTGCCTTTAGGTAGGGGTAGTTTAGAAATTACAATACAAAAGAAAGATATTTCCCTTTAAATTCCCAAACTACCCCTATCAAGAATTTTTTTCGGTTGCCGCCACTTGGCTCTTATCGAGAGCTCATGTTCATAGTTAATCTCTATTCTTATTGGGGTGGATTTTTTTTTTAATTTTAATTTTTTTTCTCTTTTTTTGTAAAGGACTCTTAGCCTAAAAATGTTAGGGGTGAGTGATAGCAACACTTCCCTTCTTATGCACCCCCTCCTTTTGGGGGCAACAAGACAAGGTTTTTATGTCAAGTTCTCAATTTTGTGGACGAAATAGAATTGTGGACAACACCTTATCTTCTTGTCCTCCTAAAAAACGTAGAGTGTAATAGAGAGTGTGATTCGTAAAATCCAAATCCCAACTTGTGCTTGATAAACTTATTTGGTTGGCTCAATGAAAAAAAAATCTTTATTTGGTTAGAAACTTGTAGAATCACTCATGGCATAAATTGGAAGTGGTTCTACAATTTTACTACATCTTTATTTGGTTAGAAACTTGTAGAATCACTCATGGCATAAATTGGAACTGGTTCTATAATTTTACTACATAATAACTCGAATAGGGATGACCTTTTTTTTCCTTGAAAAATTAAAAGAGGAGTGCTAGCATCAAACACATTTACTTGTGAAGGATAGTTCCAATTTGATAAGGTCTGGTATACAATTTGGATATGGGATGTGCATATGTGGATTGGATGAGGGCAAAAAGCGAGAAATTTAAATTTTGAATTTTTTTTCTCTTCTAATCAATATGTGCCACTTATGCAGTTGAATTCAATTGCAATTATCTGTGATCCTATCTTGTGCCAAATAGAGTTGTGCTAAGTAGGGGTGCACACAAGCCAAGCTAGCTCGATTGCTCGTCTCGATCAAGCCGAGCTCAAGCTCAAATATGTGGTTCGAATGGGTCGAGCCGAGCTGAGTTTTCCAGCTTGAAATGTATTCAAGCCAAGCTCGAACCAAGGGCCCGAATGATTCAGCTCATCTTGAATATTATGTCAAAAAAAAAAGTATTTATATATATCATTATCATATATACATAATATAAATCATTATTGATTGATTTAGAAATATTTTTTGAAACACATCAAGCCAAGTTCGGCTCAAGCTTGAATCAATTCGAGCCAAGTTTATTGAATTCGAGCCGATTTTTCATGCACCTTTTCTAGTTGAGCCGAGCTCGAGCCTAGAGTAAACCCCTTTCAAGGCCTTAAAAAGATCATATTAGTTACACCACTCTAGTCTTATTTATTAAGCCTAGAAAGGCTTAAAAATTCATTTGGATGGGATTATAATTATTTCTTTAGAATGAAAACTTGGGAGACTGACCATCTTGAAGAGGTCAACCCCAAATTTTTGACCCAAGCATTTTTTTTTTCCCATAACAACGGTGCCGTTACACCTCTACAAAATGAATTAGGTTGGTGATACCTCCCAGATATCGTGGAGAGTTCTGGGTGCATTGCCCTCGTAGGAATAGAAACCTCCGACTCCAAGGGATAAAGTCTTAGATGCCAAAGTCCTCCAAAATCCAAGCCCTTTTCGGTGTCAGTCCCTCCAGGGTGCTAAAGTCTTTGATACAGACTGAAACGTGCAATTGAAATCGAATGAAAGAAGTTATCACCCTCTTTCTTTAAAAATCAAGATTAAATTCAAAAGAAAACAGAGAAAATTCTCTGAAGGAATAACAATTTTATTGATAAAAAATTGAAGAACCCAATAAAACAATTGCTTAAATAAATCTAAAAATGTGAATTTACAAAAAATAACAAAAACTAAAAACAAATGGAATCATATTGATGTAGAACAAGTGGCAAACGACTTCTTGGAACGGCAAGATATGTTTAAGGAGAATTGGAAGTCAAAATATGCACCTTAAACTTCAAACGGACATAACTTTTGATCCGGACGTCGCCTCGGAACCCACGAGTACTTAAAATATGCAATGGTTACCTACTCCTCATGTATAAGCTAAATTAATGTCAAATATTGTTTAAGTGCTTTAGTTTTTAGGTTATACTAACCCAAGAGTGGAAAAGCTAATTAGGGTCGAATCTGCGTTGGGTTGCCTATGTACTCATATCGGGTGAGATCAGACCAAGCGTAGTTCTAGCACATGAGCCTGTGTCAAGGCTAAGGGGCGTGTGTGTATGTGCACCGGAGTGACTTAAGGGTCTAGTCCGAAGGCTAGGGTTTGATCGACCGGGTTGGTCAAGTGATGGTTTGGTTGAATTGGGCCCAGAGGCCAAGGGTTAGCTTGGTAGGCTAAAGGTTAGGCCCGGTAGGCCAAGGGTAAGCCTGGTAGGCTTAGGGTCTGGTAGGCCAAGAATAACCCCGCTAGGCTTAGGGTTTCTTAACCATGGGTTAAATCGGTTAATCGCGATTAAGGAGGGGGCTAACCATGGCCATGAAGTCCAAATCATGTTTTTGGTCTTCTTACATTTTTGAGATATTTTTGAAAATTTTTAAAGGATTTTTTCAAGGGTGTGAGCTTAACCGTGATTAAAAGTTGACCGGAGTTGAGTTAACCTTAGTTAAAAGTCTGGGCAAGTCAGAGGTGTGTCACGCCCCAAAACCCCACCTAGGAGAATGTGAGATCTTTGGCACGTGACTTACTTATTATACCCTCCTGTTAGAAGCATTTAAGGCATACTAAAATATGAACCTAAAAATTTCTTCAATGAATAACATGAACTAAATCCATAATCTAAAACTGTAATTAAAATGTAATAAAATTCTGATCATCCATCATGATCATAATTATCAAACTAAACTAAACATGATTCACCATAAAGTCAATTTAAAGTATCTTTGGAATTTAATTACTAATAAATCAACTTCAATAGTAGGACAATCAATCAAGATCCCATTCTTCTTCTGGATAATCACCTTCAAATTCCTCTATGTATTCCTCTTCTTCCTACAGTCCGGGTGCACAGATATCAAATCCAGAACCTGCTGACAACAAAAGTCATCGGCTGAGTAACAAGTTACTCCGCGTCTATAACGAATAATAGTAAACAATATAATGAACATTAACTTACATGCATTTCATACATCAATTCACATACATAAATCAGAGTACGAAAACAAAACAGGTACATTATATCGATTGTTTTTTTTCCTTTTTTTTGTTTCTTTTCTTACTTTTCATATTTCTTACTTTACCGTTTTATGAAAAACACATCCACATGCATCGGTAATAAATTAAAATACCGTTTTACCTGATAAGGAAAGGGGTTACTATACTTTACTTTACCGAGTTAGCACTCTTCGTACATTATCCAGTACGAACGGCTTAGTACATTTCCCGGTACGAAGGTTTACTTACTTTGACATTCTTATTGTCCTTTTGATGATATTCAGCAGTGCAAAACTCAAACATGCATTATCACTTTCGTGTATTTTTCTTTCTTACTTATTTACTTACTTACTTACTTACTTTACTTTTAGTTTTACTTAAAATCTTATTAATGCCTTTAATTTCCTCTTCATACATGTGCACATTTTTTATTGGTGATTGCACAATAATACACCTTTAATTAAAATTACACCTAAGACTAACCGTCAAGGGTCATAAGAGATTTCATCATAGTGTCCTATTCCATTATGTTAACCAGGCATAGGCAAACTTGACTTTCATCAAAGGTTCCTTTATCGAAATATATATCACGTATAAAAACATAAAATAAACACTCAACTTTCATATTTCTAATAATTCAACAATCTATAATCACAGTTTATTTTTGATTGGCATAGATCTCAATCTAAATTAAATATCAAAACTCCATTTTTTAATCGAGATCAAAATCATAATTATACCACATATATTATCAATAATGATTCTCATGGATTATAATCACAAATCACACTAATATGTAATCATAATCTCACAAATAATTCATCTCAATCAATCAACTCTTTCATATTTTCCATTCAATTCCATACATTCATCTCATTCTCCCATATATCCATATACATTCAATATAAATTCTCAATCTCCTTGTTGAAATATAAACAAATATATCATGATTCTCCACATCTTAATTTAACGATTTAAGAAATAATGAAACAGTAATCATAAACATGGTTCTTCACATCCTAATTTAACGATTCAAGAAATAATGAAACATAAATCATAAACATGATTCTTCACATCCTAATTTAACGATTCATAAATTAATAAATCAGGAACAATAAGAATCCATAGATCTTGCTTGTCTTTAGGTTCTTTCTTGGATCCAGCTCTTTTAATTCATCTTTTTGGTTAATATTCAAGATATGAAAAACTAGGTTCGTTATTTACCTCTCTTGATTGCTTCCCAA
Organism: Tetracentron sinense; assembly: GCA_015143295.1. Taxonomy (NCBI): domain Eukaryota; kingdom Viridiplantae; phylum Streptophyta; class Magnoliopsida; order Trochodendrales; family Trochodendraceae; genus Tetracentron; species Tetracentron sinense. The sequence goes on along the minus strand of CM026571.1, from coordinate 10,116,674 downwards.
CGATCTTACACTTGCAAATGAGGCTCGATCTAGATCTTCTAGTCTCTTTCCTTTTTCTTTGGTTGAATATTTGAAATCTCTAGGCTTTTCCCTCTTTGAATCTCTCAGAAAATCATATTCTCCTCCTCTTTAGATCTCTTAGAAAGCTATATTTAAGGTTTAGGAGGCTATTGGAAATCTAATTCACGAGTTAAGGAGGTATTTATAGAGCTGGGGGACCCAAGGGCAACTAAAAATATCAAAAATCGTGATTTTTCAGAAAAATTCCCGTGTTGGGCGATCGATCGCAATGATGGGCGATCGATCCCCTCCCACATATATTTTTTTTCTTCGGAACCCTTATTCGGTATTTTGGCCGTAACTTTTGACTCGTTTCTCGGAATTAGACAATTCAATTTACGTTGGACTTGTCATTCAAAGAGAAACAATTTCTTGTTTAATAGAAAAATCCTAATTTTAAGTTCTTTGAGGTCAAAATATCTCATCAAGTGGGATGAAGGTGAAAGAGAATTCCAAAACATTTGGGTTAATACTGTGAACCTAAGGTTTGAACTCTAGACTCGTAGAAGTTATAAAATAAATATACTAATCTTGTTTTAGGCAATGAAATGGTCCCGTAAACCCGACACTTTTAATTTAATAATAATAATAATAATAATAATAAATCAATTACTATATTATTATATAAGGAGTTACTATATCTAGGCATTCCACATTAATTCTCATAAGAGCACATGTATTTTAAAATTAGAATCATATTCTAAGAAGTTCATATAAATGACACCAATACCAAGAAATTAAATTCGGGTCTCTACATCCTCCCTCCTTTATAAGAATTTCGTCCTCGAAATTACATACCTTAAATGAACAATTGTGATATATTTTTTTTGAAATAGTCTAAATAAGTGTGTCAATCAACTGCACAAGTCACATACTCATATAGTGTACACATATATTACACACAATCATATTAAACTTAATTTAATAACTCTAAAATAATAGAAAATTTACTAATTCTATAAAACATCTCATTTAAGGTCATTTTAGGGTAGGACGTACCTTGTCTCACATTATTAGATGTTTAGTCATTTTGTTTTTGAGTTGGCAAAGACTTTGCCTTGTTTAATCAGACGAGACAGTTGAGGTGGCTTCCTTGGATGGATAGAGCTCACAATCACTTAGTTATAAATGAGGAGTTCTTACTTATTATACTTAAAAGAATCTCATGTAATTATTATTTATTATTTTTATTTCATCTATTACTATAATAAATTTGTAATCATAACTTTTTCTTTCTTTTAATCTTTAAATCTAATAAAACTTATTATATTAAAAAAAATTCATGTAATTGGATAAGCTAATTTTTTTTTTCACTTATATAATAACGCTTATTTATATTTATTTATAAGAAACTTATGTAATCATTAAAGTCATTCTTTATCTTGCCAAATAAGTGTAAATCTTACCTTGCATATGTGGAACTCATGACCAAGAGACTTCTCCCCATTATCATCTCACAGTCATCAGGTTTGAAATGAACGTCAATTTGTAAGAGAGAGGATAATAGTAACTTACCTAGAAAAGACCTTTTTTTTTTCTTTTAATAGTCATGAGTACTTCATTTGTAAGTCTTAATCACTTTCTGATCCTCATTATTTGACTCTCAAGTAAAAAAACATAAGGATAAATTTAGATTAGAAATTAATTAGATTTAAGTCAAAAAAATTAAATCCAAATTAACTTGAAAGCTAAATTAAATATTGAAATTAAATGCCAAATTTTTCATTCTCTATTTATCAAATTCTAGTTTTGTAGTGTTTAGGAGATAAACTTATGAATTTGAGGTTTTAACTAAATGTTTATAGGTTCAGACCCGAGCCTTCATATTTTTCCGTAAGGAATCTTGTGTTTGCCCTTGTTTTGTAAAAGTTGATCAGATTCTCCTGTTTTCATTTTTTTTCTTATTTTTATTTTATTTTATTGTGTTTATCTTTTGCATACCAGTAAATACTAGTAACATATTAATTAACGTAGATTTTTTCTTTCTTTTTAGGGCTCTTTCCTAAACATATTAGGATTGTTTTCCATCTTCTAATTCCTGATAGAGTGAGAGGGTGGAACGCCCTACTCTCGTTTTTTTTTTAAAAATTTTGTTTTGTAGTTGTAATCTAATTAAAGATTATCAAATAAAAAGTTCATGGTAGGTTCTATTATTATACACCTTATTCTTGATTTATTATATCATATATAATATAAAGAGCTTGATATATAAGTAGTGATCATTTATTATGAAGAATATTAATTAACTAAATTCATAATTAAATTAAATATATTAAGAAGATTCTAACATATGAGATTTATGATGCTTATGAGATGTGTATGATGCTTATGATATATGCATGATGCTTATGTTATGCACGAAATGTATGCTATGTATGATGCTTATGAGATATGTATAATGTTTTTATACTTTGAGACCTAAACTATTCTTGGAGTTTATAATATATTTATCACTTTGAACTGAGCACTGAGGATCCCTTGTAAGGTTTGGGGATGTGGTGGAAGTCCTGTACACCATGTGTGGTGGTGTGGGTATGTATGAAATCGCATAAGGGGATCCCCTTTGCCTATGAGGAAGGCAAGGGGAACCCCTTCTTGGGGTTTACAACAAATATAACCAACAAAGGTCCCCTGGAAATGGACCAGGGGCTCACATTGATCACAAAAGAGAATGGGGGAGGGGGCAAGGCCATACCCTTCTAACTGCTTCCGGTGGTGGCAACGGCAGTGGTGGTTGCAGTGATGGTGGCTACACAGTTGGGGAAGGTGCTGGAATCGTCCTGGAGGGCCTCAAGTGCTGCTGGTGTGGTGACTTGATGGAGAACAAGGGTGAGACAGGGTTGTGGCAGGGGTTCTCCTCCAGAAATTCGGATAGGGGTTTTTTAGTGTGGAAGAAGGGTTATGGAAGGTCGATATTTATAGAGGGGAGACTTGGGGACACAATGGGAATAAGGACGAGGGTTGGCGGAGGCCGCAGGGATGAGAGGGGGCTATCAGAAGTATATATGCCTGTGCACTGGGGAGGCAATTGAGTGCTACGGTAACGTAAACTGGGAATGACGGTAGAACCAGTTTCGCCATTCCCATTCTAGGCTAAATGGGTAATGACAGTAGAGTTTCTACTGTCATTACTGGTTTTTTTGCTAAAAACAAGTCTGGCCCTGTTTGCACGTGGTACTGGGAGATTTGAATTTTTGGGCCCAGCTTGGGCCCAAACCGAGGGTTTAAGCCCTAGGGGATTAGGGCTTTGCATGGGTCTTAGGCCCATGCCTTAGGATGGTAGGGCTAGGCTAGGGCTAGTCCTAGGGTTGACTTGGTTGACCTAGGGCTAACTAGGGTTTGACCTAGGATTTAGCTAGGGTTTAACTTAGGGTTTAGCTAGGGTTTGACCTAGGTTTGACTAGGATTTGGGAGCTTAACTATGGTTAAGAAATGGTGTAAAAATTAAGTGCTTACAGGTAGGACAAACCGTAATGAGAACAGAGATCACGACATTCAGTGAAGGAAGAAATGAATCTTCTGTTGCCATCGTTTGAAGTGTGCTCCATCGAAGTTCTCAAGCCTTGGAAGGATCGGATGAGGCTGTACTTGATTTCTGGTTGCCATCGAATATAGTTTAATTTTGTTGGATAAATGGTTTTAGAAATCGCAGAATTACAACAAGCAAATCCAAGGCGTAGGTTATACTTTCTTTAAACTGCATTCGTCCCCACAATAGAGTCAGCAAATGGGTCTAACGAATTAGTTCCAAGATACCATGGGCACTGCTTTGGATGCTATTTAATGTAGTTAGTTTGCTGTACTAAGTCTGTTCCAAAACATAGAATCCTACAAATTTTCCTCAGAGAATGGGAGTAAAAAGCGAAGTGATTTGAGACTAGAAAAAACTCTTATTTAAATAATAAAGACACATTTTCAAAAAGGTACAAAGGTTTAAAAAAGAGCCCAACAGTCAGAAACTACTCAACACTCATAAACTACATAAAACAGTTATAATTTAAAATTAAAAACAGTTTCGGGTTTAATTAAAAAACGTTTAAACAAGAGGGATTAAAAAAAAACATTTGAATCAACCCAATCCAACCGCCCGACTTGGCACGTGCACGTGCGTGTGCGTGTGCGTGTGTGTGTGGTTTGACATAATGGTTGCATGTTCGCATAATGGGTATGAGTAATAAATTCCAATGCTCCTGAAGGCCCAAGCCTTCTTCCAACACTATCTTATTTATATTTATCAATATATTGGTAGTTTTCCAATGTGGGAGTAAACCTTTTGCTTTGAAAAACAACTTCCAAAAACAAAACTCTTTGTTTTCAAACACCAAGTTTTTTCTTTAAATATCTAATAATTACCATCTAGACATAATTGGGTTTACATTTGGTTAAAAGTGTGTTTTTAGTGATCAAAGATCTCATCCTAATGCAAGAACACGGCTACCATCCTATCTAAAGGTGCGGATCTTTATAACAATTCAAACGATCGAGATGAATTAAAATGGCGTAAGCCAAACCATAAATGTCGTGGGCTGGGTTGTGTGCTGTGAAAGCCTAGCCTAAACAAGGAAATGTTGAGTAACCCTAGTCTGGCCCATTTTTGGAGCCCTACCCTAGCACAGGCCGGGCTAGGCTCGTCCAAGTTTGGATGAGTCAAGCCAAGGCCTTACCCTAAAACATACAGGACTCGGCACCAAATTCGGACATTACAAGATAACAACTTTTTAGGAGGCCGTTTGGATACACTTTCGTTTTTCTGATTTCGTTTACTGTTTTTTAAAACTGAAAATAAGTTTTTATTTTCAAATTTTTTAAGTCGAAAATATATTTGGCATTACTAACTATTACTTGTTTGAAAAAATAAAAAACAAAAAAACGCGTTTGGGAAATATGATGAACATAATAATGAGTAAGCAATTCCAATCCATAGTGGTGGTGAGTGGTGGTGGTGATTGTGGTGGTGATGGTGATGATGTTGGTGGTGGTTGAGTGATGTTGGTGGCGTTGGTGGTGGAGTGGTTGTGGTGGTGAGTGCTGGTGGGGTGGTGGGGTGGTGGTGAGTGGTGGAGTGGTGAGTGGTGGTGGGGTGGTGGTGGTGGTGGGTGGTGGAGTGGTGGTGATGGGTGGTGGTGGTGGTTGAGTGGTGTTGGTGGCATTGGTGGTGGAGTGGTTGTGGTGGTGGTGGTGAGTGGTAGTGAGTGGTGGTGGGGTGGTGGTGGTAGTGAGTGGTGGTGGTGGTGAGTGGTGAGTGGTGGGGGTTGGTGGAGTGGTGGTGATTGTGGTGGTGGTGGTTGTGATGTTGGTGGTGGTTGAGTGGTGTTGGTGGCGTTGGTGGTGGAGTGGTTGTGGTGGTGGTGATGAGTGGTAGTGGGTGGTGGAGTGGTGGTGTGTGGTGGTGGGTGGTGGTGGTTTAGTGGTGTTGGTTGTGGAGTGGTTGTGGTGGTGGGTGGTGGATTGGTGGTGGGGTGGTGGTGGGTGGTGGAGTGGTGGTGGTGATGTTGGTTGTTGTTGAGTGGTGTTGGTGGTGGTGGTGATGTTGGTAATGGTTGAGTGGTGTTGGTGGCGTTGGTGATGGGTGGTGTGTGGTGGTAGGTGGTGGAGTGGTGGTCATGGTGGTTGAGTGGTGTTGGTGGTGATGATGGTGGTGTTGGTGGTGGAGTGGTTGTGGTGGTGGTGGTGGTGGTGGTAAGTGGTGATTGGGTGGTGGGTGGTGGTGGAGCGGTGTTGGTGGTGGAGTAGTGGTAGTGTTAGAGTGGTGGTGCATAGTGGATTTGTTTTTGTTTTTTGTTTTCAAATATAGAGGTAATAGAAATTTTCTGTTATCTTGATTTTCAAAAATTTTACTATTAATTTTTAAAAACCAAAATCAGAAACATGTTTATCAAACATGTTTTATGTAAAAGTTTCCAAATTTTTGTTTTTAAAAACAGAAAACAGAAGTGTAACCAAACGGGGCCTTAGTTTTTTGTTTTGATGGAGTTATCATGAAATGAATTGAGGATTAATGTAAAAAATATGACGCATATGCATATGTCTTTGGGAGTTTTAAGATGAAAATAGGGCAAAAGGAGAATTGTAAAAAGTGTGTTTTGACTTTTTGTGGGCCACAACTTCAATATCAGGTTAAAAGTTTTTATTTTTTTTGTTTTTACTAAGCTGGGTAAGGGACTGAGGGTTAGGCAATGTTGGACTAGCCTGACCCATTGGGAAGCATATCGTCTGTGTTCTTCCCTAAGTTTTTTTCTTGTGACCAAAGTTTTTGAAAGTGAGGATCTCTTCAATAGGTAATTACAACTGTTAAATCCGTACTTACCGATTGATCCTGGCCTTCCAACACTCATGACCATGGAGAAGAACCCAGGCAAGAGCCCACACGATTTGTTCTGATTGAGACCCCTAAAAAAATTACTTCCAAAAAGCACAAAATATCTTACCTCTGTGGTTATAACAAGACTCTTTTGGAGTCCGGTTACAACAAAAAGCTTTGTTTAGTTTTTAGTGTTCTTTCAACTCTAGTTAATAACTTTTAACCTTTTTAGTTTTTATTTTTTCATAAACTTTTTTGGGATTTTTACCCGAATACACCTTAGGTTTATTTGGGTTCTATATACACCCTCCGTTTAAAACCTAACTTTTCTATACCCAACCTATTTTTCAGAACATAAGTGTCTCTCTTATAAAAACAAATCACCAAAAGAAAGTCTAGGGGTTTCTTAAAGAAACCCGCACAACCCTTTCACCCATATGAGTCTCCAGAAGACGCTGCCTTGGGAGCCATTGTCGCTGCTCGTGGCCTTTGATAAAAGTAGTGGGAAACTCTGTCTTGTTACTTAATGGCAAACAAAGCCTATTTTAGAGAGAAAACTTTTGGTGAAAGGGGCACTTATGTCATAAAAATAAGTGAGGTGTATAAAAGTTTTGTTTAAAAAAGGTGAGTGTATATAGAGTCTCCCAATGAACCCCCGGGTGTATTGAGAGGGAAAAAACTTTTTTTTTTCTTCTAAAAACCAAGGTAAGATAGGTTGAACCTTAAGGATCAGTGAATCTTAACCATAGTTAAGGTATATCAAAAGGTGCATCAATTAACATGTGGGGCGTAACCAGACTCCAAGGAGTCCAGTTATATAGAGAATCTCAAGTCTTCACAAAAACTTTACTGGGAATGCCAGCCCCAGTTTCTCTCCTCCCGCTTTCCTCAAAGAGGAACATGCGTCTTCATTATTTTCAATTACTTTTGTTGCTGAAGTGTGAACCCAGCAGCGGGGAATGATATGAAATCATTCACAAATGCCTCTTGCATACCCCATAACACAAAGATATCTGTAAGGGATAAAATTCGTAAAAAGGAGTAAAAAGAAGGGATAAAATAGGAATTTCTCACTCTAGCAAATTCTAACAATTTAGCCGACATAAGCCTACTTGGGCTATGTGCTGGCTCTCTTGAGTGTTGTCTGACAGGTGACCTCATCATGACTACACAAGTCATGATGACTCCAAATGCTTATAAATAAGCAAGAATCACCAGAAAGAAAAAAAGGATGGTGCAGAAGGCAAGAGACGAAATAAATGACAGAAGAAGAAGAGGAAGAAGGAGATCTGAGAAGCTTGAGTCATTCACACCCCTACCCCGAAGGGCTATACAGGCGGCCACTCACCGGATTTTCTCAAATAGGCCATGAATAGTGCCGAATCGTTGTCGCGTTGTCTGTTATGAATAGTGCTGAGCTCGTTGTCCGTTGTGAGTTGCACAAGGTACCCGTTGTCTGATGCACAACGTATACATTGTCAGAGCTACGTTGTCTGTGCCTTATCCGAGCTACGTTGTCAGAGCTACGTTGTCTGTGCTTTATCCGAGCTACGTTGTCTATGCGTTATCCGAGCTACGTTGTCAGAGCTATGTTGTCTGTCCCTTATCCGAGCTATGTTGTCTGTGCCTTATCCGAGCTACGTTGTCAGAGTTAAGTTGTCTGTGCCTTATCCGAGTTACGTTGTCTGTGCCTTGTCCGAGCTACGTTGTCAGAGTTACGTTGTCTGTGCCTTGTCCGAGCTATGTTGTCTGAGCTATATTCTTTGTGCCTCCTGAGTTACAATCTCCAGAGCATAACACCAGAGCTCGTCCTCAAGCGCATATGCCTAGTGACCTCACAATAAGTATCTCTAGACTATTATGTTCATATGTTCATGTGCTTGTGCCTTATACCGACTTTATCATCGGAGCTTATTTCAAGGTGCACACCCGCCCCCTCAGACTTATTCACAGGTGGAGTTTTGCTATTATTCCTCTACCAGCAAAGCAGCTACAGACGTGTGGCATGTACGGGATTTTTCCCTTTCAAAATGGCGCCGTTTGTGGGAAAGAGGCAAAGGAGCGTAAACAATCGCAAATGACGAGGGCCTTCTACGTCTGAATGAGGCTTTCACTGCATGACAACAATCAAGAGGTAATTATCGAGTGCATTCTCATCCTCAAGTGATTTATCAATTGAACTGTCCAGTGTATGCTCTAGTGAATTTTCAATATCAAGTGAATTTCGAAGTGACTTATCAAGTGAAAGATCAAGAGAAACGACCAGTGCCATATCAAGTAAAAAAACATCGTGAATGCAATGTCAAATGATGTCTTATCTGATATGTCTGAATACGGTGATGAGACACTTGTAGCTTCTTAATGACATGTCATCCGAGCAAGGTGTCTTACCACACGGTTCAACACATATCTAAGCATGATGCTCACTACGGGACCTCTGTGACTCAGTCAGATGCATTGCCCATTAAGCGACCAATTGACTTATTTTTATGCATTGTCATCTGAGCATGGTGTCATGATGCCCCATTACGAGTCATTCGCGTGAGATAGCATTTGTCTATATTTATGATGGTTTTTACTGCAAACTCATCCGTGTGCTTATCAAGTGAATCCTTGTGTTCATGCAGCTTTACGTGTTCATGCCCCTTCCCGTGCTCGAAGTACCTAATGACTTCATTTTTCTTGGTATTGTGATACATGTACATTCTCATGCTCTCTGACACATGCTCTGAGGCACTATGCACGAGAAGCAATTGCTCTGACCTGACTAAGGGCTGATACAAGCTCATCTTCGCTGGCACAAGCTCGTCCTCGTTGATGAAAGTTCCTCTTTGTTATTCGCAAGCTCGGCCTCGTTGTCAATGATTCGCTCTAACTCCTCGGCGAGCTCTGCCTCCACAACATCAGTCTTCATGCGAAAGCACAACGTATCAATGAGAACAAAGCATCTACAACGGAAGAGAGCGGAGAGCGGAACACAATTAGTGTCTGCGGACCAGGTAGATCCATGTTCCTTTTCACGCTCTAAGCAAGTTACTTGTTTGTTTGTGCAACATGTAGGATATCGTTTTTGAGAATTTTACCCATGAAGTATTCTCGGCACCTCGAACGGAGTCCAAGGCACCGAGAAGGGGCTAAGTGTAAGGGATAAAATTCGTAAAAATGAGTAAAAAGAAGGGGTAAAATAGGAATTTCTCACTCTAGCAAATTCTAACAATTTAGCTGACATAAGCCTACTTGGGCTATGTGCTGGCTCTCTTGAGTGTTGTCTGACAGGTGACCTCATCATGACTACACAAGTCATGATGACTCCAAATGCCTATAAATAAACAAGAATCACCAGAAAGAAAAAAAGGATGGTGCGGAAGGCAAGAGACGAAATAAAGGACAGAAGAAGAAGAGGAAGAAGGAGATTTGAGAAGCTTGAGTCATTCACACCCCTACCCCGAAGGGCAATGCAGGCGGCCACTCACCGGATTCTCTCAAATAAGCCATGAATAGTGCCGAATCTGTTGTCGCGTTGTCTGTTATGAATAGTGCTGAGCTCGTTGTCCGTTGTGAGTTGCACAAGGTACCCGTTGTCTGATGCACAACGTATACGTTGTCAGAGCTACGTTGTCTATACCTTATCCGAGCTACGTTGTCTGTGCTTTATCCGAGCTACGTTGTCTGTGCGTTATCCGAGCTACGTTGTCAGAGCTATGTTGTCTGTGCCTTATCCGAGCTACGTTGTCTGTGCCTTATCCGAGCTACGTTGTCAGAGCTACGTAGTCTGTGCCTCATCCGAGTTACGTTGTCTGTGCCTTGTCCGAGCTACGTTGTCTGTGCCTTGTCCGAGCTATCTTGTCTGAGCTATATTCTTTATGCCTCCTGAGTTACAATCTCCAGAGCATAACACTAGAGCTCGTCCTCAAGCGCATATACCTAGTGACCTCACGATAAGTATCTCTATACTATTATGTTCATATGTTCATGTGCTTGTGCCTTATACTGACTTTATCATCGGAGCTTATTTCAGGGTGCACACCCGCCCCCTCAGACTTATTCACAGGTGGAGTTTTGCTATTATTCCTCTACCAGCAAAGCAGCTACAGACGTGTGGCATGTACGAGATTTTTCCCTTTCAATATCTCTGGGCAATTCCCCGGGAGCTGCATCATAGGTCTATTCTATCACCCCCTTCATGGGATAGGCACATCTTGTCAGTTATTGCAATGCTTGGGGTGGGATTTGATCTGGCGATCAATTAGCTGGCTAGTCAAGTTGCTACTGCAACCTTTTCTCCAAATCAAACCATTGGGGATGAGATTTGATCTTGTGATAGCCAGGCCAAAACCACCATCCGTGTGATGATTTTAGTCTGACATGTGGTCATAAAAAGGGGAGAAGTCATTTTATTTTCCCCCTGTTTTTTTTTTTTAGTTCTCTCCATTTGATATCTTCCCTCTTTTTTATCACCACATGTCCCACATCAACCCCATCCCCAGATGGTTTTGGTCTAGTTATCGCCGGATCAAATCCCATCCCCATTGGTTTGATTTGGAAAAAAGGTTGCAGTAGCAACTTGACTAGCCACCTAATTGATTGGCATGCTACATGGTGCCTCAATCTTTTTCAATTTTTTAATCAACTTGACTATTGAGTAGGCTACTGAACAGCTGATGAATTTGACTATCGAGGCACATATGCAAGCTCAAAAAACTCTGAATTTGAGTATCCTTCTTCCCTCATTTAAGGCTGTCAAAAAAGCCCATATAGAAGGGTACCCGGCCCGGCCCTCCAAAGCCCTACAAAGCCCGGCCCTACCCTTGCCCTTGGGCCGGGCAGGGCCAAAAAATTGGAAGCCCTTGTTCTCTAGGGCCGGGCTAGGGCTCCCCCTGTCCGGCCCTTCCCGGACCGGCCCGGCCCTACTTTATCTTAAGATAAATATTTTTTAATAATTTTACTAATATGCTCCCTTTAACCTTTCATTAACGTTATGAAAGTAGGGCTATGTTTGTAATTGCCCCAACTAAAGACCTTATAAAAACCAACCTAACACAGACCAAACCCTAACTTGTATTCACATTCTAAGACTTTGCCTCTTCATTCTTCAACTTCAATCGCACAGGCCACATACCACTTCGGCTCTTCATCGATCATCTCTCTCTCTCTCTCTCATATCTTACTCTCTACTTTCAGTTTTATATTTAAACATATTTTCAATTTTGTTCTATATAGTTTTATTATTCTACTTGTTTACCTATACTATGTTTTGGTTTATTATGCATGACTGTCACTGATAAGGAAATTTTTTTTTTAACTCTGTCATTGCTCTTTTTGTTGCAATGTTGATCCCAAACCCGAATAAAAGAGGAGGGTATCCATTTCCATGTAAGGTTGACAGTCGGTGTAGTAAAAAAAAATTATTATCTTAGATGAAAAAAAAAAAAATTCCGCTCTTTCTTCCGGCCCTTTGGCCGGCTCGGCTCGGCTTGGCCCCGGCCCTTGAGGGGCCGGGCTAGGGCCCAATCAACCCCGGCCCTTGAAGGGCTAGGGCCGGGCTAGGGCTCTACTCTTATAAGGAAGGGTAGGGCTAGGGTTGACCCCGGCCCTACCCCAACCCGGCCCTTTGACACCCCTACCCTCATTTGAGGATGACAACCCCAGATCTACCCCGTCACCGGGCGCTGTATTGAACCTCCTTCATTCAAAAAAAAAAAAACAAAAAAGAACAGCTGGTGCCTCAATCTTATCTCATCACGACTATTCGTACCCTTGCAAGAGATCAAAACCTAAGTTCCAAGTTTCAATCTGAATTGCCTTGATAACGAAACCCAAGGACCCAGTTTTTTATATTTTTTTTAGATAGATATCAAACAAAAACCGATCTTGGTTTGCTTACCATCCACGACAGGGTATCCGTTGTGGTGGGGGCACCCTAGGGCCCGTATGGCATCACTCCCAAGAAACAATTCTCTATTTCTTGGGAAGAGCAATGCTAAGTCCACTTTCCGGCCATCCACTCTCCCCGACAGTTTTTACTAATTTAAAATAAAAAGACAAAACAAAAGTGGTGGACCACACAAAAGTGTCACACTATTTTGTTTTCCCTTACAAAAGTAAGGGAGAGTGGATGGCCGGAAAATGGACATAGCATTGTTCCTTGGCCCTAGCCTTTTGGTGATACCAATCCTTCTTTCCTCATGACAATGACAATACTGTATCCTCTCTTCAACAAAGACAATTATCTCTCTCTCTCTCTTTAGCTCTCACTCTCCAACAAAACACTCAGTGCATGCATTCGGAATCATATTTATATATGGAAAAGTTATCACTATCATTTTTTTTGGGCACTGAACGGTGAATGCGAAGGTGGGTCTAAAGGGAGACATGCGAACAAAAACAAGTCTATCAAAACACAATTTTGTACACGATTTGAAATTCTCTCGTTACCAAGCCATTGAGGTCCCCATGTAATTTCAGAAACAAGAGGAGAGGTTTTTGAAATTTCACCAAACCTCAAGGGAGGTGAGTGATCGTCTTTGTTCTTACCTCTGGCCAGATGTTTAAATGCCAAGATTACTTGTACAGCTATCAAATACAAGACACAAGTAGATTTGGTCTTTGAACACCCTTGGCCACAGGTAAGATCACAGAAGATATGGTTCCTTGAAACACTGTGTTCAAAGGATAATAGAGGTAAAAGGGAAAAGTAGCGATGCTTCTTGGCTAGCTAGCATAGAGTTTTGCGTCGACTTTGCTTCCCATATTGCACTATATATTGACTCATTAGCCTCCCACATAGTGGAGAGTTTGTGGAAGAATGGAGTACTGGAGTATTGTTTTGTCGATTTTGTTTATGTGGACATGCATACATGTCCTCACTTCTTGTTCAAGAGCAATCAATTCAGGCCCAGGCAAACTACCACCCGGCCCCGTCCCTCTTCCGATCATCGGAAGCCTCTTCAAACTCGGTAACCGACCACATCGATCACTCGCCGAACTTGCCAAGACTTATGGCCCCCTAATGACTTTGAAGCTTGGCCGGATAACCACGGTTGTTGTTTCCTCTTCAAGCATGGCTAAAGAGGTCCTACAAAAAAATGACCTTGCCTTTGCTAATCGAACTATTCCCGATGCAGTTCGGGCACTCAACCACCATGAGGTGTCTATGGCGTGGTTACCTGCCTCCGCTCGGTGGCGAAGCCTCCGACGGATCTGCAATGAGCAGATGTTCACCACTCAGAGACTAGACGCCAACCAAAGCCTTCGGCAACAGAAGGTGCAAGACCTCATTGCTCATGTTCGCGACAGCTGCAAGGCTGGTAATGTAGTAGATCTTGGCCGAGTTGCCTTCGGAACTACCCTTAATTTGATGTCAAACACACTCTTCTCTGTGGATTTGGCCCATCCTAACTCTAATACAGCACAAGATTTCAAGGAACTTGTGTGGGGTGTGATGGAAGAGGCAGCAAGGCCCAACCTTTCAGACTATTTTCCGGTACTTAGAATGATTGATCCGCAAGGGATAAAGCGTCGCCTATCGATATATTTTGGAAAATTGGTTGAGGTTTTTGATGGTATGATTGACCAACGCTTAAAGTCTAGAGCATCACCTACCTATCTCACAAGCAATGACTTACTAGATACTCTTCTCAACCACTGCGAAGATACTAGTTCTACGATTGGCCGAATCGATATCCAACATTTGCTACTGGTTAGTACTTTTATGTTCTTGATTTAGTTTTTCTCTTTTTAGACCATTTTCCATGGCTACCTGTGTCTAGTATTCAATTAAGAGCTCCGCTTCATATTTAAACTGTTCAATTAATTCATGCACCTTCTTTTTTTTTCAAGAAAAAAAAGTAAAGAAAGAGAAAGAGGCCACCACAGGGCTAGACAAGGACCCCTCATGGCAGCCACACCCAAGGACCCAATTACAAGGGATAAATCCCAGACACAATCACACCAAACCACCACAGGGAATCAGGCCCCCAAAGAAGATGCCTCTTCCTCTTACACAGACAAATACCGGGTGGAGGAGTGCTAGTCATACTTTCAGCCTCAGCCAATACACACTTTTCCAGTGATTGTGAGGCTTTAACATTGAAAATGGCCAAGTGGTTGGCTGAGGCTGAGAGTAGGAAAGCCTTGAGAGTAGGGTTAGCACTCCTCATACTGGGTGCCCCATGACACGCTTCGTGTCCCACTCGAACACGGATCCTGGGCACAAGGGGATTCATAATCACCGACCGATTGAGGAATCTTAAAAAAGACATAAGAGGAGGAGACCTACAAGCCGCAAGGCGCGGGTTGATAGCAACCATCATGCACCTTGCTTTATTAATTAAGGGAAATAAAAGACATATAAGTTCCTAGTTTTCTAACCCTAGGCAATTATGTGTCAGGACATATTTGCGGCAGGGACAGATACAACTTCAAACACAGTGGAATGGGCGATGGCGGAGTTACTCCACAATCCAGACACAATGAAAAAGGCTCGAGTGGAACTCGAACAAATCATTGGCAAAGACAACCCAGTTGAAGAGTCTGATATTGCTAGGCTCCCTTATTTGCAAGCAGTCCTGAAGGAAACCTTTCGTCTGCACCCAACAGTTCCACTCTTACTCCCTCACAAAACCGAAACAGACGTAGAAATCTGTGGCCTCACCGTGCCCAAGAATGCACAAGTGTTTGTGAACATATGGGCTATCGGTCGAGATCCGAGCATATGGGAGAACCCCAATTCGTTCCAGCCCGAAAGATTCTTAGGGTCGGAGATTGATGTCCGAGGCCGACACTTGGAGCTTATTCCATTCGGGTCAGGGAGGCGTATATGTCCTGGAATGTCACTGGCGCTACGAATGTTGCACCTGACTTTGGCTTCGCTTCTCCATTCGTTTGATTGGAAGCTTGAAGATGGGATGACTCCCAAGGATATGGATATGGGGGATAAGTTTGGGCTCACCCTACAGAAGGCTAAGCCTCTCCTGGCTATCCCAATACAAATGTAACTGTTATGTGCTTACTTACTAGTACCTTTTGTTTCACTGTTTTGGCGTTGATGTGCTTACATATTGGACTAAAACTTGCGGGACTTACCATCCTATCTACTACTGACATGAAATTAAAATGGCTTAAACCAGAACTAGAGCTGTCACGGGAGTACAGGATGGGTTGTGTGCCGTGCAAGCTCCATCCTAAGTAAGGAAATGTTGAGCCTTAGCCTGGCCCAATTCTGGATACGTCAAACCCAAGCCCTACCCAAACACAGGCTGGGCTGGATTACGGCCAAATTCTTAAATTGCAAGGTAACAAAATTTTTTGGTTTGTTGATGAAGCTGTATCATGAAAAAAAAAAAACTGAAGATTTAAGTGTGTATATATATATATATATATATATATATATGACATAATAACGTTCACTTTTTGAAAAATAAAAAACCTGATTTAAAAAAAAAAAAAAAAAACCTAACATGAGAGGCATATTTATAGGAAGAGGAGTGCTAGCCCTACTCTCAGTCATCCTCTACTCTCACTATCCACCAACTACTTGTCCACTTCATTGAAATTAAAACACTTTTTCACAAAAAAGTGGACAAATGTGGGTCCAGGGCAAGATGGCCCAAAGCTTAAGCAAGTAAGCCCAGCCCATATAAATATGGGCTTTAATTTTCGAACTCGTCAGCTTAGATATCAGGCTAAAAGTGTGTTTCTTTTGGACCACATGCTTACATATTGGGTCAAAAGTTAGTTTTTTCAAGACAAACAGAGTAGGGTTGGGCAAGACGCCAGGCTAGCCCGGCCTATTGACACCCCAAACCAAAACATTCAAAAGGCAAAAAAAAACGTCTTAATTCACAAATAACTTAATTTTATGTGCAGTTTGTTTCGATGTAAAATAGGGAAAAACAAATCAAATCCACTAGAAAATATCATTTTCCCGGAGTTGGTTTGAATGTAGAATCTTCCGACAGTAAAATGTTTTACGAAAAATGAACTTTTGCAAAACATGACTTACATTTTTAAAATGTGTATGTCATTTTTTGTTAAATTATTGCCTTTATTTTTAAATGATAAAAGTACCCCTATTCACATATTTTTATCGGAATGACTAAAATTTCACTAGTCACATTTTAAGATGACAAAAATACATATCCCACTACCCTCGATACATGTATTTTCTAAAATTACAAAAATACTCATTTTTCACATATATTTCTTAAAATCGCAAAAAATATTTCTCTACAAGTAATTTTCAAAGTGAAAATATACCACTCTTCAAATATAATTTCAAAATATAATACGTCTTTTCACATATATTTTTCAAAATGATAAAAGTCCCTTCTTCACATATACTTTTTAAAATAACAAAAATACACTTGTATACATGTACTTTCTAAAATGACAAATATGACCCTCTAAACGTTCTTTTTAAATAGACAAAAATCCTTCTTCATATGTATTTTCTAAAATGATAATATATATATATATATATATATATATATATCACATTACAAGTATTTTTAAAAATAAAAATAAAAATACTCTTATTCACATATATTCTCAATAACGATAATTGTTCAATTAGGGAATTTATAAAAACACCATTTTTAGTGTTTAGAGTCTGATATCACTATAATGCAGTAAGTCCCTAGCTGGATCACTTTAAAAGAAAATATAAGTGTTCTCTTATGAGATTAACTATGAATAGGGGCTCTCAACCCAACCGGAGCAACCATAAATTTGCCTTTAGGTAGGGGTAGTTTAGAAATTACAATACAAAAGAAAGATATTTCCCTATAAATTCCCAAACCACCCCTATCAAGGCATATTTTTCGGTTGCCCCCACTTGGCTCTTATCGAGAGCTCATGTTCATAGTTAATCTCTATTCTTATTGGGGTGGATTTATTTTAATTTTAAATTTTTTTTTCTCTTTTTGTGTAAAGTACTCTTAGCCTAAAAATGTTAGGGGTGAGTGATAGCAACACTTTTCTTTTTATGCACTCCCTCCTTTTGGGGGCAACAAGGCTAGGTTTTTATGTCAAGTCCTCCATTTTGTGGACGAAATAGAATTGTGGACAGCACCTTATCTTCTTGTCCTCCTAAAAAATGGAGAGTGCAATAGAGAGTGTGATTCGTAAAATCCAAATTCAAACTTGTGCTTGATAAACTTATTTGGTTGGCTCAATGAAAAAAAAAATCTTTATTTGGTTAGAAACTTGTAGAATCACTCATGGCATAAATTGGAAGTGGTTCTACAATTTGACTACATCTTTATTTGGTTAGAAACTTGTAGAATCACTCATGGCATAAATTGGAAGTGGTTCTATAATTTTACTACATAATAACTCGAAGAGGGATGACCTTTTTATTCCTTGAAAAATTAAAAGAGGAGTGCTAGCATCAAACACATTTACTTGTGAAGGACATTTCCAATTTGATAAGGTCTGGTATACAATTTGGATATGGGATGTGCATATGTGGCATATGTGGCATATGTGGATTGGATGAGGGCATTTCCAATTTCTCTTCTAATCAACATGTGCCACTTATGCAATTGAATTCAATTGCAATTGTCTGTGATCCTATCTCATGCCTAATAGAGTTGTGCTACGTAGGGGTGCACACAAGCCAGGCTAGCTCGATTGCTCGTCTCGATCAAGCCGAGCTCAAGCTCTTGAGCCGAGTTGAGTTTTCCAGCTTGAAATGTATTCAAGCCAAGCTCGAGCCAAGGGCCTGAATGATTCGGCTTATCTTGAATATTATGTAAAAAAAAAATATTTATATATATCATTATTATATTATTTGAAACACATCAAACCGAGCTGGAGCCAAGCCAAGCCAGGCCAAGCTTATTGAATTCGAGCCGAGCATGAGCCGATTTTTCAAGCACCTTTTTCAAATTGAGCTGAGCTCGAGCCTAGAGTAAACCCCTTTCAAGTCCTTAAAAAGATCATATTTGTTACACCACTCCAGTCTTATTTATTAAGCCTAAAAGGGCTTAAAAATTCATTTGGATGGGATTATAATTATTTCTCTAGAATGAAAACTTGGGAGACTAACCATCTTGAAGAGGTCAAGCCCAAATTTTCGACCCAAGCACTTTTTATTTTTTCCCCATATGACGGTGCCGTCACACCACTCCAAAAAGAATTAAGTTGGTGATACCACCAAGATATCGCGCGTGGAGACTTTTGGGTGCATTGCCCTTATAGGAATAGAAACCTCCGGCTCCAAGGGATAAAGTCTTAGATGCCAAAGTCCTCCAAAATCCAAGCCCTTTTCGGTGTCGGTCCCTCCATGGCGCTAAAGTCTTTGATACAAACTTAAACGTGCAATTGAAATCGAATGAAAAAAGTTATCACCCTCTTTCTTTAAAAATCAACATTGAATTCAAAAGAAAACTGAGAAAATTCTCTGAAGGAATAACAATTTTATTGATCAAAAATTGAAAAACCCAATAAAACAATAGCTAAAATAAATCTAAAAAAGTGAACTTACAAAAAATAGCAAAAACTAAAAACAAATGGAACAATATAAATTTTTGAAACCTAAATGGTATCTAAAATTTATAAGATAAAACTTTACAAAAAACCGATTAAACCTGCATTTTGACCTTTAAATGGCCTCACTCTCTTCACGGCCTGGTCTAATGTTCCTAGGAAATAGATTTTTAAACCTAAGGCTGGACTTCATTGATTCATACCCTTCTTAAATATTCACCATAATTAATAAATGTTTAAGAGGTGATATGTACCAATGAGAATCAACGTTTGTAAATTCATTTATGTTATTCGATCACAAATTACATTTTCCATTTCAAAAATTCACTAAGCTAGCACCTATTCAGTCACCAGTTTTGCAACGTCTCATCAATCATGACGATCTTTTTGTTGTCTATTTTGCTTCTCCATGTGCCTCACTGCACATTTTAGGAATCGTGGTGTCACCATCATCAGCATCTTAATTACGTCGGTAAATTGATTAAAAAACATTCAAATCTTACAAAATAATGAGATGTGATTAAATGCACTCGAGGGCATGTGCTAGAAATCAATGGTCTCAACACATGCATTAATTGGTAGGCCCATCACTTTGGAGCCCTAAATTCTAAACCGAATAGTCAGAACCCCTCCAACAATCACTTTTTATCACCAAAGAAGACTGGAAAGAAAAAAAAAAAAAACGCAAGGATATAAATCTTTCCTTTTAAGATCTTACAAGTGTCTGCATATCTTTTGTTTTTTAATGATAACTACTTGCATATCTAGTTAACTATTTAGCATCTTTTGTTGACCCAAGTTACAACCCTATTTTTAAGCACAGGGTAGAGACATGTAACGTACGGTACACGGAGCATTGTCTCATCACTTGCTTTTTCTGTTTTTGGTTAAGCTCATCACTTGCTAATGCGATCATACAATTTCATTTGTTTTATTATCTAAAACTAGAGTAAAAAAAAAATGTGTATTGTAACGGATAAAATTCGTAAAAATGAACAAAAAGAAGGGGTAAAATAGGGATTTCTCATGCTCACAAATTCTGACATTTTAGCCGTCATCAGCCCACTTGGGCTATGTGCTGGCTCACTTGAGTGTTGTTTGACAGGTGATCTTATCATGACTGCACAAGTCATGATGACTCCAAATGCCTGTAAATAAGCAAGAATCACCAGAGAGAGAGGATGGATGGTGCGCAAGAGAAGGGATGGATGGTGCTAAAGGCAAAGAGGATGGTGCGAAAGGCAAGAGAGGAGATCAAGGGAAGAAGAAGAAGAAGAAGAGGAAGAGAAAGAGGGAGATCTGAGAAGCTTGAGTCATTCACACTCCTACCCCGAAGAGCTGTGCAGGCCATGTCCGCCTGATGCCCTCCCTGAATGGTCACACTGCCACTTGCACGGCCTTGCAGTTGATCATCTGATGAGTGCAATCACACATGTACTTGTGTCTGACGCTGTGAATGGTGCCGAATACGTTGTGCTGTGAATGGTGCCGAATACGTTGTGCTGTGAATGGTGCCGTGCCGAATACGTTGTGCTGTGAATGGTGCCGAATACGTTGTGCTATGAATGGTGCCGAATACGTTGTGCTGTGAATGGTGCCGAATCCGTTGTCACGTCGTGTTGTGCATAGTGCTGAGCTCGTTGTTCGTCGTGAGCTGTATAACGTACCCGTCGTGAGCTGTACAAACGTACCCGTCGTGAGCTGTACAAGCGTACACGTTGTTTGCTGTACAACGTACACGTTGTCTGCTGCACAACGTACCCGTTGTCTGACGCACAATGGATGTACAACGTATGCGTTATCAGAGCTAGAGCTACGTCCTCAGTGCCTTCCGAGCTACGTCCTCAGTGCCTTATCCGAGCTACATTGCCAGTGCCTTATCCGAGCTGGAGCTACGTTACCAGAGCACGTTGTCTATGCGTTGTCAGTGCCCTATCAGCGCTACGATGTCAGTGCCCCTATCAGAGCTACGTTGTCAGTGCCCTATCAGCGCTACGTTGCCAGTGCCTTGTCCGAGCTGCGTTATCTGAGCACGTTATCAGAGCTATGTTATCCGAGCTAGAGCTACGTTATTAGAGCACGTTGCCAGTGCCTTGTCCGAGCTGCGTTATCTGAGCACGTTATCAGAGCTATGTTATTCGAGCTAGAGCTACGTTATCAGAGTACGTTGTCTATACGTTGCCAGCGCCTTGTCCGAGCTATGTGAGCTACGTTGCCAGTGCCTTGTCCGAGTTATCTGAGCTACGATGTCTGTGCCTTGTCCGAGCTATGTTGTCTGAGCCATGTTCCTTGTGCCTCCTGAGCTACAATATCCAGTGCCTCACCAGAGCTCGTCCTCAAGTACACATACCCAGTGCCTCACCAGAGCTCGTCCTCAAGTGCATATGCCCAGTGACCTCACGATAAGTATCTCTATATGTTCATGTGATCGTGCCTTATACTGATGTGCTTGTGCCTTATACTGTGTTTGGTGCCTTATACTGACTTTATCATCGGAGCTTATTTCAGGATGCACACCCGCCCCCTCAGACTCATTCACAGGTGGAGTTGTGCTATCATTCTTCTACCAGCTAAGCAGCTACAGACGCGTGGCGTGCACAGGATTTTTTCCCTTTCATGTATCTTAAAGAATTTATTAACTAACATTTTAGGCTTGAGAGGGATCATCTATGACAGAAGGCAAACATGTCTAGCTTTTTTCATAACTTGGCACATGTTTTTTTAAACTATAGTTAAGAAGCTTTAACCCTTAGGATTATTCTTTTAATCTTGATTTTAGAATAAAAATAAAAATAAGATGTCATTCCTTTCTAAAATTCAGAGAGTTCTCTCTAACTTATGCACCAAAGCATCAGAGGATTTGGACTACTTAACTTGTGTATAGGTGTTGGATAATGCTAGGACCACTTTCTTTTTCATCTATTTTCTAGTTTTTGTAAGGAAAGTGTTACTTTGCGGCGCCCCCATTCCACCCGGCGGAACGCATGTTTGGCCATAGCCCGCCACATGTCCATTTTCCCGTTTCTAATCGGAATTGAGTTTAACTTTCATGAGATTAATATATTTTATTCTTTCTAAAATCCAAGGTTAGATGAATGAACCTAGAGGATGAGTGAATCTTAACCACAATTAATGAGTATTAATTAACCTAAGGTTATTTTCTAAAGACCAAGGTTAGATGGATGAACCCTAGGAGTGAGTGAATCTTAACCATGAACTAATCTAAGTTTTTTTTTCTAAAAACCAAGGTTAGATGGATGAATTCTAGGCGTTCGTGAATCTTACACACAGTTAATAAAAGTTAAAAAGGACACATGACATCTGTGGAAGCGTACATAAAAAAAATAAGAAACCAAATCCTCTACAGTAACCCCTGAGGTCACCACGTGTCCCTTTTGACACCCTTTAACTGTGGTTAAGAGTCACCCACCCCTAGCGTTCACCCATCCATCCTTATATTTTAGAAAAACTATTAATTTTTTAAAAAATATTTTAATATTAAAAAAATGTTAAAAACAGATTTTTAATATTAAAAAAGACTTAATATTTTTTTTCTAAAATCCAAGGATGGGTGATGAATCTTAACCACAGTTAAAGAGTGTCAAAAGAGACACGTGGTAACCTCTTAACCACAATTAAGGAGTATCAAAAGGTATACGTGGCAACCTTAGGGCTGATAACCGGATTTGCCAAATCCGGTTATCACCAAAGAGGATTTGGTTTCAAAAAATAATGGATCCCGCAAAAAAGTTATTGACATTTTGTTGTCTTTCTTATAAATAAATAAAAATGAAAAGAAAAGTAGACTTAACATTTCTCATAAGTGTTTGTACTGTATTTTTTTCTTTGTTGTTTGGTGCCAAATCATCTCCAGTGATAACCGGATGTGCCACATCCGGTTATCACTAGAGAGGATTTGCACCCTTGTTGTTTTTTATAGCAGTAAGTGTTTGTACTTTGGTTACCATTAGAAAAAAAAAAAAAAAAAAAACGGAGCCAAATCATCTACGGGCAAATCCGGTTATCACCCCTAGAGGTCGCCACCTGTCTCCTTCGACACCCCTTAACCATGGGTAAAGTTCACCCACCCCTAGGGTTCACCCACCCATTTTTGGTTTTTTAAAAATAATATTAATTCTTTTTTTTAATTAAAAAACTGTTTTTAATATTAAAAAAACTATAAAAGCAGTTTTTTAATTTAAAAATAAGAACTAAGATTTTTTAAAAATAACCAAAAATGGGTGGGTGAACCCTAAGGTGGGTGAACCTTACCCACAGTTAAGGGGTGTCAAAGGAGACACGTGGCAACCTCTAGGGGTGATAACCGGATTTGCCAAATCCGGTTATCAACGTAGAGGATTTGACTCCAGAAAGAAAAAAAGTGTTCGTACTTTGTAGAGTTCGGATGGGCGTTTGTGACTTAAAAGATGTGGGGTCTACCTTTGTTGATGTGGGTCAATCCTTGTTGAATGTAGGGCCACTCGATTTTAGGCACTAACAGTCAACGGTCTCAACAACAACGTGCACAGCTACCCATCCAAACTCCTGTTTATACAGGTCTTCTACAGACGAAAAATTAAGCCCCAACCGCAAGACCTAACACTCTAACAGCCCTCTACCTAACAGCCCATCTCACCCAAGAAGAAAAGGGAAAAGAAAACCATAACAGGCCATCGAGCAATCTTTTGGGTTTGACAATTCTCAGGAGCGACTTATGACACAGACACTTCAACTAGCGCGACTCTCCACATGTTGGGCTGGGGTTGGATAGACGGTAGCTACAAATCTTCTAGAGGTAGCTTTTTATTTTTTATGTTTATTTGGTAAGAAGCTTCTAGAGGTAGCTAGCCTGGTCATTTCGATTTTTTTTAAACCTTGGATTGTCTCTGACGAACAGAAAGGGCTCTCGGGTTCCATACATTCTGCGATAGTTGGCCTAAAAATAGGGAGAAGTCATTTTATTTTCTTCCCATGATTTTGATTTCTCCCGATTTGATATCTGTCCCCCTTATTCTCACACATCTATCGCCACATGTCTTATTATGTGTAGGGAAGTCAAAATCATGGGCCCCATGATTTTGACTTCTCCACCACTTGTCCCCTATTCTATGGAACCTTGAGATAAGCCCTTTCTGGCTTCGCCAGAGACAATCCAAAAGCCTCTTTTTTTAATAGGGCAAATCAAAGTCGGCACATGCTCTATATGTATGTATTATTTTATTTTTTATTTTTTAAGTAGAGGAATGCTAGTTCTACTCTGAATCAATCCCTACTCTCACTCTTTACCAATCACTAATCATTTTTTATGAGAGTGCTTTAATCATTGCAAAATTGATGTGAAGGTTGAGAGTAGGTTGACTGAGAGTAGGATTAGTATTCTTTAAAAAAATAAAATTTTAAAAAATTATTTCTTTTATTTTTTTCAAAATTATATGCATTGGGCCCGATAAAGTGTCAAAACACTTAAAAGCGTGGGGCATGCATTTCAAAATTTCTCTGTACCAACATCAAGGTTAACAAGTCCTTTTCTGCTACAGTGAACTGCGAATCAGAGTGAACCAAAATCAATTTGCAGTTTGGTTCAGCTTGGTTCGTGAAATTGAGCGAAGCACATGATTCTTTCAAATGGTTTTGATTCACTAAATTTTTATTCAAGTTTATTGATATTCTTTTGAATTCACCGAATTTATAATTTGGGTTCGATGAATTTTTCTTTTGAGTTTGCAAACTATTCATAAAAATATATTATTTATGACTTTTCAAAATAATTATTTATAATATATTTATTCACATTTATATATATATATATATATATATAGAAGTATATTAATGAGACATGCTCATTAAAGCTTCAAATGAGCGGTCCCTCTATAAAGATGATACATGACTGTCTTTTTTTTAATCTAACCATTGGATTTTAAGGTGGGTCCATTAGGAGATTCATGTCAAAAAATTAGTATGATCAAACATATTTAGACCGTCCGATTAGACCATAGTTAGATAGCATTAAAACCCCAAGTTTCATTAGACCCTACCTAGGTTATAAAAATGATTGATCTTCCCATCTTCGATCGAACGATCTATAAATGTCTGATCATGCAGCGTGTCTCTCGAGAGATGCGTCTTTACATCCAAACAGTCAAATTTTGAAACAACTAATCACTTGTCATGTTATTAAAGGCTTTAATGAGCATGATTCACTAGAATACTACTCTCTCTCTCTATATATATATATATATATACTTAAGTAAGCAAACTAAGCTCACTTTTGTGGCTTAAAAAAGTAAAAGTTTCTTCGCAAGGTGATGTCGCTCAAAGATATGCGGTGCTTTGTAGTACAATAAAGGGGTTATCGATCCACAGAGAGCAATAAAGATAAGGAACAATAGTAGAGAAAAGGATTTGTAAAATGTTTTGTAGAGAAAGTTCAATTAATTTAGGAAAAATATCAGTGAGAGAAAATGTCAAGGCTTCGGGTTTTCTTCCCTTAATGGTGCAATATCAATTTGATTATCCAATGTATAATTCAATTGAGGGTTTCATATACCAAACCCTCAACTGGAAGATTTAGAATTTCAATTTATAATAAAAAACTAAAATCAATTTGCAATCAATTATTCAAAACAAGTTTTAACCCAAGCCCGCACTTTATTGGAAAAACTCGAGGATGACGATATATCCGGAGGCAATACAACAACAAAGAATAATATCCGCTAAGATGAAGTTTCTTCGTTTGAAAAATCAAAAACTATTACTCAACTACGAGAAAAGTCTGACTGAACTCGTGAAAATGTTTAAATCCAAGAGATTCAATTGAAAGAGAGATCAAACAAGAAGAATAATTAATATAGAAATCATAAACGTTAAAAAACACTAATTTTATTAAATCAAACTAACATCGCCTCATTAAGAGAATTTCATCCTAACCAAGGCTAAGGAATTTAACAATCTATACAGATGAAAAACTAAAACAATACTAAGAAAAGAGAGGAAAAGATTGGATTTGATTATCTAATAGCACCCCCTCTCTATGTTTATATAGACTAAAGGAAAGAAAAAAAATGAAACTAAGCAAAAGGGAACCTTCTAATTACAAAATTCAACCAACATAATACTTTTCTTCAAATTGAACAAGTGTTTTGACCCCCTAAACGTCCGAATTAGGATATCTTCGTGGAATACAATTTTGTTTCCTTTTGAATCTGTTTTATAAAACATCTGACCTTGCCTTAGCTTGATCTGAATCAAAAGTTACGAGCAAATTAGTAAGTATTATCTAGATTATGCGGGAATTCAAAAAATCCGTCTTCTTTGAGAATTGGGTGCTAAATAATAACACTCTTCTAACCATCCAAGAAATTTCTTGTTTTTGTTGTAGATTTAATTAACTTCTATTAAGCTCCTTACTTGAATTCCAAAATCCGCCCAAAATAGTGCACGCATTTGATTTCGCTACATAGTGCATGCACTTGATTTCTCTAATTTATTTTTTGACATTTTATTATCTTCAATTCTTTTTTTGTTCTATTATTATTTTTCCATATAAAGTACACACTATAATTATATTACATATATTTCCATATTATAATACTTATGTATGCAAGTTTATATTTATTGGGTAGATCAAGATGGGGTGACTAGAGATGGGCCAGCCCCATTAATAATAAAACCCGTTCCAAAGGATGACAACTGGGCGGGTTTGGGTCGAGACGACCCCATCCTGATCCCCCCCCCCCCTAATGGAAAATTTCTACCCCAAACCCGAGTCAGGGCGGGGTGAGTCACTTCTGAATTTTAAAACATTTCTTAACCACATCCCCCCGTCCCGTTAAGCACTGGATGGGTTGGGGCGGGACTGTATTTCATACCTTAAGTATTGTAATCTGATAATTTTAGTATTAAAATAAAGGTAAAAAAGTGATTTGACATTATGAACGGGGCAGGACGGGGAGGCATAAGTCCATTACCGGCCTGAACCCGACTCGGGTTTAGCATCTAATTCTCAAACCTGCCTCTACCCAGTTTAAAAGCTCTCCAAACATGTCCCAATAGGGCAGGGCAGGTTACCTGTTAGCCCGGTCCATTGCCATCCCTATTTCCAACCCAATTAAAAGTCTATATATATATGAAGCCCAGTTAAATTCAGTCCGGCCAATTGACAACTCTAATGGACAGGAGTTTTTTGAAACTAGAGACAATCCACTCCTCATAGCGAGGAGCAACGTCTCGCCCTCTTCTAACTCGACATGTGTCCCTTTTAGCTGTGATTAATTCTCTTTAATTATGGTTAATATTAATATTTTTCATTTCTAACAAACAAGGTAAAAATATTAACCTAAGGATTAGAGAATTTTAACAGCAGTTAAAAGAGAATTACAAAAAGACACATGTAGGGTTAGAGGGGGGCTCGCGGATTACTTTTCTTTTGAAAATTAGAAAAAAAAAAAATTGATAGAAATATCTTCTTTCATATTTATAATTTTCAAATTACTCTGCGATAAACGTATTTTGGACTGCTTTCTATTCATAGTTAAATTCTTAGAAAATTCAAATCACATGGATGTGTGGCCTCACCAATAATTCTCTTGACTTTTCAGGCCTTGGAGCAATTACCACTATGGATCACCGTACCGTTGTTATAAAAAAGATTGGCTACAACCTTCAAGCCACAAAGCTCCTGCAGATTGTAGAACAACACAGACCCCAAATGGAGCTCTTAACCCTCTTCTTGTACGTTTCATTCGCCTGGCTTTGCCTCCGAGCTCTGCTTCTCCTATCTAAGAAGACAAACCTCCCACCCGGTCCAACCGGCCTACCCATCGTAGGGTGCCTATTCCTACTCGGTAAGAAACCCAACGAGTCATTGGCCGAGTTAGCTAAGACCCATGGTCCTCTAATGACTCTGCGACTCGGCTTTGTCACAACAGTGGTAGCCTCGTCGGCTGAAATGGCTAGAGAGATTCTCCACAAGAACGATCACACCATCTCCGGTCGTGTTGTCCCCGACGCCATGACGGCGCAACCAAACTGCGACTCAACACTTGCATGGGTGTCCGGTAACATGCGGTGGCGCAACCGGAGAAGGATTTGCACAACTTCCATGTTCACTAACCAAAGACTAGATGCGATGCAAGGGCTTAGACAAAAGAAGGTGAAAGAACTAGTCGATCATATTCGTAAGAACTGCTTAGCTCGAACTTCGGTCGATGTGGGACAAATTTCTTTTGCAACCACCATGAATTTGATATCGAATACTATCTTCTCGGTCGATTTGGTGGACCCCAAGTTCGAGTCTGCTCAGGAGTTCAAGGATCTGGTGTGGAGGATCATGGAAGATGGAGCAAGTCCAAATCTTTCGGACTATTTCCCATTACTTCGGAGGTTTGATCTGCAAGGTTTGAGGCACCATATTAACCATACTTATGTGAGGCTTCATGAAATCTTCGATGACATGATCGATAAACGTTTGAAATCTCGAGCAACTGGATCAGAAAGGAAGATGGATGATTTCTTGGATGTTCTTCTAGATCAGTGCCAAGAAGATGGATCAGACTTCAACCGCCACACTATCAAGCCCTTATTTGTGGTAACATATTCTTCCTTCTGATTATGCATACTATAAGACTAGAAAATGCCGGATAGTAGATTAGCAGGCCTCTTTTTTTTTAAAAAAAAAAAAAAACTAATCAAAAGATTATTGGGTTGATACCAAAATCAAGAAAAGTATAATCCACTTGAGTCAAATCCTCGACTGCCAAATCCGGTTATCACCCCTAGAGGTCACCACGTGTCTCCTTTGACACCCCTTAACCATGGGTAAGATTTACCCACCCATCGTTGGTTTTTTTTTTAAATATTAATTTTTTTATATTAAAAAACTGTTTTTAGATTTTTTTTAAATATTAAAAACAGTTTTTTAATTTTTTTATAAAAATATTATTTAAAAAAAAAAAAGCAAGGATGGGTGGTTGAACCCTAGGGGTGGGTGAACGAACCTTACCCACGGTTAAGGGGTGTCAAAGGAGACACGTGGTGACCTCTAGGGGTGATAACCGGATTTGCCAAATCCGGTTATCACCGTAGACGATTTGGCTCCAATCCACTTTCATAAAAACGTCACAAACGTCACAATACTTTCTTTTAGCATAACATTGATTTTGTCCATTACTTGCCAAACTGCAATAATTAAAGTCGAGACGACTCTATAGTCATCCTACGTCACGCGTATTCAATGCTGGCCCGTGATAGAAAATAAATGTCCATTTATTGATTTTTTATAAGACAATTTTCATGACGGGGTTTTTACATCGTATCACCTGCTAAGTTTATCCTAATTTAAATATTAGTTAATAGTTATTAAGTTTATCCTAATTTGAAAAGAGAAATGCTGGTGAGACCTCAAAGGCCGAGGTCATACCGAGACCGTGCATGTCTGTACGGAACTCAAACCATTATGGAATCCATTTTCATGTTTTTGAGTCCTGTGTGATGCACGGACTCGGCCCCTTCTAATCTCACTAACATTTTTCATTTGAAAATGGGAAATGCTTTTGAAACCACAAGAGGGCCGAGACCACCGAGACCGTGCACTGATGCACGGGATTTTAGGTGGGGCCTATCATGTGAATGAGAGTCCCACCTGAAATCTCTTACATTCGTGCAAGATAACTTCCAAAAAAAAAAAAAAAAAGATCTCAGTGGTCTCGGCCCTTTTGCGGTCTCAATAGCAAAGTACTTTGAAAATACCTAATGCTGTAATGAGTAATGCTATGTTTTGGTCTTCAACTCATACCTATAATCATAGGGAAAGGGAAAATAGTTTTGACATTTTTTATGGGTCTTATCACATTTATTTTGCTTTCTTTTATAAAAATTTTATAAACTACCTAAGAAAGGACAATCCGAAAATAAACCTACCATTTCTTGTATAAAAATTGTAAGAACTAAATGAGAGTGATCAATCGGAAAGTGAACCTAGCAATGTGAACCTAGCATTGCTGATTGTGTAATAGATTTGCAATATTAGATCCTAAAAATATTTCATAACATCACAAAGTCTTTTAATTGTCCTTTAACTATGATTATCAAGTTGTAATACGTGTGGTTATTTTTTTCTTCTAAAAACCAAGTTAGATGCTTTAATCTAAGAATTAGTGAATCTTAACTACAATTAAAGAGAGTTAAAATGAGACACTCCTTTAACAGCCCTTCAACTCTGGTTTACAAGTTTTAACCCCTATGATTATTTTTTCTAAAAACTAAGGTTAGACGCTTAAACCTAAGGTTTAGTGAATCTTAACCACAGTTGAAGGGAGTAAAAAGAGGACAGCCCTTTAATTCCTCTTAAATTATGGTTACAAATTTTTAACCCTATGGTTAATTTTTTAAATATTTTTTCTATGAACCTAGGTAAATGCATTAACCCTAGTGTTAGTGAATGTTAACCACAATTGAAGAAAGTTAAAAGGAGACACCCCTTTAACTTCTTTGAACTATGGTTAACAAGTTTTAACCCTTATAGTTAATTTTTTCTAAAAACCAAGGTAGATGCTTTAACATGTAGGATTAGTGAATCTTAACTGTTGTTAAAGGGTGTTAAAAGGATACACCCCTTTAAATGTCCTTGAACTATAGTTATAATTGTCCATGAATTATAGTTAACAAGTTTTAACCTATATGATTAATTTTTGTTTTTAATTTTTCTTAAAAAACTAAGGCAAATGCTTTAATTTTTAGGATTAACGAATTTTTATTACAATTAATTGGAGTTTAAAGGGGACACATGTCACAAGCGTATTATAGTTCACTAAATGTCAAAAAGATGAGTCACTTTTTAAATATTTTTTTAATGCAATTCATTCAGAGGAATGCTAGCCTTACTCTCAGTCAACTCATACTCTCACTCTCTTCCAACCACTTGCCTACTTTTTAATATTTCAATAAAGTGAACAGGTGGTTGGTGAATAGGGAGAGTAGAGGATGACGGAGATCAGGACTAGCACTCCTTTGTTAAATTGAAAATTGATGGGTTAATTTGCAAATCTGTAATACACATTACGGTGTGAATTTGCAAACAAAGATAAACATAACAGCTAATATGCAAAATCCCATTTCTCCATAAATTAGGTAAAAGCACTTAATGTTATGACAGACATGCCATAAATGTACTTCTCACAATCAGACTAATAGTCGGCCCGTGATGGGATGGGGTTTGATCTGGCGCTTGCCAAAATCATCCGGCGGCGGGAGAACTCATTTCATTTTCTCCCCTAATTTTTTGACTTCTCCTCATTTGATAAATCTTTTCACTTTTTATCACCACATGTCACACATTGCACTTAAGCCGAATGGTTTTGGTATGGCTAGCGCGAGATCAAATCCCATCCCGGCGGTGATTAGGGGACTGCTGTGATTTGATCTCCAACGAAAGAGACAAGACCTACAGCTGCATTTCCTAAGGGGCGTGAGATTGCCTCTAGCAGATGCCACAAATTTTTGGCCACGGGCTTTCATACATCATCCAACATGACGACAAAAGGGAGATATAATTTCATTTTGACCAAATTCCTGGCATCTGTGAGACAATCCCATGCCTTTGGTCCACACCCTTTTTTTCAAAAGAACTCCTTTTCTTTTAATTGTAGTTATCATGAGATTAATTATGAACATAAGCTCTGATTGATTAATCAATTGGAAGAACCCAAAAATTGTATTGGAAAGTGAAAGTTTGGTAATTGCGAACACAAAGAAAGATATTTGTTAAAAACTAAATTTTTTTCATAAATACCCCCATCCCAGAATAATTTTTGAATTGCTTTAGTTGACTAATTCAACGAGAGCTCCTATTAATAGTTATTCTCTTAAATTTATCCAATTAATAATTTTTTGTCCTAATAATCAAAGTTAGATGGATAAACCTTAAAAGTGTTAAAAGGGATAGGTGAACCATTGAATTGCGGCATTGGACTTAGCTAGCTGAATGCACTGTCCACTAGACTAGGGTTGCATTTCGACCAAGCTAATTAAAATTTTAATTTAAATAATTAATAATTATTTGTCCTAAAAATCAAAGTTAGAGGGATAAACCTTGTAAGTGTTAAAAGGGATAGGTGGACCATTAAAATGAGGCATTCGGCTTAGTTAGCTGAATGCACTGTTCACTAGACTAGAACTTGAAACCAAGTCAGCTCGAACTTCAGCTTGGCTCATTTGAGTCAAATTCAAGCTGACATTTAGACTTGAACGAATCAAACAAAGTTTTTATTTGGCTCTTTCAGGGCTCGGCTTGAGCTCCGTGTATATAAAAATATATAACATAATAAAAATTAAGAAGTTAAAAGGAGAAAGTACGCTAACCTACTCTTTACAATTTTCAGAAACAGAAAACAAAAAATGGAAGTACAGACAATCGATTCAAATTTTATTTTTTGATTATAATTAATGCTTGTTAAGTACTATACTTGATATGACACATACCATAGCTTAGCAAACAATCAAACACAACTAGACAATAGATGACTCTCTAGATATGCCCTGATACAAGCACACACATTAGCTAACACAGTATTTGAATTAAACAAGGGTTTTATTTAACAAAAATTACACTTGGATTATTTAACGAACTTTCTCAAATTTTAATTTTAGGATCTGTTTGTTGCGGGAACTGATACAACCTCGGTGACAGTGGAATGGGCAATGACGGAGCTTCTCCGCAACCCAGACATAATGAAGAGGACGCGAAACGAACTTATCGAGATAATCGGAAAACGAGAGGTGGAAGAATCAGATATGAATGAACTCCCATATCTACAAGCAGTGGTGAAGGAGACCTTGCGACTTCATCCTGCTGCTCCTCTTCTCTTACCTTACAAAGCCGAGAATGTCGTAGAATTGTGTGGTTATAGAATTCCCAAGAACTGCCAAGTTATAGTAAATGCATGGGCTATTGGTAGGGATGCTAAATATTGGGAGAATCCAACTTCATTTCTGCCTGAAAGATTCATGGAATCAAGTATAGATTACAGAGGGAGGGATTTCGAGTATATACCATTTGGTGCAGGTCGCCGAATATGTCCGGGCTTACCTCTCGCTATTCGAATGGTTCCTTATATGCTGGCCTCCCTTCTTCATTCATTCCATTGGAAGCTTCCAGAAGGAATCACTCCAGAGAACCTTGACATGCAGGAAGACTTTGGTATTACCTTGAAGAAAGCAGTCCCTCTTCGTGCAGTTCCCATCATAGAAGAAAGGGTTCGGTTCTAAGTTGGTGTTCTTCAAACTCTCAAGCTAGAGTTGGAAGTCAGCACAGGAACATATATAATCTGTATGCATATAGTATGCTAATAATCGAAAATAACATAGTAATGTTTCTATATTTGGTTGCGTTAGAAAAATTAATGTAATGATCAATTCGTATCACTTCAGAATTATGGATCAGAACTCGATAAAGTATAGTTTATTAAATTGCAGACCTCCTAATAAATTGAATAAAATCCACTTGCAGAATTTGTATGCCAATAATCGAAAATAAATGAAATCGGAAGAGACTAATTAGTTTTTGCAAAGGCCTATTAGTAAACACTGCCCTTAAATCCAAATTCGCCCCTCATAGATTAAAATTTACTGCAGTACTTCCAGTCGAACTTCCTCTCTTAAGGGAAGGACTTCTCAAAAATTTGAGCTGAGTAGTAACATTTGCTGCTGCTTCGGTTATGGTGCCTTCAATATACAATCCTTCTCACCAATATTAGTTAGAAGAAGTGGGGCTAAATCCAAACCTCCACCAAGAGAAGAGAAGACATTTCAGAAGTTGAGAAGTGGACGTCCATTGAAAAGATGGAGAAGACAACGTTTTTAGAAGATATTTTAGAAAATTTTAGGAAGGGCTTAGGGATTTGGGTGCGCATAGATATTTTAGTAATTATTTTTTCAAATGGTGTCGAGTCAGTAAGTAGTTAGTGCTCCTACCGGCACCCTAAAATAATTGCACACCCATTGACCACTATATTACTTTGGAGTCAAATCCTCTACGGTGATAACCGGATCGGATTTGGCAAATCCGATTATCACTCTTCGAGGTCACCACGTGTCTCCTTTGACACCCCTTAACCGTGGGTAATGTTCACCCACCCTTAGGGTTCACTCCCTTATTTTTGGTTTTTTTTTTAAATATTAATTCTATTTTTAAAATTAAAAAACAGTTTTTAAAGTTTTTTTAATATTAAAAACAGTTTTTTAATTTTAAAAAAATAATTAATATTTTAAAAAAAAAATCAAAAATAGGTGGGTGAACCCTAGGGGTGGGTGAACCTTACCCACAGTTAAGGGGTGTCAAAGGAGACACGTGGCGACCTGTAGGGATGATAACCGGATTTGCCAAATCCGGTTATCACCGTAGATGATTTGGCTCCTATTACTTTTCTTCCAGAACAAATTAAAATAATGGGTCCCACCGCATCATTTGTATTTGAGAAGAACCTATTAGTAGGTGTCATTATTAACCTTCAATTTCTAATAAATCCCTATTTATAGTTTCCTACTCTAATTAAACTATTTAGAATTTAAAATTATGGATCTCACTACCTCATACTTGTATATATGAGGAGTACCTACTTGTAGATGTCATTACTAATCTCCAATTTCTAATGAAATCCATATCACGATAATAGTACTGTCTTTTGTCCTACGCTATGTCTTAAGTCGTCACAAATTCTATCTTCGTGAAGCAGCAGTTCTCTTTTGATAGGTAAAGTTTTCTCTTATATTTATTTATTATTGATAACAATATTAATTTTCTTTTTTACCCATATATTGTCAAACAATTTGCATTCATCAATGCTTAATCGATTCTTCTGATTTATCAATCAATTGGTTTTGGGAGTGATCATGAGTTTCTTGTCACCATACTTCATTTCTTATTTCTGCTGATATATCCTTTCATATTGAGAGTGATCAGGAGCCAGGTATCATCTTCAAATTTCTTTGTTTCTCTTTAATATCTAATCTTTTTTTATTGTTAGAAGACGCTTAAGGTTATGACAGATTATTTTGGTTCAGGCCTACTTCACACAAGAGCAATCTAAAAATAATAATACCTGAATGAAATGCCTATATATTAATTAGATTCTAAAAGTATTATTGGGTTGGCTTGATATGTTCGATTTGTAAATGCATATGCTTTAATTAGTGTTTTAGTTAGTTGTTACTTTAATTAAAAAATAATTATAACAAGAAATTAGTTTGTATAATATTATTATCATAATAATAAAAAGTAGTTAATTAAAAAATAATTTACTCATAAGAAGTATAGACTATTCTACTTATATTAGGTTATAAAATATTCTTATGTCATACTTATTAATTTAAAACTATAATGTATATTATAAATTATACTTAATTTTAATAAATATTACCTAGTTTAATATATATATATATATATATATATATATATTAGCTAATATAATATTATTATCATAATTTATAAACTATAGTTATGTTATACTTATTAATTATAAACTATGTAGTATCTTACAAATTTGTTCTAAATCTAATAAAAATTCTATAATTTATATAATGTATAAACCATATATCTAATAATTATATATTATATATTTTATAATTAATCCTTTAAAAATATATAAAATCTTTCAGTATGTGTAAACTATATAATTATAACATATGTTTAAATTATACTCAAAACTATAGAATATATACTTTAAAAATCTGTAAGGTCATAAAAATTCATAATTTGGAAGAAAAGTGGAAACTTTTTCAAACAAAATTCAGAAATTTAAAACGCAAAATTTCTTTAAATATCAAAATATTCAAAAGCAATACTTCAGCAGAATAAAATATTAAACAATTCATTCTTTTTTGAAAATTTAAAATTTACCAAAATTTCGTTTTAGATTTATGATATAAGAGTATTGAAATTTATGTAATTTCTGATTTCAAGCCTTAGTGGGCATTCCAGTTGAACTCATCATTAAAAAATCTCACCTAAATAAAGGGATTTGATATGATTGAGTCATTTTAGGTTTTTAATGGAACGATTTTGAATTTTTAATTTGCTAAATATGAAGGGGGGTTGCAGGTTCTAAAAGGGGGCTCATTTGTATGTGCAATTGACACACATACTTCATGTGGGCCCACGACCAAATAAGTTATGTTGGTAAAATTATAAACTATATATATGTCAAATTCGTCTAGTTACATAATGAGTGTTTCATACTGATGTACCAACAAATGGTGTACATGGCTCAATATGATCTGGCATACAAAAAAATCGGTCATAAAACACACTTGTTCAAAAGGAATGCGGAGCCTCCCAAAATATTCTAGACAAACTAGTATTTAGAAGGGCATTTAATGATGGGTATTTTTTTTAAAAAAATTCTTCAGATATAAACTAATTTTTAATGATTTTTATTACCATTCTGTCATTACTGAACTAGGTATTGATCGCTCACCAAATTTTTTTTCTTATCCGTTCGTTAAAATTTGAGTGTGTTTTCGATAATTTATAAGATAATGAACACATTTTATCTTTTTTCCTTCTTCTTCTTCTTTTTCTTCTTTTCTCTCTCTTCTCTCTCTCTCTCTTGTTAAGATAATAAAAACTCCCACACCCTATATTTTTTTTTCTTGTTTCATCTCTTTTTTCTCTAGAGTACTGATTAGCCAACCCCACATTTTGTTTGGTAGTTGCACGTCTTCCCATTTTGTCCTCTTTTAACTCCTGTGGTTAAGCTTAACCAATTTAACTTTAATATTTTTTTCCTTTCTTAATAATAGAGAAAAGAGGAAATAGATAGTGAACCGTGCATGAATCCTAAGGGTGAGTCTTCATACATGACAGCATGCAGACCACGCATTGCAATAGATAGTCAAATGCATGGTTTCTAGGAAGCACGGATACGGATACGGGTACGATACGATACGGATACGGTGATACGGCAAAACCTAAAAAAATAGGATACGGGTACGGTCAAGATACGTCTGTAATTTTTTTAATAAATAATAATAATACTATATTTTGTATTATAATTACAAAATAACCATTGATTCAGTTCTGTTTATGTATAAAAAATACCATGTTCATGCAAAAGCAAAAGAAATAGGGTCATCTCATCATCCACTAAGCGAAAAAGAAAGTCATCTTATCATCCACTAAACAAAATATAAAGAAGATCATGTCCATGTAAAAACAAAAGAGATAAGGTCACACCTACAGGTCTCCAAAAAAAAAATTAAATAAAAATAAAAAATTTTAAAATTTTAAAAAAATTTTAAAAACATATAAATGGCTGTATCCCGGCCGTATCCCAGACGTATCCCAGCGTATCCCGGACGTATCCTGGCGTATCCATGCCGTATCCGAAATTAAAAATTTATTTTTAATTAACAGGATACATTCAGCCGTATCCCATATGTATCCCGCCGTATCGAAGGCGTATCTGTATCCGATACGTATCGGATACGGGTACGAACCCCTATTTAAAGTATCCGTGCTTCCTAGACGGTTTCCTATCTATTTCCTCTTTTCTCTATTATTATAAGAAGAAAAGTAGAATCCTCTACCTCGAGTATTGGAGTTTTTTTTTAATTAATAATGTTGCCCCACCTTGCCACATGAATCAATTTTTTAAAAGAACACTAGTTAGGTAGGATTAATGATTCATGGAGCAAAGCTGTGTTGGTGGTTAGGAAAATCCTCAAGCACTTGTAGCAAAACACGCAAGCCTAAAAGAGAAAAAAAAAAAAGGGAAGGAGTGTAGGAGAAGAAATTGCAAAAGACCACTGATTTTTATTGAGAGTGTATTCAAGTCTACTTGAGTTGATCTCAAGCTCAAATTGATTCAAACTCGAGCCTAAATTGAGCTAGATTCATTTAAAAATATAAAAATAAAATAATATTATTTGTACTTTTAGTATATATTTATTATTATTTGATTTATATATAATAATATTCATGTTGAACTGAGCCTCAATTGAGCCAAATCAAAGGAACCCTAACCTGACTTGAGCTCGGCTTAACTACAATTTCAAGCTCGAATAAAAGTTTTGCCCATCATGATTGAACCAAAAATATTAGCTTGAACTCGGCTTGATCGAGTTGAACCAACCTGTGAAATTTTAAAAAAAAATAGGGACAAATAAATGTACAATACATACTAATTTCACGAATGGCTTGAAAGATAGGATTTGCCATTTTAAAATTAACACTTTAATTAGCACTGCATCAAGTTGAAAGTGTAATCCTTATTTCTTAATCATATCATCAGACAACAAGCTGATTTTTTTTTTTCCACCGGCGAGGACTTTCTATCCCACCCAATGACTTTCACTTATATCTCACCAAGATTTTTGGATCCATGAGTGGAAATAACCATTATTAATATATTATATTTGTCTTTCCTCCAAAAAGATTTCACCTATACTTTATACAAAGTGATTTAAATCTCTATAGGTACTATTGAGAGATTGGTCGCACGATTGAAAATTCAATGGCACGAAACATTTAGTGGGGCTCACCATTTAATGCATATTTATCTTGCGGCCATTGGATTTCAATTGGGTGACCTAGCTCTCAATAGTAGGTAGTACATCGAGAGTTTTAAATTACTTTCCTACTTTATATTATATCTGTCTTTCGTCATTAGTAAGACTTCACCTATAATTCAATGAAGGAGCGAAAATAACCATTATTAATATAATATATTTGTCTTTCCTCATAAAAGACTTCACCTATACTTCACTGGGATGTCTAAGTCAAATTAGTACGAATATCTTTGTTAATATATATTTTAAATCTCAATTGTATTGAATTATTACATATATCATGATCGGAAATATTGGATCGATTCATCTGATCCTTTATCCAAGAAAAGTTATTTCTAGTTTGCATGGTCCAATCGTTGATCCCAAAAATTTATACAATGAATTGGATAGGTTGCTAGTATAGTTCCCTATTCACAATTCTGTTATTGTAGAGGAATAATATATGAGCCATCACCTAAATGGGTAGAAATATAATATAATATAAAGAGTTAGTAAGATTTTGAATGCTTTGTTTATGTACAAATTGTATCGACGGCTTCTAATTCGATAACTGGTATTAGATGATGTCTCTCCTTCTAAACCTCTTATGTCTCCCTTTTCAACAATCTTTAATTGTGGTTAATATTCACTTACTTCTAGGGGTATATTAACTATCTAACCTTAGATTTTATTTTTAAAAAAAATTACACTCTTGAACTTGAGGGGGAAAATACCGGAAAGGACACACGTCAGCTGCAAATGTTCACCTCTGGTTTACTGGTAGAAGGTAGAAGTTGGAGGGTGTGATACACTGACCTGTACTCCGACGATAAAGTAAGTAGATGAAGAAGATGATGAACAGTAAAGCAAATAGGAGCACTGAAAAAATATGTCTATCTTTCGATTCCCTTAACACTGAAATTCTCGGGGTATTTATAGGTTAACCTTTGGTATAACCATAGATGACCATAGATGCCCATATCAAGTGTCCTGCACTCATTCCCAAATATGTCAGTAAAATCTACCACATGTTGCATCACACGTGAAAGCCTACCATTAGTTCAGTCGGTTGAGTCTGACAGCACACAGAAGTGACCTGCATTAAATACCGAGGCAGTGCTTTCGGCCCACTTGTCAGAACAATCGATCGCCTCCTGATTATCTCTTCCTGCGAGTCGGTCTTGTTATTGACTCGAGCTCGAATACGTTGTATATGTCTTAAAATATGACCTGGACATCCTTATCTGAATTACGGCGAGTTCGTTGTTTAATTAACACCGGAAACGTTGTCGAGAATACAACGTCTTCGTTATGCACCAGACAACGGATATGTTGTCGAAAACAACAACGAGAACGTTGTTTCGCAAGACCACGGATACGTCTTAATGTGTACAATGTGAACACTATGCATCAGATACTGCGTATCTTTCTATTTTAAGCACGTGACTCAAACATACGTCCACGTGTCACCTTCGTGTACAAAACAACAAAAGCCAGCTCATTCCCCAACGTTACACAGTTTTACAAATTTTATCCCTTACAGAACTGTGGTTAAGATTTTACCAAAACAAATTGTGGTTAAGATTCATTAACTCTTAAGATCAATATTTTTTCTTCTAAAAACCAAGGTTAGATATGGTTTCACCTTAGTAATGGGCAAATCTTAACCATTAGTAAAGGGTGTTAAAAAAAGAGGATGCGTGGCAAGTTTTAGAGGGAGAGATGTCACTTAATACCAATTTACAGTAGGGAAATGGAAAACGAACCCAGTGGTCAGCTTCCGCTGATCTCATTCGTCCACAACCTTTTTCACCATAGATCAACTATGGTTAACCTCCTAGGATTAACAATCTCACCATGGTTTTTATAAAAACAAAGAAACAAAATTATTTATTTTAATTTAATTAAGCTTAACCATAGTTAAAAATGGTTAAAAGGGACACGGGATACTGCGGTCAACTTAGAAGAGGACATACAGTCCTCTTCTTAGGACTCTTTACAGTACTAGCTACCACTGACCAGACGATTGCTAAGAATGACGTCACACTTTTTTTATTTATTAATAAGACAATTTTTTATGGGTGCTGCTAGGTGCAGACCATTATGTAACATCAATACCTAATAAAATGTTAGTTAAATAAAAATAAAAAGACAAAAATATCCTTTATCATCTTCCTTTTGTCTCCCATTTATGATTTCCTCCTTATCAGCTACTATTACTGTAATCTCAAGAATTTTCCACTATGTGCCAGAGCCCCAGAAAATGTGTAAGTTGTAGGAAACCATGTCCAAGAGCTTACCCACAGTTCAAACTAAAGGATTGCAAAAACTCAAATGGGTAGATCCATGTGTCTAAAGGATTGCAAAAACTCAAATGGGTAGATCCATGTTAAAGATCGAGTGAATGTAAGCATTTAAATTGTGAATTTATCGGGAACCATTTGTAGAACCCCGGAACCAAGTTCATTAGGCTGTGAATAGTGCTGTGAAGAGTGCCTTCAAGGCCTAAAGCATTAATGAAATTGTGGATTCATGTTTTAAAATGAAATAAGGTTTCACATGAATCAAAATATATGTGGAAAGTGTTTTTGGGGGTTAAGGACAAATGAAAAATGAGAGTAGCATACTCCAAGTGTCAAGGAAATGGATGCCTAAACATACCCTCAACTTGCAAAAACTCTAGTTTTTTCATTCAAAATCAGAATCGAGTGATTCTAGAGTCATTAGAAAGATATTGAAATCTTCTTCAAGATTCATGTTTATCACTTTTTCAGATTTTGAGTAGAGGTTGGGTCAAATGTCAGGTTTCCGGAAGCGAGTCTGTTGAAAATCTGGGCTGCTGAAATCCATTTTCGGACTAGTCAGCTTCAAGAGAGATTTGGTCCATGAAGACAGAATAATTAGAATATTTGTAAAACATGAAAGTTGTAGCCCTTTGAAATTCGAATCCAACGCGAGCTGAATCGTCAAAATCGAATAAGCGAGTCAAAAATTATGGCCAAAATACTAAAGTGGGAAAAACTCAAAAAAATAACTGTCTCCACTCGTCGCCGAGTGCCTTGGACTCATCGACAAGTCAACCAACCAGAATGCGAAAAATTTCTATTCGGCGACGATTTTCGACCACTCATCAACGACTGGAACCCATTCGTCGACGATTTCATACGCAGAACGACCCAGAACTTTTCCAACCGATCTTCGGGAGATATTTTGAGATATTTTCAAGGACTTTTAGGGGTTTTGGAAACCCTAGAACTATAAATAAGATCTGAATCCGTGGGATTGATCTACTTAAACCCTAAGCTTGAATTTTTGAGAGATTGAAGAAGAGAAGAAGAAGAAGAAGAACACGTTGATTTCTCAAACCGTTCTTCTCAGACCAAAGGGAAGCTAAATCCTTGCTTCTAAGGTTGGTATTTTACTATTTTTGGTGTTTTAGAGCTTGGGTTTTTTACCCAAGGTGATAATTAAATTCTTAAATCAAAAGAGGGGTTTTTGGTTTGTTTCCCAATTAAGGTTCAAGATACTCAAAGCTTCAACCAAGCTTCCTCAAACTTTATTTTTGTTCCACAGAAGTGTAAAAATTTTATTTTAAGGTAGATACACTCAACTACCTACCTTGTGTTATTATTTTTAATGCAAAATACTATGTTTAAGTTTGTTCTTGAATGGATTGGATGATGATTTGGATATAAGATGTAAGCTATCACTAGTATTGATCTTCTATGAATATAATGCCATTTTTACAAGTTTTCTAAGTTCACCATGATATTCACAAGTACTATATGCACCTTATGTTCACAAGTCTAGCATAATGTTTGCAAGTCTTGCATGATCCGATGTTTTCTCACAAGAAAAGGGTATTTCCAAAAGTTCATAAGCAAGGTTTTGATTAAAACAATTCTCACAAGCTCACAAGTGATAAGGCCAAACTATGGGTTGGTAAGTGACAAGTTCTAAGATCGTTTCAAAACTCACAAGGAATCCCACTATACATGGACTCACAAGTAGTCATGTCTCACAAGCTCACAAGTTCACAAGCTCGCAAGTTCACAAGAAAATCATGCATACTCAGATCCTCTCATGCTCACAAGGAATCCCAACTTTCGCAAGAACTCACAAGAAACATGATTATCACATAATAAGATTTACTTGGTTTTGATTTCACACGAATACTGTTAAGAAAATGATTTTGTAACTATTTTCACGAATGTTATTCCCTAAACTTATGCATATTCATGATATTATTCATTGTTAGTTAGTAGTTTGTATATCATTTAGTATTCCATGCTCAGCGGATTATTGACTTCGGCAGGTGCACGTGTTCCATTTGATGTTTGGGGTACCAAGCCTTGAATAGAGGAAGAATACTATGATCCGGAGCCCTCTATGGACCACTACCAGGATGATGGATCACTGTATAAGCAGCTCGATTTTGATTTCTGTTAAGAGGATGAGAGATCATACTGATATTTTGTGCATGTTGAGAGTGAGACTTGTCCATTCCTTATTTTTGGATATGTTTTGCTGGTCCAGACATGGACTGAATTATAGCATAATTTTATTATAAATTGTTTCCGCTATGTTTTATAACTTGTGTACTCTGACAGGAAGGTAAGTATATGTGCCTTTGTGTCATACAAGATGGTATGATACGGCAGTACGAGCTAAAGTATCCCTAACTCTTAGGGGGTATTTTGGGTCATGACAGACTTGTTATCAGAGCTTAGGAATTAGAATCCCTAGGACTAATGTTGTTATTCAAGGTAAAACCTACTTCGCAGGTTTTAGGGCTAGGGTGTTCTTTGAGTTGAACTTAGAACTCAGATGAACTTCAAAATACGAGACCGTGAGAACGTAGCATCGCTAGGACTCTGTAGTATGCTTATGCTTTATGTGTGTAATCTGATGTATACGATGCTTATATAAAGCACTAAGTACTTATTGAATTGCAATATTCAAGAGCTTGACGTTCGCTATTGTCCTTAGGATTACTATCATAAGGCGAAACATTCGAGGTAGAGGGTATCAGACCCGATGAAATAGAGGAGATATTCCTATGGGTGACGAGCAGCTCGACTTGACTCAGATCCTCGGAACCATGGCAGCAGCGATGACTAGGCTTGCAGACAGGGTTGATACTCCTGTTATTGTTGCACCTGCACCTCCTTCGGTGCATCACACCTCAGGACTAGAGGCTTTTCGGAGACTGCAGCTTCCTACTTTTTACGGGACTCTGGATCCCCTAGTTTCAGAGACATGGATCATGTAGCTGGAGAAGATCTTCAAGGCCCTCTACTGTATAGATGAGCAGCGAATCAAGTGGGCTTCCTTCATGATGGAGGGTGAAGCCGAACATTGGTGGAGAGCTGCCCAGAGGCATAGGGATGTTGCAAAGGCAAGGTTACCTTAGACATGGGGAGAGTTCTTAGATGTAT
This sequence comes from Tetracentron sinense, assembly GCA_015143295.1. NCBI lineage: Eukaryota > Viridiplantae > Streptophyta > Magnoliopsida > Trochodendrales > Trochodendraceae > Tetracentron > Tetracentron sinense. Next base: position 10,072,847 of record CM026571.1, on the reverse strand, counting down.
TCTATGAGCAGTACTTCCCCAGATTTATCAGAGAGCAGAAGGTGAGAGAGTTTGTGCTCCTCGAGCAAGGAGAGGCGAGCGTAGCCGAGTATGAGGTGAAGTTCGTCGGACTTTCGAGATTTGCTCCACATCTGATCGCTACTGAGAGTATGCGAGTCAAAAAGTTTGAGGATGGGTTGCGATCTTTTATCTGAGACCGGGTTTCTATGTTCCAAGTAAAGACTTGGAAGGATATTGTGGGGAAGGCGAAGATCGCCGAGAGGAATTCTACGGAGTTCCTCAAGAGAAGAGACAGTAGCTTCGGAAGAGGCATATCCAGAGGACAGTCCAGTGGCTCAGCACAGCCTGAGTAGAGGGTCAGGACTGCTCCATTCCAGACCTCTCAGCTTATGCAGGCTCAGAGGCCTCCTTTTGCCCCACAGGCACTGCTCTCTATGGTTTCACAGGCCCCTAGGTATGCCCCGCCAGCTTCCTCGGTGTCGTTTTCTTTTGATGAGTGTGTCATATGTGGCAAGAGACACAGGGTAGGAGAGTGCCGTAAACTCTCGGGTGGTTGCTTCCATTGTCGCAAGCAGGGCCACGTGATCAGGGATTGTCCAAGGAGGCAGTTGTAGGCCACGCCTCAAGGAGTCCGACCTCCACTTAGGCAGACTGCGCAGCAAGGATCTTCACTGGCTTCTAAGCCTCCACGGTCTACCCAGCTGCCTCGCTAGGCGAATCAGGGTCGAGTTTTCACCATGACCGAGCATGATGCACATGCATCAGATGATGTTGTGCAAGGTACGCTCAAGTCGAATTGTTTAAATTTATGAAATGTTGATTTTATGTGATGTATATACATGTTTGTACAAACATGTTACCTATATGATATATGTGACTTGTGAAATTTATTGACGAAAGTTAGTTTAAATATTCAGGTGCCTTGCTCATTAGCTAATGTTTAGCCCAAGTGTTGATCGACACTGGATCATCACATTCTTTTATCTCGCCAAGCTTTGCTAAGGGCTTTGCCTCAGAGCCGAGTCGATTACCCCAGGAGTTGTCTATTTTGACTCCGCTCGGCAAGACGGTTGATGCAGATAAAGTGTATCGGGGTTGTGTGGTGCAAGTTGAGCAGCATGAGTTGCTAGTTGATCTGATCATCCTTGAGTTTCAAGACTTGGACTTTGATGTCATTCATGGGATGGATTGGCTCTCGACTCACCATGGGCATGTAGCATGCTTCGAGAAGATGGTGAACTTCAAACCAGTTGGGAAGAAGCCGTTTCATTTTCGAGGGCTACGAAAGCAAGACATCGCCCGTTTTGCAGCTCTAAGTCTATCAAAATCAGAGGAGCGAGACTCCACAGCTATCCCAGTTGTGTGCGAGTATATGGACGTGTTTCCAGAGGTGTTACTAGGATTGCCTCCTGATCGAGAGATAGAGTTCACTATTGAGCTTACTCTTTGTACTACTCCGATTTCTAGGGCTCCATACAGGATGACCCCTATTGAGCTCAAGGAGTTGAAGGAGCAATTGGAGGAATTACAGGGCCTTGGCTTCATTCGGCCGAGTCTTTCACCATGAGAAGCTCATATACTCTTCATAAAGAAGAAGGATGAGTCGATGCGGATGTCAATTGACTACAGACAGTTAAACAAGGTCACGATCAAGAATCGTTATCTACTACCTTGGATAGACGATCTGTTTGACCAGCTAAAGGGAGTGGGGTTCTTTTCGAAGATTGATCTTTGATCGGGATACCATCAGTTGAAGATCAAGGCTAAAGACATTCCCAAGACTGCCTTCAGGACTCGGTGTGAGCACTACGAGTTCCTGGTCATGCCTTTTGGTCTGACGAATGCACTGGCTGCTTTTATGAATTTGATTAATCGGGTGTTCAGATCATCTCTCGATCGATGTGTGATCGTGTTCATCGATGATATCCTTGTGTATTCCAAGACCCAGGATGATCATGCGAGAGATCTCCGCCTTGCATTGCAGACTCTTCGAGAGCATAGCTTATATGCTATGTTGAGCAAGTGCGAGTTTTGGTTGGAGAAGGTGGCGTACCTTGGCCACATAGTATCTGCCAAGGGTATCTCAGTCGATTCCGCAAAGATAGATGCAGTGATGAACTGGGAGAAGCCAAAGAGTGTTACCAAGATTCGCAGTTTTCTCGGCATGGTAGGATACAACAGGAGGTTTGTGGAAGGGTTCTCCAGCTTAGCGGCTCCGTTAATTTATCTTATGAAGAAGAACTCTAAGTTTACTTGGAGCGAGAAGTGTGAGGCAAGCTTCGCCGAGTTGAAGAAGCGGCTTACTACGTCCCCGGTTCTCACAGTTCCATTTGGGAGTGGCGGTTTCGTAGTTTACAGTGATGCTTCATTGATCGGTCTAAGATGCGTACTGATGCAGCACGGGAAGGTCATTGCCTATGCTTCCCGGCAGTTGATAGATCATGAGAAGAACTATCCTACGCACGATCTAGAGCTTGCTACAGTTGTCTTTGCACTGAAGATTTGGTGTCACTACCTTTATGGGGAGCAGATCGATGTGTTCACAGATCACAAGAGCTTAAGGTACTTGTTTTCCTAGAAGGAGCTGAATCTAAGGCAGTGTAGATGGTTGGAGTTTGTGAAGGATTATGACTGCACTCTCCAATACCACCCGAGTAAGGCGAATGCAGTAGCAGACGCTCTTAGCAGGAAACCTCCTGGACACTTAGCTCACATGATGGTTCACGAGTGGAAGATGTTGGAGGTAATGGTGAACCTCGATACTAGCTTCAACATTCCTACTTTTGGACCAGTCATGGCTAATCTTGTGGTCAAGCCTTATATCCTAGTTCAGATTAAGGAGTTGCAGAGTTCGGATACAGAGTTGCTTGCTTACCGAGACAAGTCGGTTAGCAGTGGCGGCCAAGAATTTGCTCTGAATGGTGATGGTGCCATCACATTCAAAGGCAAGTTGTGTGTTCCTGCCAACGCGGTGTTGAGGAGTGAGATCTTGGATGAGGCTCATCGGTCTAAGTACACAGTGCATCCTGGAGGTACTAAGATGTACCAAAATCTCAAGAGACACTACGCAACAAGCCAAGGAATTATGAGGTTTGGCAAGAGGGGGAAGCTCAGCCCGAGGTATGTTGGACCATTTGACATAATCACACGCGTTGGAGAGGTCGCTTAAAAGTGGCTTTACCTCTTCACATGGCGGCGGTCCATAACGTTTTTCACATTTCTATGCTTCGGAAATATGTGCCGGATCCTTCGCATGTCATCGATCTTGATCCTGTGGAGATTCGAGAAGATCTCCCTTAGTGGAGCAACCGGCTCAGATATTGGATCATCGAGATCAAGTCTTACGCAACAAGACTATTCCACTTGTCCTTGTGAAGTGGCAACATCATTCCAATGAAGAGGCTACATGGAAGCGTGAAGCCGAAGTAAGGGAAAAGTACCCTCACTTATTTGTATAGTTTCTTTTGGTATTTTGTTTCTTGGTATGTTTTTGTATCGTCCCAATTTCGAGGACAAAATTTCTATAAGGGGGGAGGATGTAGAACCTCGGAACCAAGTTCACTAGGCTGTGAATAGTGCTGTGAAGAGTGCCTTCAAGGCCTACAGCCTTAATGAAACTGTGGGTTCCTGTTTTAAAAAGAAATGAGGTTTCACATAAATCAAAATATATATGGAAAGTGTTTTGGGGGGTTAAGGACAAATAAAAAATGAGAGTATAGCATACTCCAAGTGTCAAGGAAATTGATGCCTAAACATACCCTCAACTTGCAAAAACTCTAGTTTTCTCATTCGAAATCGGAATGAAGTGATTCTTAAGCCATTAAAAAGATATCAAAAGCCTCTTCGAGGTTCATGTTTATCACTTTTTCAGATTTTGAGTCGAGGTTGGGTCAAATGTCAGATTTCCAGAAGCGAGTCTGCTGAAAATCTGGGCTGCTGAAATCTATTTTCGGACCATTCAGCTTCAAGGGAAATTTGGTCCATGAATACAGAATAATTAGAAAATTTGTAAACATAAAAGTTGTAGCCCTTTAAAATATGAATCCAACGCAAGTTGAATCGTCAAAATCGAATAAGCGAGTCAAAAGTTATGGCCAAAATACTAAAGCAGGAAAAACTCAAAAAAATTACTGCCTCCACTCGTCGCCGAGTGCCTTGGACTCGTTGACGAGTCAACCAACCAGAATGCAAAAAATTCCTATTCGGCAATGATTTTCGACCACTCGTCAATGACTAGAACCCACTCGTCGACGATTTCATGCGTAGAACGACCCAGAACTTTTCCAACCGACTTCGGGAGATATTTTGAGATATTTTCAAGGACTTTTAGGGGTTTTGGCAACTCTAAAACTATAAATAAGATCTGAATTCGTGGGATTGATCTACTCAAACCCTAAACTTGAATTTTTGAGAGATTGAAGAAGAGAAGAAGAAGAAGAATACATTGATTTCTCAAACCGTGCTTCTCAGACCAAAGGGAAGCTAAATCCTTGCTTTTAAGGTTGGTATTTTACTATTTTTGGTATTTTAGAGTTTGAGTTTTTTACCCAATGTGATTCTTAAATTCTTAAATCAAAAGAGGGGTTTTTGGTTTGTTTCCCAATTAAGGTTCAGGATACTGAAAGCTTCAACCAAGCTTCCTCAGACTTGATTTTTGTTCCACAGAAGTGTAAAAACTTCCTTTTAAGATAGATACACTTTACTACCTACCTTGTGCTATTATTTTTAATGCAAAATACTATGTTTAAGGTTGTTCTTAAATAGATTGAATGATGATTTGGATATAAGATGTAAGCTATCACTAGTATTGATCTTCTATGAATATGATGTTATGTTTACAAGTTTTCTAAGTTCACCATGATATTCACAAGTACTATATGCATCGTATGTTCACAAGTCTAGCATGATGTTTACAAGTCTTGCATGATCCAATGTTTTCTCACAAGAAGAAGGTATTTCCAAAATTTCATAAGCAAGGTTTTGATTAAAACAATTCTCACAAACTCACAAGTGATAAGGCCAAACTATGAGTTAATAAATGACAAGTTCTAAGATCGTTTCAAAGCTCACAAGGAATCCTACTATACATGGACTCACAAGTAGTCATGTCTCACAAGCTCACAAGTTCACAAGCTCGCAAGTTCACAAGAAAATCATGCATACTCAGATCCTCGCATGCTCACAAGGAATCCTAACTTTTACAAGAACTCACAAGAAACATGATTATCACTTGACAAGATTTACCTAGTTTTTATTTCACACGAATACTGTTAAGAAAAAGATTTTGTAACTACTTTCACGAATGTTATTCCCTAAGCTTATGCATGTTCATGATATTATTCACTGTTAGTTACTAGTTTGTATATCACTGAGTATTTCATGCTCAGCCGATTATTGACTTCGGCATGTGCACGTGTTCCATTTGATGTTTGTCGTACGGAGCCTTGGATAGAGGAAGAATACTATGATCCGGAGCCCTCTATGGACCACTACCAGGATGATGGATCACTGGATAAGTAGCTCGATTTTGATTTCTTTTGAGAGGATGAGAGATCATATTGATATTTTGTGCATGTTGAGAGTGGGACTTGTCCACTCCTTATTTTTGGATATGTTCTGCTGGTCCAAAATTGGACTGAATTATAGGAGTATTTTATTTTAAATTGTTTCCGCTATGTTTTATAACTTGTGTACTCTGACAGGAAGATAAGTATATGTGCCTTATGTGTCATACAAGATGGTATGATACGGCGGTCCGAGCTAAAGTATCCCTAACTCCTAGGGGTATTTTTGGTCGCGACACTATTAGAGAATGATTTATTTGGCACAATGTGAAAAAGAAACATCCAAGTTCGATTTTTAAACGAAAGTCAGAAAGATACACAACTAAAAATTAACAAAACAGAAATAACCCAAAACAGAACATCATTATATTGACATCAAAATCCTAGAAGAACCTAACGGCCTAAGTAAAACAAATTCTTGGAACAGAACTAAACCAAAGATCTCAATGGACTTCACATCCAACTTCTTAATCTCCTCTTTTGACAACGTAATCGTAAGAACCCCATCTTCTATCGCCCCTTAACCTGATCGACCTTTGCATTCTCCACCAACCGGAATCTCCTTATAAACTTGCCGTTGCTCCTGTGCACACGGTGTCATGTATCATTCTCTCCTCCTTCTCTTGGCTCCTCTCATTGTTGATATGAAGAACCCTACCGTCCTCAACCTCAACCTTCACCTCTTCCAGCTTTGAAAACGGGACTTTGCTACTGAGACCCCATTAGGACTGAGACTACCGAGACCATGCTCTAAGAGCATTGGATTTCAGGTGGTGTCCATTTAACATGGTAGGTCCCACCTGAAATCCCATGCTCTTTAGAGCATGGTCTCAGCCCTAATGGGTCTCAGAAGCTTTATCCTTGAAAACGTGAGCCGTTGGGCATTCTTGTATTTTTAATTTTTTTAATTATAAAAGTGATATTTTATTTATTTATTGGTGTTTCTGAGGCTGACAGCTAATCGGATTCAGACCGAATTTGGCTATATCTAAATCCGATCTAATCTGATTGATCCGTGATCTGTCGGACTATGAATTGTCTAATCCGAGTTCCAATCCGATTATTTATTTAAAATCTGAATCCGAATCCGATTTGATTATTTGTTTTTAGATCTTGTACGCATGAGTGGTCTCCGTATTTTATCAAGCGTAAGTTCAAGAATCAAGGGCACTCCGGATTTATGCGTATTGAAAGAAAACCCCTAAAAATCCCAGCAATATACTTATATAAATTGAGCACCGAATTGGCAAAAAATCTTCCAAACCCACCATTTAATTTTTCTAAGAACTCTTAAACTAATAACACAACAAAATATTGAATGAAAAACCTCCAAAACCCATTATTTTTTCTTTCTTAACATTTCTTACTCAAAAGAATTTGAAGAAAAATTAAAAAAGAAACCCAAAAAAAATTATAGTTAAATGACTTGGAGAGATGTGGATTCACTGTTTGTAATGTTTAAGAACGGCAAATCATTATTTGCAGATAAAACACCCAAAACCCAGCAAATTTAGAGTGACTTGAGTTGAAGTAGAACAACCCATTTGCTGTAAGTGACAAATCTCTGAACCCAGATACAGTCTATAAGTGACAAATCTCTATCGTTGGATGAAGCCGCAATATAGAAGTTCCTCAAATTCGTCGGGAGATGGAGAGGAAGATTCACCATTTCCAATCAATCATTCTTCTCCACTTAGTACCCAATTATCAAAGATTGAAGAAGATGAGAAAGAGAAAGGAGTTTACCATTTACCTCTTGGTTCCGCCGGCAGTCATGTGATCAAGGCCGAATTTCTATTATTCATATTACATATAAACCATTATTTTCAAAAAATAAGTTATTTATTAACCGGATCAGATTTTAAACGGATCAGATCACCCTATATCCAGATCCGATTCGATTATAATCGGTTTCCACTAATCCGATCCAATGGATCACATATAGGGTCCAAAGTCCGGCTAATCGGATCCTTTTCCGATCCATTGACAGCCCTTTTCATCAGTAAATAATGGTGTGCGCCTAGTAGTACCCTTTTTTATGGGTGGTGCTAGGCGCACCTCAATTTTTGATGATTATACATCAAAAAAGTTTTAAAACACCATTTAGAGAATAAAAGGACTGCAATGCCCTTCCTATCTTCTCAAAGATCATGCAAGTAAAATTTTCCTTTATGAATAGTCAACTTATATAGTTTGATGAGTGTGGTTGTGATGGTCATTAAGATGATGAATAGTAGATTTATGGGTTGGATAGTTTTGTCGGATCACTCGCCACTGTGGCGTATTCACCAGTGTATGAAGTAAGCGCTGCAACCATTAAGCTCTGTGATCCTTCCGCAGCAACCTCTCCATATTTTGTGTACTTGATATTATACCAAATATCTAACTAAACTATAATATAAATAAATAACACTCTCTTCTTTAATTTCCAAACTCCGATTTTGGAATCCTAGAGGTTTTGATTTAACACCTCTAAAATAAGTGATCTTAGAGGATTGTGATAGAAGGGATAGAGAAAGAATTATACAAATGCCAATTGAAGGGATTTTAAGAGACTATGATAAGAGGTATTTATCATGGTAGGAGATTGTGACAAGAGAAATAGAGATAAGAATAATAATAAAAAAATGTGAAGATGTATTAATTCTTAAGAGATTTTATTGGATTGTAATAAGACAGATAGAGAGCATGTAGAGTTTTTTTTTTATTAAAAAAATTTGCACTCATGCATCGCACGAGGTCTCTGCTAGTAATCAGATATGTCCGCTACTTAAGTTACCGTTATGTCCTCGTGTCCCTTTTAATCCAGGTTAAGTATAACTAAATTAAAGTTAAGATTTTTATTTTTTAAAAACCAAGGTTAGATTGCTTAACCCTAGGGGTGAGTGAGTCTTAACCACAATTGGTGAGTATTAAAAAATGGGGCATGGATCATTGAGGACCGCAAATTTCACTACATAAAAGCAACCGCAGTAAGCTAGGCATTTTCCTTGGTAAAATCATAGACTTGTCATTCTTTACGGTATACCAGTACTTGGGGGAGTCCGGCTACACCGCCGAGGTCGCCATGTGTCCCTTTTGACGCATCTTAGCTGTTGTTAAAATTCACCTACCCCTAGGTTCATTCACCTATATATCATTGCTTTTTATGAAAAAATATTAAAAGAATTTAATCTTAGGAGTTAATTAATTTTAACTAGGGTTAAAAAATTAACACATGATTCTCTTGAGTTGAACCCGATAGAATCTCTCGAGTTCGAACCCCTAGAGGTCGCCACGTGTCCCCTTTGGCACCCCTTAACCATGGGTAAGGTTCACCCACCCCTAGGGTTCACCACCCATCCTTGTTTTTTTTTATATATATTAATTATTATTTTTTAAATTAAAAAACTGTTTTTAGAATTTTTTTAATATTAAAAAAAGTTTTAAATTAAAAAAAAAGAAATAACATTAAAAAAAAAAAAAACTAAAAATGGATGGGTGAACCCTAAGGGTGGGTGAACGTTACCCAAGGTTAAGGGGTGTCAAAGGAGACACATTGCGACCTCTAAAGGGTATGAACTCGAGATTCAACTCGAGAGGATCCTGAGCCTAAAACATTTAGACATCTGAGTGTAGTTAGACACATGACTACAAGATGCAACCCTTCTAAATTAAATTGAGTCGTCCTCTCAAATTAGAACTTCTACGTGTTTCCTTCTTGAACGCCCCTGCATTTTTGTGGGCTCCATAAGAACTTCGGGAAGGAACCCTCAACTAACTCATGATAGAACCGACACTCGTCATGATTGAATACATTGCTTTCAATGAAAGAAAGTCAAGCGGTAGATACATTACAGGTAAAAGTTTTAGATGTATTTACCTCTCTACCCCTACTGTATGCTCTCTCCGTTACAATAATAAGATAAAGCTACGAGCTCATCAAACCACCTCACCTAGTACTCCTGTTAGTTTCCTCAAATGGAGCTCTTCACCTCGTTGTTCTGCGCTTCTCTCGCCTTTTTCTTCATCAGAGCCTTGCTTCAGCTCTCTCAGAACACCAAGCTCCCACCGGGTCCAACCGGTTTACCCATCGTGGGATGCCTATTCAAACTCGGTGAGAGACCAAATGAGTCACTGGCCGAGTTGGCTAAGACCCATGGACCACTCATGACTCTCCGGCTCGGCTCTGTGACCACAGTGGTGGTCTCGTCTGCCCAAATGGCTAAGGAAATTTTCTATAAGAACGACCAGTCCTTCTCAGATAGAGTCGTACCAGATGTCATAACTGCACAACCCAACTACGAAGCAACACTTGCATGGGTGCCCGGGAACTCGCGGTGGCGCAATAGGAGAAGGGTTTGCAACACCTGGATGTTCACTACACAAAAATTAGACGCCCTACAAGAGCTCAGGCACAAGAAGGTGCAAGAACTGGTCGATCATCTAAGTAAGAGCTGCCTTGCAAGAACTTCGGTGGATGTGGGAGAAACTGCTTTTGCAACTACCTTGAATTTGATGTCGAATACGATATTTTCGGTCGATTTGGTCGACCCCAAGTTCGAGTCTGCTCAGGAGTTCAAGGATCTGGTGTGGAGAATCATGGAAGATGCAGGGAAGCCGAACCTTTCGGACTATTTCCCGTTACTTCGCAGGTTTGATCTACAAGGCGTGAAGCGTCATATCAAGCCCTCTTATGTAAGACTTCATGAAATCTTCGATGAGGTGATCGATAAACGTATGGGTTCTAGATCGGCTGGATCGATACCTGAGACGGATGATTTCTTAGACGTTCTTCTCGACCAGTGCCAAGAAGATGGATCGGGCTTCACGCGTCAAACCATCAAGCCCCTGTTTGTGGTACTTCTTCTCTTCCTTATTGAGAATACACATGATACACAACCTGAAGAGGATGCGGATATTATCCGTATCCGTTTAATCGGATAATTATCCGAATAGGTGTCCGGTGGAGTGAATTCGGATAATAAAATCACTACCCATTTATAATCGGATACGAATTTGGATACTGGTATATACGATAAGATAAATATCCGTCCGATTATAAAATATATATAAATAATATATTTTAAAATTTATAAAATTAATGTAACCATTAAAATATATTTTTTAAATAAAGAGTTAAATATTTTTATATTTTTTAAATATTATTTTTTTTTTTTTTTTTTTGGGTAATTCGATTTGGATCTTTTTTTTTTGGTAATTTGATTTGTCCCCAACCCTTTGGGTTAAGACTAATTCCTGAGTATAGGTAAGTTCATGAAAATCCCGTGCGAGGTTGGCCTCGAAGGGGGAGTGAGAAGTCGAACCCAAGACCTTCTGCTTCATGAGGCTTAAGTCCCAAAAACCACTGGTCCACCCCTTCAGGGTTAGACAATTTGAATCCAATGATCTGGAAAACAAAATAGACTTGAGATTCTCTCAAGTTATCACTCTAGAAATGACATCTATCCCCACCATTACCGTTAGTATGCCCTTAGTACTCTGTTAATCTTTACTATTATAATGCGAGAGGCAACCGTAGATGATTTTTTTGAAATTCCCATGCTATCCTTATATAAGAACAAAACTTTGATTTAATGTTTGCTTTAATTCCCAAACTATCCATTGCCTTTGATTTAATTTCGAAACTACCCTTGCTCATCTAACTATATATTTTGAATCACAGCCAATCGCGATTGAACTCAGGGAGAGTTCAATCGCACCCGCGGATGAACGCGGGACCCTTTTAACTCCTCTTAACTGTGGTTAACTCCTTCCCCTCGCTCTTTCGTGCATCGCACGTGCCACTAGCGTGTTCAATTGCACCCGTGGGTTAACACGTGTCCCTTTTAAATTGTTTAATTTTATATATATAAACTATTATAATGCAAGAGGCAGCCGTAGATGATTTTTCCGAAATTCCCATACTACCTTTATATGAAAACAAAACTTTGATTTACTATTTGCTTTAATTCCCAAACTACCCCTTGCTTTTGATTTAATTTCAAAACTACCCTTACTCATCTATCTATTTTGAATCACAGCCAATCGCGATTGAACTCAAGATGAGTCCGTGGGTTAACATGTGACCCTTTTAACTCCTATTAATTGTGGTTAACTCCTTCCCCTCGTTCTTGCATGCATCGCACTTGCCACTAGCGAGTTCAATGACACCCGCGGGTTAACACGTGTCCCTTTTAACTCCTATTAACTGTGGTTAACTCCTTCCCCTCGCTCTTGCGTGCATCGCACGTGCCACTAGCGAGTTCAATCACACCCGCTGGTTAACACGTGTCCCTTTTAACTCCTATTAACAGTGGTTAACTCCTTCCCCTCGCTCTCACGCGTATCGCACGTGTCACCCGCTAGTATATATTAATAGGAAAATAATCACCTCCTAGGTTGGTGGTGCAAGGAGGGGCGTCTCGGCTCCCATTTTCTTGCCATGTGTCCCCCTTCTAATCCCATTTAACTGTGTTTAAGATTCATCCACCCTTAGAGTCCATCCTTCTACCCTTGGTTTTTAGAAAAATAAAATAAAATAAATTAACTAAAGGATTTTATAAAAAACTAACCTGAGTTAATGGGAGTTGAAGGGTCGGCTATGTGAGAGCGAGGAGGAATAGTCTCCTCGGGCCGACAAGGGCACTATTGCTCATATGAACAAGGGAGAAATGTCATCTCAAGGCTATTCGATTATAATTTGAGAGATCATCTGGAAGTCAAAAAGATATCTATTAAAGTGGTTGAATACTGTACTTTCCATTAAAAAAACACAAAACGTGGTTGTATACTGTACTACTTTATATTTACAACTACTTCCACATTGGCATCAGATTGTCTCTAGCAGAAGTCCGAAAAATTGTCTCAGGCTTCCTCACATCATCCAACATGTGGCAATAAAGGGGAGAAGTCATTTCATTTTCAGCTTAGGAATGTCTCTGCTGGCCATTCCAGTAACATCCACAAATCAGGTAGACATGTGGCGATAAAAAGGGAATAATTCATTTCATTTTCCCCTCATGATTTGACTTCTCCCCACTTGATATCTCTCTCCCTTTTTATCGCCACATGTCCACTGATTTGTAGAGCCATTTTTTTTGGCATTGCCAGAGACAATCCTAAGTCTTCTTTTTCTCCCCATGTTTTTGACTTCTTCTTACTTGGTATCCCCCCACCCCCCGGCTTTTTATCCCCAGATGTGGGATGATGTGTGGAGCCCCAGACCATTCTTCTGGATACAATCCGATGCCTTCAACATGACATGCAAGGACATTAAACAAGGGGCTGAGTTTAGGACTAGGTTTGTGCTTAGCAAGTTTGGGCCCAGCTTGTACTCAACCTAGACTCACAAAAGTTTGGATGACTGGTTGAGGCAAAGGGTGTGGGCTAGCCTATTATTGGTAGGTTAGGCTAGGCATAAACTTGCCTCAGCTCGGCCTAGCCCAACCCAGCCCAGCCCTGTGTTTACCCTACTCTTATCCCACAAGTTCATACTGGACACATTCTTTTGGTAAAGGTTTGTTTTGATTACAAGCCCGGATATACCCTTAAATCGAGAACTTTATTTTTATTGCTTCAGGATATCTTTTATCTACATTAGTAGAATGGGGACAGTTAGTAGTTAGTAAGCGTGGGTAGGGGAGCTCTTGCAACTCATACCTAGGGGATTGGAACCCAGACCTCCCTCAACAGAGAGACCACACCCCACAACTGGTGCAGGAAGGCAGCGTGTCCCTTAAATAGAGATCGTATCTCCTTTTTATGTTTAATGTTTATTCACACTCACATTTTGTTACACCAAAGGGTGCCAATAGGCCGGGCTTGGGCTTGCTCTTGGGCTTGGGCAGGTATTTGGTTTTTGAATAGGTCTGGCCCATTTAAAAGATGTTTTTTTGTAGGCACAATTCGGGGGTTATGCACCTCTGTTTTTACCATATCTTGTTTAAATTTCAAATTTTGAACCACAATTGCATTTATGGATAACAAAGTTGAATATCTAACCATTTTTGGAGTGATGGAACTACTGAATCTTCAATCTTAGGACTTGTTTATTGCGGGAAGCGATACAACCTCGATGACAGTCGAGTGGGCAATGGCGGAACTTCTCCGTAACCCGGACATGATGAAGAGGACACAGAAGGAACTTATGGAAACAATCGGCAGCAAACGATGGGTGGAAGAATCAGATATCAATAAACTCCCATATCTAGAAGCAGTAGTGAAGGAGACCTTACGACTGCATCCTCCTGCTCCTCTTCTCTTACCTTATAAAGCGGAGAAGGACGTAGAAATATGTGGTTATATCATTCCAAAGGACTGCCAACTCCTAGTAAACGCATGGGCTATTTCCAGAGATGCTAAATCATGGGAGAATCCGACGACATTTATGCCTGAAAGATTCATGGAATCCAGCATAGATTTCAGAGGGAGGGATTTCGAGTATATACCATTTGGTGCAGGTCGCAGAATATGTCCGGGATTGCCTCTCGCTATGCGAATGATTCCTTTGATGCTGGCCTCCCTTCTTCATTCATTCCATTGGAAGCTTCCTGAAGGGACCACCCCAGAGAACATGGACATGGGAGAACAGTTTGGAGTTACCTTAAAGAAGGCAGTTCCCCTTCGTGCAATCCCCATCTTAGGAGAAAAGGCTGGGCTGTGAGTCTGTGTTTCTTAAGCTATATATTCTACTTTTCTGTATTTTAGGTTAAGAGTAATCTAAATATATTAACAAACATAAGTAGATGGAGTTCTTTAGTGAACTATTGCTTGTTTAAGCGGTTTCTTCCCTCCCAAGTGCCAATGCAAGAAAACCTTCAAGCTCTTGACTGTTTTTCCCTCTAGTAAACTAGCACCACTTGCTTGCTAACCAAATGGAGGTGAACTTTGCAAATGATACTTAATTGTTTTACCCTCACATTTTTTCTTCTTCTTTGGGAGTACTAATAATTTAGGTTGTTTACAAAAATAAATAAATAATAATTTAGGATAGTTGACTTCTTGAGTGGGTGAATCTTAACCACAGTTAAGGGGTGTCAAAAGGGACACATGGTAGTGTCACTAGCAGAACCACACTCCCATGAGTCCGGTTACAACTGGAGAGAATCACGAGTCTTTTTGTATGAAACCAATCTTCATCCCTTAAATCACTCTCTCCATTTACCATCTTCGTAACCAATCACTTGGGCAATGCCAAGTCTACTTTCTTTTTAGTCTACTTTCTCATTTTTTAGACAATAAAAAAAATGGCATCTTTTTGTGGGAATACACTACGATCTCATCTAGAATTTTTGACCTCTTACCTAAGAAAGCCTAGAAAAGGGAAACTGGATGAAAGGAAAAGTTGATTTAGCATTGCTCCAAGATGAGTGCTAGCTCTTCTCTCAGGCCTTTCCTACTCTCAAGCATAGCCAATCACTTGTCCAATTTCTATGTCAAAAAATATATTTTTTGAAACAAGGAAAACAGGGGTTTAGGCAGACACCGAACACCAACCAGATTTAGTAAAATGAAATAAAGAAGAAACATAGAGGAAGAGGAGAGAAAAAGGTCGCCCTAGGGGTGAACAAGGACCTCGCCCCCCAAGCAACTACACACAAAAACACTACAACAAGGGACAAAGCCCAGACGCAACCACACAAAAATCCACGGGCCACAGCCCAACAACTAGATGCCTCACGACTCATACACAAACAAATAACTGGTACCCTATGACACTATGGGGGTCCCACTTGGACACGGGTCATTGTCACAAGGGGACTCGTAATCGCCGACCTTCTGAGGAATCCTAGGCCTATGTTACTGATTATTCAAAGATAACACTATAACAACGGCTCCTTGGCATAAAATGTAGGAAAATAGTTAATGTACCTGGGATATCCATTTTTTTTTTGTTCAAACTTCGGATATCCATTTGCAAACCTAAGGTTGGACCTCATTGGGACATGCCTTCTCTAAAATACTGACCAACTAAGGTAAGTATTTAAGAGGAGGGGGGCGTGGACCAATGAGCTCTAACTTTAGATTTGCAAATAGATATTCTAGGTATGCCTATCACTGCTTTAAAATGTATAATGTATGAAGGCATAATTTCTAAAACAATATCCAAAGTCACTTTTTTTTCTTTTTCTTTTTTAATCGGAAGATAATGGATTTAATTAGGAATAAACAAGATTGGGAGGAGGATTTCTGGGCACTAATATCCTCCTACAGTTACATAGAGATAACAGATGAGTGCTAAAATCATTAGTCTCGCAGAATAAGAGGCTATGCTGGGCAAGCTTGTGCACATAAGAGTTTCCACTCCTATGGATACAAAATATAGCATGGTGCAGAATCTTTTGGATTTCTTTTCTAATGTCTCCCACTATGGCTGCAATCTCTGAAGGCCCTTTGATATGTGGTTGTTGAATAAGCTTGACTAGAATCTCAGCATCTAGGCCGAAGTCCACATGATTCCACCTGTTCAAAATACCAAGAGAAATTGCACTCCTAAGTGTTGTTGCTTCAGCTACTAAGGTAGATCTTCCTGGGATGGCTTGAACTACTCCCTGGATAATGGCACATTTAGCATTACGAGCAATGACGCCAGAACCTGTTCTCTGGCCTCGGATTGTCTCTGCCAGAAAGGGCTTATCTCGAGGTTCCATAGAATAGGTGACAAGTGGTGGAGAAGTCAAAATCATGGGCCCTCGGGGGTTACATAGAATAGGTGACAAGTGGTGGAGAAGTCAAAATCACGGGCCCCATGATTTTGACTTCTCCACCTATAATAAGACATGTGGCGATAAGTGTGTGAGAATAAAGGGGAGAGATATCATATGGGGAGAAGTCAAAAAAATGGGGAGAAAATAAAATGACTTCTCCCCATATTTTTGCCTACTGTCACACAATGTATGGAACCCCGAGAGGAGTTTCTGGCTTCGCCAGAGACAAGCCAAGGCCCTGCTCTCTGCGTCTGGGCATTAAGAGCCCCATCCAACATTACTCTAATCCAGCTTGGGGGGAGGGGACCATCGTCCCTCATTACCTTTGGAGTGAATCAGCTTGTGAGAGGTGATGTGATCCTCGAGCCGTATAGCCAAAATGCTTTCCTGAACAAGCCCTTCTGCTTGTTGAATAATGTGGGCTGGACTAGGAGTTGTCTCCTTATGATAATTCTCATTTCTGTTTTTTCATAGGCTCCAAATGATTGAAACACAAAGTGTGAGGTAGGTTGCTTTCCTATCCTTCTCCATTATTTGGCTGCACCATTGATGCCACCAATCCTTCAAACACCGAGCTGTACCTTGGTCCATCCGAAGAGATAAGGATGAGCCCCACCAAATACTCCCGGCTACTTCGCATTCAAAAAGTCACATTCAATGATGCAATATTTTACTGTCGCTTTTCTTAAACGGGATTCACGTGGATCAGTAGATGATTATTCTTTAGGGGCACAGGATTCTCTTGAGTTGAACTAGAGAGAATCTCTCGAGTTCAATCCCCTAGAGGTCGTCACGTGTCTCCTTTGACACCCCTTAACCATGGGTAAAGTTCACCCACCCATCCTTGGTTTTTTTTTTATATTAATTATTATTTTTTAAATTAAAAAAAAATGTTTTTAGAGTTTTTTATATTAAAAAAAGTTTTTAATTTTAAAAAAAGAATTAATATTAAAAAAAAAAACCAAGGATGAATGAGTGAACCCTAGGGGTGGGTGAACCTTACCCATGGTTAAGGGGTGTCAAAGGAGACAGGTGGCGACCTCTAGGGGATTGAACTCGAGAGATTCTTTCGAGTTCAACTCGAGAGGATCCTGAGCCTTCTTTAGGAGTTTGCAGATTTTCCCACGAGTCTCGGTACAGCAAATGGAGTTTAGAGCCACTGGCATTTCATATCCTTTTCTTGGGACAATACCTGGAAAGGCGCATACCTAGAAAATAATTGAGGAATGCTACCTCTAGTCTCGGCTATTTTAATCAAGGTTTAGAAAAATTAGTATTTTTTTTCTAAAAACCCAAGTATGAGTTACAAGAGCTCTAATGTCTAAGCTAATCACCAACCTAGGAAGCATGGGTACGGCGATACTTAGATGCGGCGATACGGTAGAAATTATGAAAAACAGCTAAGTTTTACCTTAGAGTGTTGTATCTGATACGACGATACGGGTACGTTTCCATTTTCAAAGTATCCGTGCTTCCTAGCCTGGTACCCTTCTAACGGTGGTAAATGATATCCACAACATAAACAAATTTTTTTTTAATGAAAATTACAATCCAAGAGATGAAAAGCATAATACATCCAATTCACAAAAGAAAATATATATTGTCCAATAATAAAACTTGATAAAGTGTCAGACATTTTTAGTATCCGCAAAAGAACGGATCTTAATGTAATTTTTTGCACCCTATGACAAATAGGATGCCTAATTTTAGGACTTTGCTACTGAGACCATCTAAGGACGAGACCATCTTAGCCAACACAAGATTCTCGGGCAGCACGAATCCCAAACTATTTTTGTATACCTTTAAAACGGGCAGCACGAATCCAAAATATTTTTGTATAACTTTGAAAAAAGGTTTACTCTGGTGCTCGTCAGAGTATCCCTCTAGTGAGCACCAGATCAATGGATCAAAAAAAATGCAAACTCACCATAAGTTAAAAAAATTTTCCAGTCCTTTTCTAACTTCTTCCTAATTAAAATTTTTTCCTCTTTTTTGTCCATTGATCTGGTGCTCACCAGAGCAATACTCTAGCAGCACCAGAGTAAACCTTTTGCCCTTTGAAACCGTGTTGGTCGGCACCGTCTCGAAAGCTTTATCCCGAATTTTATAGTGTAATAATTCGCTATATAATTATGAGAATTAGAAATACTACTAACACGATACGGTTATTGGGATTCGGCTCCTCTGCTTTGTCCACTTGTGTTGTGATCTTCCTTGGCTTTTCACCACAGTACGCCACCTCTTAATCGTAAAGATTTAACGCTTATCACGATTTTAAACAGTTTTCAATGTTATTTTAAAAATGCCCAAAATAATTCAAAAGTATCAGAAACGTCTTTGTCTTCAACCTCATGAGTCACGAGCATCCCAACTACTGTTTCTTCAATTTTTTTTTTGGGTTTTCTTCGCTTATTTAACTCACAACAAATGAGTAATGGAATTAATAAAAGTAGAAAATACATTTACACCCCTTGAGATTTGATAAAAATACACACAGACCCAGACCTCCTTAGGTTTCAGAAAATACATTAGGTACCTCTACTTTTCAAAATATTGGCACTTACACCCCTTTCATCAGTTGACCATTAATCAACTGACAGAATAGTGATGTCATGTGATAAAATTGTATGAACTACCAAAAATATCATCTTCTGTCATTTTCTACTTTTCTCATATGCGAAAATGCCCCCTCATTTTTAAATGAAGTCAAATCCTCTAGCGGTGGCCACATGTCCTTTGTGACATCCCTTAAGGTGGTCACGTGTCATTTTTGATACCTCTTAAATGAGGCCAGATTCACCCACCCCTAAGGCTCACCCATCCATCCTTGGGTTTTTTTTTTCTTTCTAAACATTAATTATTTTTAAAAAATTTATAAACTGTTTTTCAAGCTTTTTTAATATTAAAATATATATTTTTTTAAAATTAATATTAAAAAAAAAAAAAAAAACCTGGGATGGGCATGTGAACCCTAAGGGTGGGTGAATCTAACCCCATTTAAGGGGTGTCAAAAAGAACACGTGGCCACCTCATGGGTTCACCCGCCCATCCTTGGTTATTTTTTTATAAAAATATTAATTCTTTTTTTTAATATTAAAAAATTTTTTAAACAATTTTTAAATTTTAAAAAAAGAATTAATATAAAAAAAAAACCGAGAATGGGTGAGTGAACTATAGGGGTAGGTGAATCTTAACCACAGTGAAGGGGTGTCAAAAGGGACACATGGTTACTTCAAGGACTGTCAAAAAGGACACGTGGCCACCCCTAGGGTTCACCCGCCCATCCTTAGTTTTTTTTATAAAAATATTAATTCTTTTTTTTTAATATTTTAATATTAAAAAAGTCTTGAAAACAATTTTTAAAATTTAAAAAACATAATTAATATTTAGAAAAAAAAAAAACCAAAGATGGGTGAATGAATCTAACCCTATTTAAGAGGTGTCAAAAAGGACATGTCACCACCTCAAGGGGTGTCAAAAAGGACATGTGGCCACCCCTAGAGGATTTGACTTCATTTAAAAATAACGGGACAATTTCGAATATGAGAAAAAATAGAAAATGACAACTTTAGAGGGCATTTTTTGTACTTTGTATAATTTTATCACATGACATCATCATTCTGTTAGTTGACTAACGCTCAACTGATGGAAGGGGTGTAAGTGTCAATATTTTGAAAAGTAAGGGTACCTACTGTATTTCTTGAAACCTGAGAGGCTTGCATAATGTAGTGGCGGTTAATGCAAATATTGCTAGGAAGCGAATCTCCATGGATCCCTCTTGTATGTTTTGTGGCCATAAAGAGGAATCGGCGATTCATTTGTTGGTAGAGTGTCAAATTGCCCGTGCGGTTTGGTGGTGCTCTTCTCTAGTAGCTCGTTCAGATTTTAAGGCCTTCTCTTCCTTCAAGGAATGGTGGGAATTTTGGGTAATGACCCAATTAGATAAACCGGCAAAGGTAATGGTTCTTTCTTTGGTCGCCAATCTGGTTTAGCACACCTAGAAAGTGCGAAATGAGCTGAAATTTGAATGTTTGTCACCAAACCCTTCTAGTATTGTGTCTAAGGCTGTTAGACTTGTGGAAGAAATTGCAAGGTTGAAAGAGGGCCAGGTTTTAGGCCTTGTTGGGCGATGTTCGGCCACGGGTACGTGTTGGGTCTTCAGCTTTTGGAGGAGTTATCCCGCCTTGGGCTGTCATTGCCTCCGATGGAGCTTTGTCTTCTACTGGGGCAGTAGCTGGGATTGGAGTGATGGCTCAAGCTCACAGTGGTTTTATGTTATGTGGCCAAGTTCAGGGCCTTTTGGGGGGTTCCCCTCTTGTGGCAAAAGCGCTTGCTCTCAGGTTAGCCACAAAGTTGGCTTTGTAACAGAATTGGTCCTCGGTTCGTTTTCTTTCTGATACGAGCACTTTGGTGGATCAGGTTACATCTTCTTTATGTTCTGGGTCAACTGAGATTGGTTTTATAGTGAAGGATATTCAGAAGATTTTATCGCTTATCAAGCGCAGCATTATGCTCTATATTCTCCAACGCCAAAATGGTTTCGCGCACAATCTTGCAGCCAGGGCTTTAGAATTGAGCCGCCAGGGCTGGTTTAATGTAAGACATCTATCAACCACCATGAAGTGTCGTTGCCTCATTATTGAGAGGGAGGCCAGACCTCCATAGGCTTCTTTTGTTCTTGGGTAGTTTTTTTTAAAAAAAACCTATGGGGTCTATGTATATTTTCGTCAAACCTTAGGGGGTGTAAATGTATTTTCTCCTTAATGAAAACATGTTTAAACTCGAATTCTTATCCAAATTCAAGATTAAAACTCATCCTAATTCATCCAAAAAGTCTCCAAACCGCGAGTTATGGTGGGGTTTGGATAAAACTATAACTCTTCCAATATTTCAGTCTTATCCCTAGAGTTTCGGTCCCAATACAACTCGTTTTCAATCATATAAATAACCCCTATATCAAATGAATTAAACGAGAGTAAATTTGGAAGATTTAGAGAGAAAAGAATATGAAAATTTTCGGGAAACCTTGAAAGTTTTTCAGATTTCTTTATAGTTTCATCATCTTCAACCTTTGTCCAAGCAAATGAAAGAGAGTTTCTTCAAGGATTTCGAAGCACAAATCCGTCAAGTTTATTCGGCAACATTTTTTCGATTCGAATTCGGTTACTTGGTTCGACAGTTAGAGTTAGAGTTCAATGTTACTTGGTTTGACGGTTCGCTCGATTCGAATTCGTGTTCGCAATTCTCCATTCTAGAGTGAACCCGGTTCACTAGGAATAGGATGAGGTATTTCGTTTTTCGATTCGCTTAGATTTTTTGTTTAGTTTGCTAACTTAATTCGCTTAGCAGTAATTAGCAGACCCATGGATCCACTACCTTACTTACCCCATATCCTTTTGTCCCTAGTTAGCTTAACTAAATTGAAGTTAAAATTTTGTTTTTTAAAGAAAAAAAACTACAATTAAAATGCTTAACCCTATAGTTAAATAAATATTAACCACAATTAAAAAATGGGACGTAAACCATTGCGACCGGTAATTTCGTTTAATAATATAAACCAAAAGTACATTAAGCCTATTAAGTGTAATGAGAATAAATTCAAATTTTAGGTGATGTGACCTCAAGCAAAAAAGGAGAGAGAGTTAAGAGATGGTACTTTTCTCACTAAAGAGACGTTTGTATTTCATTTTTTTAATTAGTTTATGTGGCTGTATTCAAACCCGTTATACCCTGGTTCGCTTAACTCCGAATTGGAACCAATAGAACCTCACGGTTCGTCCTAGTGCCTTAGTGTACTAGGTAACACTGAATTAGACACATGATTACATGATGTAAAACCAGTTCGTGGTTCTTCCTAGTGCCCAGCGAACTAAGGTAACACAGGGTGAGACATATGACTGCATGGTGCAAACTTCTAAAATTGAGTCGCCATCTCAAATTAGAACTTCTACGTGTTTCCTTCTTAAACGCCCTGCACTTTTGTGGGCTCCACAAGAACTTCTGGGTGCAAATCCTCTCCAGTTATAACCGGATATGGCACATCCGGTTATAACCCCTAGAGGTCGCCACGTGTCTCTTTTGACACCTCTTAACCGTGGGTAAGGTTCACCCACCCCTAGGGTTCACCCACAAATTTTTGGTTTTTTTTTTAAATATTAATTCTATTTTTAAAATTAAAAAATTGTTTTTAATATCAAAAAAACTTTAAAAACATATTTTTTAATTTTAAAAATAGAATTAATATTTTTAAAAAAAACCAAAAATAGGAGGGTGAACCCTAGGGGTGGGTGAACCTTACCCACGGTTAAAAGGTGTCAAAGGAGACACGTGGCGACTTCTAGGGGTTATAACCGGATGTGCCACATCCGGTTATAACTGGAGAGGATTTGCCACCCTTCGGTTCTGGAAGGAACCTCACGAACTCAATAATAGAACCGACATTCATCATGATTGAATACATTTTACTGTGGTGAAAGAAAGTCAAGCGGTAGATACATTATTGGTAAAATGCATTTACCCCTCTACCCCTAGTGTATGCTCTCTCCGTTACAATAACAGTAAGATAAAGCTACGAGCTCATCAAACCACCTCAGTACTCCTCTTAGTTTCCTCAAATGGAGCTCTTCACCTTGTTGTTCTGCGCTTCTCTCGCCTTTTTCTTCATCAGAGCCTTGCTTCAGCTCTCTCAGAACACCAAGCTCCCACCGGGTCCAACCGGTTTACCCATCGTGGGATGCCTATTCAAACTCGGTGAGAGACCAAATGAGTCACTGGCCGAGTTGGCAAAGACCCATGGACCACTCATGACTCTCCGGCTCGGCTCTGTGACCACAGTGGTGGTCTCGTCTGCCCAAATGGCTAAGGAAATTTTCTATAAGAACGACCAGTCCTTCTCAGATAGAGTCGTACCAGATGTCATAACTGCACAACCCAACTACGAAGCAACACTTGCATGGGTGCCCGGGAACTCGCGGTGGCGCAATAGGAGAAGGGTTTGCAACACCTGGATGTTCACTACACAAAAATTAGACGCCCTACAAGAGCTCAGGCACAAGAAGGTGCAAGAACTGGTCGATCATCTAAGTAAGAGCTGCCTTGCAAGAACTTCGGTGGATGTGGGAGAAACTGCTTTTGCAACTACCTTGAATTTGATGTCGAATACGATATTTTCTGTCGATTTGGTCGACCCCAAGTTCGAGTCTGCTCAGGAGTTCAAGGATCTGGTGTGGAGAATCATGGAAGATGCAGGGAAGCCGAACCTTTCTGCTTTCCCTACTCTCGGTCAAACTCTACTCTCAACCCCCACCAATCACTTATCCATTTTCAAATCAGTTATGGTGGTCAAAGCATTCTCTCTCATCAAGAATGGACAAGTGATTGGTGGAGACTGAGAGTAGAGTTTGACTGAGATTAGGGCTAGCATTTCTCATTTCCCGTTATTTCGCAGGTTTGATCTACAAGGCGTGAAGCGTCATATCAAGCCCTCTTATGTAAGACTTCATGAAATCTTCGATGAGGTGATCGATAAACGTATGGGTTCTAGATCGGCTGGATCGATACCTGAGACGGATGATTTCTTAGACGTTCTTCTCGACCAGTGCCAAGAAGATGGATCGGGCTTCACGCGTCAAACCATCAAGCCCCTGTTTGTGGTACTTCTTCTCTTCCTTATTGAGAATACACATGATACACAACCTGAAGAGGATGCGGATATTATCCGTATCCGTTTAATCGGATAATTATCCGAATAGGTGTCCGGTGGAGTGAATTCAGATAATAAAATCACTACCCATTTATAATCGGATACGAATTTGGATACTGGTATATACGATAAGATAAATATCCGTCCGATTATAAAATATATATAAATAATATGTTTTAAAATTTATAAAATTAATATAACCATTAAAATATATTTTTTAAATAAAGAGTTAAATATTTTTATATTTTTTAAATATTATTTTCTTTTTTTTTTTTTGGGTAATTCGATTTGGATCTTTTTTTTTTTTTGGTAATTTGATTTGTCCCCAACCCTTTGGGTTAAGACTAATTCCTGAGGATAGGTAAGTTCATGAAAGTCCCGTGCGAGGTTGGCCCCGAAGGGGGAGTGAGAAGTCGAACCCAGGACCTTCTGCTTCATGAGGCTTAAGTCCCGAAAACCACTGGTCCACCCCTTCAGGGTTAGACAATTTGGATCCAATGATCAGGAAAACAAAATAGACTTGAGATTCTCTCAAGTTATCACTCTAGAAATGACATCTATCCCCACCATTACCGTTAGTATGCCCTAGTACTCTGTTAATCTTTACTATGATAATGCGAAAGGCAACCGTAGATGATTTTTTTGAAATTCCCATGCTATCCTTATATAAGAACAAAACTTTGATTTAATGTTTGCTTTAATTCCCAAACTATCCCATGCCTTTGATTTAATTTCGAAACTACCCTTGCTCATCTAACTATTTTGAATCACAGCCAATCGCGATTGAACTCAGGGAGAGTTCAATCGCACCCGCGGATGAACGCGGGACCCTTTTAACTCCTCTTAACTGTGGTTAACTCCTTCCCCTCGCTCTTTCGTGCATCGCACGTGCCACTAGCGTGTTCAATTGCACCCCGCGGATTAACACGTGTCCCTTTTAAATTGTTTAATTATATATATATAAACTATTATAATGCAAGAGGCAGCCGTAGATGATTTTTCCGAAATTCCCATACTACCTTTATATGAAAACAAAACTTTGATTTAATATTTGCTTTAATTCCCAAACTACCCCTTGCTTTTGATTTAATTTCAAAACTATCCTTACTCATCTATCTATTTTGAATCACAGCCAATCGCGATTGAACTCAAGATGAGTCCTTGGGTTAACATGTGACCCTTTTAACTCCTATTAATTGTGGTTAACTCCTTCCCCTCGCTCTTGCATGCATCGCACGTGCCACTAGCGAGTTCAAAGACACCCGCGGGTTAACACGTGTCGCTTTTAACTCCTATTAACTGTGGTTAACTCCTTCCCCTCGCTCTTGCGTGCATCGCACGTGCCACTAGCGAATTCAATCACACCCGCTGGTTAACACATGTCCCTTTTAACTCCTATTAACTGTGGTTAACTCCTTCCCCTCGCTCTCACGCGTATCGCACGTGTCACCCGCTAGTTTATATTAATAGGAAAATAATCACCTCCTAGGTTGGTGGCGCAAGGAGGGGCGTCTCGGCTCCCATTTTCTTGCCATGTGTCCCCCTTCTAATCCCATTTAACTGTGGTTAAGATTCATCCACCCTTAGGGTCCATCCTTCTACCCTTGGTTTTTAGAAAAATAAAATAAAATAAATTAACTAAAGGATTTTATAAAAAACTAACCTGAGTTAATGGGAGTTGAAGGGTCGGCTATGTGAGAGCGAGGAGGAATAGTCTCCTCGGGCCGACAAGGGCACTATTGCTCATATGAACAAGGGAGAAATGTCTTCTCAAGGCTATTCGATTATAATTTGAGAGATCATCTGGAAGTCAAAAAGATATCTATCAAAGTGGTTGTATACTGTACTTTCCATTAAAAAAACACAAAACGTGGTTGTATACTGTACTACTTTATATTTACAACTACTTCCACATTGGCATCGGATTGTCTCTAGCAGAAGTCCGAAAAATTGTCTCAGGCTTCCACACATCATCCAACATGTGACAATAAAGGGGAGAAGTCATTTCATTTTCAGCTTAGGAATGTCTCTGCTGGCGATTCCAGTAGCATCCACAAATCAGGTAGACATGTGGCGATAAAAAGGGAATAATTCATTTCATTTTCTCCCCATGATTTGACTTCTCCCCCTTGATATCTCTCTCCCTTTTTATCGCCACATGTCCACTGATTTGTAGAGCCAGTTTTTTTGGCATTGCCAGAGACAATCCTAAGTCTTCTTTTTCTCCCCATGTTTTTGACTTCTTCTTACTTGGTATCCCCCCACCCCCCGTCTTTTTATCCCCAGATGTGGGATGATGTGTGGAGCCCCAGACCATTCTTCTGGATACAATCCGATGCCTTCAACATGACATGCAAGGACATTAAACAAGGGGCTGAGTTTAGGACTCGGTTTGTGCTTAGCAAGTTTGGGCCCAGCTTGTACTCAACCTAGACTCACAAAAGTTTGGATGACTGGCTGAGGCAAAGGGTCTGGGCTAGCCTATTATTGGTAGGTTAGGCTGGGCATAAACTTGTCTCAGCTCGGCCTAGCCCAACCCAGCCCAGCCCTGTGTTTACCCTACTCTTATCCCACAAGTTCGTACTGGACACATTCTTTTGGTAAAGGTTTGTTTTGATTACAAGCCCGGATATACCCTTAAATCGAGATCTTTATTTTTTTTGCTTCAGGATATCTTTTATCTACATTAGTAGAATGGGGACAGTTAGTAGTTAGTAAGCGTGGGTAGGGGAGCTCTTGCAACTCATACCTAGGGGATTGGAACCCAGACCTCCCTCAACAGAGAGACCACACCCCACTACTGGTGCAGGAAGGCAGCGTGTCCCTTAAATTGAGATCGTATCTCCTTTTTATGTTTAATGTTTATTCACACTCACATTTTGTTACACCAAAGGGTGCCAATAGGCCGGGCTTGGGCTTGCTCTTGGGCTTGGGCAGGTATTTGGTTTTTGAATAGGTCTGGGCCATTTAAAAGATTTTTTTTGTAGGCACAATTCGGGAGTTATGCACCTCTGTTTTTACCATATCTTGTTTAAATTTCAAATTTCGAACCACAACTGCATTTATGGATAGCAAAGTTGAATATCTAACCATTTTTGGAGTGATGGAACTACTGAATCTTCAATCTTAGGACTTGTTTATTGCGGGAAGCGATACAACCTCGATGACAGTCGAGTGGGCAATGGCGGAACTTCTCCGTAACCCGGACATGATGAAGAGGACACAGAAGGAACTTATGGAAACAATCTGCAGCAAACGATGGATGGAAGAATTAGATATCAATAAACTCCCATATCTAGAAGCAGTAGTGAAGGAGACCTTACGACTGCATCCTGCTGCTCCTCTTCTCTTACCTTATAAAGCGGAGAAGGACGTAGAAATACGTGGTTATATCATTCCAAAGGACTGCCAACTCCTAGTAAACGCATGGGCTATTTCCAGAGATGCTAAATCATGGGAGAATCCGACGACATTTATGCCTGAAAGATTCATGGAATCCAGCATAGATTTCAGAGGGAGGGATTTCGAGTATATACCATTTGGTGCAGGTCGCAGAATATGTCCGGGATTGCCTCTCGCTATGCGAATGATTCCTTTGATGCTGGCCTCCCTTCTTCATTCATTCCATTGGAAGCTTCCTGAAGGGACCACCCCAGAGAACATGGACATGGGAGAACAGTTTGGAGTTACCTTAAAGAAGGCAGTTCCCCTTCGTGCAATCCCCATCTTAGGAGAAAAGGCTGGGCTGTGAGTCTGTGTTTCTTAAGCTATATATTCTACTTTTCTGTATTTTAGGTTAAGAGTAATCTAAATATATTAACAAACATAAGTAGAAGGAATTCTTTAGTGAACTATTGCTTGTTTAAGCGGTTTCTTCTCTACCAAGTGCCAATGCAAGAAAACCTTCAAGCTCTTGACTGTTTTATCCCCTCTAGCAAACTAGCACCACTTGCTTGCTAACCAAATGGAGGTGAACTTTGCAAATGAAACTTAATTGTTTTACCCTCACATTTTTTCTTCTTCTTTGGAGTACTAATAATTTAGGTTGTTTACAAAAATAAATAAATAAAAATTTAGGATAGTTGGCTTCTTGAGATTAGACACTTGTTATGATTATTATTTTTTTCCGGGGATTAACTATCTCACTTCTTGGGGTGAGTGAAATTTATCGAGGGTTGAATTTCTTTTTAATATTTTTTTCTAAAAGTCGAGGATAGGTGAGTGAACCCAGGAGTTGGTGAATCTTAACCACAGTTAAGGGGTGTCAAAAGGGACACATCATAGTGTTACTAGCAGAACCAGAGTCTCATGAGTCTGGTTACAACTAGAGAGAATCACGAGTCTTTTTGTATTAATCCAATCTTCATCCCTTAAATCACGCTCTCCATTTACCATCTTCGTAACCAATCACTTGAGCAATGCCAATTCTACTTTCTTTTTAGTCCACTTTCTCATTTTTTAGACAATAAAAAAAAATTGCATCTTTTTGTGGGAGTACACTACGATCTTATTTAGAATTTTTGACCTCTTACCTAGGAAAGCCTAGAAAAGGGAAAGTGGATGAAAGGAAAAGTTGATTTAGCATTGCTCCAAGATGAGTGCTAGCTCTACTCTCAGGTTTTTCCTACTCTCAAGCATAGCTAAACACTTGTCCAGTTTTTATGTTAAAATATATTTTTTTTGAAACGAGGAAAGTTGGGGTTTATGAGGACACCGACCAGATTTAGTAAAAGTAAAATAAAATAAAGAAGAAACATAGAGAAAGAGGAGAGAAAAAGGTCACCCCAGGGGTGAACAAGGACCTCCCCGCCCCCCAAGCAGCTACACACAAAAACACTACAACAAGGGACAAAGCCCAGACGCAAACACACGAAAACCCACAGCCCACAACCCAACAACTAGAGGCCTCATGGCTCATACAGAGACAAATAACTGGTACCCTATGACACTATGGGGGTCCTACTCGGACACAGGTCATTGTCACAAAGGGACTCGTAATCACTGACCTTATGAGGAATCCTAGGCTTATGTTACTGATTATTCAAAGATAACACTATAACAACTGGCACCTTTGCATAAAATGTAGGAAAATAGTCAACGTACCTAGGATATCCAATTTTTTTTTTTGTTCAAACCTGGGATATCCATTTACAAACCTAAGGTTGGACCTCATTAGTACATTCCTCCTCTTAAATACTAACTAACTGATGTGAGTATTTAAGAGGAGGGGGCGTGGACCAATGAGGTCCAACCTTAGATTTGCAAATAGATATCCTAGGTACGCCTATTACTGCTTTAAAATGTATGAAGGCATAATTTCTAAAATAATATCCAAAGTCACATTCAATGATGCAATATTTTACTGTCCCTTTTCTTAAACGGGATTCACGTGAATCAATGGATGATTATTCTTTAGGAGTTTGCAGATTTTCCCACGAGTCTCGGTACAGCAAATGGAGTTTAGAGCCACTGGCATTTCATATCCTTTTCTTGGGACAATACCTGGAAAGGCACATACCTTGAAAATAATTGAGGAATGCTACCTCTAGTCTCGGCTATTTTCTAATCTCAGCCTGAACGAATCACTTGTCCAATCTCACTGTTAAAATACACACTTTTTCAGTGCTTGCAGAGAATTTGGACAGGAGGTTGGTTCAGACTGGGAGTAAGAACGAGCTAAGAGTAAGGCTAGCACTGCTCAAAATAATTAGGCTAATACTTTGAAAATAATAATCATTGCTTGTAACAGTATAGTAGTTAAACTAGTAAAACCCCCGTGCTATATATGCGCGGGTTAAACAAAGTTTAACAATGACCATCAACATGAACCACCAAACCCATCAGAGAAAATATTAGAATATAAAATATGGCCTAATGCTATGCAATACATTGTACAGTTTTCTCATTCGTGACAATTTCTCATTCATGTCATGAAAGGCCACACTTATTCAAATAATGATAGAACGGTAGAAGAAACTGAAAGGCATGTTCTCGGGCGATTCTAATCATTATTCCTTGATCAATTTGATTGGCTTCAAAAAAGATTAATGGCCCGAGTCCTTAAACGTACAAGATTGCAAAAGAGATAAATTTCAAGTAGTATGGTTTTTTTTATATTTCAAAACAGAAATAAATTTCATCGCACATAAATTTCCTTTTGGAAATTATAACATTTATTTCAAGACAGAATTCTGGAATGACTCATCTGCCCCCGTGTTCTTTGAAAACTTCAAGCCATCCCCATCCTTGAACTTGTCCACGTAAAGTTTCAAGTAGTAGGGTTTTTTAGGGGAAAAAAACCCATTATGAAATAATTTGATTACAAAAGGGTTTTACTGTATTGGTCTCCATATGGGAATGACTTTAACCAAAAAACAAATGAGCATTACTTAGCGGACCCATGGGTCCGTTTCCTACCGTACCCGTGTTTATGTGTCCCTTTTAACACCCCTTTAACCCTGGGTAAACTTAACAAAATTACAACTTAGATTTTGGTTTTATTTTTTATTTTTGAAAAACCATGATTGGATTACTTAACCTTGGGATGAGTAAATACTAACCACAATAAGTAAGTATTTAAAATTGAGACGTGGACCAATGAGGACCAACCATTCCCTTAAGAAATGGAAACCCCGTGTACGTTAACTATTCTCTAAAAAAAAACAGTAGTTAAGAGGAGTTCCTCTAGAAAACAGATGGCATTTCCAGATTTTCTTTGGGGTCCGTTCTATTGAAACACTTAGAATATTAAAACCTAAAAAAATAATAAACCCAACCTTCATTGTAGTTTCTTACCCCTGCAAAGATGATCAGATATAAACACAGAAGCATCAACAACATCTCCCATCCTTCATTGTATTTTCGTTAATCTCATACAAACAATCTCTGTAGCATTTTAGAAAATTGTACAGAAAAATAATAAGAAAATCAGAACATGAAAGGCTTTATTTCCAAAATATAATATAATAAGAAGAAGAAATTGAACCCCAAATGAGTTAAAACCCACCTGCAATGTCGAAATCACGAAGGATGTAATCATGGAGTGTCCTGAAAAATTAGAAAAACTTGGTGTCAATAATCGGATGAGACTTGCGAAAGACCATTTGGACTCCCGCTGTTTGAGCCCCGTGCTTCAACCAGACCAGCTCCCAACCGCGGACAATGAGAACCAGCCAAAATTCATGTCTTCTAGAATCAGTATCAACCCCAAAAAGAAACCCCAAATGAGAACTCTTCAATGAAAACCCCTCTAAATGAAAAACACAACACAAAAAGCATACCTTTGGGTTCTCAGTACTAAGACAGAATGCTGCTCTGTCAATATTTACCTTTGGATTCTCAATGCGTGATGTTTAAGAGAGTGATGCGTGATGTCAATACCCTTTGAAAAAAAGAGCCAATATTGTGTTTAGTTTGAAATTTGGTTTGATTTAAAATTTGTCCTTTGTAATCTCAGAATAAAGGCAAAAGATTACCTCTGGTGGCTGCCCGAGCTAAGCGCTCGGGCATCCACAAAACAATGGGCATGTCGCGTTTTTAAAGGGGGAAGATATCAAATGGGGAGAAGTCAAAATCAAGGGAAAACATAAATTATCGCCACCAAAGGTAATCTTTTGGCCAGAATAAATGAGTCTCGCGTAACTTTATGGGGGGAGGGGTTTGAGAAATATAAAGAGACTTAATGAAGGTTGACGTGACAACCAAAAAAACAAAAAGAAGATCAAATAGGGTGCCACGTTAACACCCCTATTTTTTTAGTATATAACTAGCTGATACCCCGTACGATGCACGGGTATGAATAAAAAAAATATTCAAAAAAAAAACTTAGAAAGCAATCAAGAAAAAAATAAAATAAAATAAAACTAACCATTAATAATAATAATAAAATAATTATAATGGAGAGTGATAAAGAGAGTAGTTAAGAGAGGGTATTTATCAGTCCCACTTAAGTGGAGTTGGGACTTAGAATCTGTTTCCAACACCCACAAGTCCAATTAATTTAATTAAACTCTTATAGTTGTCTTAACTGCACTTTGGGAGAAATAAATGAGGTAGATCAAGTGATGATATGGCATTACAAATCTTAGGAGAGAGATCAAAGAGGGATGCCACATAGGCATCCTAATTTCTTTATTATAGAGTATAGATATATAATTTGGGACAATACCTGGAGAGGTACATGCTTGGAAAATAAAAAATAAAAATTTATCTTTTTTTTTAATTTTATTGGAGGGACCAATAGCTAGCCTGCATGGAGTAGCCCCATGGCCTTCAACAGGGCTCCTGCTCATCTACTTTCCATTTTATGTGTGCAACTTAGCTTATCACGTACCCAAATAGTTTTTATTTTTGGAACGAGGAAAGCTGGACATTGGTTTTTTTTGGGGACAATTGTTGCCAAGTATCACTCGCAACACATACGAGATTCATCCAACTAAAACGAAGCCAAATTTGATTTGGTCAATCTTATATTCATTTGAATATTTGTTGTAACTATCCCCTTGGTTTTGGGTATAATATTTACCCTTATGCATGTGTCTTTAAATAGTGAAGAAACCTCTCCAAATTTTGACTAAACATGATGAAATTTTGCAAAATTTCAAAACTACCAAACA
Source organism: Tetracentron sinense (assembly GCA_015143295.1). NCBI lineage: Eukaryota > Viridiplantae > Streptophyta > Magnoliopsida > Trochodendrales > Trochodendraceae > Tetracentron > Tetracentron sinense. Next base: position 10,040,278 of record CM026571.1, on the reverse strand, counting down.
TAATGAGCCCTTCACAAAATGTAGATGAAAGTTTGAAAATTTTCCAAACTACCCTTTTTATAATCATGATCTTTATATATGCCAAGCATTTAATTAAATATTTGCTTAGTTCCCATATCACCCCCCTCATTCATTTATCTATTAGGTTTGAAATTCTCTACGGTTATAATCGGATTTCTTAGAGTCCGGTTACACCACTGAGGTTGCCATGTGTCCCTTTCAATATTCTTTAATTGTGGTTAAGATTCACCCACCCTATGGTTCACTCACTTATCTTTGGTTTTTAGAAAAATAATATGAAAAAAAAATTAACCCTTGGAATTAGTGAATTTTAATCAAGGTTTAAAAAATTAGTATTTTTTTTCCAAAAACCCGGGTATGAGTTGCAAGAGCTCCACTGCCTAAGCTAACCACTAACCCTACTAACGGTGGTAAATGATATCCACAACACTAACAAAAAAAAGTCCTATAAGAACTACAATCCAAAAGATGAAAAGCGCATTACATCCTGTTCACAAAAGAAAATATATATTGTCCAATAATAAAACTTGCAAAGTGTCAGACATTTTTAGTATCCCCGAAAGAACGGATCTTTAATGTAATTTTTTTGCACACGATGACAAATTGGGCTGCCTAATGGAAGAGGAAACCTTATGATAGAACCACCCATGAATTTTAAGACTTTGCTACTGAGACCATCTAGGCCAACACAAGATTCTTGGGCAGTACGAATCCCAAATTATTTTTTTATTGCTCAGGCAGGATTCCTCGAGTTCAACTAGAGAGAATCTCTCCAGTTTGAACCCCTTGGAGGTCGCCATGTGTCTCCTTTGACACCCCTTAACCATGGATAAGGTTCACGCACCCCTAGTGTTCATCCACCCATCCTTGGTTTTTTTTAAATATATTAATTACTGTTTTTTAAATTAAAAAAACTGTTTTTAGAGTTTTTTTAATATTAAACAAGTTTTTAATTTTAAAAAAATAATTAATATTTTTAAAAAAAAACTAAGGATGGATGGGTGAACCCTAGGGTTGGGTGAACCTTACCCATGGTTAAGGGGTGTCAAAGGAGACGTGGCGACCTCTAGGGGTTCAAACCGGAGAGATTCTCACGAGTTCCTTTTTTTCTATCTTTGAAACCATGCTGGCCGGGACAGTTTCAAAAGCTTTATCCCGAATTTTATAGTGTAATAATTCGCTATATAATTATGAGAAATAGAAATACTATTGAGACGATATGGTCATAGGGAGGCCTCGGCTTGTCTCTGGCGAAGCCAGAAAAGCCCTCTCGGGCAACCACACAATAAGGGACATGTGGCGTTAAAAAATGGGAGAAGTCATTCCATTTTCTCCCCATGATTTTGACTTCTCTCCAATTGATATCTCTCACCCTTTATCTCACCATTTTATCACCATATGTCAAATAATGTGGGGAGAAGTCAAAATCATGGGGCCCATGAAATGACTTTTCCAACCACTTGTCCTCTATTTTGTGGTTGTCCGAGAGGGGCCTTTCTGGCTTCTCCAGAGACAAGCCAAAGCCATTATGGGGATTCGGCTCCTCTCCTTTGCCCACTGGTGTTGTGATGGTGCTTGCCTTTTCACCACAGTACGCCACCTCTTAAGATTTAACGCTCATCACAGTTTTAAACCGTTTTTAAAGTCATTTTTAAAAAATGCCCAAAATAATTCAAAAAATATCAGATAGGTCTTTGTCTTTGTCTTCAACCTCATGAGTCACGAGCATCCCAACTGCTGTATTTTCAAATTTTTTTTGTTTTTCTTTGCTTATTTCACAACAAATGAGTAATGGAATTAACAAAAGGAGAAAATACATTTGCTTTACATAATCTACATGATTGCAGAGTCTTGGTTGACCTTAATTAAAGGTAAAACTAATCATTCTTATGGGAATCAAAGATGAAAACAACCTGTCCAAAACTAAAATCAGGCTCCAACGAATGGAAAACCACCCTCCACTTATTCGAAAACCACGCTCTCCCGTCAAATCCACTCTCAAAACGTGAAAGCGAGGTTTGAGAGCGGGAGCGGATGGGTATTCCAGCGGTTTGGGTTACTAAGGTATGAACACCTTTAAGCTTTATCAAGGTGGTTCCACTTGAGTATAGACAATCCAGGTGAACTCCACCCATCGTTGCGTGTAGGACATGATGTGGCCATTGTTGTGGGAACCAAATCCTCTACGATTATAACCGGACTTAGTGGAGTCCGGTTACGCCATTGAGGTTATTACGTGTTCCCTTTTGACACCTCTTATCTATGGTTAAGATTTACCCATTCCTAGGTTCACCCACTAATCTACGATTTTTTAGAATAAAAAAATTAAAATATTCTAATATTTATGTCTAACCATAGTTCAATTATTTTTTGATTTCTTTTCTAAAACCAAGGATAGTTGAGTGAACCCTAAGGGTAGGTGAATGTTAACTACAATTAGAAGGAGGGGGGGGGGGGGGCAAAAGGGACATACGGCCAGGCGTGGAGCCAGTGGGGGCTTGTGGGGGCACGTGCCCTCACTCAACTTTTACAAAAAAAAAAAACTAGTTTTATTTTTGAATTAAAGGGCTGATAGCCCGTGACAACAGGGACGGAGCCTAGGGAAGCAACTATGGAATATATTTTTTTTAACTCCTAAGTAATAAGTTGAAGGGGGCTTAGTTAAGTATACAATACAAAAGAAAAAAGAAAAGAACGAAAGAATTGGGGGTTAGGGCTCGAGACTGAAGTCTCAGCCAAACCCCTCTTCAACCTTTCATCCACTTTGCCGCCGATCGTCGACCAAAGACCGCCGACCTCCGGCCACCTCAAGACTGCAGACTTCGACACATAAGTAGTCAAATTACCTCTCTCTCTCTCTCTCTCTCTCTGAGTTGGAGTGTTGGTAATCTTTGGTAATTGGTATAAATTATAATGCAAACTGGTTGTATTGTAGTAATGGTGGAGTTGGAGAACTAGGGAATAAAACTTGGCAAATTTTTCTTAGGATTTTGGAATCAATTTTTTTTTTTGTGGGATTGCAGGCTTCGAGCTGACACCTGAGATTGTAGTCTATACTCTGTAGATAAAAATTCTCCTATTGTGTTGAGAGTTACTGAGTAGAGACTTGAGACTCAATTCTCCTCCAGAGTCCAGTGTGGTATTTTGCTTCTCTGATCCGATCTTGAGGTGAGAGTTAAGTTTTTTGTCTTTTATCTTGCAACATTTTGGATTATTTCATGTAATCAACAATCATGTTAGTATAATTTTAAGCTTATTTGTCCATTTGAGTGAATAATCATGAATGATAAATAATGATAATTGTCTAATTGATTTGATTATTTGAATCTATTTTTTTCTTAATTTTTTAAGCGTTTTTATAATTTTGTAAAGTTGATAACTGAACTAAATGGTAAAACATGAAAGGTAATTGATTTGATTTGATCATTTTGTATGCTTATTTTTAAAAAAATCTTGTGATATATCTATCAAGGAACAAATGGTTGTTGTTTTACATTATGTGGACAAGTGGGGATCTATGATTGAACGTTTTTTAGGCATCGTACATGTTACTGAAACCACAGTTGTAGCACTCAAAGCGGCGGTCGATGAAGTATTTTCCAAGCATGGATTGAGTATAACGAAATTACGTGGGCAATGTTATGATGGGGCTAGTAATATGTAAGGTGAATTCAACGGCCATAAAACGCTCATCGTGAAAGAAAATGAATATGCATTTTATGTTCATTGCTTCTTCCATCAACTTCAATTGAAATTTATGTCCTATACGCAACAAGTTGGTTTATTCTTCACCTTGGTTTCTAATGTGGTGAATGTTGTTGGAGCCTCCTGCTAACGCCGTGACATTTTTTGAGAGAAACAAATTGCAAACGTTATTGAAGCACTCGATAGTGGTGAACTTCCAAGTGGGCAGGGCTTAAATTAGGAGACTAGCCTAAAACGGCCTGGCGATAAACGTCGGTGCTCGCACTATGATACATTGACAAGCTTGAATGCCATGTTTTCTGTTGTGATTGACGTACTTGAGATTGTTGATAAAGATGGTTCAAGAGGCGACCGAAGAATTGAAGCGAATGCTTTATTAGATTCGAAATAGCCTTTTAAGTTTGCATTTTTCCTACATTTGATGAAAAATATTTTTGATATTATAAATGCATTATCAAAAGCATTACAGTGAAAAGAACAAGATATTGTGAATGTCATGGCCCTGGTACGAGTATCCAAGTAAAGATTATAAATAATGAGAGATAATGAGTGGGATTCTCTCCTCATTGAAGTTTCTTTATTTTGTGTCAAACATAATATCATCATTCCTAACATGGATGATAAGTTTATAGCCCCGGGACGATTACGATGCAATGCTGAAGATATCACAAACTTGCTTTGTTCCTGTGTTGATTTTTTTTATACTACAATTGATATGCAATTTCAGGGACTCAATGATCGTTTTAATGAGGCGAACACTGATTTACTTCTTTGTGTGGCATGCTTGGATCCAAGTGATTCATTTTACTTATTCGACAAGCAAAAATTGATATGTCTCGCTAAATTTTATCCAGTCGAATTTTCAGCATTAAATCTCAATGCACTGGACAATCAGTTTAAGACTTACATTATGGATATGCGCTCTAATTGTGAATTTTCAAATGTGAAAGGAATTAGCGACCTTACTGAGAAGATGGTCAAAACGAGAAAAAACATATTATATCCACTAATTTACTTGTTGGTAACATTTGCGCTAATCCTACTAGTTGTCACTGTAACAGTTGAGAGAGTATTTTCTGCTATGAAAATTATAAAGAACCGTCTGCACAATCAAATGGGAGATAAATGGATGAATGATTGTTTGGTCGTATACATCGAGAAAGACATTTGATTGCATTGAGAATGAGACAATCATTCAACCGTTCCAAAATATGAAATCTCGTCGAGGGCAATTGCATGTAAAAATATTTTTTTGTATTAAGAAATGATTTTTTGGTGTTAACAATGCTAATTAATGTATTTATATTAATATATTTCATTTTTTGTTATTTGCAATTGGTAAAAAATGTGGGAAAGTAGTTATTGGCAATATTGATCGACCATCGTGTGCCCCCACTACAAGAAATCTTGGCTCCGCCCCGGATATACCGACCTCGGTGGGTAACCGGACTCCCGAGTCAGATTATAACTGCAGAGGATTTGAATCCTTGTTGTAGGCATGGTTACGGTAGGCAGACGCGCACTGATAGCCTAACTAATGGAGGATTGTTGGAATCTGGTACACCCGTGCAAGTCTAGGACCCAACCGAGGAGGGGCGACGGATAACTCCATTGACTGACTGTTAATGTTAGGCCAAAAAGAGAGAAACAATATTCAAAGAAAGCACCTTAGCATAAAATGTATAAAGGATTCCCCAACTAATTCCTAAAATACCATCTGAAGTCACATTCAATGCAATATCTTACTGGTCCATGATATATATAAGATCATAGAAAGAAGACAACCCTAATAGCTGTTCTTTGGCAAGGGAAAATCCTTAATTATTTCCGTCTCTTTTCTTAACGTGGATGATGTGGCTTAATATTTCTTTTAGGCCCATGCTATCCTATCCCATCCCATATGGAAGCCAGGGCACAGGAAGGCCACTTGACATATCACAGACAATATTCTTGCCTAGAGGAGTGCTAGCCTTACTCTCTACTCTATGGTGTTTCCTACTTTCAACAAAAACCAATCACCTGTCCAAATTATCTGTGTTAAAGCCAGGGTTCCGTAGTTCGCTGCCTACTAGTGCGAACCACAAACTGGTTCGGAGCAAACCAGTTCGCGGTTCGGTTCGTTTGGGTTCATAAAATTGGGCGAACCCACTACCTGAACCCAATAGCTTTGGTTCGGCGAACTTTTGGTTCGGGTTCGGTGAACTTTTTGTTTGAGTTCGACAAATTTGTTCTTTAAGTTTGGCGAACTTATACTTCGACTTCGGCGAATTTGTTTTCTGGATTCGCTCCACAAAACCTAATTTTTAATGTTTTTTTTCTAAAAAAACTTATTTTTTAATACTTTTTTTTTAAATTAAATATTTATAATATATTTATTTACACGATTTATATACTAGATTAATATTACATAAGCAAACCAAACTAAGCGAACCAAGAAACGAACTATCTCATCTTATCCCTAGCGAATCGGGTTCACTCTAAAGTGTGGCGAATTATGAATTAAGAACCCAAATTCGAATAGAGGGAACCGACGAACTAGATAACATTGGTTAAAGGATTACAAACACTGAAAAAATGTACTTTAACGGTGATATTTGACAAGTGGATGGACTATGTTGAGAGTAGGAAACACCTGAGAGTAGGGCTAGCACGCTTCTTCTTGCCCATCCCACACTCTCTCGTTCGCACGAATACATCGAAACACAAACAAACAAATTCAGTGGAACGTAGGGCCCTCCTATGTGTCTTACAAAAAATGTGCCCATTTTGTTTGGATTCCCGATTTACGAACGTGGGCCTCCAGTGCGCTGTTGCCCATCCGAACCCCACATCTACTGTCAAATTATTTAATCGAGCGCGCAGAAAGAAGAACCGCACATGGAAAGTTGGTCAAAACGGACTCGGCCTCGAAAGAGGAGTAGCGCTTTGGGGAATGAGGAGCTATATATTTAGGTTGGGGGCACATGCAGTCCTTAACTTAAGATCAAAAAATGGAGTTCTTTAGTTATATTTTCCTCTCTTTCTTTCTGGGAATCAGCTTCCATGGCCTTCTCTACTATACAGTTCAGATATCCCGCAGAAGGAAGCTCCCACCAGGCCCAGTCGGCCTTCCCGTCGTCGGAAGCCTCTTCCAAATTGGTAAAAGACCCCACGAGTCCTTGACCGAGCTCGCCAAAACCCATGGCCCTCTCATGACTCTGCAGCTCGGCTTCGTCACTACTATCGTCGCTTCTTCTGCAGATATGGCTAAGGAGATCCTTCAGAAGAACGACCAGGCCTTCTCCGGCAGAACCGTCCCTGATTCCGTCACCGGAGAAACCGACTATCAAGTCTCAGTGGTTTGGATACCCACAGAGTCTCGCTGGAGGAACATCCGTAGGCTCTGCAACACTCAGATATTCACTAGCCAGAAACTAGACGCCTTGCAAGGCCTTCGACACCAGATGATGGAGGAGATGGTCAGTTATGTTAAGGACGTTGCTGGGGCTGGAGAGGCTGTGAATATTGGGAAGCTAGCTTTCGCTAACTCCCTAAATCTCTTGTCTAACACCATCTTCTCTGTCCACCTTGCTGATTACAAGTCTGAGACTGTACAGGAGTTCAAGGATGCTGTGGGGAGTATAATGGAGAATGATGGAAAGCCTAATATAGCAGATTTCTTCCCCTGGCTTAAACCATTTGACCCACAGGGTATAAGGAGCCACGCCAAGGTTGCTTATGATCGTATTCATGCTCTTTGTAATGGTTTCATCGATCGTCGTCTGCAAAGTATCGAATCTGGTTTACCAAGATCTGGTGATTTCTTGGATGCCCTTCTTGATTATAGCCATGAAAATGGTTCTGACTTCAATCGTCAAGTTATCAAAGTTCTACTTACAGTAAGCTCTCAATCTATCTATATCTTTCTTCTCTGTCCCTTTCTCTAGCTAGCTTTTGATGATATTGTAACTTCATTAGGACTTGTTTGTTGGAGGAACCGACACGAGCTCGACTACCATTGAATGGGCTATGACGGAGCTGCTACGCCATCCAAGTATAATGGCAAAGGCACGACGAGAGCTTGCCGAGAAGCTCGGGGACAGACAGAAGGTAGAAGAATCGGACATACCTCGGCTACCCTATCTACAGGCAGTGGTGAAAGAGACGATGCGACTACATCCAACAGTTCCTCTTCTTTTGCCCCACCGAGCCGAAACTGACGTAGAATTACTTGGGTTTCACGTACCCAAACATACCCAAGTTCTTGTAAATACTTGGGCTATCTTCAGAGACCCTAATCTTTGGGAAAAACCGACGTGTTTTATCCCGGAGAGGTTCTTGGAGTCTGAAGTTGATTTCAGAGGCAGAGACTTCTCTTACATTCCGTTCAGTGCCGGGCGTCGGATCTGCCCGGGTTTGCCTCTTGCTGTTAGGATGGTGAACCTGGTGTTAGCTTCTCTTGTACATCGTTTTGAGTGGAAGCTGCCGGAGGGAATGTCACCGGAGAAGATGGACATAAGCGACAAGTTTGGGGTTACATTACAGAAGGCAGTACCACTACTTGCGATTCCGATCGTCGGCGATGGCAACATATCTTTGACTTAGCCAAAAGTATCGTATCTGACTTCCAGATTGGATAGGATTTCCTAGCCCCACTCAACGTTCGGACGTGGATGAAACTCTTATCTAAATAAAATACATTCTCCTGTATTTATTTGCAAGTTGTGACTCCCTTACAAAGATGGAAACCAGAAAACTTTTAAGAAGTTACGATCATTGACTACTCTCCGTCAACTTCTAATCTCACTCACAAAAAAAAGCTATCTCTAATGAAACCAAATCCTCTACTGTGAGAACCTGGCAAATCCGGTTATCACCCATGACGTCGCCACATGTCCCCTTTTTTTCTTTTTTTTCTTTTTTTTTTTTCACACTTCTTAATTGTGGTTAAGATTCACCTTCTTTTTTTTTGGATTTATCTTCATGCAGAGCTCGGAGCTCCTATTTTACACTGTCCAGGGGCAAAATGTATAATTATCAATGATTACACATTTTGCCCCTGGACAGTGTAAAACAGGAGTTCCGCACATGCAGATGCGGATGATTACACATTTTGCCCCTGAACAGTGTAAAACAGGAGCTCTGCACATGCAGAGCTCCGCATGATATTTAAACTGCTTTTTTTTCTCTTTTTTTCTTTTGGTAATCTATTATATCATTTATCTATCTATGTCAGGATGAGGTGGGTTAGAACACTAGGATGGGGACTCAATGACCACACCAAGAACACGAGTCACTCCTCCCAAGAGGGAGATACACTACCACGGGGACAAACCAGGGCGTGTCGGTTAAGATTCACCCACTCCTAGGGTTTACCCCCTCATCCTTGGTTTTTAGAAAAAAAAAAAAATTTAATATTTTAATATTAAAAAATCCTAAAAACATTTTTTAATTTTAAAAAAAATTAATATTTCTTTCTAAAAACCAAGGATGGGTGGGTGAACCCTAGGTATGGGTGACTCTTAACCACAATTAAGGGGTGTTAAACGGGACACGTCCCAACCTTGGGATGATGATTTGGTCTCATCTCTAATTGATGAATTGACTATGGTATCATTTATCCAATAATGGGTTTAATTAAGGGGTGATGATTTTGTCTCATCTCTAATTGATGAATTGACTATGGTACCATTTATCCAATAATGGGTTTTTTTAATGGTTTCACAAAGGTCTTTATGCGTAAGTCAACATCTCCTATAGAGTTGGGATCACAGTCTATTTCAATCGCACATATATGTTAATATTAAAAAAAATATTAGGGCTAGAGCGGTAAACGGAGCAAATGGTAGTATATTCGAAGTTGAATTCTATTATCTATCAGATTATCTGAATCCCAATAAATATATGGCAAATAGTGAATTTTGATATTTGTATTGGGCTCTAATTAAAATATTTGAATTTGGATTATATTTGAATTATCATATTAATTTTAAAAATACAAAAAAATATATAAATTAATATCTAAAAATATTTAAAAATAATAAATTAATATTTAATCTCTATCTATATTAAAAATAATGATTTAATGTAATTAAATTATGTAGAAAGCATAAGGTTATTTTAGTTTTATAAACTTAAAATAAATTTTATATATATATACTATAATTGGTTGGATCATATACTAATATCCGAATTCGTATCCGATTATGAACGAATAATAAAACTACTATTCGAATTCGATCTGTTGGATACCTATTCAAATAATTATTCTAATAAATGGATTCAGATATGGATAATATTTATATCCGTTTACACCCCTAATTAGGGCAAATATAGTCCCCTCCGCTCCTCACCCTCCCAATACTTGTGTACATCTCCGTCCTTTCCGCCTAACCTATGTGTGACTAACGTATTTCATTTTTCCTCCTGCATGTCTTTGTTTTTCCTTATAAATCATTTCCTATGTTTTCACTTACGGCTTAATCACGTCTTTTAATCTTTTTTTATTGATAGAACCCATTACATGTGTGTTGTAGCTTTCTGGCTACAACATAGTTGTTGCTAACCCACACTCATTGTCTACATGCATACACAAATAATTTCTTTTCTTTTTTGTGTGCCCGTGCTTTTGTAAGCAAATTTTGCATAAATGTAACTTAGAAAGCGTTTAAAAATGATTAACTGTTAGCTGAAACTGCCGATTGTTTAGTTAAGATCGTATGGCAACATAAATTTGAATCTGAAATAAGATCTATAAACTTAATGGTTGGAGAATGAGTAATTATAAAGACTAAAGGATTTCTTTGAGATTTTTAATTTGCTTAATGGTAGAATTGCCAAACTTTTAAGTAATTTTTAACACTCCATAATTAAAGTAGCTTTTCGCATTCAATTACTTAATTAAGCACGGACTGGAAGCTTAACAAGATAGACTAAGAGTACTAGTTGAGTCATTAAGACGTGCAAGTAACATGTTCCCAACTTATGAGAGACGTCGTGGGATCTATTCCCAATGAGCGATGATCACTTGCAAGTGGTTCACTCACCTGCTATCAACCTAGGTAAATGATATCGCCATCAAAAAGAAAAAAAAGCTTAGACCCCATTTTGTTGCACTTTTATTTTCTATTTTTTTGCTTTTAAAAAAAATTATGAAATTTTTTGCATTAAGAATGTTTGGTAAACATGTTTCTGTTTTTTATTGTTAAAAACTAATAACAATTTTTTTGAAAATCAAGGTTATAGAAACTTTATGTCACCTCTATATTTAGAAATAAAAATAAGAAACACATAATGTTTACCACCATTACCGCCGCTACCCACCCACCACCATGGATTGGAATGGTTTACCCATATTATTATTATTATTATGTTCATCATATTTACCAAACATGTTTTGTTTGTTAAAACAAGTAACAATTAGTAATGTCAAACTTGTTCCGTTCTTAAAAAAATTGAAAATAGAAAATCGTTCTAGGTTTTAAAAACATAAATGAAAAACAGAAAAACGACAATATATCCGAACGCCCCCTTAACTGCTGAAATTCAACATTTAAGTTCTAGAGGAATGCTAGCCCTTTGTAGTGGTGTTAATGGGTCGAACTGGCCCGATTAAATAGTTTGACAGGCTTCCCTTGAAGTCTTAGGCCCGAGGTTTGTTTTAGTATATTTCTAGCCAGGCTTGGCTCCACAAAACCCATTTATTCAAAACCCCAAAACAACCTTTTTTATGTTGAATCTTTAGGCAGGTTGGTCCAATCCCAGCCAGCTTAATTAACGGGTTAGCCCAGCCTGATCCATTTATTAGTCGGACTGAGCTGGCCCAAACCCAGCCCGTTGAAACCCCTAACTAAATAAAAGACCTGAAACGCATTCCCAGATGCCACCTTAGTCGGATGGAACTGTACCCCTTTAGAACAGATCCGGTCCATCTAATAAATTGGTTTGTTGCTCTTAAATAAAAACGAACCCTTATGATTGATTGGGTCTGGTACATTGTCTTAAACCAGACTATGTTTTATAAGATAGTCTGGTCCCTACTGACAAAGGACAAGTTTGAGGAAATTATTGACAAAGAAAATCGAGTTGAAGAACCAGATAATTGGTTGCACCCGGTGGGGCTAGTCCTCCTGCATAACCGAGCCAAAATGTCGAAATATGCGCCATTTGGGCAATCCCCTTTTACTTTTTCGGATAGGCAAATCTGATGGTTAGTGAGTTAGCAGGTAAGGACGAGTTTTGAACCCAGGTCATGGGTGCGGTTGGAGGCGGATCCGCCTTTGAGTTACCATTGGGAGTTTCAAATGGTGTGCCTCACTTCAGTTGGCTGCCCTACCAGTTTGGGGAGCTCTGGTTATCTCTTGAACCAAATCTCATTTTAGACTCTTACCCCAATAAGTTATTAAATTGATAATCTCTATCTCTCTCTCACTCACTCACTCACTCTTCCGATGGGCTGGGTTGAAGCCCAACGGCGTGAGCCGATTTGGGTCCAGTCTAGTTAGGTCACCTTGGGCCTAAACTGACCTTAGGCCCATTTCAGTCCAGCGTGATTGCAGCGCTATTTGTGAAACTTTCTACCATACTCCTCCTTTTGCTCATGCTTTTATTTGTTAAGGATTTTGCTAGTTCCACTCTCCCTCAATTGCATCCGTGATTTTTTGGAGGATATAACAAAAATAATGACAAAAATATGGGGAGAGTGCAATTGAAGATGAGTGGCTCTAGCCTGCAACCCCAACCTAATTAGCATTGGGGAGACATGGTGGGCTATCAACTTTCACACCGATATTCGAGGGAATTGAACCTTGAATACCACCACATGGTCACATGGGGATATACACACAACCAGTGGCATAATTTATCTTCTTATCTTATTTGTATTTGTTTCTCATTAAGTTGTTAGGATTGCATAATTAGTTATTGGGATTCATGATGTTATGTTATTTCAACACAAAATTCTTTGGTAGATCCTGTAAATAGGATTCGGATGCCTCACCACATTATGGTCCATTATTGTCGTGTTATTATAAAATCCATTTCTTGCAGTAAATTATCCTTTCTGTACCAAGAACATATTGTAAGAATTCAAGTTTAAATTGTCTACCCAGTCTTTAAAAATAAACATTTCATGGGCCCATTATTCCATAAAAGTTCTAAATGCAGCTTCAGGTGATAATTACAGTTTCTTTCTGATTGTTCATATGTAGATTGCTCCATATCTGAGTTGATCGATCACTACTGCGTTTAGTTTCTCTTCTGTTACATAAATGCGCCATTCGGAGTGCTCTTTCAAATATCAGGACAGAACAGAGGTAATCCAAAGGTTAAAAGAATCCGAAATCTCCGCCGAAAGATAGAAACCTGTATAAGCTATATATGCATGACATTTTAACACCACATATTACATTCTATACTTGATTTGAAACATATCTAACAGCCAGGGTTTCTTCCACTGCTCTCCCAGATGTTTGGCAAGAGCCAACTGCCCCTGAAGTTATACAACATCTATTATTGACATAAAGTATTTTTCACATTTCGTGTTCATCATTCGGAACAAATAAGAAGATTTGGTCTACCTTTTGCGCTTCGACTTCAAAGCTGTCACTGATTGAGTGTTACTGTGCCAGTTTCGCTTCCTTTGGTTGATGAACCAATTGTTAATTTGTTTTAGCTGCAAGCCTGTCTCCTCCACAAGTTTTGCCTTGTCATCTTCCTGTAATTAATACATAGCAACATGCTTATTGATGAAAATTCTGACCTATGATTACATTAAAAAAATTAAAAAGTAGTTTTAAGCCCTCTTTCATGATCTAACAAAAGTAACCTCGTGAGTTCAAAAAGAGATTCGATACACAATACAGATTTACTGTTGGAGTGTCCAAAAAATTAGGAAGAAATTTATATTTGATGCGAACATAGCTCTTGGTGATTGTTTGGATCCTATACTCATGAACATAGCTCTTCGGGTTCATTTTTACACTGTTGTTATGATTTAATGTCGCGATTTTTATGCTTCTACTATTCCTTTTTTTTCTTGATCAATCGTAATCTCTAATTCTAACCCAATGGCGGTATGAGATATGAATCTGTTCTGCATTGCCCAAGTACAAAGTTTTGTAAGAAGGCAGGGAGGACCATTTTCCTGGGGGGAACTAACGAACGATTATTACTTTCAGAAAGAGTTGTACGCAAAAATTCATGGAAAATCTACACAGCTTTTTATTAAGGAAATATGTGAAGGATTTGAAGTAGGAAAATAAATATCAGAAGATTTTTCTAATTAAATAGCACTGTGCCATATTTCTTGTTCAAGTGGGACTAATGACTGCTCATAAAACTGGTCACTTGCTATGTCGAACATATCCTTCATGTCGACATTTTCTTATGAAACCAATATGTTTGCTACCACCCAGCTGGATGATCGTGCAGGTAGTGGCGAATGTTGATACTGTTCATTGAGGAGTCACTTTCAGAACGACTAGATTTTGATTTCACATTTGTAAAACAATACCATAGAGTCGTAAATTATGTTGTGTCATTGGTATTTTGGCACTAGTTATGTGCTTCTCTAATTCGTAGCTAGTTTTGATTATGGAAATCTAGAGAATTTGAAGAATGCTGTATCTTTTTCTTTTCCTATGTACCCAACATGTTCAGGATTTTTTTTAAGGAATCAAGCAAGCCATTAGCGCAGTTATTTTTCGGACGTTAACACTATGAGTTTGCAAAAAGAATATGAATCACAGGATTTGGTTGCTTACTGTTGGGTAGGGCCACTTTGCATGTTCTTGCCACCAATTTTTCAACACTGAAGTTGTATCGCCAGGTAATTTTCCCGCCCTTCTTTTTCTTAATATCTCCTCTCTGACATCTTCAATTCTTGACCTAAATCCCTGCAACACAGCAAGAAATGTGTTATAGTTCACAGTTCACACTAGGGATCAAACCAACTTCAATGATGACAGCTGATTTTCTATACAAGATTGGTTCTCCATATGGGTTTGAAGATGACTTGAATACGAAGATAAAATAGGCAAAATAACATGACACAAGATTAACATGGTTCGTCACGCTAATGAATATGTCAATTGGCAAAAGGGATCTTAGAGCTAGCATTCATTATGAGTAGATTACAATTATGAGTACAATAAATAAATTTTGCAATACTGCACCAAAATAGCAAGTTTTATTCCTAGTCCAACCTAAAACAAAAGTTCCACCCAAAAGTGGCTGCCTCTCGGACCCGTTTAGTGGGGCCCAAATAAACACTAGGGGTCAGAGTATCATAGAGATATAATTATTATTATTTTTTGATTGATATAGAGATATAACTCGGGACATAGTGATTGGTTTATCGTACTTCATACTCAGTTGTGACTAAGAATCTGAAAATAAAAGTCAAATATTCCCCAAAGTAACACAAAGCATGTTAATATGGAGAATATAAAGTCGTCATGTCACACATACAGAAGAAAAGAGGTATTGAGATATCTTTTACAGTTGAATAAGATCACCTGTTTCAGTTCAATCTTCAATTCCTGTCTAACTCTTTCCATTAGAGACCTTTCAGATTCTGTTGGAAGCAATGGACCAAATCCCATCATGTCATGCCCGTCGGTGCCTGATTGATCTAAAGCATAATCGAACTGTAATTCATCCTCATCATCTGACATTGTTGCACCCGTTCCTTCACCCAGTGTTACTCCTGAAACAGATCACCATATGGTGGCAAAGTTATTTAGACATTCCAAGTTGCCTGAGATACCTTAACACGGAGCAGTATTCAAATTACCAAAACCAAAAAGGGAAATATACAAATACAGTAAAACCTTGGGAGACTTACTGGTTGCTCCCGTGGTATGTGTTAGGCCATGCCCATAGGGTAGACTCCCTAGGAGTCTTTGAGATGTGACGGTTGAAAGGCCCATCACCGTAATCACCGTACTAACCTAAATCTTCTGTAAAATGATGACATACAATGCCCTTGGGTATGATGGCAGGCGAGTGTGAAGACCAGGATTGAGTCCCATGGGGTGTGATCATTGTTAATGTCCACCGACTACCCAACTAACATGCTAGGCATCTAACTACTAACCCAAGAACAAATATTAACCCAGTTAATGTTGTTGCCGCCTAACTGTATTTACCCAAAAAAAAAAAAAAAAAAAGGAAAACATGAAACAAAGAAAAAATAGAGAGGGAGAGAGAGACTAATAGAAAAAAAAATATGCAAGCCCAGACTTCAACTTCCAAACTCTCACTGACATAGTGACATGTGTTGCTCATTTTGTTACCTCCTTAACCGGTTGGAACATATATCTTTATCGGTTGAAAAAATTTGTTTCATTAACTTGTGAAGGGGTACAACTACACGTGTTGCTTCCTACTGTGAGACTAATTTGTAAAATAATTGAAATCTACATTTGGGACTAGCACTCCTCAAAATATGTTACAGAGCCTGACACATTTGTGGGTGGTATGTGCAGCATCTCAACATTTGTGTTGTAATTATGACACATATTTGCCCTAATCTGGCGTCATTTTACCTCCGGTTGCAAATGTGCCCCGGTCGTAGCATTTCTCAATACCAAACCTCAAAATTTTAAAATAACTATAACATGAAACCCTTACAGTCCTAAATAAACATATGGCTTGATTTGACACGTTCTATTAAAGTTCGGATGGGTAACAGCGCTTGCTGTTGCACTGTTGCCCCCTTGTGTCTGAAAAATGAGGGCCCCAATCATGGTTGATGTGGGGGGCCATCCTTATTAAATGCAGGACCCATTTTTTTCAGATACAAGGGGGCAACAACGCAACAGCAAGTGTTGTTGCCCATCCAAACTCCATTCTATTAGGGTTGGGACTTTTAGCGTATTAGCCAAGTCCGTATCATTTGATATCAGAGCCAACCTCCATGTCTCAAGTTAGAGTCACAAAAAGGGATACCCGGAGTAGAGTGAGAGCCGTCTCAAAAAATAGAGAAAATGGCTACTTGTCGTTAGAGTGAGAGCCGCTGCGGGGAGAGCTACCTAGAGTAGAGTGAGAGCCATCTCAAAAAATAGAGAAAATTGTTATCTGTTGTTAGAGTGAGAGTCACTGTGGAGAGGACTACCTAGAGTAGAGTGTGAGTTGTCCTAAGAAGGGAAAAGGGCTACATGTCTCTAGAGTGAAAGCTACCTAGAGCGAGAGCCGTTGAGGATGGTCCTAAATATTGGTCAAGTCCATATTAGGGTGTAGGCGAGTGTTTCGCTACAAGATATGTTTGACTAGGTCTAACCTACTTAGACCTAACCCAGTACAAGTGCTTCAACAGCAGATTATTGAAGGCAATCCATTGTCAACCCTAAGGTTTTTTTATCTTTCTAAATCTTCTTGTTGCACTAGAAAGCCTCATTTTTTTCAAAGTAAAAAAGTTTGTTTTTTTTTTCACCTTTTTCCGTTAATTCTATACTATTTATACTATAATATAAAGAAATAAGACATCTCTCCAAACTTTAATCCCTCTAATCTTATAACTTCTATTTTAGAGATAACATGTGGATTTTCTCTTTAATATCCACCATTCAGGTTTGAGACCCATTATCTCATCCTTGAGTCCTCTCTTATCTCCAACTCTTGCAGGTTTGGGATCCACTATCTAATCCTAGAGACCTCTCTATCTCCACTATTGTAGAGTTCTCTAGTTTAATACTAAGAAATTTATGATTTTTTATTAAATGTTATTAAAATAATAATAAATTATTATTATAAGGTCAGTTAATTAATACAAATTAAATAAATAATATTATTTAATTTTAGATATTCTTAAATTATTACTCATGCATCGCGTCTCTGCTAGTAATATAAAGAAATAAGACTTCTCTCTCAGCTCTCCAAAACCCAATCCCTCCAATCTTATAACTTCTATTATAGAGATAGCATGTGGATTTTCTCTTTAATCCTCACCGTTCAAGTTTGGGACCCACCATCTTATCCTAGAGCCCTCTTTATCTCCACTATTGTAGAGTCCTCTCTTATCTCCAACTCTTGCTACTTTGGGATCCACTATCTCATCCTAGAGACCTCTTTATCTCTACTATTGTAGAGTTCTCTCTTATCTCCAACTCTTGGGTGTATTAATTTAAGTTTAATACTAAGAAATTTATGATTTTTTATTAAATGTTATTAAAATAATTATTATTATTATAAAGTTAGTTAATTAATACAAATAATAATGTTTATCAAATAAAAAAAAATTATATTATTAAAAATAAAATTTATTAAACATTATTAAAATATATTGATTAATATTTAAATAAATAAATAATAATATTTAATTTTAAATATTCTTAAATTATTACCCGTGCATTGCACAGGTCTCTGCTAGTGTTTATTTATAAGAGTTCAGATCTTCTATGCTTTTATCATGGAATGACACCTATTATTTTTTTAATTCATTATTCTAGATACTGGGTAAGAAGTATAATCCTAGGAGTTAAAGCTTCTTAACCAAAATTAAAAGAACACGTGTCGAATTGTGCAAAAAAGTAGAGACTTTCTCTCTGGCTTCTACCAAGATGATCTCATGTCAAGTGGAAATGGGTCGAGTTTGGGCTTGAAATTTGGTATTTTTGAATGAGTCCATTCTGAAGCCCGACACATTTACAACGGCTTTGAATTTTGGTATTTTCGTTCTTTTGCTGAGACATGTAAAGTACCAAAACTAGCAAAGTGTTGCGACTTCAAGTGATAGGCTTTGCAATTATTAATGGATTCAATGGAACCAAACCATATGTTGATGATGTATTAGAGAGAGAGGTGGACATTGACTTACGGGAAAGATGACATGGACACTCGCCGGTAGACAAAATAGGTATACTCTCTGGCAGTCTGAACCATGTCCACAAGATGTGTAATGTCGCCGGACGGGATGGGAGAGGAGAGGATAACAGAGAGATGATAGGAAGAAATAAACTTGGGTGAATCCCTAAGTTTTTTTTTTTTTGGGTCTCTCCCTAAAATAATTTACGTACATGAGAATTGAAGTCCTTCCCTTTTAGATACGAATTGAAAACCCACATTTCATAGGTTTTTAAATGACGCAAGAATTGCAATTTTGAGAATTCTTAACAAATGACAATATCAAAATCATCAATTTCCAGGAATTGTCAATTCCCGCCTCTAATTCTCGCGAAAAGAACAAGCCCTAAGAAGAAATTTATTCCCTCAGACTCTCTCTGATACACATAAGAAAGACTGTTGTATAAAAAATGCAGGTACAATTCCTAGCTGTGACAACTTTGATGAATGAATATGTTGTCTGTTGGTAAATGAATACATGGTTAAAGTACATTCCTTAGTAAAGTTTTTATTTTTAATCCTTTTTTGGCTTTCTGGTGAGTAAGATGGAAAGTTTATTATTTTTGCTATTTCAGAAGATCAAAGAACTAATGTTGTCGAAGTGAGTAATAATATAGAGCCTCCTTAGAAGGTTAGTATTGGTGGAAGGAAATTTATAGATTGAAAGAATAACACAATATTTTATTTCAGCTAATTGTATTTAGAGAAAACAATCAGGTAGCTGGTTTCCTTTCCCAAGAAGCCTGCATTACAAAGATAGTAAACTATTCATGGAGCTGATAAAGTTGCCAACGTCTATTAAGGGTATGATTCGAATTGATATATAATATGTACTCTATTTAATATTCGGGTTTAAGATTTGTTCTTTTGATCCTTTTGGTTTAGGAGTAAGGTAGCATGTCCCCCCCCTTTGTAACCATTTAATCATTTTAATAAATTGGTAGGGGTTTGGCCAAACCCCCGCCCCTATTGGGTAGCTTTTGATAAATAAAAAATTTAAAAGATCAAAGTACTAATGATCTGTAGTACGTTACAAACCATCAATGAGGGTCTTGAGTGTCAAAGATTAATCTTGGTGCAAAGGCCATTAGAAGATCTCAAATTGAGGCAAAATGAATGTGAATATAAATTTATCTAAATGATTTGACATAAATCAATCTTTGGAAATTAGTATTAAGATTGAGAAGACTCACAACCATCGTTAAGCAGTAGGACCGAGAATGCTCATCAATATATTGTTACACTTCACATTCAACTTAAATGAAGCTTCAATTTTCTTGTTATGTAGAAGTCATAAAATTTGATACTAAGTACTCCGGAAAGAATGCCTGCAACGATGTTTCCAACTACCTAGCTAAAGAAAATTATCACGTTTTTAGAAGTTATGCAATCAAAATTCGATATTGAATACAAAATTGCGGAAAGAATGCCTACGATGATGTTTCTTTCTTTCCCTCCTATGAAGCTTTATTGTTCCCTAAAATTGGCTTTGGGTCTCTCTTGTGCAACTTAGGTGCATGGAAGGCGAAAAAGGCCTCCTTCTGGTCCAGGCCATCATTGAGATACCACTTAGGAAGAGCTAAAATTTTAACCTCGTGTCGAGACGGGATAAGGGACAGTCTCAGGTAGACCATTTCAGTAGAATTAACTTACACCTTAGATCCATTTTTAGAAAACTTATGTCCATTACTATCATTTTATCTAAGTTCCTGGACATGGACCTTATCAGCACTGGGTCAACTAAGGGAACCCCCTTTTTTTTTCTTTTTCCTTTTTTTGAGTCTACACTCAAAAATTTTAACAAGTAGAAAGATCACTAACTACTTACTGTGAAGAAAGGTGAGGAAACAATCTTCGCCACTCATTCTTGTTTCCTAGTTAGTAAGATTATCAGTAAAATCTAATAAAGGCATACAGCATATGAATGCTATTGAAAGTCTTTGAGCAAATGCTGCCCAATTCCGATAATCATCTACTTACAAGGACACCATCTCTTTTGGCATTTCATGACTACAACTTTCTCGAGATTATTGGCCACAAAAATCAGTTCAGTGTTCATCATATTGAATCATACTGAGAGTTAAAACGACCTAATCTACTCTCAAAGACTTGGGTGCATCTTCTTAAACATTGTTATGAAGTACTTAATTTGTTATATTTGTGCAATCTTCACTGGATGCGTTGGAATTAATTTGTTATACTTACCAATAGGTGAGAAAATCTGTTTGCAATGACCATTATAGCTTTCTTTTATGGGGAGTGCTAGACACACTCTCCGCCTATTGCAGTCTCCCCTTTTAGGGGCAAGAAGACTAAGGATTTTGTGTCAAGCAATTGTGGGCCTCACCACAAAATTATTGTCTTCTTGCCCTGATAAGGAGAGAGTGCAATAGGGGAGAGTGGGGCTAGCAAAATCCTTCTTTTTCATACCCAGCTATTAATGTTTATTGATTATAGCAAACAAATATATATATACTTAGATGAGTACCCATTAACATATTCATATATAATAGCTATTTAATTATGCTATATCACAATATCCCTATCTCATATTTAAAATTAGATTTCATGACTAAACCCCAAGCATGAACAGAAGCTAACAACATTAAGGTTTATGACTTTTGCAAACTTATCCGAAGACTCAATTTTCTTACTAAAATGAGATCCATAGAATGCGGTAACCAGATAGCTTTTAGCCATAACATTAGAAAGCTACTAGATCAACTCTCAGTGAACCCACCAAATGTGCCCTCATTTTGAATTTTGTTAAGTCCTTAATTATATCTGAAGGGAGGCAAAATGAGCATTAAGTTTCCGGATATAGATAGTGAAATTTTTAACCAAGGAGGGGTTGGACTAGTGGCCAAGACCACGCCTCAAGAAGCGGAAGTCTTGAGTTCGAGTCCCCTTCCCCTTATTAGCCACCCTTCTGGATTTAACCCGGCTTTCTTGGTTGTATAGTATAACAGGATTTTAACGGCCCGAGGGACTTAGTCGGGTGCTCTAGGCCTAGATACCCTCATTCCAAAAAAGAAAATAGTGAAATTTAATTTGTACACCCTACACATTTCCTACTGAATTTTCAAAAACATTACAAAGGATATAACAAATCAATGCTTGTGCACGATCTTAAAATTAAAATTTTTAAAAAAAAAGTTTGTGGCTTATTAATGAAGCTAAGAACAAATCAAATAAAAGGAATTACTAGAGAAAGAACAAATCAAATAAAAGGATTTTAGAAAGAGAATTTTCAAAATATTACATAGGATCAAGCTTCCAAAAAAAAAAAAATTCAATACTTGTAAAATTAAATTAAAATTCTTAAAATAAACAAGGTTCATGGCTTATTAATAAAGCTAAGGGAACATATCAAATAAAAGTATTTTAGAAAGACAATATTGGAATATAACCTACCGGTTGTTGTCGCTCTTGGCTTCCTCTAACACCCAACTAACTAACATCTCCTAACTATAAACTAAATTTTGGTGGGTTCCACTGCAACCACCTCTCATACGGGAACATTTACAAGAACCCCGAATAGCTTTCATCTTATCTTTCCACCAACCAAATGAATTTGACATTGGAACAAATAGTGAAAACAAAACATCTAAATCAAAACCCCATAACAGATCTTCCTTGATGACATTTATCATTCTCAAAACCAACTAATGGTAATAAAGTATATGGATTATTATATTATAATTTTGAAGGAATAGATATATACCAGTTAGAGATTGCAAGGAGAGCTCAATTTCACGGCAACCCATTACAGCCTCGACGGCATGAACTCGAACATGTTGTTGAAGCTGTTCCTTAAATGAACACAACACTAACAGATATTGTGCCTGTGATAACGTACACAAAATGAACTCATATAATTAGGGTAAAAACAGTTAAAGAAGAGAAAATTATGGAATAAAAACTAGATGGGTTTTTGAAAAAAAATCTACCAAGAAGTTGTCAAGGTCTTGTCTCTCATGGGGAGATAGAACATGATGCTGATGAATATGATTTTGTGAAGCATAAGATCGAAGAAGATGGTGAGACTGCGCGAGCTGGGCATCAATAAGCGGCAATTGATGGATCGGTGTAGCGACACGGAGACACCCAATATGGGCTGCTAGTAGCTGCTCATATAGAGGATGGGTGGCAATCTCCGCCTTGAGAAACCTTTGTTGCTCGGCGGTAACCGACACCGAGAGTTCGTTGCTTAATCCACCAATTCCTCCACCACCCAACATTCCTAAACCTGGTTCTTGCATTACTTGCTCTAACAAATTAAATCTCTATATCAAAGTGTAGAGATAATGAAACAGCTCAAAATCAAAAGGGGTTTGAAAGAAAGATAGAGTGAATTATGAAAAGAAAGGAAAGGTGGGTTCAGGACCACAACCCTCTTATACTTGAGTGCAGACTCTCTGGTGTTGTGTTCTGCTTGGAAAGAAGAAAAAGCAGGCAGTTTTCTTGTTATTGGTGTAAGAAAACGTATATTGGGATCTGATACACAAAGCTTTCTGCACCACCTGTGTACACTAATTCAGATTCAACAGACAGACGAACAGAGAGAGAGAGAGAGAGAGAGCTTTACTGGGTTTCTCAAACTTAGTTTTGTTTAATAATAGAGATTAGTCACAGACAGACAAGCTGATTGCTTTGTTTTGTTTGAATAGAGAGATTAAACCAGAGAGAGAGGGGCTTGAACTTTAGAGAAACACTGGAGAAAATCATTACCATGAAGAAGGAAGAAAGAAGAGAGAGAGATCAGAAGAAGAAGAGATCACAGAAAGGCTTTATCTTTGTCCTGACATTTTGATGATTGCTTGCTTTTCTTCTGATTTAATTTGCTGAAATTTTGTTTAAACCCTTAACCTAACCTAAGCAACTGGTATGTGGGTTTGATTAGTTTTTATTAATGAGGGTATCAAAAGAAGTTGGGTGCTTATACCTTTTAATTATCATTTAGCAGCCATGCACACTTAATGCGGTGTTCAGACACTCTCCTGAAAGACTGTGAGAATGTTTGACACTCGCATTAAGTGAGCGTGACGTTTTCATTTCACTTTATTTATCTATTTATTAATGAGAGTCGGCTGAGGTTGAGCTGTCACTGATTGGCTGCCGTTTGCTCCTTAGCTTTAATCTATCTTTTACGTCTCTGGACTTTGATATGAAGGTAGAGGAAGATAATATGAGGTAGCCGTTTGTTACAACATAAATGACTCTCCACCAACTTTATACAGTGGCCCTCTTGTGCTGTGTTGGGCCCACTATTTGATGGTGAATGATCGAATTCTATCTAGGATAATCTTAACCGTTTGATTAGTCGCCTTCCTATTTAATTGGAAAAGGGCAACAATTGGTTGTGCAATAGACAGTTCTTAGGTAGGGACCCCTTAATGAAAGATAAGTGTACTGTTATGGGTTTCATAGAGGTCCATAAGGAGCGACACCTTAGTCCTTTGATGTCCTCAATAGGTTACCTATTAGGTAGGTAAGGACACACAACTCACATTCCGCCTCTTGCGGCATCTCTCACTCGAGAGGTCTCAGGATCCATTCCCAGCGTCATGAGTAGCAAGAACTTCAATCCTCAATGCTAACCACAAACCCTATACTAACGTAGGTAAATAATATCCACGAGCCAAAAAAAAAAAAAAAAGGGGTCCAAAGAAGAACATTTTTAAATTGAGATGTTATGGATGGCAATAGGTGAATGAGGTTTTAAAGGCCAATCGGAACTCATCCAAGTTCATGTTACAATCCACAGAAATAGAAAGTCTATGATATTTATTTATTTAGGAATGCTATCTCATTCAAAGATTTTAATTTTTTTTTTCCACTCTTCGCGTGGAATATTGTCTTAACTACTCCTTCAACTAGTTAAGAAAATAATTTTTTTTCAAACAAATAGCTTCAACTAATTCTAAAGATAATAGGAAAAGGCGTGAAACATGTTACAACCATAGTGAAAGATTGGAAGCTTACATTTGGATTAGTATTTATCTCTTCTTCTCCTTTTTATTGATAATAGTTGATTATTCTGTTAGTGGTAGTTTCAGTCTTGGAGATAACCTTACTAGAGAAACGCTTCCCTGACCAATCCAAGTGAAGACCTAATGCAATGGCACATTCTATTGGTGATCTTAGGATTTGATAAGGTTACTCTTTTTTTTTTTTGGTAAACATGGGTATCCTAGGCCCTGACTCAGACTAGTCTCACGTGATGCATATGTAAACCCCTAATCCATACATCCGATAGTGAGGAGAGCCTAGATTCGATCTCGAGACCTCCGGGTTTACGGTTCATCTTTCGACCACTAGGCTACACCCCGGAGGGTTAACAAGGTTACTCTAATATGCATCATTACACTTGAAAAAGGGTCATTAGTGTAACGACCCCAAATCCCACACTGGTCATAATGGGACTTTAGGCCCATCACATTTCCTAAACTTGTCCAAAACATAACATACAAGGCATGTTAAACACAAGTCTCCCAAAATTGACAATAATAAAATTCGAAATATGGCAAACCATCCTACACAAGTCGATGACCAATATAGACATAACCCACCATGAACCAACATAGTTAATGCCCAAGTATAAAGTGAAATCACCAAGCAACATCATGATCTCGTCAAGACAAGTATCTAAAGTCTATTACAATTCTTTTAAATCGAAACATTTGTCTAGTAATAAGAGAAACTATTTAGATCTCTCGCTCTCTTAGAAAAGTGATCACCTTCTTTCTTTGCCCCATAAGCCTCCTCCACCTAAGGCTCTACAACTATCTCCGGCTCTAAACCTGCCAAGGCAACAGTCTGACTGAGTATAAAAGTATTCGTTGTATATAAAATTCAACTAACATCATAGTATGCCTGCACTTAGTCAGTATCATATTCAATAGCATAATCTCATAATTACATAATCAGAATGTGTAACAAACATGTGAGCACAATGCATCATATCATCATCTTGACTCGTGTACTTGTGAGACTTTTAGACTTATGAAATTTCAATGCTTATGAGATCGTTCACATACGAGTGTACATATGTTTTTTGAGCAATTTTACCAGTTTATGCAATTGAGAGCATGAGGTCATACACATATGAACATACATATACTTTTGAGCAGCTTTACCAGATATGCAATTGGAATCATGAGAGCAGTTTTACCAGATATGCAATTGGAATCATGAGATCATACATATATGAGCACGCATGATTTTGAGCTTCTTAATAATATATGCAATCCTAGAAGGCGTAAGCATATTTACCAACGTAACAGTCTTTACCAATGTGAAAATACTTTCCTAACGTAATAATGTTTTCTTAGCTTAACAATACATGCAACATTAATTCATATTTTTATCAGTGAGTGTCCTTGTGAGACTTCATACTTACCACACATTTGAACTTGTGCAATAGTATCGTAATTAACATTATAGACGGTCATCCCTTAGATTCTGATCATCCGTCAAGAAACTCTGTCAGGTTACATCTCCATGGTTAGAGAATTCTCGACATGGAAGACTTCCTCTAAGATTTGGCTTCCCCAAATATCGATCATCATACAACATAATTAGAACATAATTTAACAAACAATCACATATATAACCTTATCACAATTCTTATCATATTTCATAGTGAAATTCACAAATATCAATTTCTAAATTAATCCTCCATCACATTAGTTCATCCTCTATTTCTCAACAACCTACAAGTCATATAAACCACAAAATCCATCCATATATATTCTCATCCTCCATTTCTCATCAATCCACAACCATTCAAATTCATGAAATTCATCCACATACATTCTCATCCTCCATTTCATCATTTCATAGCTTGAACATCACATAACACTTCACATTTTTCCCAATTTATGCTCACAAAACCATATACATCTATAATACACATAATACATACTCCATTATCCACAACATTACCATAATCATGTCACTAATATAACATTTCAACTTATTCAATCTTAAACATGCATATACACATCATAGAATTGAGTTGTATAATATATCGACCTTTGGGATCGTTCTCTTCGATCTAAAACACTCCCAAAAAGACTTGATGTTGATTTTCAAGCTTTTCTTGTAATCTCCAATGAATGTTTTCCCTCACAAGCAAGCCGACACTTAAAAACCCTAGGTTTCACCTCTAATTTACCAAATTAGGATTTGAGAAACTTAAAGATCTCAAACCCCCGAAAATAAAAGGCTATTTATTGGCCTAGGGTCATGAAAAACCCAAAATTTCCTTTTATATACTCTAAAAAAATGTATTTTAAAACTCAAATCATTAATGGTCGGTCGACCGGCTAGGATGGGCGGTCAACCGGCTGAGATCAAAAACTCATTGTTTCCCTATTTTTGTCAAAATTCCATACAGTCGGTCAACCGAGGGTGGTGGTTGGTCGACCGACTGAGCTCCTAAACCCACTGTTCCTCTTTTTAGGTTGGGCGGTCGACCGACTGTGCTATTTTGCACTTTTTTTTTTTTTCTATTTTCTTTGCTTCCAATCTTACCTTAGTTAGTTGACTTAAACTCTTAACCATACCATAACCTTAAATAACACACACATTAACAAGTCTAAATGACCAGAATGTCCTTGAAAAGCGAAGTAATTACACGGAAAGAAATTCGGGCTCTACAATTACACCTCCCTATTTCTGTAGATTTTCTAAATCCATATTCATTGTGATTCCCCCTTTATTTTTTTTCTTTGACGTGAAATTCTCTACAGTTATAATCGGACTCGGAGTCTAGTTACACCCTACAAGGCAATTCGTGTCCCTTTTAATTCCCTTTAACTATGGTTAAGATTCATTAATGATGTAGGATAATCCTACAGTATGGAGGGTAAAAGAATATTCCATCACCGTCGAAGTCTAAGTTTCCTTAGAGTAGACCTTGAACAAACATTTCTATTAGGTGTTAATCCATGCAACTCAAAAGTTCATAAAGAAACTTAAAGAAAAGCCAATGGTCAATTCTAATTTAATAATTCAAAGTTCCTTAACAATGCTCTTATAACAACCATTTATAATTAAAAAAATCCTAAAAATTAATTTAGAAATTAAGCAATTAATTTAAACTTTACATCTAAAACAACATAAAGCGGAATTTTAAAATACTTAATATATTCTTAATTTTAGTTACTAATTTTATTGTTAAAATTAAAATTCAATTTTGACACTCTAAACACTAAAATCTTCAAAATATTTGTGAAATAAATTTTGTGGATCTCAAAAATTCTTTTTAGCACATCTAACGAATTCTCGATTCGACATTTGAAAAAAAGTTATGAATTTTTGAATATTTATTATCAATATGCAGAATTTTAAAATTAAACAACAACCTCTCTTTCTAAAATCCGTCATGACTCATGATTTTATTTGAATTTATTTGAATGTAATTTATCTTTCTCATCAATTAACCCTGGGTTCAAGTATATAACGTTGATTTTTTCAAAAAATAATTTACTCTAAAAATAATTAAAGTTTGAAGTTAAAAGAATACTTTTGTGTTGTACAACGGTAGAGAAGTTCAAGTCTTTTTCTTAATACACCCCCATATGGAAGGCAAATCCGTGCCACCCTCCATCTAAGGCCCGTGTTTAAACCAGGAGAAAGTTTTTGTACCTCTTACAACTGAATAAGCCATGTTAAACCAGGAGAATGTTTTTGTACCTCTTCGACATGGAGCAAAGCTAAGGAGATTGTAATAAATTAACAAAAAAAATATTAATATAAAATAAGTAAAGATCCACACACATTTACATGGTTTAGCAAGCTGCCCATGTTCACCACTGTAGAAAAAAAAAACATGTTACAATTCTCCGTGTTCTCATTTTCTCTCAATTTTTGTATAATGTATAAAACTTAATTATAAATGCATTTATATATCATGTATTATTAAAAAAAAATTGAATTAAAATTATGAAATTATCATTATATATAATCACGAGTTTAAGTAATTATAACAGTCTAAACTAACTCTCAATTAGAAAACCGCCCATTCAGTGGTAAATTCTAGAGAAATATTTAGTCTACTGCTGCCTTAGACCATGTAGTCTAATGTACAGGCCTCATTGGTCAACGCCCCCTTTTAACCACACATCAACTATAGTTAACATCCGCTTATTCTTATGGTTAAACAATCAAAACTAGATTTTAAAAAAACAAAAAAATAAAAATATTACCTTAATTTTCTTAAACTTAACCATAGTTAAAGGAGTGTTAAAAGGGACACATGGCCATGGCATTAGACTATACAGTCTAAAGCGGGGTGTGCTAATCACTGGCATAAATTTTATAACCTTGTTTACAGTGGGGCTGTGAAACAATAAGCGGAGCCGCCGAGCTAAGCCGCCGAGCTGGATAAAGTGGGGACGATGACGTATCAGAATAGAAATGAGCATTGTAGGTGGTGGGACCAACTGTCGTAGCTGTACTATCGTCGTATTTGAGCCTCAGATTACGACGGATGCTATGGTCCCCACAGCACCAGATCTCCTCGATTTCTTTTGCGCATCTATAGGAAGGTTGTTTTTTTTATTTATTTTTTTGGTAAACTCAGTAACACCATAAGGTGAGTAGTGAAGGCAAAGAAGGACGTCAATCCATCCGCTAATTAACCAAAAAAAAAAAATCCATCCACTAATAATCTTTAGCCCAATATATCAAAAATACAATTAAGCCAAAATTATCTTTACTATTATAATGTGAAATAATGTGAAGCCTGATTTTTCCGAAATTTCCAATCTACCTTCATATAAAATAAAACTTTGATTTAATTTTTCACTTTAATTCCCAAACTATCGCTTGCTCATCTATCTATTTAAATAATAGAATCACACTCAATCACAATTGAACTTGGGGAGAGATCAATCGCACCTAAGGGATAACATGTGTCCTTTTTAACTCTTATTAATTGTGGCTAACTCCTTCCCTTCACTCTCACGTGCATCGCACGTGTTACCCGCTAATAATTATTATAATAGGAAAATAGTCACCTCCTCGGGCCAAGGAGGTGAGTTACCGTCTCGTCCCCTTTTTTGGGCCACACATCCCCTTTTTACCTCCATTAATTGTGGTCAATATTCAATCACTCTTAGGGTTAATACATCTACCCTTGATTTTAGAAGAAAAAAAACTAATCATAAGAGGTGGTTAATTATTTAACCATAATTTAAAAGGTTTGTGAGAGCGAGAAGGAATAATCCCCTCCTCAACATGAGGAGGTGACTATTGCTCATTATACTAAATAGACCAATGTATGTCCACTTTCTTTCTGACCATCCACTCCCCTACTTTTATATAAGAAAACAGAATAGTATTACAGGTTTTTTCTTTAGATCCCGCCACTTTTGTTGTCAATTTGTTTAAAATAAGTAAAAACAAGAGAGAAGTGGACGTAGGATTGATCTAATAAATACATATAAATAAAGGTAAGAAACATGCCCGGCATTGTTGTCGGTGCAGCGTCCATTCCACGTGTTCGAATTTACACCGTTTGTTGGTAGTGGGTCCCGCTGTACCATAAGCAATTCTCGGAGCCCGTTCAGCATAAAAGACATGCTAGGGACCAAGGAGGCCAGGCCAGTGGACGGTGGCGAGTAGGTCTAAATAGGTCTGCCCTTTCCTGTTCTTCCGGTCACAAGACTCACAACCTATGACACTATTCATAGTGGTAATTTTGTAATTAATAGTGAATAGTGTTTGGTTTACAAAGATTTTTCTTATAATTAAAGCGTTGGAGAGTTATTAGTTATGTAATAAAAAAAAAAAGAATGATAATTTTATATCATAATTTCTCTCATAATTATAAAATTGTCACTAGTTAGAAAGCACGGATATTTCAAATAGGCATTCGTACCCGTATCTGATACGTATCGGATATGGATATGTATCGGATATGGTGGGATACGTATTGGATACGGCTCAAACGAATCCTATAAATTAAAAATAATTTTTTTATTTCGGATACAACTTCGATACGGCATGGATACGTCAGGATACGGCCAAGATACGACCAGGATACGGCTATATATGAATTTTTTTTTATTTTTGTTTCTTGGAGACTCAGGGGTGTGACCCTATCTCTTTTGTTTTTGCATAGATATGATCTTCTTTATATTTTGCTTAGTGGATGATAAGATGACTTTCTTTTTTTGCTTAGTGGATGATGAGATGACCTCATTTCTTTTGCTTTTGCACCGATATGGTATTTTTTTATACATAAACATAACTGAACCAATGGTTATTTTGTAATAATAATACAAAATATAGTATTATATTATTTAAAAAAAAATTATAGACGTATCTTGGTCGTACCTGTATCATGTTTTTGTAGGTTCTATCGTATCGCCGTATCTTATCGTACCCGTATCCCGCATCCGTATTCATGCTTCCTAGGTCACTAGCTTAAAATGAAAAATAGGAGCTCCCCAGACGTTTACGCTTTAAATCCCGGGCTCATATTTAAACTCTATTTATACTTGAAAATGAAAAGTTATGAACTTTGACATTTATTGCCCTTTTACATAGTCGTCATCACATATATATATATATATATATATAGAGAGAGAGAGAGAGAATCGGTAGGGACCATAACTTTCTTTTCTAATTTTGTTATTATTATTATTATTTTTTTTTAACTTGGAGAGAGGATAGAATGACATGTATTGCACCATAGTCCGTGTTAAAGAATAAATTTGGAAAAGTGCAACTGGGGCTAGCACTCATTAAAATTAAAAGATCCGTCCAAAACTTCATTCTAGGGGCGCAGTCTCTTCTAACATAAAAGTGAGTAAGAGATCTAGTTTAACCCTTTTCATAAGCGTGATTTCCCATCATTTCTCAAGCACCTTAACGTGCTATTGCAAGTGTTGGTTTAGGCCTCGGATTGTCTCGGACGAAGTCAAAGACCCCTCTAGTAACCATAGAATAGGGAACATATGCCAATAAAAAAGGGAGAAGTCATTTCATTTTCTCCCCATGATTTTGATTTGTCCTCACGTGATATCTCTTCCCCTTTATCTCACCACCTTATCATCATGTGTCATGTAGTGTGTGAAAAAGTCAAAATCATTGGCTATGATTTTGACTTCTCCACCATTTGTCCCTTATTCTATGGTTGCCCAAGACTAGGGGTGGGTTTCTGGCTTTGCCAGAGACAATCCGAGGCCGTCCGTTTATGGTCCATTTAGGGATGGCAATGAGTTAGTCTGGGTCGGATTGGAAAATGTCTTTAGTCCAAAATCCAAATCTGTACTATTTTAAACACCAATCTGGCCCAGTTATGACAGGTTTTTTTATTTTTTAAAAAAACATAAAAACAATAGCTTATTCGGTTATTCCTATTCCACCCGTGGACGGATTGATGGGTTGGTCTGAATTTGCAACTCCCAAATCCATGCCTCTCAAGTGGATCCTACCATCTACGCGTGGGGTGGGGTGGGGTGGGGTGGGGTGGGGTTGAGGCCAATTCAAGCCCAAGTTGCACCCCTATAATGATTAAATGATGGACAAGGAGTGCTAGCCTCAGGTGTTTCCTACTCTCCACATGGATCAATCACTTTTCTAATATCACTGTTAAGAAGTACTCACTTTTACGATGATTGTAATGTTTTAATAGAGAATGTGGTCAGGTGGTTAGTAGAGTAGAAAACACTTGAGAGTTCCTCAATGATGTACATGGAAACAAAAGTTATATATTAAATTTCAGTACTATTACCTGCCCCCTAGCTCAGATAGGCTTGTATTCTCCCCCTCAGAGGTTGTCCAATGATCAAGTCTCTGAATAAATATTTCAAATGGGCTTCGGATTTTCTCCCGTAGATGCCCGAGATCAGCGTTTGGGTATCACACTTCGTTGGGCACCTGGCAATAATAAAAGGAAAAAGTCATTTCATTTTCTCTCATGATGTTGACTTCTCCCAACTTGATATCTCTTCCCTTTCTATCGCCAGGTGTCCAATGAAGTGTGGATGCTTGAACACCCAACTCCAACATCCACAAGAGCAAATCCAAAGCCTTTCAAATGTATCTGATTCTGATCAAATATAGTTGTGATATAGTAAAACATTTGTCTGGGTGTGCCTCAGATTTCTGTATGATGTGAAACCCAAGAACCAAATGTCATAACATAATATTTTTAGGACGACGCCAAACTGCAGCTGATTTTGGGGGGATAAATGTATTCCCGAGACAGCAATTGCTTAAACTAGAGCTACAATAACTAGAGCATAGCTATTCTCGTAACCTAACACTATCTAATTATTATCTAGAGTGACTAATTTGCCTGTCATTTCTTAAATAAAAAGGTGCTTAGACTATAATCTAATCTTGGGGTGGTAGGGTCCAAGTATCAGAACCTGCTTAAGTTGTATATGCAAGTTGCTTTTGGTTTTCTTTTATGTGGTGCAGCCATACATAGGAAATTTATATCCTCTTTTAGGTCGGTGAGTGGGTGGGTGCGGTCTGCCGAGCACAAATCTTTAGGGACTTGTAGACATTTATTTGTGGGGACATTTCAACACAAATCACAAAGTGACACTTAAAGATGAAAATAAAAGATAGCCATACAATAGCATGATTTTTTTATTTTTTTTTTGGCGGGGTTAAAAATACAATAGCATGATGGGTTGGTTTTAATCAGAACAAATGGATTTTTAGCAACACTCCCTTGTTAGAATAATTCTAACATTTAGAATATTGGAAGTGCTAGCCCAGACACTATGGTTGGAATATGTGTTGTTAATTTTCCAGTTACCTAACCTAGTTGAGACCACAGCATTTCTTTTGAAAATATTTGTTTTTTTAACATGATAAAGAATAACAACAGTTGTCGCACCCATAATTAGAGTTTGAAAAAATATTAAAATTTGGGTTGGGCTAGAACTCCTCTTTAGAATACTCTCTCTTTCTTACATTAGTATATATATACGTACACTTGTCTAGTTACAATTAAGTAATTCACCCATGCACACTTAACATCTAAGTAAGACCTTAGTAACAGAATTGTTCACTTTCGCTATCTCATATCTTATAGAAAACAACATACCACTAAGAAAAAAGGGCTGAAAGTAGGAGGCAAGTTTGTTTTGGGATGAGAGAGACATATAATTTCCAAATGGATAGCGATATAGCAATAGTTTCATCAAATGATTTATTTACACCCTCATGTCCAAAAGTATATATCATCTAAACAATAAATAAATGATATTCTTAAACTGTTCAAAAGAAAATCTCTTTCAATTCTCACTCTCATTTGTTATTTTTAGTGTGTTAAAATAAAGGGAATTGAAGTAAATTTGAAAGAACTCATTTGATTTTTTTAGACTACATCTCAAATCTCACACTCCTCTATTTACAATTAGGGCTGCCAATTTAAAATTTTACAATTAGGGCTGCCAATTATAGGCCGGGTTTGGGTCGGCCTAATCTGGGCACAAGTCACCCTAATTATTAAGTAGGTCAAGTGGGCCAATGGTTGGTTATTAATCAGACTGTGCCCAGCTGGGCCAAGTTAGTTTATTCAATGGAAGAACAAAATGGTCGGATTTAAAAAAAAAAAATTATATATATTATGGATTGGGTCGGGCTAAGCCCCATTAGAAGAATATATGTTGAACTAATGAACCTAAAATTCTAGGCCCAGCCCAGTCAATATTTAATGGACCGGGCTACCGGCCATTGACACACTATACATTCAATACATACAATGAAATTAATTATTTTTGAGTTTTGGTGGAATGAACTAATTTGATTTTTAAACTCCACAATAAACGAGTTTATTCTATAAAATAGAACAAGATACTCTTACTTAAAGGGCACATTTATTGTGATACTTTTTTTTAATACTACCGTTATTGCAAAAGCTTACCTAAATTATTATGGTATTAGTTATCAATAAAATATGTTTTATTCAACATACAAGCGTAGTTCTTGATGAAGACAATTTGAAAAAAAGGACACTGAGGTTCGTTAACCCAAGTTAGCAAGTCTTGCACGTGCAGGGCCTAACTAGTATTGATATGAAACCCTAACTTATGCCTCCATCATTATTATATAATATAGGATAAAGCTTCTGAGACCTCCTTAGGGCCGAGACCACCAAGACCATGCTCTAAGAGCATGGGCCCCACCTGAATTACAATGCTCTTAGAGCATGGTCTCGGTGGTCTCAACCCTAATGGGGTCTCAGTAGCAAAGTCCTATTATATTTACACACTAAAAAAACAGATATCCACAATAATTTTTTTATAAAAAATGTACAAATGTGGATAGCATGATGGGCTTGTATTGGCCGAACAAATGGGGCTTAAAAAATGTACAAAGGTGGATAGAATGAGAATTTGATCTAAAAGTAGCTGATCTCATTGATGCAAGTTTAGGTTGTTGGAAAGAGAAGTTGGTAGCTATATCCTTAATCCTGAAGAGGTGCAGGAGGTTATGAAGATAGCTTTCAGTACTACAGGTATATCTGATAGACTTGTATGGAATGAGACTAAAAAGTGGCTACTACTCAGTTAAATCAGGTTATCATCTGTATAGGAAAATTGAATACAAAGGTATTGATAGAGCTTCTTGTTCAGAATCATCTGTACCTATGGAATTGTGGAAAGGTATTTGAGTATTACCTATAGCAAATAAGATCAAACATTTTATATGGAGATGCTTAAAGAACACTGTGGCAGTTAATTTGAACTTGAGAAAGAAGAGAATTTTAAAGGATGAGATGTGTCCTATGTGTAAATGCTTTCCAGAATCTGTCTCACACTTATTCATCACTTGTGAATATGCTAAAGGCCTTTGGTATTGTATCAAGGAGTTGGTGGAGATCCCTGAGATAGAACCAAATTTCTTTAGTTCTTGGTGGGAAAAAAAATGGAGAAGATTGAAAGTGAAGAAAGAGGGGATTGATTCCCTGGGGTTGATGGCAACTGTTATATGGGTAATATGGATGGCTAGAAACAACCAAGTTTTTAACAATAAGTGTGAAGCTTCAAGTGATACTTTTACAAGAGCTTTGCATCAATTTGAAGAATTGAAAGTAGCCAGAGAAGGCCAAAAGTCTATTGCACAACAAATTTCTAGTAAGACTAGGTACTCCGAGACACACAGGAGGTTTGTAAGGTTTGATGTTGTTATCAATTGTGATGATTCTGCTCAACCTGATGGGGAAGCTGCTGGTGCTGGAGTGGAAATTTTCAAGAATTTGGGTGAAAGACTAACTACTGTGATTATTCCCTTCAATGGAGGTTCATCTACTTTAGCAGAAGATCAAGCTATAAAATTTTCTATTTCTCTGGCCATCAACCATAAGTGGGATAAAGTTTTGATTCAATCAGATGCTAAATGTGTTGTTGATGCTATTAATGCCGGTAAGGTGATTTCAGTAGCAGTAGAGGCCCATTCTACAGTTTTGGACTGTTTGGAATTATTAAAACAGGGTGTAGATGTTCAGCTGGAATTTATTCCAAGAGACTTGAATAAGGGAGCTCATGAGCTTGCGAGAATAGCTTTGCTTAAGAGTAGATTTTATCTGTATGAGAGAAAGCTGGCTAGTGTTAGTCCTGATTGTGAACCAGGCCAGAATTTACCTGTAACTAACCTGTCTTTTGTGGATAATCAATAAAGTGGATTATATGTTTTGTGACCAAAAAAAAAAAAATTACACCCTTTTTTCTTACATTACTATATACCTCATCTAGTTATAATTTAGTAAAGAGTGTGAAGCCTTTCTATAAGAAATGAATGGTGTTTCAAGGAGCGTCAAGATTAATGTATCTTGTGAATCTTG
Organism: Tetracentron sinense; assembly: GCA_015143295.1. Classification (NCBI taxonomy): domain Eukaryota; kingdom Viridiplantae; phylum Streptophyta; class Magnoliopsida; order Trochodendrales; family Trochodendraceae; genus Tetracentron; species Tetracentron sinense. Next base: position 10,003,908 of record CM026571.1, on the reverse strand, counting down.
TCAGATACGCAAAAACCCTCCTTTTCTCATATTCTTTAGAAAGTAAGAGAATATTATATTAAGAAAAAAGAGCTAAAATTTTATATAAAAAAAAGCAAATTTGTTTTAAGATAACAGAGACATTTCATTTGATAATGGATGGTGATAGAATACTATTTTAATTAAATATATGTTTTACACCTCTCATGTCCAAAAGGATTCACTATCCAAATGAAAACACAGAAGGCCATAGCATAACATGACAAAAGTCATTGCAAATTGTGTCATTGTAGAGTACTTTGATATAAGTTTAACTAAGAAGGGAATTGGAGTTTGAATGAACTCATTGAAATTTCTATACCACAGTTCAGACACTGCGCTCCCCCATGAAATCATTTTAGAGTTATGGTAGAATGAACTTGAATCATTGTAGCATGAACTAGTTTGATCAAACCATTGTAGAGTACTTTCATTTTTTATCATCTTCTCCTTCTATCATAGCATAGAGTACTTTTATTGGGAACAAAGTTCTAGGCTAAAGAAATTCTTAAACTTTCCAAGTCTCAACAAGAAAGATTTGAACTCGAGACACCTGTGTCATTGCCCCTTATGGGGATGCCTTTAGCCTTCTTAGTTAAGAAGATAAAACAGTTAACCATGTTGGAAAACACGCACAACAACCCACAATGAAAAACAAAAAGAGAAAACAGATAAAAACAAGATGCACAACAAGAACACAAGATTTTCATGGTTCGGCTAATGATGCGTACGTCCACGGATCCACACCAGTTTTATTTGCTCAAAGGCAAAACCAAATAAAACAATTAAAAAGTTCTCTTTAGTCTCTCTTGAAACTTTATGAGTGATATACGAGTAATAAAAAATCCTAAACTCAAAAGTATGTTATGTACTAGGGTTCAAACGAGTAGAAAACTCGATCGAGTTACTATTCTGACTAGGGGTGTAAACGGATATGGATAACTATTTGAATTGGTATCCGTCAGAGTGGATTCAAATAGTAAGTTTACTATCCATTTATAATCGGATACGAATTCGAATATTGATATATCTGTTTTGATAAATATCTTAAAATTATATTATATATAAATAATATAGTATAGATTTATAAAATAAAATAACTTTATAATTATGTAGTTTTTATATAGTTTAATACATTAAAATATTATTTTTAATATAGATAGAGATAAAATATTAAATTCTTACTTTTTAAATAAAATTTATATATTTTTCTATTTTTTTAGATATTAATTTACTTTTTTTCAAAGTAACCGGATAATTTGGATATTTATATGAATTCAAATATTTTAATCGGAGTCGGATACAAATATCATATCTCACTATTCATCGAATATTTAATCAAATTTTAATAGTTGGATATGTAATCAGATATGAATTCAGATACATCACCATCCAATCACCATCCACTCCGAATTCGCTTTGTTTAAAGCCCAAATTCTAACCCCGCAACACTTGCTCGAACTAATTCATTCTCACTCGAGCGAGTTAGCTACAGGTTTTGCGTCAATTGCTCATAGAAATTTCAGTAACGTATTCGCTCGAGCGAAGTCATTCTCGCTCGAGCTAACCTTTATTTACTCGAGCCAAACCAAAATTTTGGATGGGCAGGGGGGCGCATGCCCCCTGCACCCCCTAGCAAGCTAACCACGTAGCTCGACCCACGACTACATGCTATAGCATAAACCTATTAGACTTGGTGCAATCAGGCTCCATACATAACAAACTTTTTTGTGTGGAAGATCGGTTCCTTGGAATGTTGCACATTTCCTATGGAAGGTTTTACTTTTAGGGGAGTGCTAGCATCAATCGCATCAAACCCTAATGGCTCTCTAAAAGACGATATCAAATCATTTTTGGGTGGGTACATCAAAAGTAGTTTAACATTTTACCTTTGATGGGATGTTACTTATTAGAGGTTGACATAATTGGCGCTAGCATTTTCCTTTGCCTCTATACAGACTAGAGCAATGTTGCTTGGTTTGTCGATTCACTCGGCTCGAATTTGGGTTCATGGTTCGCAATTTGACACTCTAGAGTGAACCTGGTTCACTAAGGGTAGGATGAGATAATTCGTTTTTCGGTTCGCTTAGGTTTTTTAGCTTGATTCGATTTTATAATATAAAATATAGCTATATTTTTTTTTTAATTGTGTAAATATATATATCACAAAACTTATTTTAAAAAAAACATAAAAAAATATCTTTATTGAGTGGTTCACAAACCTAAAATTCAAATTTACCAAACCCAAACAAAAAACTCGCCAAACTAAAGCTATTGGATTCAAGTGCTCGGTTCGCACATTTTCACGAACCTAACCATGAACTAATTCGCTTTGAACCGATTTGCTTCAATTAGTTCACGATTCGATCTAGTATTTAGCAATTAGGTAACCGAATATGGGATAGAGTGTTCTCAAATACAAAAAGTAGGATTCACTACAAGAAAACCATGTTTTACTGACAGAAATTTACTGACGACTAAATAACCATCTCTATATAACTGACAGTTTTCTAGCCGTCGGTGGAATTCCGTCACTACAAATTATAAAAGTAAATAATTGCATTTAAAGTAATTGGATATCCAATCATCAACGGAAATAAAAAATAGTGACGGTGACTAAAACGTTGGTATTATATAATTAAATATCAACGGTAACATTTCTGTCGGTGGTTTCCATTAGTGTCGGAAATGTTTCCGTAAGTAAACATGGTTTAATTAAATCCCCAAATTCTCTGCGATCATTTCCTCCCGCCCTGAAATCATTCTCCCCCTAAACTCATTCCTCGCCCCTGTTCCCGTGGACATTGCCGTCGTTGTCTCCGTCTGTTCTGCTATGCCATTTCCGTGGCCGTCGCTGTCTCCGTTTGTTCCACTAGTAACCCCTTCTCTCAATATCTCTCTGTCTCTCTCAAATTATCTCTCTCTCTCTCTCTCTCTCTCTCTCTCTCTCTCTCTCTCTCTGAAGCTTTGGTCTTTAATCATGGCGGAGAAATAAATTAGTGTCTTTATAGTGTTGTTGCTACTGTTTGTGCGATTATCATTATAATTTTTAAACTATTGGAGAAGGTTCTTCATAGGGTTGGAGAGGTAAGGATGAAATACTGTGTGTAAGCCACTCATCTCTCTCTCTCTCCTTTTTTTTTTAAAAAAAAAATATTGTGTGTAAGTATGTGTTTCTACATCTTGTTATGGATTTGAATTTTCTGTTCTTGTAGCCATGAACGCTTTTTTCATCCGAATTGAAATGGGTAATTGGATTGTTCTACATTGGTACTGTTAAAATTCATTTTTTTCCTGGTTGAATCAACACAAACCCTTTGTTTATCTGTACATAAATTGGAACCATACAGTCTAGAGTATGAGAAGTTCTTTGTTTGCTTCATAAGGTTTCAATAAATGGTGTTGTAGACAATTTTTATTTAGTGGGTATTCGGTTCTTTGACAGATAATTTAGAACTTGTTTCCAGCTTCATGTGGGCTGTCATAATTTGGGTATTCTTGGAGTAGACTCTTCAATTGAGGGAAAGGAATCATGAGTTATACTATTGCAATTAGATTTTTGTTTGGAAGCTTGATATGGCTGGTGTATATATTTCAGAGTTTGATTCATCATATTTTCCATACTACAACATATTTATAAAGTATGGAGCTATTGGATTCTGTTTTTTGTTGGAGAAATAAATTAGTGTTTTTATTGCTGATATTTTTTATTTAGATTTGTAAGCAGGAAGATATTACATTTATATTTTGTAAAAAAAAATATGGATTAAAGAAGGAAGATATTAAATTTGCATTTCATAGTGTGTCTCTCTCACTAATTTTTCCTTTGTTTTTTCCAGATAGAAGAAAGTCTCTTCCGCTTGTGATCCCACTCGAGTCACTTTACACTCTTGGCATCCAAGATCTCTCTCTCTCTTTCTATGTTGCATGCCTATATCTAAATTATTTTGGAGATTTATTTCCCTAGATCTTCAATTAGTGGTCATAATTTACATGTCTATTGATTGGAATTTAATGTTATACATGTTCTGTTGACTCATTTGTTTGTGGTTATCATCTGTGATTAACATGTCAAATGTCTTAATTTCCTTTGGCATATGTGCGTGCATTTGGTTATTATCACTAGGTTTCTAACAATGCTCAAGGAGAGGTTTATTAGAGTTGGAATTTGAAGCTGATGGATCTGAAAACATTTTTAAATAAGACTACTACTGTGATAGATCTGAAATCATTTTTAAATAAGCGATAGGGCGTGTTTTAGATTGCACGCCCTATCGTTTAATTTACAGGCTAGCAAATCGAATCATACCTATTTCCATGTATTGATGTCGATTTGAAAATAATATTAACTTACGGTTTACTTCATTATATTGTCCTCTGACTCTGTTATTTCATGTTTTTCTTTTTCACTGGTCCTTGTAGATCTGTTAATTAGGGTTTTGTTTAAGGTTATCTTTAGTTGCTTCTTTTTATAGGGTTTGGTTGATTTCTGAATAAGGCAAGTTTGAAGTGTAACTGTTTATGGCTATGATTTGTACCTTTTTTTTTATGTTTTTGCAATGTTGACCAAACATCTTTCCAAACTCTAACAAACATGCAATTGGCACTTTAAAATAAGATAAAGTTGGCACCCAAACATCTTGTGACTTACTATTAATTAGAAAAACTAAAGTATGAGAGAACTTTTAAACTTAAAGCATGAACTCACTCATATTTCTCCTCTCTTGAAATACAATTTAGGTGCACCAAATACTTGAGCTGAATTCACTCATTTCATTAATGGTTTGAGTCTAATTCTACATTAGCATCCTATATGGTAGCATCGACCATGACCTTTTTGTAAATGTGTTACATATCATCCTAAATGCAGAGACTTATTTTGACATAACAAAAGATAGTGATGCTAATCTCATATATGACTCCTGTGGTTGGAACGCAATCCAACTTTATTAGTCATTATTCAAATTAATTGCGATCTTTCGAAAAAAAATGATGCTATGATATATGGGGCTCCTAAAAATGATGCGATTCCTTAACTATTGTTTACTTTAGTTGGGCATTTCAATGGGTTTTGTCAACACCCCATTTTAACACCCCCTTTAACCTTGGTTAATTAATTTAACCATGGTTAGCTTGGTCTAGCCCTAGGTCTAACCCTAGACCTAGCCCTAGTTCAAACCCTAGCCTAAACCCTAGAAAAACCCTAGGCTAGAAGCTTTTGGGCTCAAGGCCCATTAGCATCCAATTACAAAAACCCTCCCAAAAAAATGAAACCAAGGATTGTTGTGGGCCCAAACATTCGCCCATAACCTTCTAGGGTCCATTAGGGTGGGACCCACCTCAAATTTGAATTTTAGGGCACCCAAATCCCTAAATGGAAAAACCCAACTTTGCTTTCACTCATGTATGTGGGCTAGGCCCAATAGAACAAACAAACAAACAAACAAAACAAAACAAAACAAAAAAGGAAAAAAAAATTCAAAAAACACCTGTTGCTGTTCACCGTCTTCTCCAAGGAGACAAGCAGCAGGCGTCCTCCCCCTGGCTCCCCTACTACCCTGCCGCTTGTCCACAGTGTCCCCCATGCCTAGCATCCTCATCCTTATCCTTCCTAACTCCTTCATCTTCTATAAATCCCACGACAGCCACGGTTTGAAGGGGGTTGATTTTTTTGGTGGCCGTAAGCTCTCTTTTCTCCCTGTTTTTTTTTCTTTCTTCTTCCCCTTAGTTTCCGGCAATAAGGGACTTCCCATTCTTCCATTATTTTGGTCCTCACCCACACATCCTTGCGGGTGTGTTTGCTAATGAGAGAGAGATCTTCAAAATGTTGACCGGTTCTTACGGAAACCGCTGGAGGAGCTCTTGAAGTGGTCCACAACTTCCATCCACGTTCATGAAGCAGTTGGAGCATTCCCTTTGATAATCTGAAGATGTGGGACACGTAGCCACTAAAAGGGCTTGATGGAAGCCTGGCTATAAAAGCCACCGTTTGGTCCCCAAACTCACTCAACTCAATCCCCTTCAGTCTTACACCATCTAAGAGAGTGGAGTAGAGTTTGGAAGTGCCAAATAGCAGAATTCTGGAAGTGCCAAAGGAGAAAAACAGGGTCTGTGTGCGATTAAACATCAATGGCTGGAGGTATGTTTTCATTGGGCACTTTAGTTTTTTCGATTCTTATTAAGTATTCAGTTTCGCATAAAGAATCGTTATGAGGCTTTCATTTGGTATTAGAGCCAGGTTTATCTCTGCCTTGATGTTTAAAAAGGATGCTCTGTTTGTCTCTATTTTGGCTGAAAGTTTTGAAGATTAAGTTTTGATTTTTGGACTTTTTGATTCCAAACAAGATTAGAAATCATGTGGAATTAGTTTTTCTAAACTTTCCATGATTAGAAATATATTTTTTGACATCAAAACATGGTTTTGAGTTGTGGCCTGCAAATGGGTTTTGTCACTTCTAGAGGTTGAAGACGACCAAAAAAAAAAGAAGGATTTTAGGCATTTATTTGGAAATATGTCTAATTATTGCTCAATTTTTTACGCATATAAAATTTATTTGATTTAATTATATGTGATTCGGATAATTAAATTGTGCAAATTTATTAACTATGCTCATATTTAGTTTGCATGAATTGATTATTTTGCTCTAAATTAATACATGCAATTTTGGATGAGTATATAAAGTTAGTAGCATGTAATTATTCTCATATTAAGTTATTTTTTATGCATAAAAGAAATAATGTCTAGTGATTCATATAATTTTAATTAATTAAAGAATAGCCACAACATCTTTAATTAAATAAAATTATATATTATGAATGATTAGGATCACATAAAGAATATTTTTGGACATTAATTATAATTAATTATACTTGATATAATAAATTTTATCCCACAGGAATTTTTATTATATCTATATAATTAATTAGGATAAAATATCAAATTATTCATAACTTACCCACAGGAATTATGAATTAATTAAATAATTGATAGTTTTGTCATAAAGAATAATTGAATTTGCTTGAATTAAAAATTTTGCCCACAGGCAATTTTTATGTCATTAGATTCAATTTTTAAGCGTGATTTACATTGGTAAAGCATGAAATTTTATTTAGGCCTCAATTTTAACATAAGCATGTAATCTTTAATTTTTATGCAGTTGTACAACCTGCAAATTTCTCTGATATTCGTTGTGATATCCCTGAACTTAAGGGAGATAACTATAAGGTCTGGAAAGAGAGAGTTCTTCTTCATTTAGGGTGGATGGACATAGACTATGGTATAAGGAAAGACGAACCACCAGCACTCACTGATACTAGCACTGCAGCGGACATCACACTTTATGAACGATGGGAGCGATCTAATCGCCTCAGCATGATGTTCATTAAGACTAAAATTTCTGCTAGTATTCGTGGTTCTGTTGATCAGCATGAAAAGGTCCGAGACTTGCTGAAAGCCATTGATGATCAATTCATCACTTCAGACAAGGCACTAGCAAGCACCCTAATTATGAAGTTCTCATCCCTAAGGCTCACCAATGTGAAAGGTGTGCGCGAACACATCATGCAAATGAGGGACACTGTGGCTCAATTGAAGAAACTCGAGGTTGAAATATCAGAGTCCTTCCTGGTGCACTACATCCTAAACACCCTTCCGCACCAATACGGACCCTTCAAAATCTCATACAACACACATAAGGATAAATGGTCAATTAATGAACTCATGACCATGTGTGTGCAAGAGGAAGGGAGACTGGTGATGGAACTGGGAGAAAGTGCAATGCTAACAACGCGTGGAAAGGGCAAATCTCAAGCCAATCAGAAAGGGAAAGGTAAAATACCTCCTCAAGCTGATATCAAGAAAGATTCCAAGTGTTTCTTCTGTAAAAAGAAGGGACACATGAAGAAGGAATGCGCCAAATTTCAGAAATGGCTTGCAGACAAAGGTAATCCAATCTCATTTGTTTGTTATGAATCTAATATGGTTAATGTGAATATTAACACATGGTGGATTGATTCTGGATCAACAATCCACATTTCGAATTCCTTGCAGGGTTTGCGAAACCTAAGGAAGCCAGTGGGAAGTGAGCAAAGCATCTTATCAGGAAACAAGATGGGCTCGCATGTGGAAGCTATAGGAACATGCTATTTAGCTTTAAGTAGTGGTTTTGTTTTAGAGTTAGAAAAGACCTTTTATATTCCAAGTTTTTCTAGAAACTTGATTTCAGTTTCAAGGCTTGTACCTTTTGGATATTCCTTTAACTTTTCATAAACATCTTTCAGTTTACTTTATAAATCTGATTGTGTTGGGAATGGTACTTTGTCTGATGGTCTTTACTGCATTAATTTACAAAACAATGTCACTTATGATTCAATGCATGTTCACTCTGGCACTAAAAGATGTGTTATTAATGAGGATTCCTCTGAATTATGGCACCGGAGATTAGGTCATATCTCCATAGAAAGAATTAAAAGATTAGTAAATGAAGGGGTACTTAATACTTTAGATTTTACTGATTTTGAAACTTGTGTGGACTACATAAAGGGAAAGCAGACCAACAAGTCAAAGAAAGGTGCCAATAGGAGTTCGGACATATTAGAGATCATACATACTGATATATGTAGTCCATACATGGACTCACATGGTCAGAGATACTTCATCTCCTTTATAGATGACTACTCACGATATATGTATCTCTACATGCTTCATAACAAGAACGAAGCATTAGATGCCCTTAAGATCTTTAAGGCTGAAGTAGAGAAACAATGCGGGAAGCAAATTAAGATCGTGAGATCAGATAGAGGTGGAGAATATTATGGTAGATACACAGAGGATGGACAAGCACCTGGGCCATTTGCAAGGTTTCTTCAAGAGCATGGAATTGTTGCCCAATACACCATGCCTGGTTCACCGGACCAGAATGGTGTAGCAGAAAGAAGAAACCGAACATTATTGGACATGGTGCGGAGTATGCTTAGCAGCTCCAATCTTCCTAAATCCTTGTGGGCTGAAGCACTTAAGACGGCAGTGTATATATTAAACCGAGTTCCAACCAAGGCTGTTCCCAAAACACCATTTGAATTATGGAAAGGTTGGAAACCGAGTTTGCGTCATATGCGCGTTTGGGGATGCCCGTCTGAAGTGAGAATTTATAATCCACAAGAGAAGAAGCTGGACCCAAGGACCATTAGTGGGTATTTCATTGGATATGCTGAAAGGTCTAAGGGTTACAGATTTTATTGTCCATCTCACATAACTAGGATTGTGGAATCAAGAAATGCAAAGTTTCTTGAAAATGACTTGATCAGTGGGAGCGATCAAACCAAGAACATAGTTTTTGAGAAGGTTCATTCAGAATCTCAACCTTCCACCTCAAGTGATAGATTGGTTATTGTTCACAGCACCCCTAAAGTCCAAACTGGTGTTGAACAACCAATCATTGAAGTTCCACAAGTTGCTGACGACATTCCAGTAGATCAGGTAGTTCAAGAGTTGCCAAGAACTTTTGAACAACGAGTTGAACCACATACTTCTCAGGAAAATGATGGTACAACATTAAGAAGATCTATTAGACCAAAGAGATCAGCAATTTCTGATGATTATATTGTGTATCTGCAAGAGTCTGACTACAACATTGGAGCCGAAAATGATCCCGAGTCCTTTTCACAAGCCATGAGTTGCAAAGAATCAGAATTATGGTACAATTCCATGAAGGAAGAGATGAATTCTATGAAGAGCAACGGAGTCTGGGATCTTGTTCAGTTGCCTAATGGTGCAAAAGCCATTGGATGTAAATGGGTCTTTAAGACAAAGAAAGACTCATTGGGCAACATTGAGAGATACAAGGCAAGACTCGTTGCTAAGGGATTCACTCAAAAAGAAGGAATTGATTACATGGAGACTTTCTCTCCTGTATCTAAGAAAGATTCCTTGCGCGTTATTTTGGCATTAGTAGCCCATTTTGACTTGGAGTTGCAACAAATGGATGTGAAAACAGCATTTCTCAATGGAGATCTAGAGGAGGAGGTTTATATGAAACAACCTGAAGGATTCCCCTCTAATGATGGTGAGCAATTGGTTTGCAAGCTCATGAAATCCATATACGGTTTAAAACAAGCATCCCGCCAATGGTATTTGAAATTCCATAATGTAATTTCTTCATTCGGTTTTGTAGAAAACATTATGGATCAATGTATATACCAGAAGGTCAGTGGGAGTAAAATCTGTTTTCTAGTTTTATATGTGGATGACATTTTGCTAGCAACAAATGATAAGGGTTTGCTGCATGAGGTGAAACAATTCCTCTCTAAAAATTTTGACATGAAGGATATGGGTGAGGCATCTTATGTCATTGGCATTAAGATCCATAGAGACAGATTTCAAGGCATCTTGGGTCTGTCTCAGGAAACCTATATTAATAAAGTTTTAGAGAGATTTCGGATGAAGAATTGTTCACCAAGTGTAGCTCCCATTGTGAAGGGTGATAGGTTCAATTTGAACCAATGCCCAAAGAATGACTTTGAAAGGGAACAAATGAAGAACATTCCATATGCTTCTGCTGTTGGAAGCCTAATGTATGCTCAGGTCTGCACAAGACCTGACATTGCATTTGCGGTGGGAGTGTTGGGACGATATCAAAGTGATCCAGGTTTAGACCACTGGAGAGCTGCAAAGAAAGTAATGAGGTACCTTCAAGGAACCAAAGACTACATGCTTATATATAGACGGACGGACAATCTGGAAGTAATTGGCTACTCAGATTCTGACTTTGCTGGCTGTGTTGATTCACGTGAATCAACATCCGGATACATTTTTATGATGGCCAGTGGAGCTATATCATGGAGGAGTGCCAAGCAGACTTTGACTACCACTTCCACTATGGAAGCCGAATTCATCTCCTGTTTTGAGGCTACTTCACATGGTGTATGGCTTAAGAGTTTCATTTCTGGGCTTAGAATTATGGATTCTATCTCTAGGCCATTGAGAATGTATTGCGACAATTCAGCTGCTGTTTTTATGGCTAAGAACAACAAAAGTGGCAGTCGAAGTAAACACATCGACATCAAGTATTAAGCCATAAGGGAACGTGTTAAAGAAAAGAAAGTGGTCATTGAGCACGTCAGTACTGAGTTGATGATAGCTGATCCTTTGACTAAGGGCATGCCACCATTGAAATTCAAGGATCATGTAGTGAATATGGGACTTGGTTCCATTAGGTAGTTTTTCATTGTATGGACAATGTTATTTTAATGAAATTCTTAATTATTATGATGTTTTTTTCTCATATTTATGTGCACCTTAATTTAATTTGAGAAAATTCATCTGTGTTGGACCAAGAATAAACATAGGGTTTATTCATTAAGAAATTGTTGCCACATAAATTATAATATTTAAGAAATAAATACATAGTAATACATGGAAGGTAATACTCGTCATTAGAGGACTTATCACCATGATTCATGTATTTATTACTTAATAAAGATTATCGATGAGTTTAAGATGAGACATTGGATTAGAAGTGTGGACCAAGTGGGAGAATGTTGACCGGTTCTTACGGAAACCGCTGGAGGAGCTCTTGAAGTGGTCCACAACTTCCATCCACGTTCATAAAGCAATTGGAGCATTCCCTTTGATAATCTGAAGATGTGGGACACGTAGCCACTAAAAGGGCTTGATGGAAGCCTGGCTATAAAAGCCACAGTTTGGTCCCCAAACTCACTCAACTCAATCCCCTTCAGTCTTACACCATCTAAGAGAGTGGAGTAGAGTTTGGAAGTGCCAAATAGCAGAATTCTGGAAGTGCCAAAGGAGAAAAACAGGGTCTGTGTGCGATTAAACATCAATGGCTGGAGGTATGTTTTCATTGGGCACTTTAGTTTTTTCGATTCTTATTAAGTATTCAGTTTCGCATAAAGAATCGTTATGAGGCTTTCACAAAAACCTAAATCATATGGTTGAGAGCAGCAACTCCACCACCATTCTCTCCACTTCCATCTTCTTCCGTCGACGGCAATAGGGGTCCACACACCACAGTTCCACCGAAGGTCCTATTCAAATCTGCGCCGGAACTCTCCTCTTGTCCTTGATTCAGATAGCATCTCTCAATCTCCCTCCCTTCTCTCCAAGTTCAGTAGCAGCAAAGGGGTTTTCCTTCACCTTCAACATCCAGCACCTCCGGCACTTGTACCGCCACATTTCCGGCAAACTGCAACTCCAGCCAGCTTCGATCTCACATGTGCAGCCACGCCTTCATCCTCACTTCTTTCCCTTGCCGGCAACAGCAATCCAAATAGCAGCACTCACCTCGAGCTCAGTCGTCCTCGCATGGCATGACAACCCCCTCAACGACACTAATAGATTAGAGAGAGATCCCCTCTCTCTATCTTTCTTTGGTTCGGGAAGCAAGGAAAGAGGGGTCTACTTCTCTTGTTCGGTCGGCATGGAGTCACCACAACCACAACAGCCCTCATCCCTCTCCTCTTCTCCTTTACGGTAGCCACGGGTAAGCACCTTCTTCCCCTTGCCTTTCTTGACTTAATATATGTTTAGAATAAACTAGATTACCACATTAAATTAGTTTAGGATTAGTCATAGCTTATTTAAGCAATGAAGTTTAGTTCTATAGTTTAGTTTAGATCTTACAATTAGTTAACCCAATCTGTTCTTTGTTAAGCTAATGTTAGACTAAATCTTTTTTTTTTTAAGTTTTCACTTATAGAACTTTTTCTGTTTTTTTTTTTTTGGTTAGTTTGTTACTTTAATGTTAACCTAGAGTAAATCTATGTTTCTAGTTAGTTTCAACTTAGTTAAAATCTGTTTTGAGGTTAGTTTCAACTTAGTTAAAATCAGTTTCTTTAAGTAGTATTAAATATGTTTTTAAGATATTTGTTAAATATCTAATTCCATTTAGTATTATCTTGAGACATAGGTTAGTTAGAAATTTTGATTTCCAAAGTTAAAAGTAGGCTAGTTTAAAATCTATTTTTTAGAATTAGTTATGTAAGTTAAACTTTAATCTTAGGATAGTTAATTCAGTTGTAGGTTAGTCCTGGAATTAATCATAGTTTAGACTTTAAGTTAGTCTACTTTAGTTTAGTCTTGGGTAGCCCTTAAGTTAGTCCTAGGTTAGTCCCTAGTTAGTCTAGGGTTGTTCTAAAGTTAGTTGTAGGTTAACCTCTTAGTTAGTCTTAGGTTAGATCTCAACCTGTTTAAAAATCTGATTTTGGAGAATTTTAGATTAGTATGAATACTTTTTTTTTATTAGTTCTAGCTTATTCTAAATCATTTGTGGTTAGTTTTTCTAGGTTATTCTTAACTTAGATAAAAACCAGTGAGTTCTCATAGGTTCACAACATAGTCGTAAGGTGATTCTTAGGTTAGTTAGTTGAACCCAATTCCTCTTTTAGGCTAGCCTTAGTTAATTAAACTCTCTCTAGGACAATCCTTAGGAAAAAAAACCATAGTTAGTTTAGGCCCGTTGCTCCGCAACGAGCCTAAACTACTATTCAAAAAATCCAAAAAGAACTGAAAAATATTCAAAAACAAAAAAAACAATACAAAATCAAAAAGACCAAAATTGACCATCTTGCTTGCTTGCTTGCTTTCTTAACTATGGTTAGGCTCCCTAATCACAGTTAATACATTTTTAACCGCAGTCAGACTTGACCCTACACTTGACCAATCGGGTCAACTAAACCCTAGCCTTCTGGCTAAACCCTTGACCACCCTATGCACACACACACACCCCCTTAGCCTTGGCACGGGCTCACGCGCCAGAATTACGCTCGGTCTGATCTCACTATGTGAGTACGTAGGCAACCCTACTCGGGTTCGACCCTAGCCATCTAGCTTTCTCTTTTCTTGGATTAACACTTGATTAAACACTTAGGCATTTTAATTAATATTGAGATTAAAATTGGCTTAAATTTAGGGAGTAGGTAACCATTGTAAAATGGGGGTCCTAGGGTGCCTAACACCTTCCCCGGGACTTAATCGAACCACTTACCCTAATTCTGATAGACCATAAGACCTTATCCAAATCTCGGGACCTATCCCTTAGAATGAATAGGTGGCGACTCTTAGTCAAATCATATAATGTGAAAGTTGGTAGGAAAAAACTCATGCTCACAGGTTTTCAATAGCATTGTCATAATTATATTGACGTAAGGACTTGTCATTAGATTGCTAAAAAATAATTTGACTTCGTAATATTATGTAAATGTACTAACCATAGCATGTTTTTCTTCCATCATTGGAAGAAGGTGTTGGGGGTACCTAATTAACACCTTCTTCAAACACATCTGGAAGATTCATGTGAATGCATGCATTGAAACCTTAGATCCCCTATTCAAAAGTCATTGTGTTTGACTCTTCGAATTTATGTATTCTTGAATGGGATAGGAACACCTCACCTGTTGCAAACGAGACGAATGATACTGTGGCATGCATTCCATAATTCGCTTCTCTCTTTTGTTCTATTTCAGTTTTCTTGTTGTAACTAAACTCCGAGAATCCATTATGGATAAGACTTTGGTTAGTTTAAATAAGCTGAGCCCTGCATATGAAGCGGGTCTAGAAATATTCTTAAACTTTGCATTCGAGCATGCAGAGTGTAATGGAAAGATCAAATATTCGTGTAAGCAATGTTCAAACATATATTTGAGATATCGACCACAGGTAAAGGAACATTTGATAGTTAATGGATTTCTGAAGGGGTATGGCAACAACATTTGGATATTTCATGGGGAATTACCACAAAGTGGCGCACCAACTATCGAAGATGAACTACCTGAAGTTGATGATATGCACGGAATGTTGCACAGGGCATTCCGAGTTACAGATGACATTGGTGGGACCAGTGAATGAAGAGAGGGGCCTAATGTTGAAGCCGAGAGATTTTATAGGCTAGTAAAGGATACCGAGCAAAGCTATACCTGGGTTGCACTAAATTTAGTAAACTTTCCTTCATTGTTTGGCTATTTCATATAAAGTGTTTGAATGGGTGAAGTCATAAATCATTTACCATGTTGCTTGAGTTACTAAAGGAGGCACTTCCCGAGGGTGAAACTTTACCTAACTCTTTCTATCACACTAAAAAAATAATTGGGGAACTAGGTCTTGGGTACAACAAGATTGATGCATGCCCTAATGATTGCATGTTGTATTGGAAGCAATCAGTCAACGATAGTGTCTGTTCAGTATGTGGGACATCAAGGTGGAAGAATAGCAGGGAAATGGCTGAACCATCATCTTCCAAGGATCGTAGAATATCTGCCAAGATGTTGCATTATTTTCCATTGAAGCCTAGACTTCAAAGGTTGTTCATGTCTGACAAGACAGCTTCATTCATACGATGGCATGCAAAGGGTCACACCAAAGATGGGTTGTTAAGGCATCCCGCCGACACCCCAGCTTGGGAACATCTCGACGAAAATTTTCCAGATTTTGCTGCCGAGCCACGCAACATCAGACTTGGGCTTGCAAGCGATGGTTTCAATCCATTTGGTACAATCAGTATTGCTCATAGCACATGACCTATTGTCTTGATGCCATACAACTTCCCACCCTAGATGTGCATGAAGCAACCTTACTTCTTTATGTCGCTACTAATTCCAGGTCCTTGTGCGCCTGGGAATGACATTGATGTATATTTGCAACCGCTAATAGATGAGTTGAAGGAGTTGTGGGTGGATGGCACATATACTTACGATGCTTCAAGTAATAAAAATTTCCTGATGCGTGCAGCGTTATTATGGACAACAAATGACTTTCTTGCATACACAAATCTCTCGGGATGGAGCACCAAGGGTCGGTATGCTTGTCCGCATTACAATCAAAACATTTGTAGTAAGTATTTGAAACATGGCAGAAAGTTTTGCTACATGGGTCATCATCGTTTTTTGGAAGCCAACCAAAAATTTCGTCACGAAAGAAAATCATTTGAGGGAGAAGCAGAACTGAGTCCCACTCCTATCTCATTGTCCGACACCGAGCTATTAGACCAGTTGTCAGGTCTCAGTTACTCCTTTGAAAAGCACATGGCAAACACATTTGCTAAGAAGCGAAAAAATAACCACCGACGACACATTGGGTGGAAGAAGAAAAATATTTTCTTTAATCTACCATACTAGGAGTACCTTCTAATCTGCCACAACCTAGATGTCATGCACATTGAAAAGAATGTCTATGACAGCCTGGTCGGTACATTATTGAATATAGAAGCGAAAACAAAAGACAACTTAAAGGCACGTCTTGATCTCAAACATATGGGTATTAGATCGGCGCTTCATCCTTACGCAGTTGGATAAAGAACATATTTACCTCCGGTGTGCTTCTCATTGTCTTCGGAAGAGAAAGACATTTTCTGTAAGGTATTATCCAATGTTAAAGTGCTAGATAGTTATGCAGCAAATATATCATGGTACGTAAATACCAAGGATCAAAAAATATCTAGTTTGAAGAGTCACGATTGCCACATTCTTATGCAGAAATTACTTCCAGTTGCAATGTGCAAATGCCTCCCAAAAAACATTTGCATCACGTTGAATGAGTTTAGCTCCTTCTTCAGGGAAATATGCTCCAAAGTTAATAAAGTACAGGAACTCAGTAAACTAGAAAGCCGTTTTGCTATTACATTGTGCCACCTCGAAAGAATTTTCCCCCAACATTCTTCGATATCACGATTCATTTAACAATCCATCTGGCAAGCGAAGTGAGGATTGTCGGTCCTGTACAATACCAATGGATGTACCCCATCGAGAGGTGTGTGACAATGCTTTCAAGTTATGGTCTTGCAATATTTTGTGAATAATGTTTTTTTTTTTATCATTAATTCACTTCAAAATGGATTCTCAATGTGCATAGGTACCTACTTACATTAAAATCATATGTCCGCAATAGAAGTCGGCTCGAGGGTTCAATTGCAGAAGGATATCTTGCTAAGAAATGCCTCACTTTTTGTTCGAGGTATCTACATGATGTCGAGACAAAGGTTAGCTGACTTCCAAGGAATTACGACCACAATGCCCTTGTAACATATCATGATTATCCATTTTTTCAAAGCCCGGCCTTGCGATAGGAAAAGAGGAGATAGTGACTCTATCTAATGAATCACGGGCGCAAATGCATCGTTATGTCCTCTTCAATTGCCCTGACATGACATCATTCATCACGTAAGACATGTTTGGTTTCCCGAAATGTAACTTTCATTTAATTATCTACATTCCAGGCCATTATTAGGGCTTTACGAGCTATGTCCTTGTATTGCAGGAAACATTGAGAAATAGTTTATGTTCACTATCACAATGACAGATAGACCAAGAACGGATTCACAATAGTGAATTTCCTTCATGGTTTGCTTCAAATGTAAGTTGTATGGATTAAGAAGGTATTTGCAAGTATTCTAAAAGTTTTACTATGTCTAATTAAAAATTTATGACTATATAATACGCCAAGTCGTTGCGTTAAGGATTGGAGGCCCATGTCAGTAATGATGTCAAATGGCTGGCCGTGGTCCATCCAATATTGCAAGACAATTCAAGAGGTTTGTCATTAATGGCTTTCGATTTCGTACAAAAGACGTTGATCGTAAAAGGAAAAATCAAAATAGCGGAGTCTTCCTTACTACAACAACGACCTCATTCGAATTTGTGAACGACAATTCTCCGGTTACAAGCGACATTATTTATTATGGAGTCCTGCAAGATGTCATTGAACTAGACTATTATGAAGGTAGGAGCGTTGTCTTATTTAAATGTGATTGGATTGATAGTAGGGGTATCAAGCAAGATGATCTTCAGTTCACACTTGTAAATTTGAAACGAATATTACACACCGAAGATAAATATGTGCTCGCTTCTCAAGCAATGCAGGTATTCTATGTGGAAGATCCCAGTGAAAAGGACTGGCATGTTGCTATTAGGATAAAGCCTAGGGATTTCTTTGACATGCAAGAAGAAGGGAGTGTAGACATTGGAGAGACATGCCCTGAAACTGTTGCACACAACGCTGAATGTTTGGAAGTGACTGATGGAGACGTAGATATTTTCGAAGTCAGGCCAAATGTAGTTGGGATAACTGTTAAAATACCTCTACTAGTCACCCAGCCAACATTTGAGGATGAAGAGGAGGCTTCTGAGCTCGCATTTTCTGAATCTTCTGAATCTGATGATTAAATGTTGTAGAATAAATGTACATGTAGAAACACACCTGAACCAAGATTTGGACCTTTTTTGTCTACTATTTTCTGTTTATGGATAGATGATTGACTTAGTTTAAGTCATATGGTATTTTTTGTTCTAACCGTTGTGTGGCTTTTGCACAAGTAGTCACTAGGTATATGGAATTGACAACCTTGTATTTTTCAGACTTTCCTGTCTGAACATATCTGCCAACATTTCTTGGTAAAACAACAAACACTAAGAAGGGACAAAAGTTTCTACATACACAACAAAGTGAATAAACCCAACAAGATAACTACCATTTGAAATGTTCAACTGTATGTTTCTGTTTGGTGTTGAGATTGAGAAGTACAGTGAAGTCAACCAACCCAACTAGACGACTTCAAGTTGTTGATAAGGAACCTGGTATTAGATAATCCGGGTGGTTGTGTTCTGACCCATGCTCCAGGACTGGGAAAATGACGTTTATGGTCACCTAACTTTCTACATGTAGTCAAGATTCCTTTTGACCACAGACATACAATTCTCAAATCCTGGAGCATGGCCCAGGATACAACCACATGGGTTATTTGATACCCGGTTCCTTATCAAGAAATTGAAGCCCATCAACATATACTTCCCAGATCCTGGTAGTCTTGAGCCCTGGAGAAAATGACAAAATTACATAGCTGCAATTAGCAAAATTATTACGAAGCTATGGACATGCATTTCTCCTATAGCACGGTATAATGAAATACAAGTTTATCTTTTTAAGTTGGTGTGACAAGTGCAAGAAAGTCATGTCTCCCACCACTTGGGCAATGCCATCCTAGTGGGTTTTGAAGCCCAATTCACTTTTGGTGAGATTCGACTACATTTATCAACCTATGGGTTAACCAACTATGTTTAATTAAGAGTTAGTTTGTATGTTGTTGAGTCGAGAGCAATTAGCTCAGTTGTTATTAAAACACCATGTAGTTTTAACCCATAATTTCAAAACACAATGGCAGTCATTTGAAATTCAAATACTTATAATTTATAGATCATTTACTTAAAATGACACTAGTATTCAGTTTTTAGAGATTATTCGGTTTCTGAAGTTGTCTAATGGCTACTGATTTAGAAATTTGAATGTTTGCAGGCTCTTATCATGACATCTCAGCACCCGGATCCCGCTCCATCATCCTCTATTGGTATGTCATAAGATAGTTTGAATTATTACAACAGATATTGTCATTGAATTCGATTAATAATTTATATATATTAACAATAACGCCTTTTACTATAGCTCCCAAGAGACGAAGTCCAAATAAGCTGAAGCGTGTGCAGGAGGCCACGCAACCTATGAATGTGGAGGCTAATCCCCTAGGCCAATCCTGCAGCGACGAGGAGTGCCCTTTAGCATGCTTAATTGGGTTATTAGTTAAGGACCCCAATTTACTCCCCATCATGGTGAAAGACTGGAGGAAAGTCCCAATGGAGTGGAAGACAAAGCTCTTCGAGACCGTTAGTGTAAGAAATCAATTTTTTCAGATCATGTAATTTTAGTTCATATATGTTTGCATGTTATACTTAAATTCTTGTGAGATGATTGTGTGAGTTGTTTTTTAAGGCAAAATTTAAAATTGAGGATCCGAAGGTGAAAAAGTGGGTGCTCACCAAAATGGGTACTCTTTGGAGGGGGTGGAGAAATGAACTTAAAGACACTTTTTTTGATCCAGAGATGCCACTACACGAGCAGCACGAGTTTCACGACTATCGAGTGGATCCCGCCCAGTGGAGGCATTACGTAGATTATTTGCATACATCGGAAGCGAATGTATGGAATTGAACGTCACTTTTATGTTTACGGTCATGTCAGTTTATTATTTATTTAAAATAAAGTGTCTCCATGAGCCTTATAATTAACACTGTAATATAAGTAATTGTGGCCCAAAATAAGGCAAACCGGGCCAAGCTGACAATGTCCCACACAGCTGGGACAAAGCCATACAGTCGCTACCACGCGGAGCAGGTATATTTGGACATGTTCATGCACTCAATCTTTTTCCCAGTTGAAGTACAATTTTAATGTTATGTTGCTTTGCTTTTTCTCTATTTAAGTTGGTGGAAATGATACGTGACCTTCGACTTGGGACAATCCAAATGCCATTGTTAAATTTTTTGCCATTGTTATATTTTTTGACATGTCTATTTTTAATTGCCTATTTATGGCTGTATTTTTTGACCTTCGAAGTACAGTTTGGCTGTATTTATTTACATGTCCCAAGTGAACTCATGCTTTAAAATTCTGTTAGCATCTTCTCATTTTCTATGAAAACATCGGCATGTTATTTGCGATTATTATGAGTTATCAAAGCAGAATTGGATTGCCAAAACATTAAGATTATCGAATGTCCTAAGGTCTGCCAATTTCCAAAACATATTTTAAAGACAACTCATCTTAGCTATGGAGCCTTATGTAGAGCCAATGGAGCCTTATGTAGTCCCAAATGGATATTTCAGTATTCTTAAGCTCTTGAAATTAGTATGAGTTATTCTATTGGTTTCGGTTTACACATTAACTAAATGTAGTGTTTTTTGTTAACACAACAGCCGATAAATTTAACTAAAACATAAACTCTTCTTTGTTCATCCTATGCATGTTCTATTAATCTAAACAAATGAATGTATTCCTGTCTCGTGACTATACTTACCAGCTTCAACCACAAAACAAAAAATTACTTACACAGTCCAACTTTAGAATATAATGTTCGACAAATTTAATACGCTGTTTTAACAA
Organism: Tetracentron sinense; assembly: GCA_015143295.1. Taxonomy (NCBI): domain Eukaryota; kingdom Viridiplantae; phylum Streptophyta; class Magnoliopsida; order Trochodendrales; family Trochodendraceae; genus Tetracentron; species Tetracentron sinense. Next base: position 9,982,952 of record CM026571.1, on the reverse strand, counting down.
CCTTGTACATCTCAAGTATGCCAACTTAATGTTTCTCAAATCAGGGACAAAGCCCCAATTATGCTTTCAACAAATTTCAACCCAGAGTTTCTTACCATAAATGGAATGACAGGGTCAGAGTTTTTGCCTGCTCTAAAACCTCCTTACAATACACGCCCAGTTAGTTTAAATCCAATTTGGGTTAGGAGTACTACCAGGCTACCAGCATGCTAGGTGTCATGTGCATCAGGTAAGACATTAGTGGAGAAACTTACGCCAAAATAGCATTAGCAGTACCATCACCTGTTTCTGTTCACAAAAAAATGATGTTCAAGATATATTAGCTTACATTAAGACTTCGTAACTGGATTTCGATTTTCAAAACTCCAAAATTGCTATGCTACCTAGGCAAATCGGTGAACCCTACCATGGTTTTAATCAAGACATTGTTACTTGAAAACACAACATGCTGGAGAACACTTTATAAGTCATAATATACTGGGTCAGCTGTTATCTAGAAAATGTATAAGAAAAGAGTGCTGATATTATGCATGAGAATGTAATAACAAGGGTAGACTAACCTTTTCTCAAAGAGTATTAGCCCTCTGTCTTAGAATCCTCAAGAAGTCGTGGATTTTGACACGTCCACTGTGAACAGGATGACAGAGTGAGAATCTGATACTAGCTTTTTTCAAAAGTTAAATGGTACAAAAAAAAACATTCATGTGATACAACGACATTTTCAGCTTATTCAATTTAAGCTAATAAAGATTATACGGCTTATTACAAATATACAATAGCTAAGTAGTGGATAGCACGATGCACGTGAGATAGAGGAGAAGGGGAGGGAGACTGATATGAGGGACCCTAGTGAGGGCATTTTGGAAAACAAAATTAAAGAATATTTTGAATATAGAAACTTGAGGGACATTGTGAATAAAAAAATTGCAAGAGATACATTAGGTATAGAAATATGAAGTAGGGATATTTTGAAAACCAAAAGGATTTAAGGGCATTTAGGGTATAGCAAAAAAAAGGAGGCGGGCAGGGCTTTGGCGAGACGTTCTTCTTTCAGAGTGTTTTATCAAGAGAGCGAGGAGTCCAGTTATGCCACTTAGGTCGCCATGTGTCTCTTTTAACACTCTTTAATTATGATTTAAGATTCACCCACCCCTAGGGTGGTTTAAGATTCACCCACTCCTAGGGTTCACCCACTTATCCTTGGTTTTTCAAAAAATATGAAAAAAAAAATTAACCCTAGGAGGTAGTGAATTTTAACCAGGGTCTGAAAAAAATTAATATTTTTTTCTAAAAACCAATGATAATTTGGTGAACCCTAGGGGTGGTTGAATCTTAACCACAGTGGAGTCCAATTATGTCCTTGAGGTTGCTATGTGTCTCTTTTGACACCCCTTAACTGTGGTTAAGATTCACCTATCCCTAGAGTTCACTCACCTATCCTTGATTTTTAGGAAAAAATATTAATTTTTTTAAACCCTAGTTAAAGTTTCAAATAAGGGATCGTATGAGAATTAAGCAAAATGAGTAGCGTAGTATGAGTGTGGTAAGGGTAGTGGAATTTTAAAAAAATCAACCTACATTTTTAAGGGGACATTCTCATTATATTAGTAATAGAAAGAGTACATGAAACTTAGCCACAATTAATAGGGATTAAAAGTGACCTGTGATGACTAGGGTGTGATTGAATTTGGGGAGAGTTCAATCCCAATTTATTTATTTTTTTGATAAATACAATTCTATTATACTGGGATTCTAAAGAAATATAAGGACAAGAGGAATCTACGGGACCCACAAACCGTAAAATTAATGTTTTTAAAAATAATTTCCAAAAATTAAGGTTAAATTGTTAAACTTTAAAGATTAGTAAATTTTAACCATGGTTAATAAGGATTAAAAATGACACTTGCAAACTTGTGGGTGCAATTGAAATCAGAATAATTTCTAAATATTAAGGTTAAATTGCTAAACTTTAAGGAATAGTAAATTTTAACTATGGTTAATAAGGATTAAAAATGACATTTGCTGATTTGTGGATATGTTCCTGAGTTCAATCGCAATTGGCTGTACTGCTAAAGGGGGAGACAGAGGGGTAAAAAAAGGACAGAGTGAGAGGGACGTTAGGAGAGAGAGGGGAACGTTTGAGTGTGCAAGTGATTGGACTTGTGAGAGAGGGATGAAAAATGACTAAAATCATCCTTAAAATATTTCAACCTCTTACAAACACATCTTTTCTTATATTCATTAGATTAAGGGGTATTTTAGGTATTTAAAATATTTCAATCGACTGGAAAGCATTAAAATGCAAACTACATAGGAGTAATGACTAAGGACCCCAAATCATACCGACATAGTGACATGACCTCAATATCTAATCTAAGAGACTATCCTAGTTGGATTTAGGATAAAGTTCACCCCAGCAGAATTCTAATAGGCTGACATGTGATTTTTCTATTGCTCCGAGCGGATTGATTTGTAATTAACTTAAACATTATAATTGTGGTTTAGTATATTATGATCATGCATCTACAATTGTGATATTCTTGATGTTTTATCCAGATGGTTTGAATTTTTTTATAAGAATGACTTAGTCTATGCGCACCCATACAAATAACTTTGACTATTTCAGACCGTAAATTGTTGAGGTAGATAGCAACGGGCGCATCCCGACGGACAAGAGCCTGACAAGATACCGTTTTTTCAAGCCACGCATACAAAACGAGATGAGACTCTTGTGGATGCAGCGTCCGCAGCGGCGATGGTATGTATACTCCTCTAAAACTCTACAATATTACTAGTGTTAAACTGTTTGTATTACCTCAAATTTGGTATCCGCTTATTCTAATTTGAGGTATTGTCTGGATTTCAGATGCAGATGGATGATCCCGTGTCTCAACGCCCCGAGGGCAGTGCCAGCAGCACCACCCGAAATGAGATATTTATACAAGTCATGGGCACAGATACGCATGGGTGTGTCCATACACACGGGCACGGGGTCACGCCTACTGACATGCGTGTGGCAGGAGATGCTGTAGAGACTGAGTAGTTACGACGATTGTGTCATGAAGCCCAGGCTCGAGAAACTGCAGCCGAGACTCTTCAGGCGGAGCTCGTGGCTATGATACAGTCACAGGACGCATTGATTTCTACCCTGCAAGATACCGTGTCCAGAATGAAAGGTTTTATGAATAGTTTTGGGCGGGAGGTGAACAATATGTCCAACTATTAATCGTATGATACAAACTCTACTATGCCGCCGAACGATACCCAACATTGATGACTTAAGAACGACTTTATATTTTTTTGGGGAACATGTATTTTTTGGCCCATTGCCCTCGTGGATGGGATATGTTTGTGATTTTACTATTTGAGATGATCACTTTGTTTATTTTAGTCGTAGATATGATATTTGTGTAATATTATTAGCCGTTGATGGGAAACTAGTCTTTATTTATGATTTACCTACATTGTGGATTGCTTTATATTATGAATATATATAAGATTTTGTTTGAACCACAGGTGACAGGTTACATGTTAATAGGGTCCTGACCTATTTACAGGTATTGGTTTTTTTTTCCCGAATAATAAGTAGCGACGGTAATATGACTGTGGCTAATTATTTTTAAAATAACCAAATTCAATTTACCGACAGTTGGTTTCCGTCAGTAATAGCCACGATAAATAAACCGTCAGTATAATTAATATTATACCGACGGAATATTATTTGTTGGTATTGTAAGATATTTGCGACGGACGCATACCGCTAGTATATAATATGTTACGACAGTTATCTACCGTCGCTAGTTTATAATAAACCGTCGGAAGAGGGCTTCTATATATATACATGGAGGAAATTTGAGGTTTACCGACGGTTTTGATTCCGTGGCTATCAGCCATGATTTATTTTTTCAGTCAGTATATGATTTACTGACGCCTTTATCACCGACGACACACCAACGGTTAAAATTCCGTCGGAATAGCCTATACCGATGGAAAATTAGATAATACCGAGGGTTCTTAGCCGTCAATAAAAATCTTTTTTCTTGTAGTGAGTACTTTTAAATGTGAAAAATCAGATGATACATATAGGGGAAAAAGTTAAAATATTTAGGCGGAAGAACTTCACTTCAATACGTTAAAACAGATCTAGCTCCCGAGAGCAGGAAGTTGCTTGTGAGCATCTCCACTCATTTTGTGTCCTATCCATGACCTGTGAGGTAATTCCATTTATGCTCCGTTTGTTTTGATGTAAAATAGGGGAAAACAAATGAATTTGGTGGAAAATATCATTTTCGCACATATTTTCTTTAGGACAATTGACATTTTCCGTGCAATTCATTAGTTTTCCTCTATTTTACATCGAAACAAAAGGAGCCTTAGTGGAGATTGGATCACAGTCAATTGCCATTGAACTCTCCTCCGACATTTTAACTTGAATTTATATACCCTTTCCCTAACGGAAAGTGGATGTCTAACTTAAAGTGACTTGTCCCCTTCAACCTTCCCTTTTCAGTCTCTTCTAAGTTAACTCAAGTTGGAGGCCCTGTCTTTCGTAGAAGATCAAGATCCGAGAGCACCCCCTTCTATCAATTGTGGTTATTCATTAACCCTTAAAGTTAGCCTTAAGGATTAATATTTTTTCCCTAACAACTAAAGTTATATTACTCATATTTCCAATTAAAATATTAATTTTTACAGATTTAATATTATTCAGATCGGACTGTAAAAAAATGATCAGATTCAAATTACACAATTTAAAATTCAACGAATCTCGAATTTGTTGAATCTTTAATCGGATCAAATGGCAAGGATCGATCCAAATCTGATTCGTTTACTACCTAGAGTGAAAACATTTATAAAGCGAAGCTCTACTTCATATTTAAATTATTATTATTATTTTTGGCTAAGCTTACTCCGCTGAGTAGGAAATAAGACAACACAAAATCTTTGTCTTCAAGAAGAGTAATGAAGGCATTCCGTTATGCGCCACCCTCTGGTTTATCTGAATCTCAGAAATGCAGTGGGATTTCAAGGTGTTTCCCCGGATCCTCATGGGACCATCATCAGGCTGGAATCGTTTATTCATGAGATTGCTGCATCTCTGGGACGTAATAGTAAGGTCCCCTCCTCCTCCACTGGCCCTCAGCCCATTAGCACATGGAATCCTTCCGGTTTGGGCTGGATTAAATTTAATGTCGACGGAGCCGTTCTTCTCAGTGGCTTGGTAGCAGGGGCTGGGTGGCTAGAAAGAAATCACTTGGGTGAGGTTCTCAGTAGGCGCTGTCTCGGCCTTTGGGAGCCTGTGGCGGCAGTGGCCCCCAAATTATTTTGTCTTACATATATAGTGGCTCCTCAATTTTTTTTTATCATATATATAGTGGGCCTCTAATAGAGTCCGGTTATGCCCTTTAGGCCGCCACATGTCCTTATTGACACCCCTTAACTATGGTTAAAATTTACCCATTCTTAGGAGTTAGTGAATAACAAGGGTTTGAAAAAAAATTGATATTTTAAAAAAAAAACCAAGGATAGGTAGATGAATCTTAACCACAGATAAGGGGTATCAATAGGGACACGTGACCTCAGGGATATTACCGGAAAAAAAATTCTCAAAATAAAAAATTTACCCAAAAAGAAATTTCTCAGGGGCTACTCCTTGAGTAGCGGTTGGCAACAAGTGATTCTGGAGTCTCTCTAAAGAATATGTGGACTTCCTGAAGGGCTTATCCTCTCTTCCTCATTGAAAGGTGCTCACAGTCATGGATTGGATGATATCTTATTATTGAAGGAGTTCTGTGAGCGGGTGGAGTGTAATTTTATTAGCCGTTTAGCTAACCTTGAAGCCCATGCTGAAGCCCAATGGGCTCTAGCGTAGAGTCTAAGCGACTGTCACTTTTCCCAAGCTTTTACTAGTTCGGTAAGCCCAGCCCAGCCCAGATGGACCTACCGAGTACGGAGTACCGACCTACATCCATCATGGATGTACTCTGGGAACTCAGTTTCTTAATAATGCATATAACATTATCTCCCTTAACCCAAAAACAAAGAAAATTTTAAAAAGTTTCCCACGTGCGGCACGTGGCAGCACATTAAAACACAAATATAAATAGCCCAAAATGGAGTAGAAGTAGAACAACCCTCCTCCCTCAAATCAAAAAAATATAAAAAAAATTCAGCCGTTAGTCTTAAACCCAGTAATAAATCTCTGTTTTATCCTCATTACCATCTTCCGGTCACTCTTTCTAATGGCGGGAAACGATCTCAGGGCTCGTCTTTTGGTCCCAGAACAGCTCGAAGACCCAAAGGGGGAAGTCGAAGTGACCGTTGACATTGACGACGATGGCTGCTCTCACTACAATCACCATGGGCCCACCCTGGTGGAGAATCAGAACCCCTTTGAGTTTCTCGGCGCCGGCAGCTTTTCGGTGCCACCGCCGTCGCCGATCGATCCGTTCCGTAATCACACACCCAACATTGAAGGGGTTTATGAATGGATGAAGATTTTTGTTTGTATTCCCATTGCTATTGTTCGGCTTATCTTTTTCGGTCTCTCCCTTGTGGTGGGGTACATCGCTACCAAAATCGCTCTCTTGGGTTGGAAGGACAAGCATAATCCCATGCCCAAATGGAGGTGCAGAGTCATGTGGGTCACTCGGATTTCTACTCGCTGCATTCTGTTTTGTTTTGGGTAAGCTTTTTGAGTGTTTGATTTTATGTTTACTCAAGCAATTCACTTAGTTTACATGCTTGGTCACATAGTTATCTCTCATGTCTTGGAAATAGAGGCCATTTACTTGTGGAAATTAGATTATGACATGTCAGAAATCTCAAAATTATCATCTGTTAATTGGGACTGTTTGTAATTTATATATGTTCACAGAAGTTGCCTAGTAGGGCCTAGAAAGATAGAGGAAATGATGGGTATTTTTAATTATTCACCTAATCTCTTTGTTAAACTGCAATGTGATTTGTAGTTACAGTTCGGTAGAGTTGTGAGTAGAGGAGGGGAAACTTGTTTGGGGAAGTTCTTAAGTGGAAGGAAAACTTACAAACCATTTTTAAGGAAGTTATGAAGTGGAAGGCAGTGGGAACCATCCATTAAGTATAGTTGCTAGGTTTGTAGTCTGGTTCAATTTCAGGCCAACTTGGAGTTCATGATACATGGGTTGACTCGTAAATGCAATTTGATGGATTATATTCGCTATAGTATTGGAGAATAATATGTAGTAGTGTAATATGGTATGAAGGTGTATCTCATCATATTTTTGAATGTTAATTAGATTTGATTAGATAAGACAAGATAGATTTGATTGGGGTTTTGTTTCTATTTTTAAATGTAATCCATCTTTGTATACTACAATGACCACTGTAGAGATTATCCAATCTATTCAATAATCCTTTTTCTATCATGGTATCAGAGCGGGCCACCCTTTGGTGACCGCTTAGTTCTTGTTTTTCTCTTTCCAGCGGGTGGTGCCACCACCGCACACCACCTGCTGGGTGTGAAACCTTTGATTTTATTTATTTTTTAAATAAAAACCCTACTATCATCCTCCGTACCTTTACAACCCTCAATTCTCATACTCATACTCATGCCTCACGATTTTTTTTTTTTTCATTTATTGAAAACTTTTCTAACGAGAGTTTTTTCTTTAAATCGCGGGTCATACTTCATGTGCTTTGGGAGGAGATTATGACAGTCTGATCAAGTAGCCCACCGGCTCCGACAAACTCATAAAAATGAACGAGATGCGACAGAGATAGGCTTCACAAACTGGCGGTGACCACCAGTGTTACAAATATCATTCTCGGGGTTTTATCGGTTGGGGATTTTCTCGGGAGATTTTCAAATTTGGAGTTTCTTTCGGGTATTTCTCGGTTAAATCTCGGTAATGATTTAAAAATAATAATTAAAATTATCTGGGCATGCATCTATTGGCTAATAGACCAATGCGTTACAGTAACCATACAACTCCTAAATTCCAAACAATAACAGCACGAATACCAGCAAAAAAAAAAGACAGCACAAATAGAAAGCATAGAAGGCTGCTATGTTCTATAAACAATAGACAGCACAAATACAAAAAAATAGACAGCACGAATACAAACATCAACGATGAAGGCTGTTGTGTTTGATTTGTATTTGGACACAGCAGGTGGATTAAAAAAACAAAAAACTTCTGTGCAGATAGCAAGGTTGAAGATGAGAGAGGAAGAGAGGAAAATGATCGAGAAGAAATAGGGCATAAGGATACTTGTTCGTTTTGTGAAATTCTTCAACGGATTGAAGGTTGCGGCTGCGATCTTTTCCTCCTTCTTCCCGTCTTCTTCTTCTTTCCTCAAATTGTTAACCTTGTTCTTTTTAACCTGGTTCTTCTTTCCTCAACGAGAAAGAAGGCTGTGGCTTGTCCTCTTCTCCTCCTTCCCCTCTTCTTCTTCTTCTTCTTTCCTCAAATCGTTACCCTGGTTCTCCTCAACGAGAATTAAAGCTACTGCTGTGCTCTTCTTCTCCTACTTCCCCTCTTCTTCTTCTTCTTTTTCTTTCTCAAATCGGTAACCTGCGGTTCTTTCCATTTTTTTGGTCTGTTGGTTCTTACGAATGACTTTTGGTCTTTTAAGGGTGTTTAATAGGAATACAATTACTCATTTTAGAAAGGGTATACGAAAAAGGGAAAAGCGTTTCAAATGCGAGATTTTATAAATCGAGCGTTATTTACGTGATATATTCAAAATCTCGCGTTAAAATCGTAGTTTTAAACAGTTTGTGTTTATATCGGGTTTTCTCGCAAGAAATTGTCAATTTCTCGCGATATTTGTAACACTGGTGACCACCAAGCACTGTTGAATGTTCTAACTATTCTTCAACAAATAAAAGAAGATCAAGGGTGAGGAGTACTTGACTTGTGGCGAACCCATGAAGATCTCGATCCTCATGTGTTTGAGGGGGAGTATGGAGAATAATATGCAGTAGTTAAATATGGTATGAGATTTAGTCATATGTATTCGTTCTTTGAGTCGGTTTAGTTACAATCTCAGTCCACAGTGCATCCCAAGCACCATTAGTCTCACTATCTTTTCTCTTTCCTAAGATACACCGTATCTCATCATATATTTGACTGTTCATTAGATTTGATTAGATAAGGTAAGATAGATTTGATTGGGGTTTTGTTTCTATTTTAAATGTAATCCATCTTTATATATACAAGGGTCACTGTAGAGATTATCCAATCTATTCAATAATCCCTTTTCTATCATATAGTTCCTTCAATTCATGATACAACTTCAAAAGATGCGGGAACACATTTTCTTATGCTATATTCCCCACCTAATGTTGTAGGGTTTTATGGCTTCCTTTTGTTGATATCAGGTTTATGGGTGATTATTGTCCCAATTGCTTGCCTAAACCGGTTGTCGGCTATACTGACGGCACTTCATCTCATTGGTGAGGAAAAAGAGGAAGGGATAATGGAAAGGGAAGAGCATGCATAGAGAGAGTGCTTTTTGCTCCAATGATAGCGTGTGACGTGTTATTGCCTTTGGAAAATGGGTGTGTTTTTTTAATGGGCAAATAGATAATTTATTTTAAATAGCGCCAAAATAAAAAATGGTAATGTTAGCTCCACTTTCTTTTTAAAGTCACTTTCTTTGAGCAGATGACATGTGTTGGTGCAAGACTTGTGTATTTTTCTCATGTCATCCCCTTGAAGAAATTGACTATAAAAAAAGTGGAGCTACATTACCCAAATACAAATGGGTGGGTCCTTTTATAAAATTCCCCAAAAGAGAACTTGTTTGTGTATGTAATCAGCAGATAGCTATCACCATTGGTAACCTCCAAGATACATATCACTTAGCTATAAGTTGAGACGCAAAGCTGCTACCCATGACTAACCACCCATTAATTCATATAGTTATTAACTATCCTATGTCTGGGTGTTAGGCTTGGATGTCTTAGTCATAATAAGATCTCCTTGTGCTTTCAATCCTTTATGTTGGCTGACGAAGGCAATATGTAAAACCGTCGGGGATTACAAGAACTAATCCCTTGAGTATGTCATTCAAGCATGGCAACTTGCTGCTTATGTACTCACCAAGCCTCAACTCCATGATTTCCCCCAAAGGGTAGATGCCAAGGATAATGGCACCAATGCTATGAAACTCATGGCGCCATTGCCATGGCTGATGACACCGATGGCATGGAACTGTGGTTGCTCGGAAGCTATGTATATGCTCACCAAACTTTTGGGTTTTAGTAATGTTTTGATATAGTAGAATTTATGAAATTTTAAGATTTGTGAAATATCTTAGCATTTGAAAGTTAAAAATTTTGACCTCATCCGTCAAAAGTGTATTTTGTTTTTGAATTAGAAAGTTGACTTTTTATTCTTCAAGAGTATGGATTTAGAATAATTTTTAATAAATTCAAATGGGGGGTATTGATAGAAAAGAGATTTATTGAGAATTGTTGGATGATTTACAATGATCTCTTATAGGGTTCATATAGAGATTATATTGACCTCAAATATAGAAACTTAATCTAATCAAATCCTAGTCAAATCCATTATAGCCTTGATTGATGCCAATCTAATATTGTGGTGAGATACACTTGAATGATTTAATGTATCTCATTCACCTTATTACACTACTCCTAATATATTTCCTAATACTCCCCCTCAAATATATGGGGATTGAAAAATCTCCATGTATTTTCCATTAATAGAAGTTTGCTTGACAGTTTTTGATCTCTATCTGATACCTTTGATCTTCATGAGTTTTCCAAAGTAGAAAAATGTTTGATGTCATGCTTGAATGAATTGCGTGCCATGATGTGTCAACATTTGAATGACTGCTATATTTGTTGCCATATCGTGAAGGGGGGCGCTAACAGACCTGAAAAAGGGCTTCTATGGGCCAGGAAAATCAGCCTTTAAAAATGCTTGAAATGAGCCTCTATGAGCCATAGATACGGGCCTCTTGGGCCATGAATACTGACCTCTGTGGGCCAAAGATGCGGGCCTCTTGGGCCATTACTACTGACTTCTATGGGCCAAAGATATGGAGCCTTTATGGGCTTGATAAGTTGATCAACATGGATCAAAGAAGAGGAGCCTCTATGGGCTGGAAAATGGTGCCCTCTAATGGGCATGAGCCTAATATTGGGCTTAGGCTGAAAAGGGCCGCTATGGGCGTGGTGAGTTGACACACTCAATTTTATTTATTTATATTTTCACCCATCAATTATCATCACTATGGGGTCGAATGGTGAAGAAAGCTTTCATTGATGGTGAAGCAAACAATTGAAGTGGATGGAGACTTCTTACGTCAAAGGAGAGCAGGCGGCAACACAAAGGTGACTTATGACAGTAGCAACAATGAATTTGAATGCGACAGAGATCAACAGAGGGCCCTGGTTCCGTAAGTCTAAATCTAGACCTCGTGTATCTCATCTGTCAAATAGGCAAACAACGGAAAAGGATCAAATTCTGGAGAGAGTCTGAAGCAGACAAATAGCTATCTTGAAGCAAATATCTAATGGAAGAGACAGCCTCTTCGAACATTTGTTTCTTTCCGAGCTGTTTGTGCAAATCCTACAATCGTAGAGAGTCCTCAGATGCCATTTGCTTTCAAACTTGATATCTCGATAACTTATCTGAAATCCCAAACCAACTCCTCTTGACAAGAACAAAGATTGAGAGAAGAAAAATAAAGCTCTCTTACAAACCTACATCGGTTTCCATCTTTATGATGAAAAAAAATAGATATTTGATGATAAGAGCAAAAGGAAGAATGGACCAGTCCAAGATGGAGTTCCTTGCGTCATACCTCCATTTCCCATTAAATTGGCTGACCTTTGGTGGATCTTGAAGTGTTGGAAAGGTACCAAGATCACGACATTCCATAAATCAAACAGGCAAGGTTCATACTTGATGCAAACATAAGTTTCACTGCCCAAATAGACGGCCAGCAAACAATGCCTAAGGCCACAACAGATTCATCCATGCCCTGCATTTCTATTAACTTGGTGATTGTGCATGGTTAGAATATTCTGTAAAAGGCAATGGGAGGTAAGAGGTGATCGTGAGAGAGATGAGGTTACATGCAGACTTGGACGGGTAACATTGCGGCTACCTTTAATGATAAAAGAAATGCGTCACTGAAACAAAAATCCAGGCCGATGGGCGGCGGCTTGCCACCCGCCAGAACGGCTATTCAACAATAGAGATACCAAATCTAACAAGACGAAAGCAGGGGCTGATCGACCCGCTCTAATACCATGATAGGAAAGAGATTTATTGTGAATTCTTGGATGATTTACAATGATCTCAAATAGGGTTTATGTGGAGATTATATTGACCTCAAGATAGAAAATTAATCTAATCAAATCCTAGTCAAATCTATTATAGCCTTGATTGATGCCAATCTAATATTGTGATGAGATACACTTGAATGATTGAGTGTATCTCATTCACCTTATTACAATATTGGGTATAACTTTATTTACATACAAATATTTTAAGTAAATAAAAGAAAATTAAAAGAATCCATGAATGTGATCTAGTTCATCTCAAAAGTAGATTTTTAAAAAAATTTAGTTGAATTTTGTTGGTGGGTTGATTTTTTTTTCTTCACGCTGAGTGAAAACCACTCACGAAATGACTTTCTTGTGTTTTATCTCTGCATGAGATATTGGCATTATCATAAATACATTTAGGTTGATTCATAATTGCTTTGGACTTCTGCATTAGAATTCTACATATTCCCTCCTCATTCTGAAGCAATTATAGGAGTTGTGGACTCTCAAACATGGATGATTGGGAGCTATCCAGTTTCGTGTCTTCCATTCTTTTGATTTTTAGTCTGTTCTTGTGAGAACCAATGGTTCCTTTTATCCTGATCATTTTTAATATTTACTATCATTCTTTTGTAAAGATTTGACCTTCCTCCGAGTAAATAGGTTTGTGAAAATTGAGGAGGTTTTGTGGTATAAAAAATTTTCTTTCTTTCCCCATGATCCTTAAATTTAAGCTAATACCTAAAATGCTATGTTTTCCTTTGTATTGTTGCAGTTATCATTGGATAAGGCGAATAGGAAGGCCTGCTTCAAGGAAGACTGCTCCTATAGTTGTATCAAATCATGTATCATACGTTGATCCCATTTTCTTTTTCTATGAACTATTTCCAACCATTGTTGCTTCTGAGTCCCACGATACCATACCCTTGGTTGGAACAATTATCAGAGCAATGCAGGTAATTGTATGCCTCTACATAGTATATCAAGCTTTTCTGTACATTGGATTAAGAATATTGCTGTAATGTGCCTAACGTCTGAATCATGGTTTCCCTCTTTGTATATATTCTTAGGTTATATATGTTAATAGGTTCTCAGCACCATCAAGGAAGCATGCTGTTAGTGAAATAAAGGTAGAAAGGCTCTACAGCTAAAATGAACTATTCTCTAGTTTGGCTTCCATTGAACTTGTCTTTTTCTGTTCAATTGTTGTAAATAGTTCCAGAAATCCAGTTTATGTTGAGTTTATAATGTGGAATCATTTCCAGACCTTTTTTTTAACTGTGTTCTGTACTTCAAATCTAATGACTCATGAGATGTTTAGGATTCTCTGCTAGTTGTATTTAGTACTGTGAATTGATAATTGATTGAATATGGCCACTGGCTGGATACAATACATGAATCAAATGCCATGCTAAACCTCTTTCCTAGTATTCTTTCTTCTCAAGTAGTGTAAGTAAAGATTACAAGGAAAATCTTGGCCTCCTTTCGCCCGTATACTCAAAATCTCAAAAACATCAAGATGTCACATCTTCAAATTCAGATTGCCAATTTCAAATATATTTTTATGGAGCAATTCAAGCCAGTAAACTTGCAAATATGTTTTTGTCTGTAATTTGCTCAGTGCTACATGTAATCCATTTTACCTCTTAGGTAACTCAGAACTCTGGTCAGAGCACTCCACTGCCCTTTCCGAAGTTTTGCACCAAATGCCACCTGCATAATTGTGCGTAGTTTGGCTTAGCATCTTGTGAAAAATCTTTTGAACTATATTGATTCTATATTGGGAACAGTTAATTTGGAAAAATTGTGGTTAAGCTGAAGTGGTGTACATAGAAAGGGGTATTCTCTATCATAGTTCTTTTGTATTTTATTGGCCGTACAGTACAATTTTCTCTCATCATTTATAAAAGTAGTGGTTAATGACACTGTTGCTCTTTTTTGTAAGGTCATTAATTTTTCATTGATTATGATTGTAATAAGATCCGTGTACTATTTTTCTCAATGTAGTGTTTGAAATAAAGATTGCCTAGTTGATCAGCTTAGAAATTACAGGAACATCTGAGAGTTGAGTAAATAAGATTTCTCAACTTATTTATTTTGATCTGTACTTCTGCAATTAGTTCCATTGCATAATTTATTTTGTTTTCCCCTTATTGTTTCTAAAGTAGGAGAACATGCTTACCTTATTATGGTAATTATTGCATATTCTTGAGATCAATTCTAAGGAGAAACTCTTTAAAACTACTAATAGAAGAATTGATATCTTGCATGTATTGTCATGAATCTCTACGTGTTTGCTATATGAAACAAAATTGAAAGGAATAAATATTATCAATTTATAAGCTCTTTGATACAGAATTTTCTTTCAAGGATCTAAATATAGAGAAAGGCTTCATGCGCTAGCTTTCCTCGAGTACTGTTGTTTCCTGAGGGAACCACGACTAATGGAAGGGTCCTTATATCTTTCCAACTTGGTGCATTCACTCCTGGTTATCCAATCCAGCCTGTAATTGTTCGCTATCCCCATTTGCACTTCGACCAATCTTGGTATGACTCATATCTTATGTGGACATTTCTCTCAGTGATGTTTCTAATAAAATCTTACTTGCCTGCTTCATGTTACTTGCCATTTTGTTTAGGGGACATATTTCGTTGGCAAAGCTCATGTTCAGAATGTTTACACAGTTTCACAATTTCATGGAGGTATATTCTTACACATGGTTCTTTTTATATTATTGACTTGTCGAGTTATTGTCCATGGCTTCACCTCAGTTATTTTTCTTTCTTTATAAAGTGTATGCTTGAAATAGATGTATTTCACAATTTCATAAAGGTACATTCTTTTATTACATATGTAGCCTTTTCTAAATTATTTTTTGCTTTTTATTTATTTTCTTTATAAAATTCAGGGGTATTTGTACCGATACCACTTGGTTTTGATGTATCTCTATATTTTTCTATTTTTTTGTATTCCATTTATGGCCCTTCATTATTCAAATTCTCTTGAAGTATCCCCAGTCATGCTGAAATATTGACATCAGCTACTTTAATTGCATTAAGTAACCTTGTCCTTCCTTTCCCTAACTTTGACTTGCCTTTTAGTTAAGTGAAATGGTTTTTTTTTTTTTATTTTTATTTTTTCCCTCTTAGTAAAAAAAAAAAGATAATATAAGAAACCACATGACAGTATACACAATAAAGTTGAAGAGTGCAAAAACCAAGTAAGAAAAAAAGTCAATTACATGAACAACAACCAGCAGCATAAACAAACTTGTATGCCTTGAACATTAACTCATCACATACTCTTGAGCATAACAGAAAATTGGTGCGGAGAATGGTCCTGTAGCGGAAAATCTTTTTTTGAGCATTTGGCGTACAGTAGACTCTCTTGTAATTAATAACCTTGGTGGAAAGAAATTATATTAATTATAAGAGAATATTATATATAAGAACCACTATATTGGTCCATCAAATTTTTTTTTTTCATAATTTCTTTTTGATGTATTGTATTTTTCATATAAGCTTCATATAAATACAAATGTATAAGGCCAGTATATGGTAATTTAAGTTTGGTAAAGTTTATTACCAATTTTTTTTTCAATTAAATTTTATCCATTTTTCAAAGAGAAGAAAAAATATCATTTATTTTGGTAAGAGAAAAATTCATTTGAATTATGTCGTGGGATTACCCTTTAATTTTTGTTAATTATTTTGAGTCCTCATGAAATGATTTTTTTTAGGTTTTTCTTTCTAAAATATCTAGAACTTTATACTATATATATGTTAATTTATTATACATAGGCAAAATATCTAAAATAATTTTATCCATTTCTCTTCCTAATACCTGAACCATCATAAAGTGTTTATAAGATTCATACAACTATGTATTAATATAGTATAAAAACCTCTCTTATAATTAATAATATAGTAGAACTTTCTTTAAAAATTATTAAATAGCAAGTATGAGAGATTATTAATTATACGCTATGGAACCAAGTTGGTTCCTCATAAATTTATTAATTAATAGAGATTATTAAGTTATAAAATATTAATTATAAGAGGGCCTACTGTATCTGAAAATTTTTCTTCCACGGTGTGACATTTCCAACAAACATCCCTTTTCCTGCAATTAGACAGAAATTGTTTCTTGAAAAATTGGGCAGAGGCTGTTTCCATTCGAACTTCATCTATGTTTTTTTTATCGGTAACCATCAGATTGTATATATGAAAAGATAATACATCAAGAGGGAAAAAAGACCAAAGAGTTTGCTGAGTACTAAACCGAAGAAGAGAGGAACATAAGAAAATACAAACTATCTACTATAGAAGGGGCCCCATAAGTACCCTGGGGGCCTTCAATAGTAGATCAGGTTATTAGTCTCTCTCTCTCTCTCTGACAGAACTTCCAGCCATTTCCTTTGGCAATTTCGGCAAATCAAGGCAACCAGTCTCTCTCTCTCTCTGCAATTCTATTTGCAGAGACAATAGAAAAGCAGGTGTCACTCTTGTTGCAACGTTGATTTTGTGTTTGAAATGGATTTTATGTCCAAAAATTTACCAGAGTGTTTTCCAATAGACAATTTTTATTTATTTTTTATTGCAGGAATCTCTTTTATCCCAACGGTTTGTGACGAAACAAAATGGAGCCCTTTGGCAGGAAAAAAGATATATCTTCTTTGTAAATGAAAAGTTTAACAAAACCTTGATTTTCACATTTTTTGTTTATTTGTTTTCAAAACATACAGACATGGTGAGCGGTGAAAACAAGAAAACAGATTCCAAATTCATAATATTTGGAGATGTTGTAGCTGAAAAATCTAGTCATGGTTTGGATATTGGAAAATTTTGATTTTTAGGAATCAGCAATAGGTTTTGCCTTATTCTCACAAATGTTGACCGTCTGTAATGCAACCATACAATCTGTGCTTTGGGATACAGAAGACCAGGAGAGGTAACACCTTCCCTTTTCACAGGCGGCAGTGGAGCAAAATAATAACTGGTCAATCCTCATTCCTCACCAATGCTTTCAGGAGACTGAGTTTCACCAACAAAGAATGAGAATTCTCCAAGATGCAATGTTTCAGAATCCAAAACAAGAAAAACATACAAATTAGGAGCAAAAAAGACATTCTCTGATCATCCTCCACCCACTATCATGAATTCATCTCCTAACTCTAATGGAAACCATCAGTGATCTCCACTCTTGAGCAATGTCCCTCTGCGTTGTTGGTTGGTTGATTTTCTTTGTTGCTCCGCAATCCTAGATCATGAAGTCATCTGACTCTTTGTTATAACCTTTGTGAGAGAGGGGAGTGTGTTGGCTATGAAAGTGAAACAAAAGGGTCAAGTTTTCATTTTTTCCCCCCTTTTTTTTCGTTCATCTCTTCTTTTAACACATGGCATCAAGGTATAATGGTCTTTTCACAGGGCTATAGGCTTCTTTGTGATAGAGTTTCTTAACATTTTCTCCAGCATTTCGAGTTTTCCTGCATCTGGCCCCAGGGTTAATAGCTGTCTTTCCACTTTTCCATCTCAACATCCCCATCTCAGCTGTACTCATTCTTTAAACACGTTTCTTGATTGCAGAACACATATGTTGCACAGACACGGACACCGGTATCGGACTCGGATATAAGGTTGTCAGACACGGCGGCCCACTCTCAACATAAAATCTGTAGATCTAGGAGGTGGATACAGATTCCATATGTTATGAAGTGGAGATTGAGTTTCAGATTCATCACATAAAATTCCAGAGTGATTTTTGACCCAAACAATTCTGCCTTCAATTGATCTTTGGGGAATAATCCTCTCTCAGTCTCTGTTAGAACTTAATTTAATCCAAATTAATGGACATAAAATCAAGAGTAAAAATAATATACTTGCAAGTGCACAAGTGACACAGTTGATGTATCTGGTGAGCACAAGGTTGAATCCACAGGGATTGACTATTTTGCAACAAGAATTAATTAAACGAAATCTAGAGAGAAGAGAGATTTAAAATTGGTTTCCACTCAATGAGAATGAAACAAAAATCACTGATAACTGTAAAGCAATGAAAAAGAGGTCTAAGGCTTCAGGAAAATCCACCTATCCCTCCTTATGCTTAGATTTGGATGAAAACACATCTAGAATTAAATAAAGATTTAATCTAGATGGAAAATTATACGATAAAACCACTGACCATTAAATTCAATTGAATAATTAGAGAAATTTGAATAGTTCTTTGTATCTAACTCATAGGGGATCCAAGCATTCCATATATCAATAGATCATATGAAATCAAAGAGCATATAGAGAAAAACAATTAACCAAAATAAGAACTATTCAATTAAAATTAATGATCAAACCATCCACATCATCCACATAAATCGGAAAAAGGTTTCAAATCCCTAATCTTAGAAAGGTGTTTAGCCCATCATGATTGGAGTTGTCATCCTCCTTAATGGTGTTCCAAACATTACAATGAAATAACTCAAAAAAAACTAAAAGAAGAAGAGAGAAAAGAGAATGAGAAAAGATCAGAGAGCCCCCAAAAGTTTCTCCTTTTAGGTTTATATAGACTAAAGGGAAGAAGAGAAGGGAAAAAAAAAGCAAAAGAGAAACTTCTAATTCCAAAATTCTAACCAAAATTGCACTTCCCTCAACTTGACGACATGTTTTGACTCCTTTAACGTCCGAATTAGGAGATCTTCGTGAAATACAATTTTGTTCCCCTTTAAGTCTTCTTTCCAAAACATCATACCTTGCCTTAATCTGAATTTTGAGTCAAAAGTTATGTCCAAATTAGTAAGTACTGTCTAGATTAGGCGGGAATCCGGGAAATCCTCATTCTTTGTTTGAGATTGGTTGCTAAATAATAGCACTCCTCTAGCCATCCACGAAATTTCTTGCTTTTCTTGTAGATTTAGTTGACCTCCATTAAACTCCTTGCTTGAATTCCAAAATCCACCCAAAATAAAGAGTTTTTGTGACCAAAATAGGCTTTCTCCTTTTTTCTGAAATAGAAACATCAATATAGCACACTTCTTCCTTCTAATTCAAGAGAGTTCCACCCTTTTTATGCCAAAATCATATTAATCCATATCTTCCTAAGATTCTCCAGCCATGTTGTAGAATCTTTCTATACTTAGTCTTGGGCTTTGCTCTTAGGCTTTGACTTGAGACTTGGCTTCTTGGACTTTTGGCTTGGGCTTTGCTCTTTGGGCTCTAGTTCCTTTAGATCTTTGAGTTGAACATGAGTTATTTGAAACTTTGGACTTCTTGAATCCCGAGAGTAGTCTGGGGTTAGGATTCCTACAAAAAATAAATACACGTAATAAGTCTCTCTTAAAAATATTTTGCATGCGGCCTTCCAAGACATATATGAATACATGCAAATGTATCATAAAAATTAAAAGAAAGAGGACAACGCAATGGTGAGAAGAGAATACACCACTTTACGTGTAAAAATGAATATATAAACTATAGAAGTATGATAATGGTTATTTAAATTGGGATAATTAAGCAAAATTAAGCACTTATCAACACCCCCCAACCAGCATTTTGCTAGTCCTCGAGCAAAAAGAATGTGAAGAAGCAATATCAAAATATCATCATTTCAATTCCATGAGACAATCAGAAAACTTTCATTATGCATGACAACCAAGAAATTTTGAAAGAATCTCAGTTCATCTCTCAGTAGCATCACCCATCTATGACAATGATTTCAACTCAGATTTAAGAGGCAGAATATAGTCAATCAATTAATCAGGATAATAACTGTAAAGCATGACTGACAATCCTCCTTCTTTTCAAAATAGATTTATCTTTTCAAAACAATTGAAGAAGAACAAAAATTATCCATAATAAACTTCTTCATGTGGCACATTCTAATCAAGGCATCAAATTTAGAATTATTAGGGCACTGGTTTTCATTATATTTCAGCCATATATTCCAGCATTCTAAATAAAGTCTAAATCACTAAGTCACCATTTAGAAAATTTTGAGTGCATGTGCAAGCTGACAAATATCCAAAGTATCGGTTTCTTTAAACAGAGTCAACTTTTTTTTTAATCACCACAGAATGGTCTGGTTGGTCTAAGGATCCGATTCAAAACTAAGCTAATCTGTCCAGGATCACGAAAGTTGTGGATATTTACCTTAATACCTCATGGGCTTTATCTGTGATATTCCAGTTTATTCGTTTTTTTACAATGACGGCTTTCACCCAACTTGTTTTAACAAGGTCATAGCAAAACAAACTGATATTTCAACATTGAGAGCACATTTTCAAATGTCCATATCCTTTTTCTTTCTTTCTTTCTTTTCCTTTTTTTTTTTTTCAAAGACCTAACAAGAGGTAGCCCTTTTCAAAGTACCTGGTCTAATTCACTGGTTTCTTTCCATGATTTCATCATAACCCAGTTCTATTTTTCTTCTTACCAGCAAACCAAGTGAACAAGATAGTCATAGTTCATCAGACTTGGTTTCTCCCTACATTCCAAACAATTATCGAGTCAACAACTACCAAATTCAACCTAGCTCCAGATATTGAGTCAGATGTGTAGTGAAAGTTCAAAAATTCAGCAATTTATAATTTTCACTAACTGAGAATTAGTAACAAAGACTTTTCATTTTAAATAGCTGGATTGAGTTTCTTAAAGATTTTCACCATGTGCCTTTATAATCCAAAATTCAATAGCTCAGTAGATAAAAGGCAAGGAAGAAATAGACAGTAACCAGGACAAAAACACAATTTTTTTTTTTTTTTGTAAAGGAGGAATGTGATGGTTTACTATTAGCAGAGATTATCCCAACAATAAAGCACAGATCGACACCCCCCAACCTAAATCGAACATTGTCCTCAATGTTTCAAATAGAGATTTATATGAAATATAACATTGAGAGATCAAAAAGAGATAGAGGGTATGAAACATCATAGAGATATGAACTAATCAATCAAAGCAAGTAAAAAAACAAAAATGCATAGTATACACAGAAGTTCTCCTCAAGTGAGAGAAATGATCAATCAAGATAAACGAGATCTTCCAGAGTTGTGGACTCAACATCTGGGGTGAAATTCTCCAAAAACGGTTTCAATCGTTGACCATTGACTTTAAAAAAACATTACCGTTTTCAGGATTCTCAATCTCGACAATTCCATAAGGGTAAACAGTTTTCACAATGAAAGGGCCGGTCCAACGAGATCGAAGCTTACTAGGAAATAGATGCAAACGAGAATTATACAAAAGAACTTTTTGAGAAGGCTCAAAAGATTTTCAAAGAATATGCTTATCATGAAAAACCTTCATTCTTTCCTTGTAAATTTTGGCACTCTCGTAAGCATCATTTCGAATTTCGTCCAACTCATCCAGTTGGAGTTTGCGAAGCGAGCCTGCTTTCTCCAAATCAAAATTGAGTGTCTTTATCGCCCAGTAAGCCTTGTGTTCCAATTCAACAGGCAAGTGACAAGCTCTTCTAAAGACAATTCTATATGGAGACATTCCAATCAGGGTTTTGAAAGTTGTACGGTAAGCCCATAGCACATCGGTTAGTCGTAATGACCAATCCTTACGATCTGGATTTACCATTTTTTGTAAAATATTTTTAATCTCCTGATTGGATATCTCCACTTGTCCACTTGTTTGTGGGTGATAAGGGGTAGAAACTTTATATGTTATCCCATATTTTTTCATCAAGGCCTCAAAAGGCCGATTACAGAAGTGCGTACCCCCATCACTGATAATAGCTCGAGATGTTCCAAACCTTGATAAAACATTTTCTTTTAAAAATCGCAAGACAGTTTTGTGGTCATTGGTTTTTTCTGAAAGAGCCTCGATCTATTTTGACACATAATCAACGGCTACTAAGATATAAAGATACCCAAAAGAAGGAGAGAATGGTCTCATGAAATTGATGCCCCAACAGTCAAAGACTTCAATAATCAAAATTGGGTTGAGAGGCATCATATTCCGACGGGAGATTCCTCCTAATTTTTGGCAACGCTCACATGCTTTGCAAAAATCATGAGTGTCCTTAAAAAGAGTGGGCCAATAAAAACCGCATTGCAGAATTTTTGCGGTAGTCTTTTTGGCTGAAAAATGACCACCACATGCTTCAGAGTGACAAAAGGAGATGACATTCAGGTGTTCAGAATCAGGCACACATTTTCTAATAATTTGATCAGAACAATATTTAAGCAGATAAGGATTATCCTAGAAAAATCTACGTATCTCGGTTAAAAATTTCCTTTTATCTTGTTGTTTCCAATGAATAGGAAGGTTACCTGTAACAAGATAATTCGCAATATCCGCAAACCAAGGTAATTGGGAGACAGCAAAAAGTTGCTCATCGGGAAACATGTCTTTGATCGGCATTGTCTCCAAGGAATCAGAGAGCACAAGACGGGATAAATGATCAGCCACTACATTTTCTACTCCTTTTTTATCTTTAATTTCTAAGTCAAATTCCTGGAGTAGAAGGATCCACCTAAGGAGTCTTGGTTTAGCATCCTTCTTAGAAAGAAGGTACTTTAAGGCTGCATGGTCAGTGAATATAATAATTCGAGATCCAATCAAGTAAGAATCACTCCCGGTTTTAAGTCAAAAGTATTTGCATTAGTGGGAAAAACCATACAAGACGGAGAACTCGTCCTTGTTGGTTGCAAATATTCACGCAAGGTCAGCATTGGTGGATTATTATGAACTTCATTATCTCCCTGATCACTTTCATGTCAGTCATAGTGTCTGATGAATAAGAATGATCAAAATCTTCAAACAAGTTATAAGACAAGTCTTCAATCTCAAAGTCTGTTCTCCTTAAGCAGCTTGTGTGATCTCGATTCCACGTGATCATACAAATGAGAGAACTCAAAGGGAAAGTCAGGGATTCAAACAAGAATGCATGCACCTCCTATAAGTCTTCTATATGAACAAGCTAGCTAAAGGGGTGACAGATGAGGCACGTATACAGAGTATACGCCGAGCTTCCCCACTAGGTTGTAAGTTGATAGTAGATGTAAGATAAGTAGGAGAATAATGAGAGTGAAGGAGTGAGTTTACCAGAAGTGAAGAAATTCCTGAACTTAGGCAAAGCAATGTCTGTTTCCAAGTAGGCAAGCAATAGATGTACCTGTTTTACACGAGCAATATCAATCCGCTTAATTACCTATCGTGGGAGGGTGCACGGAATTCCAACCTTCCACCTATGTTATATATTCCCTTCAAGCAAGTTAATTGACTTCCTACCGTGGGAGGGTGCATGGAATTCCAACCTTCCACTAAAAATAAAAATTCAGACTTTTTTTTTTTTTTCAATTAAGTTAAAAAGCAAGAAAATAGAAGTTAGAAGTTAAAAGTTAGAAGTAAGAAAGTAAAAGTTAGCAGTTAGAAGTTAGGAGCAAGAAAGTAAAAGTTAGAAGTCAGGTGCAGAAAGTAAAAGTTAGGAGTTAGAATTAGAGGGAATGGGGAATAGGAGAATTTCGTAACCCGTGTTCTCGTCACACGTTGCAATCCCCGGCAATGGCATCAAAAACTTGTTAGAACTTAATTTAATCCAAATTAATGGACATAAAATCAAGAGTAAAAATAATATACTTGCAAGTGCACAAGTGACACAGTTGATGTATCTGGTGAGCAGAAGGTCGAATCCACAGGGATTGACTATTGTACAACAAGAATTAATTAAACGAAATCTAGAGAGAAGAGAGATTTAAAATCGGTTTTCCACTCAATGAGGATGGAGCAAAAATCACTGATAACTGTAAAGTAATGAAAAAGAGGTCTAAGGCTTCAGGAAAATCCACCTATCCCCCTTCCTTATGCTTAGATTTGGATGAAAACACATCTAGAATTAAATAAAGATTTAATCTAGATGGAAAATTATACAATAAAACCACTGACCATTAAATTCAATTGAATAATTAGAGAAATTTGAATAGTTCTTTGTATCTAACTCATAGGGGATCCAAGCATTCCATATATCAATAGATCATATGAAATCAAAGAGCATATAGAAAAGAACAATTAACCAAAATAAGAACTATTCAATTAAAATTAATGATCAAACCATCCACATCATCCACATAAATCGGAAAAAGGTTTCAAATCCCTAACCTTAGAAGGTGTTTAGCCCACCATGATTGGAGTTGTCATCCTCCTTAATGGTGTTCCAAACATTACAATGAAATAACTCAAAAAAAACTAAAAGAAGAAGAGAGAAAAGAGAATGAGAAAAGATCAGAGAGCCCCCAAAAGTCTCTCCTTTTAGGTTTATATAGACTAAAGGGAAGAAGAGAAGGGAAAAAAAAAGCAAAAGAGAAACTTCTAATTCCAAAATTCTAACAAAATTGCACTTCCCTCCACTTGACGACATGTTTTGACCCCTTTAACGTCCGAATTAGGAGATCTTCGTGAAATACAATTTTGTTCCCCTTTAAGTCTTCTTTCCAAAACATCAAACCTTGCCTTAATCTGAATTTTGAGTTAAAAGTTATGTCCAAATTAGTAAGTACTGTCTAGATTAGGCGGGAATCCGGGAAATCCTCATTCTTTGTTTGGGATTGGTTGCTAAATAATAGCACTCCTCTAGTCATCCACGAAATTTCTTGTTTTTCTTGTAGATTTAGTTTACCTCCATTAAGCTCCTTGCTTGAATTCCAAAATCCACCCAAAATAAAAAGTTCTTGTGACCAAAATAGGCTTTCTCCTTTTTTTTGAAATAGAAACATCAATATAGCACACTTCTTCTTTCTAATTCAAGAGAGTTCTACCCTTTTTATACCAAAATCATATTAATCCACATCTTCCTAAGATTCTCCAGCCATGTTGTAGAATCTTTCTATACTTGGTCTTGGGCTTTGCACTTGGGCTTTGACTCTTTGACTTGAGACTTGGCTTTTTGGACTTTTGGCTTGGGCTTTGCTCTTTGGGCTCTAGCTACTTTAGATCTTTGAGTTGAACATGGGCTATTTGAAAATTTGGACTTCTTGAATCCCGAGAGTAGTCTGGGGTTAGGATTCCTACAAAAAATAAATACACGTAATAATTCTCTCTTAAAAATATTTTGCATGCGGCCTTCCGAGACATGTATGAATACATGTAAATATATCATGAAACTTAAGAGAAAGGACAACGCAATGGTGAGAAGAGAATACACCACTTTACGTGTAAAAATAAAGATATAAACTAAAGAAGTATGATAATGGTTATTTAAATTGGGATAATTAAGCAAAATTAAGCACTTATCAGTCTCTCCTAATCAGATCGAAAGGCCTTGAATACATCCACCTTGAACCGCAGATCAAGCCATGCATCCTCTTTGATTATTGACTTTGGCCATTTGATCTACAGATTTGCCGAAAACAAAGGAAATCAAGTGTGGAGTCGCCAAACCACAAATCTAGCTAGAATTGAGTATTTTGGTCGCTCCCCATGAGAATCATAACTCCCACAAAGAAATTTATGGAGAACCAGAACTCCCACAAAGAAATTTATGAATCCAGATTCCAACTATCCCGGGGCTGAACCTTGATAGCATGGTTCAAAAACCCGAATACTTGACTCGACAGTCGACACGACTCGACTTGAAAGTTAGTCTGGTCAAGTAACTCGGAAAACTCGACTCGGTCCAACTCGGAATATATATGTAATAAAGAAATCAAAATACGCTGGTTTTATAGCCTCAAACCTAAAAACTATGTTTAACAGAACTCATGGTAGGTTGTCTTTGTAGACTCAAAAAAATGATGCAAATACGGTGTGAATTTTGAGTTTAAGTTTTAAAAAATTATAAAAATATCATTCTGTAACTTGACCTAGTCTGGGAAGTCAAAAAACTGACTGAAATTCAGTCGAGTCGAGTATCTCGGTCGAGTTACTCGAGTGACTCACTGAGTTTTTGAACTATGCTTGATAGTTATATCCTCCCTCCGCTTGCAGATAATGGTTTCTCCTCATTTTGCATCTGGAAACTTTAAACCGGTGTTCAAAAACTCAAGAACTCGACTCAACTCGGAAGTTAGCAGGGTCGAGTAACTCAGAAGACTCGAAAAAACTCGACTCAGCCGACTCGGTAATATATATATATATATGTGTGTGTGTGTGTGTGTGTGTGTGTGTGTGTGCGCGCGCGCGCGCGCGCGTTTGTGTGTGTTATAAAACTCTAGATAAAAAAATAAAATAAAAATCTAATATTTCAACAAGAGTATCATCACATAACTAGCATTCATGATAGAGATTAAACAACCCCAAATTAAAGCATCACTACCACTAACAAACAAGATAAGCATCTCTAACAATTTGTGGCAATAATAATTTCATTTTTTTCAGCCAGACCAGACAAATAAATTCTTCTGGAGCCTTTTTCTCCAAGACTAGGTTATGTTATGGTTTTGTTCTTGTAAAACCCGTTGTTGATCTGTTAATAACGAACAAGGTAGGCCTACCTTGTTCCAGCCTACCTATTTGGGGTTTGTTGTAGACTATGCTATGATGGTTATGGAAGGCGGCCATTGTGTTGTGACGACTGTGAAAGAAGGGGTAATACAAGTCGTCATGATTACTTTAGTGAAGAAAATCCATTATGCATGTCCATTTAATAAGGTTCTTCACCATTTCAGATTCTAAAAAAAAAAAATTGCAGCAATGTTCCAAAAAAAAGGTGTACATTGGCACTCTCAACAAGTTCCGAAACCATAAACCCTTGAAATCGACGAAATGAGCTTATAAAAGGTTTTTGTTTTAATTTAAAAGTTGCATTTGTCCCGTTAAAGACTTGCTAGAGTCGAATCGAGTCAATAAACCGACCCAACTTGGCCTGACTCGTCCGAGTTTTCTCCAATTATTCAAAACCGAGTTTTTCAAGCGAGTTGACTCGAAACCCAGCTGAGTCAAGTTGACTCAAAACCCAGCCAAGTCGAGTTGACTCGGCCGAGTTTTGAGTCAACTCGCCAAGTTTTAGTACTATGCTTTAAACCATGCAGTAGTAGCATTTGAAATTCTTCACTACCATCTACCATAAAGAGCTGAATTTAGGGATTTAAGCTCTTGTAGTCCCAATCCACCAAAGAGATTTAGTAGCACAAACTGCTTTTTTGTTCAATTTTGGTTTTCCACAAAGAAGGCATGGAACTATTATTATCTTTTAACATTCTCACTTTAGTTTTTACCTGTTATATATATATATGTATAATTTGCCTTATTTTTCCATCATGTAATGATTAGTATATAATTCTACATCCTTTTAGCTGCAAATAATTCTTGTGCATTCTAATTAGACTTCAGCCTCGGTTATATTGAAAGACGGTTCTAATATTTAAAACCATCCATCAATGCATATGCATTTTTACTAGGAACCAGGTTTCCATGTACTAAGATGCTTAGATATTGCTTACTTCTAACCAGCCATCAGATTCCCTTATATATCATCTCCGTTTGTGGGTGAGAGGGGGGGGATGAAGCATAGTTGGCAGTCAATAGAATTCAGGCTTTTGATCAGAGGCTTGAATTACGTTTCATAAGCATCTACTAGAGATACATATATAGGGCTGTCAAAGGGACGGGCCGGGAATGGGCAGAGATCTTCCCTAGCCCAGCCCTCACAAGGCTGATGCCCAAGCTCAGCCCTTACTTGTAACAATGCAATTCAAATAAGATAACTCAAGAATTCAACAAAAATCAAAGCAAGAATTTAACAAAAGCATAACTATAATTCAAACAAAAGCAAGAATTCAATAAACCAAAGCAAAAAAACACCATTGTCCAACTTCCTAAGAAAAAAATAGAGTTATCTAGAACTAACAAAGCTCAATCAACACTTGACCAATCTACCTACAGATAAAATTAATTTTTGCATAAATATTGACATTTAACAGTATCTCAATTCTGACCAAAAACAAATCGCGTTTTAAAGCAAATAAGAAAATGAAGCCGAACCTGACATCTACGAGGCTCCCACGGCAAGAGCTTTCATGCAGGAAATGACAATTTAAAAAGAGAGGCAAAATGAGGGTCTCGTTGTGCTAAAGAACGTAGAAATCGCAGGAAAAAGTTACTGTTTTGGTAAGCTCTGCTCTTTATTACTACTTTAGTAGGCATTCAAAACCCTTTAATTTTTAAAACTCAAAAGTTAAAGAATCTGCATGTGTGATAGTGATATGTTTGGTAATAGTTAAATAAGTAAATATGATATGTTGTACATAAATGGAGGAGGCCAGGCCGGGCCAGTCTCTGCATGTTCCCCTGGCCTAACCCTCAGTTACAAGGGCCTTGGAAATCAGTGCCCAGCTCGGCCCTTCGGGCTCAAGGGTATTAAAAAGTCCTCGCTTTAGAGGGGCGGCCCCCCTCACTAGAGGGTCAGTTTGAGAGCCCAGCATATATACATACATATTGAGAGGTTGACTATTTGGTCAGAAGTATTGTTTACTGCATTACAGTTGTAGTCTCACCGTATTGGATTGGATATCAAGTACGTAGTTTTGAATGATGACATCTATTCTGGGTTTAACAGGTAGAATATCTTCCTGTTATTGCCCCTCTTGAGAACCAAAAGGAAGATGTTGTCCATTTTGCTGAGAGGGTGAGTATGTGCTGATCATCCTTTCTCCTCTTTGAGTATGTCAAGTTTTGTGATACACATGCTATTTTTAATTTTGTAAAGTGCAAAGAATGTATTTACCCATGCGTGTTAACTCAATACTGTCAGTTGCAAGTAAAGGCATTTTCTTTACAGCCAATTTAGTGTGTTTATGAAGTGAAACTTTTACAATCTCCTATTTGCACCAATCAATAGATTTTAATTGAGAAAATGGGGTGTAAAGACGAGTAGGACTATGATTACTGGAAACACAAATGGTATATGAACGCATTCAGATTTTATATGTTTCCAGTATTTCTCTAGTTAAGGAGCCATAACTGGACATTGTTAATTGATATTACATAATTGTCAGCATATTTATATTTATTCACACGCTTGATTGACATTGTTGCCTTTTTCAGTAATAAATGTACTACTTCTGGAACTTTAAGCACTCTTGAGTATGAGTATTGTAACAGTTTTCTTTAGGTAGAAATAGAATTGGTTTGTTTTACCCTTTGTGATTATTTATGCCTTACCTTATACATATGATTGTTCATCTCCTAATATTAATAGTTTCTCTTTTATGAGAGGGTCATGCATTTATTGGGTAAACTGTTGGTGCTGTTTCACTCTAGAAGGTTATCCTGGGGAGTTAAAATTTGGGTTACATTCTTAGAAAGCGGCTCTTACTCTGATTTTGTTTTCCCCATCCTATTCCTTTACAGATTGACTTTGTAATTGGCTCATGTTCCTTTTTTTTTCCATTTATATTGACATAGAAATGAAAACATTGTTATGTTGGCATCCCCTAAACTATTTCTTTTTGGTGCTACCTGATGTTGCTCTGCTACTATGGGAGGGGAGACATGAACAGCTGCAAAAGTGCACGCTCCTGGTTTCGGATGCTCCATTTTGCTGCCTAATCCACTACCATTATGATTTAGTTATATTGCAACCACATTTGTTATGCTTGCCAGCATTTAAATACATGCCCCTCGGCCCTCGCAGTGAATTAATGTTGAACTTCTACAAAATGATTGGGGCACCCTTTATTTCTATGAATGGGGCATCTCTCTAGTGAAAAGACGAACTTTCCTCTGACTACGACAAAAGGTAATTTGCGCCTTATGCATAGTGTTGCATATGCTTAGCATGGTTTGGTGCCATGCGGCATGCCTTTGGCCCTAGTGACCCATAAATTGTTATCCCGGCCTTGGTGAAGCCACATGCAAAAAAGCGACCTGATCAAGGATTCCTAGCCGTTGGATTCCAATGCTTCTCATTATGTTTTTCCTAGATGGGCTTTATGGGCCTTGTCACTAAGCCCATGATGAAGACACACTTGAATCCAATGACTAGGAATCACAATCAGTTTGATTTTTGATGTTTGTGGTTCACTAAGGGGAGGACCAATCATTTACACCACGTCACGCATAGCAATACCTGCTTGGCGCATACACTACCTGTCTTCATATGATCATGACATTCGAAGAAGAATTCTCCACCAGCATTGATTGTGGTGAAGTTGGATTTGGAAAAAGCCTGTGACTTGGTGGACCCAGACTCTAGATTATTCACTTTCTAATAAAGGGTTGGGTTTGAGAAGGAGAAAATGAATTCAAGGTTGTGTGTTCGGGTTTTCTTTTCAGTTCTAATTAATCACTTCCTGAAATATGATTAGAAGGCTTTCAAGTGGGTAAGATTAAGTGGAAGTCTCCCGTATTCAATTTGTCAATGATACCATCCTTTTCTGTTAAGGCTAATCCTTGCATGGCGCCCAACCTCAAGTATGTGCTTAAATGTTTTGAGGTGATTTCATAGTTAAAAATTAATATGAGCAAAAGTTGTATGGTGGGAGTGGATCTTGATGACTTGGAAACCTCAATTCTTGTCAACATTTTGGGTTAGGATTTTTAGCATTGGTCTATGAGGAAAATTGGTTTCACTCCCTGAGCTAACCCTAAATCCATTGAGTTGTGGGATCTGATGTTGGATTAGAAAAGAAATTACATTTTGTTTTGTGGTATAGTGATTCTTGTCAGGTCTACTCTTTCAAATTTTGTAGTCTACTTTATGTCCCTCTCCAGAGCTCCGGATAAAGTTGTCAAAGAGCGTGAACAATTCAGAGTAGTAATTTCCTGTGGCATAATGAAGAGGTTAAGGACCGTCTGGGTTGTTGGGGCTTGGGAGGTGATTTTGAGATCTGAAAAAGACATGGATTAAATATTGTAGAAAACTATGCCCTAGAAGAGAAAAATGGAAGAAACAAGATGAAAAAGAGTAGAAAAGAAGAGAAACATGTTCTTCAGAGCTGGAATAGTGAGTGTACTTGTGTACACCCACAACTTTATTTATAAAAAATATAATAAATTACAGTAATGCCCTCACGATAGTGTAAAAGCATACGACCATAAATAAAGTTTACCATGCATCATGGGCTTATAGATCTAGGCCTATTACAACACTCCCTCTCAAGCGGGGCATAGATATCTTACATTTCCAGCTTGCTAACATTTTCATGATGTCAACTTGTCGCCATTGATTTGTGATGATGTTTGCAATTGATCCTCTGTCTTGACATATAGAATTTAATGCATTGGAAGCAACCTTTTCTCGAATAAAGTGTCTCAACTTCAATGTGCTTCGTCCTGTCATACTGAACTGGATTATGAGTGTCGCGCCCCAAAATCCCACCTAAGTTAATGTGAGACTTTGCACGTGACTTAACCATCACTTTCATATCTTCCTGTCATAAAGCATTTAAGGCAATTCTAAAACATGAACCTGAAAATTTTTCTTTAAATAAATCCTGATCAAGTCTAATGTCTGGAAAAAATACTAAAACATCATAATTAATTCAAATCTCACATCGTGATTCCCAATGATCAATTTAATTTAATCATAAATCTAAAATTAAGTATATTACAATGTCTTAACTCCAAATATAAATGCTAATAATCTAATTTCTATGAAATGGCCAACGGTCCAAATTCCATTCGCCATCGGGGTAATCACCTGCTGGCTCTTCCTCTTCGTCCTTGTACTCTTCCTCTTCCCAAGGTCCTGGGCACAAATATCAAATCTAGCACCTGCCAACAACAACAGTCATCGACTGAGTAACAAGTTACGTCGCGTATATATAAACTCCTAGCTAACAATATAACAACATTTAATATAAAACATAATTTAAAATTCAACATGACATGTAAACATATAAACAATTCAGAGTACGGAAGCATAATTCAATTTCTCAATTCTTATGCGTGCTCACTTGTACTTGTTTCTCCTATTTATCTTACTGGTCTTTCTTGTTCGTGAATGTATCCAGCAACATGCAAAGTGTAATAACTTAAAATAACTCTACCCCATATATTGGGTAAATATTAACATATACCCTACTTTCCGAGGTACCACACAGTTTATACATTATCCGGTGCATACGGCTTGTCTATACATTATCCGGTGCATACGGCTTGTCTATACATTATCCAGTGTATATGGCTTATCTACACATTATCCGGTGTATATGGCTTGTCTACACATTAACCGGTGTATACGGCTTGTCTACACATTAACCGGTGTATACGGCTTGTCTACACATTAACCGGTGTATACGGCTTGTCTACACATTAACCGGTGTATACGGCTTGTCTTGCCTTGATCTTAGGCTTGTGGGTACTCGATCAGTGCAAAACTCAATCATACAGTCATGTTCGTGTTCTTATATACTTGCATAATACTTGTTATCTTGCTTATTGTCATGCTTGTACATATTTAATTTCGTGAATGAGTGTGTGAAATAATGATGAGTGTCAATCATACACCAGTTTAAAACATGCAGAATTTCTCTTAGTTGATCTATATAAAAAGATATCTATTATGTTTTCAACAATAAAGTAAGGAACAATTTTATTTATTATGCTTCAATTTTCAATGCATGGTTTAATAAAATTAATCTCACAAAACCCTAGTTTCATAACACATCATAATTTCAAAGCAAACTCATAATCATTCCATCAAATCCAATTATCATCCCTTCCTCCATTCTCCATCATACATACACCACAAATTCATTCCCTTTCCCCTTGTTGATATGAATAATAAAATCACAAGAACATCTTTAACATCATCAATATCTTTTACAATAGAAATCATAACATCTCTAACCTCATAACCATTTTCTATAATAAAATTACAATGAAACATTCTTAAAACATCATATCTACCTATTATAAGAAATTCATAATTAAAACATTCTCTAAACATCATATATATCTTCCATAAGAGATTGAAACATCATAAGCTTGTTTAATCTTGTTTGTTCTTGGTTGAAATTCATCACTTTCATAATGTTTATATCAAAATCACCATATTGGTAGGAAGGAATTTATATTAACCTCTCCCGATCGCTTCCCTAGGATCAAGCGCTTGCGAATGGGATTGATCTAAGCCTTTTCACCATTTTTTCTTGCAAAACCTTTGATCTCTCCTCTTGAATCTTTCAAAATCCCCTTCTCTCTCTCTTTTAAGTTTAGAAAGCTTTAGAAACCCTTAGAAACTCTCAACCTACGATTATAAGGAGTATTTATAGTGTTGGGAGCCCTAGGGACTCCAAAAATCGAAAAATTGCGCAAAAAGAGGCCAAAACGGCGTTGTTGGCGATCGATCGCCGCCGCTGTTGGGCGATCGATCGGCTGGAGCGCCAATCACCTTTTTTTTTTTTTTTAAAGTCTTGCCACATTTTGTCTATCTTTCTTTTCATGAAATTTAACTCCAAAAATGTCTTAAATTACGTAATTTCTATGGGTTTCAAAATCAATGCATTTTGCATAACATTTATGAGTTTGATTACATTAAATTTTTTAAACACGGTTTCCATAAAATTTAATAGTCATCACGAATATCAAGAATAATAAATTCGGGGTTCTACAATGAGCAATACTAACAGTTGCTCAGTTATCACAATACATCTCCATCTCTGACTAGACTAGAAACCCAAGCTCTATCATAAGGATCTTGATCCATATTAACTCACAAGCTCCAAGTGCAATTTCCCTGTATTCTGCGTCAGCATTGGATCGTGTAACAACTGCCAATTTCTTGCTTCTCCATATAAAGTTCCCCTCCCACCAACACGGGTGCAATAGCCCCGACATGGATCTCCTGACTATGATTGAACATGCCTAATCTGCATTTGTATAGCTGTCAACTTGTAGGTGGACCATTCTTATTGTAAAGCAACCCTCTTCAATGTGAAGACACTAGAAAGAGGTAGAGAATAGAGAAAGAGAAGAAAGTAATTAGGGTTAGAGAGCATTAATGATTCATGTCTCTCATTTCCTTTATATATTATTACTAAAGAAGAGAATTACACTTTTACCCTCATGTGTGTTACGCGTATTAGACACGATACGCATAATACACACAATATAGCTAATAATATGAAATACCCTTGTCAACACTCCCCCTCAAGATGGTGCATTGATATATATCATGCCCATCTTGCCTAACATTTCAAATAGTCGAGCATTGCTACGGCCTTGGTAAGAACATCAGCTAGTTGATCATTAGTCTTCATATACAGAGTGCACACTTCACCTCGAATGATACGTTCCCTGATAAAGTGACGATCTATCTCAATGTGTTTGGTTCAATCGTGTAACACTGGGTTATGACTTATGAGTTATATTGATTGTTGCCTTGTTGTCACAATATAAACTCATAAGTCCTTCAACTAGAAATCTCAACTTCTGAATGAGGATCTTTAGCCACAGTAACTCACATAAATCATGCGTCATCGCTCGAAACTTTGCTTCTGCACTTGAGCAAGCAACCACTGCTTGTTTTTTGCTACACCATGTGATCAAATTACCTCCAACAAATGTACAGTAACCAGATGTAGATTTTTGTCATCTTTAGCACCTGCCCAATCTGCATCTGTATAGACCTCAATTCGCATATGTCTATGTTTTTTGAATAAGAGTCCTCTACCTAGAGATGACTTGAGATACCTCAAAATCTTGTATGCTTCTTCTAAGTGTGTGGACTTGAGTGCATGCATAAACCTGCTCACTATACTCACAACATAGGCAATATCAGGCATCGTGAAAGAGATAGATTAGCCGCCCCACTAATCGTTGAAAACTACCAACATCTTGCAAAGGAACTCCATTTATCTCATCCACTTTGTGATTCTATTCAATTGGGGTGTCAGTTGGTTTGGTCCCAAGCTTTCCAGTTTCCTGTAAGAGATCTAAGATATACTTTTTTTGGGATATAAATATGTCATCGCAAGATCTAGCAACCTCTATTCCCAAGAAGTACGTAAGAAAACCTAGATCCTTGATCTCAAACTCACTTGCTAGATACTTCTTCAGTTGTTCGATCCCTGTCATATTGTTTCCTGTGACAACTATATCATCTACTTACACGATTAGGATTGTAGTGTCATCCTTGGTGTGCCTGACAAATAATGTATGATCAGCCTGACTTTGTGAGTATCCCATTCTCTTTACAACAGCATTGAACCTTTTAAACTAGGCTCTAGGAGATTTCTTTAAGCCATATAACGTCATCTTCAACTTGCACACCTTCTTTTCACTTCCTTCAAGGTGAAATCCTTGAGGATGTCACATATAAACTTCTTCTTTCAGAGTACCATGAAGAAAAGCATTTTTGACATCAAGTTGGTAAAGTGGTCACGAATGATTTGCTGCCAATAATAAGATTACACGAATTGAATTCATCTTTGCTATTGTGGCAAATGTCACCTGGTAGTCAATTCCATAAGTTTTGAGTGTAGCCTTTGGCTACTAACCTTGCCTTATACCTTTTTCAACTGCTTTGCATTTGACTGTGAACATCTATTTACACCCCAAAGAGTTTTTCCTTGAGGAAGATCTACCATCTCCCAAGTATTATTTTTATCTAGCGCATTCATCTCTTCTACCATTGCTTCTCTCCACATTGCTTGGTTTAAAGCATCGGTGACAGAAGATGGAATGGAAATGGATGACAGTGAAGACACAAACGACTTGTAAGATAGAGACAACACTTTGTAGGATACAAACAAAGTTAGCAATAGGATGTTGAGT
This sequence comes from Tetracentron sinense, assembly GCA_015143295.1. Taxonomy (NCBI): domain Eukaryota; kingdom Viridiplantae; phylum Streptophyta; class Magnoliopsida; order Trochodendrales; family Trochodendraceae; genus Tetracentron; species Tetracentron sinense. The sequence continues at coordinate 9,947,014 of CM026571.1, read as the reverse complement.
ACAAGACCTCTTACATTTCTTGAGAGCAATAGGAATCATAGATTCATCAATAGACACTGGAGGCAAAGAAGTACTTACAAGAAGGATTTTACCTAGATCATCTGAGGAGATGATTTGGTTTGAGTCCGTGTTTGCTTTCGTCCTTCTTTAGTAGACTTGAATCTCCCCCTGTTTTCTAACATTCTCCTCTTGAGCAACAGTAACAGAGTCATCAAGGGCCAATGATGAGGGAGGTAGAACTGGAATTGGCAATGGAATCCTTCTCCCTTCACACTCACTCTCCCCCTAAAAGAGAAAAGATTGAAATAGAAGGGAACAAACTCAAAGAATGTAACATCCATACAGACATTTTTTTCGAGAATGAGGATGATAACATTTGTATCCCTTATGATGAGAGGAATACCTAAGGAAGATACACTTAAGAGCCTTGGGGTCCAACTTAGTTCTCTTGGGGCCCAAGATATGCACATAATAAACACAACCAAATATTTTGGGGGGAATCAGAAATAGTGGACTCTTAGGTTTTAAGAGCCGAAAGTGCAAAACACAAGAGAATAATCGATTAATAAGAAATACAGTAGTTAGGACAGCTTCAACCCAAAAAAACTTTGAAACATTACTCTGTAATAGGAGAGCGCGAGTTACCTCCAACTGATGATGATTTTTTCTTTTAGCAACACCGTTCTGATGAGGGGTGTACGAATAAAAGTACTATTATTCTATCCCATTTGTAGTCAAATATTCGGTCAACCCCCCACATATATACTCTCCCCCTTTATCAGATCGAAGAATTTTGATCATTTTGTCAAATTGTGTCTGAATTAACATACGGAATTGTTTGAAAATAGTAGAGACCTCATCTTTTGATTTCAGGAGATAAATCCATGTATATTTAGAATATTCATCAACAAAACTCACAAAATATCGATAACCAGAGATAGAGGTAACAGGTGATGGTCCCCAAACATAGACTACATAGTATGAATGATATCAAACACAGTGGAACTTCAATTAATACCAGGAAAAAAAGAAGCACAATGATGCTTTGCAAGTTCACACACTTCACAATGAAGATCAGACATAGAGAGAAACAAATAAGTTTGGAAACATAATCTTTAAGTACTGAAAGGAAACATGACTAAGACAGGCAAGCCAACACGGGACACGCTCTTTATTGACACTACTACTACTTACTACTATTATAAGACTGAAATGCTCAAGGAACAGTGGAGTTGCATCCAACAAATAGAGGCCAACAGCTTCACGGCCCGTACCAATCATCGTCCTCGTTACCAAATCTTGAAAAACACAATAAAAAGGAAAGAAAGTGACACTACAATTCAAATTTTTGGTAAGAGAACTAAAAAATAGAAAATTTGCTGCAAAATCAGGAACATGAAGAACAAAGGCTAAAGACAAGTGAGAAGGAATATTAACATCTCCCTTTCTAGCAACAGAAGAGAGAGTTTCATTTGCAATTTGAACTTTATCTCTACCAAAACAAACAAAATAAGTAGAAAACAAAGATGGCATACCAATCATATGCTTAGAAGCACCAGAGTCAATTATCCAGGGGGGACTTGAAGAATAGACACATGGTGAGCAGAACCAACGATACCTGATTGAGCAAAGGTAGAGGTAAAGGTAGAGGTAGCAGATAGGCCATCTAGCTGTGCCATGAAGTGTCGAATGTTCTCTATTTTGTCCTTAGAGATAAAGATCATATCCTTGTAGAAATTTTTTTTTTTCGAGGTTTCTTGAGGTGCTCGAGTAGCTGAAGGAGGAGAAAGGATCGAACTAGATGCATCTCTTGTAGAGGCATTCTGAGCAGTGGAAGAACCTTGCCTATTGAACTTCTGTGGTTGACTAACCAAATCCCAACAGTTTTCCTTCGTGTGTCTCCTTCGGCCACAATAATCACACTTTAACTTATCACGGTCTTCAGGACGAACATAGTTCCTTTGCGGTTGTCTGGGCCCATTTCTATTACCCCTTTGTCCCACTGTGAAAAAAGCTAGTGCTCATTACCCACAATAGGTATCATGGCAGTCCTCCTGCTTGCTTCACTCTGAACATAAGCATAAACATGATTCAGGGATGGTAACTTATCCTTCCCAAGTAACTATACCTTTGTCAGCTCGAAATTCAGATTCAGTCCTGCAAGAAACTCAAAAATTCTAGTTTACTCGACCTGTTTCTTGTAAAGAGCTCCGTCCCTAGAGCATAAAACTTAAAAAATCTGGTAGTGATCTAACTCTTTCCACATACTGCGAAGATGGGTAAAATACTCTGCCAAAGACTTATCACCCTATCGAAAATGAGCAACTTCCTGACTTAGCTAATAGACACGAGCAATATTCTCTGTCTGAGAATAAGTCTGAGCTACAAAATCCCAAATCCCCTTTGCAGTGTGTGAAGAAATAAAAACCCCCTACTAATTTGTGGTTGTATGGAGTGAAATAACCATGACATAATAGTCAAGTTTTCAGACTCCCATTGCTCATACCCTGGAGCATCTTCCTTAGGTTCACAAATTTTTCCATTAATATATCCCAACTTCCTCCGGCTTCCGATAAACATTTTTGCCGATTGAGACCATTCAAGATAATTTTGCCCATCCAATTTGACTATAGTAATCTGAAAATTAGGATTCTCTATTGGAGTATTACTCATATTGGAAGCCCGAGGAGGTGGGAGGTGGCTTAGAAACATCCGATTTTTCTAAAGTCGACATCGTCTTAGAAAAACACGGAATAATATCCAACACTTCAAATGAATACTTTCCTTATAAATCTGACCAACTAGGTCAATAACAGAAAATTTCAGCACAAAAACAGCAATAGGAGGAAACCCTTCAATGCCTCGTACAAAGGTAAAATAGGGTCGCTTTTACACGAAAGCAACCTACAAAAATACTTTAGGGTTCTCAAAATCGGCCTCTTCAACCTTCACAAACTTCAATCACTTTTTTTTTTTTGGTTCAATGGGTGGGAAGACCCACAAACTAAATACAGAGCCAAGGGGTAGTAACCCCATTACATCATTTCTGAGAAATGTTAAGACACCAGGGAGTGGGGATTGAAAAAGGGTAACACCAGGAGACCCAGAGTGGCTAAAGTTAGCAATCCAATCTGCTGCTTGGTTTCCCTCCCAAAAAGCATGCTCAAATTTGCACTCCCAAGATTTTTCTAGGAGCTCTTTACAAGCTTTAATGAGGGATCCATGGGGGTTAGAACTATCCAGATCTTTAGTTACAAGAGTCACCACTGCACTAGAGTCAGTCTCAACAATAACTCGTCTATAGCCTTCGGACCAAGGCAGCGTTAACCCATGGTAGAGCGCCCAAAGTTCAGCCACAGTGACAAAGCAAATGCCAATATTGTTCCCAAAACCAATCAACCACCTACCATCATCTCCACGAATCAGGCCACCCCTAGAGAGAGGCCTCTCCTAGATTTCCTCTGGAACTTCCATCTGTGTTAAGTTTCACCCATCCCATTAGAGGGGGAGTCCAAGAGACAAAACGTAGTTGTTTCAAATGACTAAAGTTTTCTACCTTCAGGACTTCCTCGGACTCACGGGTTTGGAACAAGATGTAATCTATAGGATCATTAGGCCTGACAAAAGTATGATCAAATATAGATTTATTGCACCAAGTCCATAACGCCCAAATAGCTTGCCCAAAGATAGCTTGCCAAGATAGATTCTCATAAAAGGTCTAAGCCCCACAACTTAGATTCACATCCTTCCAATCCTTTAGACATCTTCAATCACTTTTACCAAGCATTTTACAACACTTTTATTCATAAGAAAATGAACCAAACCCTCAAAAACACAGAATAAACAACAAATATGGTCTGAAAAATTGATCACTGGAGCTTTAATATAGGTCCAAACGATCCACTACCACCTCCATTAGATCAAGAATAAAAAAATGAAGAATCCACTTGAGATCAAATTCAAAAAAATATCTCTATACGAATCTGGTGGCTAGAAAACATTAATCTAAATTTTTTTCTGTTCCCATAAAAAGTGTCATAACTTTCTCAAAACAACTCCAAATCACATGAAATTTGATTTTAAAATCAAGACCTATCATAACACACCTTTACAATTGAGATCCGATGACCGTCAGTGCGTCAGATGATGTCAGTTCGTACGAACGCTGACGCCATCCGACATCAGAATTTCCCTCTTTTTTGTTATCTTTTGTGTTCTTTATTGATCCCTTAGATCAATAGGCTTTGATCTCAAGTAGAAAGAGGTAGAGAATAAAGAAAGAGAAGAGAAAGAGAAGAAAGTGATTAGGGTTTGAGAGCATTAATGACTCACGTCTCTCATTTCCTTTATATATTATTACTAAAGAAGAGAATTACACTTTTACCCTATGTGTATTACGTGTATTAGATACAGTACGCGTAATACACACAATATAGCTAATAACATGAAATCGCATAAATACCTTTGTCAACAAAGACTAGATAACATTGTACCCTTTCAGCTACCTTAAAATGGGTAGTCTATGACTTTTGCATAAACTGAAAACATAAGCAATGTCTGGCCGCATCAAGGACAAATAAATAAGTCTTCCAACTAGTCTTTTGAACTTCTGAACATCCTCTGGATCCTGGAGGTTCTCCACCTTTATGATCAAGTTTGAAATTAGCTTCTATAGGTGTATCAACTGGCTTCACACCAAACTTTCATGTGTATTGTAGTAAGTCTAAGACATACTTCCTTTGGGAGATGAAGACCCTTTTTGGACCAAGCAACCTCATTTCCAAAGAAGTATCTTAAGGGACCCAGATCCTTGATCTCACACTCTTTAGCTAGAACCTTTTGAAGTCTCTGAATCTCTTGAGGATTGTCACTTGTCACCATAATATCGTCCCCATATTCATTTAAAAGTTGTAGTGGTACCTCACAAGTTCTTCACAAATAAGGTGTGTGATTTGCATGAATTTGAACATATCCAAATTTCTTCACTGGCCTACTAAAATTTTCAAACCATGCCCTAGTGACTACTTTAGCCCTTAGATTGTCTTTTTTAACCTACATACCTTACCTTCTTGATTTTGCCTGGTGGGAAAACCATATAAACTTCTTCCTGTAAATTCCCATGAAGAAACACATTCTTCGCATCCAACTGATGATGGACCCAAAAAAAATTGCAGCCAGTGAGAGCAACATCCTAACAGAGTTCTACTTGGCAACTGGAGCAAACGTCTCATGATAGTGAACTCCATAGGTTTTAGTAAACCCTTTAACAACCAGTCTTGCTTTGTCTATCTACTATTCCATCAACTTTTTAACTTCACCGTGTACACCCACTAGCTTCTTCTCCTTAGGAGCGTCAACAAGTTCTCAACTATTTTTTCATGAGAGCCTTCATTTCTTCTATATGGTTTCATTCCATTATGGATGTTTTAAGGCTTCTGCACACTAGAAGGAATATACACTGAAGACAACGGAAACAAAGGCTCGAAGAGGTGAAGAAAGTGGATCATAAGAAAGAAAGTGGAGAATTGGATGAACAGTTGTACAAGTGTGTTTCCCTTTGTGTAAGGCAATGGGAACATCATCATCAGGAATATTAGAAGATGAGAACTTATCAAGGGGAATAGTTTCTGGATCCACAATTATAGGATGAGAAGGTTGTTATGCTGATGTAGACTTTATCTTAAACCTCCTCGAGTGAGTTTTCAGCTCTTTGTTCTCTCACCTCTAGTAGACTCAGACTATGAAGAAGAAGGAGATGGCTGAATCACATGACGAAGATCAACAAACAATGGAAGTGGAGGGTGAGCCTCTTCATTACTACTCTCCCCCTGAAGAGGAATACTGGAGAAGAAGGGGATCACAACATGTATACTCTTTTTGAGTGGAAGAATAACCCATAAATAGATTTTGATTGACTTAGGATTCAGTTTGAAACTATTTGGACCCAAAATGTGAACAAACAGGTATACCCAAATACCTTAAGAGGAAAGCGAAAAGCAGGATGCTCAGGAAACAACAACTGATGTGGGGATTTAAGTTCCATCACCCTTAATGGCATATGATTGATAAGATATGCCGCAGTGAGCACGACTTCAAATCAGTACCTCTTCTCAACCTTCATAGCTAGCAAAAGACTTCTATAGCCTCTAGTAGATGTCTGTTCTTTCATTATGCTACTCAATTTTGATGTGGATTATAGACAATTGTTCTGATGTACAATCTCGTGTTCTTCTAGATATAACCTAAGCTATCCTCCTAAATACTCATGTCCATTTTCTGATCTTAGCACTTTGATATTCTTTTCAAACTACATCGGTACATCCTCACCATCTTATGAAAAACACAAATGATATTAAGTATCTCATCTATAATCTTCATAATATAAATCCATGTATACCAAGTGCAATCATCCACAAACAAACGAAAACCAAATATAGATAAAGTAGAGAAGGTTCAGAATACACAATATATAAAAGAAACCGACTTTTATTATTACTAAGAGGAAAAGATACTCGAACAATGTTTTGCTAGTTCACACACTTCATACTACAACTTTGCAGACTGACAGACATAAATAGACTATGAAACACAAGTTTCAATGATTGAAAGGACAAATGACAAAGCCAGTTATGCCAATGCAAAATTCGGTCTTTATTGACACTACTTGACTGGAGTGCAGCATGATCTAGTAGGTAAAGACCATCAACTTCATGCCCACTTCCAATTTGTTGTCGTGTCTCTAGATCATGAAACACACAATGTGAAGAAAAAAACTACACAACAATTTAAGGTCCTGGTCAAGCTATTAACAGACAAAATATTAGAAGAAAAATCAGGTACATGCAAAAGCAGCAAAACAGAGGATAAGTTAAGACAAGGGAAAACTCTGATGGTTCCTTTCCTTGAAATTGAGAGGGACCCATCATTAACCTTGACTTTAACATTACTGGAAGATGAGTTTTACGAAGAAAAATAAAAGATGTAGCATACATCTTGTCAAAAGCTCCTGAATCAATAATACAATTTTAACCAGGGTAAGGCTCAAAATAAACATGGTGAGTAAAAGCAAAAGCATTGATACCTGATTAGGCAAGAGATGTGAATGATGGGAAGAATGATCCAATTGAGGGAAGAGGCATCTAAGGCTCTCAAGCTCTTCCCAAGGAACTATGACAACTGTCAACATCTCTCTTGAAGAAGGTTGAGTAGGAAGAAGTGGCCTAGAAGATGTGAAACCTGTAGAAGAAGCACTATGTGCAGTTGATGAAGATCTAGGACCAGTAAATTTGTTTGGTCTTCCAACCAAATCCCACCATGTTTCCTTGGTATGCCTCGACCTCCCACAATGGTCAGACTTAAGTTTATCATTCTCTTCTAAACTCATACCTTCCTTCAGTTTGCAAGGTCATCCTCCCTTTCCCCATTTCTGAGACTGATGTTGATGCTAGGGTAGACTGCACGGAACTATTAGCAAGAGTATGCATAACAACCCGCCTACTCTCCTCACTCTGAACAAGGGCATCAACATGGCTCAAGGATGCAACTCATCCTTAATCTGAATTTTAACCATGCACAATCAAAATTTGAGTTCAACTTAATCAAGAACTCAAATATCATGTTCTGCTCCGCAAGTCTTCATCTTCACCATCAGTGGTACACATCGGCTGGAGCATCTGATAATGATTTAATTCCCCCACGTAGCATGAAGACGAGCAAAGTACTCAGTCAAGAGTTTGTCATCCTGTTTAAAATGAGCTATCTTCTTACATAACTGATAAACTTGGGCAATGTTACAGCTCAGGAATACGTCTGAGCTACTAAGTCCCAAATCTCCTTAGCTATCCTTAGAAAAAGAAATCCTCAAGAGATTTGGGGCTACATAGAATGCAGTAACCAAGACATTACTGTGAGATTTTCAGACTCCCACTCTTTCCCCGATTGTTGATAAACATCTTCGCAGACTAAGACCACTCCTAGTAATTACTATTATCCAACTTCACAGTTGTGATTCATAAACCTAGATTCTCCGGTTGAGAAATCACATAAGATGGAACTCCTAGCTTCTAGTACTTGAGGAACTTCCCTCTATACCACTGTTCACAGACATATTGTCTCTTATGGAACTAACAAATTTATGGAAAAACACCTCGGAGCCTTCAATCACCACAAGATACTTTTTCTTTGATCGGTAAAAGTAATTATATAAATAGAAAAGAAGATAAAAGAAGATTCACAAATTATGAATCTCCAAGATACAAATAGAAACTACACTAAGAAAACACAAAAAACAATAAGACCCCTCCCCAAACACGATTACGAAATGACTTCGTCAAACCCTATCTCCACCAAATCAAACTTCACGGAGACCCACTCTCGCAACAACGCATGTGTGCGAGTACTCACTCTCTCCCAAGACAACGTGGAATCCTCGAACACCCTCCTGTTCTGCTCTTTCCATAAGGACCATGAAACCACCCCTGGAATAAAGGTCCAAACGAGATCCACCGGGCTATCTAGCAAGGCTGAAAGCCAACCGGACAGCAGCGCCTGATAGGATGCGAGAAACACCCAACCAACCCCAAGTTGAGACAGCAAATACCCCCAAAGCCTCTGCGCAAATGGGCAATGAATAAGTAAATGATCAACCGATTCCTCCTCCCCCTGGCACAAATAACAACAATTAGGCAAATTCCAACCTCTCCTCCTCAAATTTATACAAAAACAGCCCCCAACACACCACACTAATCTTCATAGATCAGAAGGTTTCAAAGACATAGGATTTCACTATCCAAGCAACCCCAAAACAACTTGCGCAGTACATATGCCCTAAAGAAATCAATGTAGAATCTTCTATTCTTCACCAAATCGCATGAACTTGTTTCAAACACAAGAAATATCAAATAGACCAAACTTGATCAACAAGATCCATCCCCAAAAATAAGGATTCCTCCCATTTGATTGACTAAAAATTGATTTTTTTCCCGAAATCAATTGAGTGGGCATAATATCATAAAAAACATCTTACAATATCTTGTGTAATTGACAGAAAATCCCAAAAATAATTCTCTTACCTGAACCATTTTTAATCAGATCCGAGGGGGTCTCTACGGCCGCTGATGTCGCCTTGAGTTTGGTCCTCTTTGGTCCTTCTTGATCTCTAGTTGAGTCCTTTGTTTGATATGGCTCTAATACCAAGTAGAAATTTATGTCTTAGAAGAGATCAAATGGAAGAAACAAAATAAAGAAGAAGAGGAGAAGAGAAGAGAAACATGTTCTCTGGGGCTGGAATAATGAGTATATAGAAAGGAGGCAGATTGGTAAGAAGGCCGACCCCATACGGGGAGCGAACCGAAAAGCTCAGCTTTGCGGAGCGGACCAATCTTCTATACCGCACGGACTGCGTTGGCAAAGCCAACCTCTTCTTCCACTTGCAGACACAATTAATAAAAATAATATTGTAAATGACAGTAATGCCCTTACTAGTGTGTAAAAATATAAGACCATAATAAAGTCTACCATGCATCATGGGCTTATAGATCTAGTCCCATTACAACAAATATTGATAAGATTATGGAGACAAATTTGGCACTTTGGAGTAAGTGGTGTGGAGATTCCCTTGTGAGCATAATTGCAATTCGGATTGGTTATTAAGAGTAAATACAAGATGGATCCTACTGGGTGGGATTCCTACCCAGCTACTTATGTTAGCCTCTGTTTTCTTTGAAATTTATGTTGAACATCTTTCCGATTTTTCTCCTGTATATTAGACTTAATGTTGGGGTAGGAAACCATGAGATTTATCAAAGACTTATGGTAGGGCTGAACAACCCTTGTATCTATCTTATCCATGTCTTTGTCATTTCTGTGTTGGTTAAACCCATTCCCCTCTGGTGTGGCTTGAAATTTTGATTTTCTTAGAATCCTTAGGTTGACTAAGGTTGAGGATTTCAAAATGCGGTCTCCCAATCCTAATGACTAGTGCTTGACAAAATCCTATTCATTGAGCATCTTATGGATTATCTTGGAGGAGAGGAATAACAGGATTTTTACAGATTCCCCCACCCCTGCACGTGAAGCTCAATTGCATGGAAGCTCTTTGGGCAACCAGGGGCAGGCTGGGGTTGGTGGTGTCATCACAAGTAGTGAAGGTGGCATCATTCTCCATTTCTAGGGTCTGGTTGGTGTTGTGACTTCCAACCACGCTATGATTCTTGCTATTAAGGTTAGCCTCTTGCTCTCTAGTTTGGGTATCTCCTCTATCGTTATTGAAGAAAACTCAAAGAATGCTATCCTTTTGGGTTCCGGTCTTGATCATGCCCGTGGAAACTTGCCTATGCCATCAAGAAGATTAAGGACTTGGTGAATCAAAAGACTATTTATTTCTCTTGGGTTCCCAGATCAGATGATGAGGTGGCAGATTCTTTGGCGAAGGAAGGAGTCTTGATAACTGAATTGCTTTGTCAAGTCCTATCCTTGTAATTTCTCTTATACTTTTGTTTCTTTTTTCTTGTTGTTTCTAGAGCCTTGTTGGGGAGTGTGCCTCAGGGATTTCCTTTGTTTTTCAATTCCGTCTTGTATTTATCTTGTCTGTTGAATATGATTATCTGTAATCAATTCCACTGTATATATATATATATATATATTAAGCCAGATATTAGAGTTACAACGATCATAATTTGTTGGTAGCAGATGTCATAAAATATTAGAATAACAGGTATTTGGAGAGCAATATGCTGAACTGGTTTCCATCTTGTACTCCTGCATCCGAGGATGTATGCATAACTCCTCTTCTTTCTAATATGTCCACTAGATTATTATTATGCCTGTGAATGTACCTTGCAGACTAGTTATGTTATTGCAAATGCGCTCAATGTTGTACAAACTTCTCATTCCTATGGGGACTTGATGCTTCTCACCAGAGCATCACAATCAAAACAGGTAAGAGTTACCGGCTTATTATGTGTTATGCCTTTTGCGACTTATCTTGCTACTAGGTGCTTATTTCTGATCTTTCTTTGTTATTATTCCAATTATGTTATAAACAGTTGATTTAGTTCCCTGTCGACCCAATTCTGGGTCCTCCGTGATTAATGAGCCGTGAATTTAGAAACAATTGCCAGGTACCTTTTGAATGATAGAAGTACTGTAGTTGAGAGAATTGTTCGAGTATTCTATGCAGATTTTGTGGGAAGGCGCTCTCTTAAATGTTTCATGCAGATTTTCCTATAAAATGCAATGCTCTTGTAATTACTACTTCTAGTAATTGATTCATTTTCTGATTTTTAAACTGGAGTCTCTGGTGGTAAAGTATGCTCTTAGTTGGTTGTTCCGACTATGCAAAAGGATGCTTTTGTGCTCCCCATGGGGCATATATTTTGTTCACGCACCAGTAATAGTATGGCATAGTATTCATGAAAGCACCTAAAGTACCAGTAAGTATGGAGAATGAACTAATCATATTTGATTGATTGATTAGTGCACCAGCCTGATCTTGTACCAGCATCATTCCAGTCTTCAAAGCAGCCATTTTTTGTACTCCATGATTTTTGTTCTGATATCTAGCATCAAGCTTACTGCCTTGCTGTGAAGGATGGCTGTCCACAATCAATTTGTAGTTATTTGTGCTTAATTATAATTGAAGTAGATAGTATGCTCAGCAAATTGTAATAATAACTATAATAACTAAAGGTGAGGAAAGAATGTTATATGATATGTTGGTTTTAAATGGAGGCAGGTACTTCAGACGCAGTTTGGTTTCAATCAGGTGGTTGTTTACATGATACCACATAACTAGAACAGAAAAGAAAAAGGAATTATACTCACAAAACAGAGACACTGAAAGTTGCCACCCGTTCTATTTTCTCTCTTAAGTAATACCTGATAATCCTGATAATGAAATTTTAATGATTCATATCAACAGGTGCAAAAAAAATAACATCCTCAGTACAAAGTGACTAGACATATAGTATATGATTAAAACATGAAAATTTCTCACTGTTAATAAGATATGCAATTGATTTTTCAAGCTTGAGATTTAAATTTTGACCATTTTATATTCAACGTCTTCTATGTCTGTCATAGAAACAATGTTGGCATCTTGTCCACCCGTCCTCGTATATTAATCCTTATTCTTCTTCATTTTTTTGGCATCATATACACTAGTTCTTGTATATTAATCTTCTTTCTTCTTCATTGATGCCTTATCTTAATGATTGGGATTGGCAACATGAATCATGTTCCACCAATTTTATTGCATCAAGAGCTATATCTTTTGTTAGATTGAGTATTATCAAATCTTTTCTCACTAACTCCATCCACGTACTTTTCAGCCTTCTCATCATTTAAAATCCTTCAACTTTTACCAACTTACTCCCTACTAGTGCCATCATCTGTCTTATTGTACATCTTCAAACCATCTCAAACAATTATCCTTTAATTTGTCACTTATTGGAGATACTCCCAGATTCTCCTAAATGTGATCATTTTATGATCTTGTATTTCCTAGTCTTTCCACTCTTCTATCTTAGCTACACTTATGTTTTATGCAATTTCTATATTACCTATAAAAACAATCATCTTAGCTACACTCATTTTATGAATATGTTGCTTCTTTGTTGCACAACATTTCGCTCCATAAAATATGGATGGTCTTATTGCCATCTCATAAAAATTTCTTTTAGTTTGATCAAAATGAATTGGTCACATAACACTCCAAGAGCACTTTAGTCATCAATCCCTAATTCTATGTGAACATCCTCCTCAATCTCTCTCATAATCAAGCCAATATACTAAAATTGGTCACTTTGAGGTACCTCTTGGTCATCAATATACGAGAAACTCGACTTGAGTCGCCTCAAAACTCAAAGGAGACACTACTTAGCGAGTTACTCGGGTGGCTCAGTCGCAGCGAGTCGAGTTTTTCGACTCGCTAGACTTAGCGAGTCATGAAAGGCTATTTTTGTCCTTTTCATTTAAACAAAAACTAAAATCAAATGTCACATTGTTTTTGCATCTGATTTTTTTGGGACTGCAAAACCAGCCTACTTTGGGTTCTTTTAACCTAGGTTTTTCAAGTTATTTGTAGTTCGATCTTCGATAAAATGTCAAAAAATTGGTAATTGCCTAATTGGTATATATATATATTTTTTCTTTTGAGTTAGACTGAGTCAAGTTTTTATCAGGTTTTCTGATTTACTCGACCTGGCTAACTTTCGAGTCCAGTTGACTCTTTGGATTTTGAACCCTTTGCATTTCATATGTTTTGTATTAGTCTATCTTAATTTAAACCCCTTAGAATCCAAGGTATTCCTCCATAGTTCTAATTCTATAGTTATATCTCTCTAAACTCATCACCCAGTTCCATGTCATCTGTAAATAGCATACACAAAGGAAGTTCTTTTTGAATAAATGTCATCATTTCATCCATAACTACTGTGAAAAGATATAGACTAATAGCTAAGCCCCAATTTAAACCTATTGTTTTGAGGATTTTGTTTGTCTCACCACGAATTATTCTCATTGTAGTTATCGTTCCCTCATGCATATCCTTAATGATATCAATATATTTGTTCAAAACTCATTTCTTCACCATTATCCAACAAGTTAACTTTCTAGGAACTCTATCATATGCCTTATGTAGGTCAATAAAGGTCACATTTAAATTTCTTCATGAATAGCCTAAATAAGAAGATAGCCTCAATAATAAACCTCCCAGCACGAGTCCAACCTGGTTTCGGATTACCTTGTTACTTATCTTAATCTTTTGTTCCATCACTCTCTCCTGCAATCTCATAGTATGGCTCCTAAATTTGATCCCATGAATCCATGATAGTGGTGCAACTTTCTGCTTCTTTTTTCTTGTATATGGATACCAGAACACTTCTCTTCCATGCATCCGGAATTTTCTTGGTCTTCAGTATCTTATTGAAAAGCTTAGCCATCCAGGACAAACTGGTTCCTCATGCATTTTCAAACATCAACTGGACTACCATTTGGTTCCTGACCTTTTCCTATCTTCATCCTAACCATAAGTTTTCACTTTGAATACCCTAATTCTATGGAAATAATATTTTTCTCTAGTCTGCCCGTAGTTAGGATCTCTTCAACTCTTTTTTAATATCTTATATTAATAAATTAATCTGAAGTTCTGAACCCCTTTGTTGTGCCTCTCAAAACACGCTAGTCGGTGATATTGTTTCCCAATGGTTCAGTTTCAAAATTGTGTAATAGTATTTATAAGTTTTATTTCTGGTATATCTTATTGATTTCAAATGTTGCATTTATTGAAACCACTCAATTTTTCTAATTATTAGCACTGATGTGTTAACACTATTATGTCTTGCAGAAAAAGGCCTCAAGTTATATGGTGGAAATGTCTAGGGTGGAAAGTGTGAGTCTTTGTGATGAAATACCTTTATATTTAAATACTTCCATTTGTTGTAGGACATTAGAATTGAATTCATTTTTAGGCATCTGTGTATGTGGTAGAAATGGTTAGTCTTGATGTTTTGGCCTTTAGTTAAAATGGTTAATATGAATTCTTTAAAATCTTGTTTTATTATGAATAGGTATCTTGCCTAGCATCATGAGAATACAAATGGCAAGTATAGATATTGACAATACTAAAAGTTATCTAACTGGCATTCCCCCGTAAAGCAAGGCGCATGCTCTATGCGTTGAAATATTATAGAGAAATGAGCAAATGATCATGGTTTCATTTATAAGTTTACTTCAGTGACATTGGATTGACATACAGACGCACTGTGCGAAGAAATTTAAAATATTCTTCTGAAGCCATAATTTCGAATAATGTTCAAGTTGTCAAAACCAAAAAAATCAGTGTGTTGATTTTCCATACTATACTGGACTGGAGTTAATTTGAGTTGTCCTTTTGTTATCACCAAAAAAGTGTTTTGATTTTCCATACTCTACTGGACTCAAGTTGATTTGAGTCTGTTGGTTATCACCATAGATAAATAACGATGTAAAAGATCATTGAAAGATCTTTCTATATCTATCAAACCAAACAACTTTGTTGTCAAAGACTCAAAACCATCTTTGCTCCATGTGTCTTCTTTATCCCTGGACCCTGACCATGAAGGGATTTGAGCTTCATTCTAATGGTTATGAGATCTCTTACCTGGAAGATGATGGTTCTTCTATCCAGAAAAAGAAATGGGAACTACTGGAAGTGTTATATTCCATTTATCTTCTAGTTGGAGCATTCAAAACAAGTTGTAGAGGGATTTATCACTCTAAATCCACCTTTTGAGAATTCTGGCCTTCACATATGAGTTGTGGCTGGTACTACCAAATGATGCTTTGCATCATCTAATACCGACTAGCACTATTATCTTAAAATCTTGATTTTATCCATTGTTACAAATCTCGCGAGAAAACTCGAGAAAAACATTTAAAGTTTAAAACTCTGTTTTTATCACGAGATTTTTAAAATATCGCGGGAAATATAATTTTCTCATTTTATCCTGCAAATATCGGGAGATTTAGCCAATATTTTAAAAATATCGTGAGAAATACACAATGTTGTTGATTTTATGAATTTATAACTTGGTGATATTTATTACTATTCTTTGTAATTTTAATATATTTTTTAATCATAACCGAGATTTAGACGAGAAATAAGCAAAAAAAAATTCAAATTTGAAAATCTTCCGAGGAAAACTTCGGCCGATAAAAACCCGAGAACGAGATTTGTAGCATTGATTTTTCTTTCCTTCATATATACACATGGACGCTCTTATTTTAAAAAATGAATAAAACATAGTTACCAGGGCGAGAAGCGAAAACGAGAAGCAAAGCGAAAGTGAGAAGCGGGAAGCGAGACTTGAAAAAAACCTTAGGAAACGAGAAGCAAGAAATGAGATATTTGCTCTTCATTCCCATTATGTTATTTATGGGCAGCTATATCTTTGATTTTATCTTACATGAGATTTTTGTGGAAAAGTAGGTGTCTTAGGTTTCAAACCGACGATACTTGCTTAGAGTCTACACCCTAAGCTATAGATTGTGGTCTACCACATCACTTCACACATACAGCTCCCTTTGACTACTAGATGAGATGTGATGGAAGCGAGCTTCCTAGGAAGCGAGTGTGTCTAAGAAAGCAAGTTTGGAAAACGAGCTTCCCACCCTGTACATAGCTTCCCTGCAACTATGGAATAAAAATAAATGCAAAAGATATTTGTACCTCTATAACAAAATACAAATTTCCTACTCGCCTACCTATTTGCAGAATATACAAGATAAAAGAATATTCAATTATACGATTTACTTATTGACAGATTACCTGGGTATTTAGAATGTTATTTTCTTGTCAATTAAATAAAGGAGAAAATAGAAAGAGCATTATGTGCTATTCTGTAGAGTTTAAGCTACATATTTTTTAATTTTGGTCATCAAAATTAAGTATTATTCTTACATTTGTAGTTTAGTTTTGGAAACGATGGTTGGCAAGACATTTTCTCCAGTCCGGTTGGTATAAGACTCAAATGGACGTGAGGCTCCTCTTATAGGGCTACTGGGCTAGTAGCCTAGTATAGGTCTTTTGATGGTCTGTTGGACGTTGAAGTCGATTCTAGAGATAGTATTATGTGAGCGTTGGATTTTACACATTATCTTTGGAGGGTTGCACACATTGTCAACACCTAACATACATTATTAGACCTTAAAAAATTTTGCTTACAAATTACATGCCATCAAAAGTGCCAATGAGAATTTCAAGATACTGGGCAAAGAGAGTCCTTTAGGAAATCTTTTTATATGGAAGTCATAAAGATAATTGTTGATAGGTAATTCTTACAATGACCTATATGTATATATACACTTTTTTATAGGTAATAGTGACTTCATCCATCAGCTATAAGTGTTGAGTATGAATGTTTGCAACAATTTCCACAATTATCTTTGTGACTAAATTACAAACCTAGCTTGTCCAGTTTATTATACTGTATTCGTATCAGAAACTGATGTTTAAGGCCCTAGTTTTAAAATTGGTACTAAACTTGAGTTGCCTCACATATATGATCTTTGGGCAAGTTATGTTTGTTAAAAGACTCATCCAAGCATTGCAACAGTTTCAACAACTATCTGTGGGGCTAAATTTGCCCCTGCAGAGATTAACATAGAATGTCTCAGCTTAATACACTGATGTTTAAGCTCAATATTTTATGAAAACCTCATTTACCTATCTCATATATGGCCTTCAGGCAAATCGTGTTCACTAAGAGACTCATCCGAACAATAGGATAAATTCAGGGAGAATAAATTTTCAATGGAAGAGAAACAGTTAGTATCTAATGAACTGGCATCTACATAGCCTTCTGCACTGCGATAAAAATTTCATCTATTTATTTAGTTTTTATTTTTTTGCTGATAAATGATGGGATTATATTGAGAAATAGAAAAATAAGGTAAGAACCACTTTCAGTGTACAAGGATTTTCAAGACACCATCGCTAGTCAACAAATCAGCATCATCATTGCAACTCCCATGAATATGACTACAAAATCTCTTGGCCAAAACACACCCTAATATATGTTCTCAATATCTGCAAGTCTCCAAGGACCTTTATTTGCATCTTACATTCTAAGCAATGGCATTACCATAATTTCCTTCCACTGCAAAATTAGCATCAACAAAAGATTTCATTAGATTCTTGGATACCAATAGGACCAATGAGTTTGGCCCCTCTGATCTCTAGTGTTACCCCTTATATCTTGCCATCGTTTCATTCTGAGATAGTGGCACTAGATAATTGTATGTACAATGAATTTGATTTCTTCTCTTACTTTGTACAGTTATTCCACATAAGCACATTGGAAGCTGTGGAATTTCTGGAAAAATTTCTCTCCATGAATCCAGACCCCAGGTAATGTCCAAGCATTTGCTCAAGTAACTGTTTAACAATTGTTTTTCACCTTTACGTGGATAAGATCACGTCAAATCGATGTGGTTCTTAGTACCCAGGTATTTTGTTTATAGCTACACCAATCTGAGTAGTCAAGGACCCATATGTGGTTGATTTATGCTCAAAAGCTGGTAAAAACTGGAATATAAAATATCGAGTTCCTTTTTTTCTCTTATGTCTTTTTTGCATCCTCAAGGACCTCAACTGCATGTGAAGCAATGAGAATGAAACATGAATGCCTTGCTAGACACTGAAACACAAGGCTTCTTATAGATTTTGTATCGCATTTTTTTCTTATTATCTTTGTGATCATATTGGTTTTCCAACAACAGAGTTCACCCTTAGATGCTCAACAACTTACTAAAATCTTTTGGTGTATTGTAACATTCCTTGAATATGGGGTCTAGATCTTGGGGGAGTTGGATGCTACTTGGCTAATTGAGGCGTTTGAGTTTTGAGGGATTTTTATACAAACCCTAGTCATAATAAGTTCATACAAATGAGCCAGTGAGACTGTCGAATAGTACTGACTTACTTCGGCTATGTTTCGTATATTCATAAACCTGAGCCAAGTTTTAATCCTTTCTTAGGTTGCATTAATATCATCTTTTGACACTAGAGATATAGATGCCTCTAACGTGGATACAAATGACAAGCAGTTTACAGTGTTTTACCCATCAATTAACAAGAATGGTAGCAATAAGTATTAGTGTTTTGTATGGGCCTTTTGCATACCCTCTAGACAATCCTTCCATTGTGAACTTTATCCTGCATTCTATTGGAATGGGCTCTTAGTTGTTGAGTTCTTGTCGATAATGATTTGGGTTCCTTAATTAATCATTAACTTTGAATGTGATTCCTATATAGTTTGCATTATAATGTTTTCTAGAAATAAGAACATATACATGATATTATCTAACATTTATAAGAATTAAGCTGCTTTCTGTTGATTAGATTAAATTGAAAAATCTGAAAATGTTGTCATTCTGTTCACAGTGGACATGTTAAAATCCATGGCTTCTTGAGGGTTCTAAGGCTGAGGACCAGTCCTCTTTCAGAAAAGGTTAGTTGCCTGGGTAGTCTACACTTTTCTATAACCTTCTCATTCATAATATCAGCACTCTTCTTTTATGCATGTTTAAGATAACTGCTGTCTCATTCTATTATGATATTTTAAGTGTTTTCCAGCTGTTGTATCTTCAAGTTATAATGTATCCATCAAAACCATGGTAGGGTTCACTTGTTTTCCTATTTGACTGTCCTTCGGCGAGGGGATCCGCCTTGCCACTGTTGTGGAATGAAAGCAAACGAAATATTCCATTTCAAAACCAACTCCCTAACATGCTTAGTGACACGGGAAAATCTACACGAGCCTTTTTTTTTTTTTGCCGGAAACCCAACCAGTTGCATTGGTAGTCACCTTCTACTATTATTTTTCTTAGATTTCCAGGAAACTAGCGAGTAGCTTTTGTGCTTGTATTTGTAGATTGAAGTCAGTCTCTCTTGGCTAATTTTCAGTATGTAAAATAAATAAAACAATATAATTACCAATAGTGATGAAATTGCACCTATATTAGTGATAATTCTTTAACCCATCCCTCCCCTCCCCAGAAATAAAATGTAGCTCCTTTTTTTAGTTTATTTGTCATTTTCATCACAATGGAATTGCTCTTTACAAAAATGTTGGCATCCTTCCATTACATGAGCATTAATGGAGACATTCTAATGAAGTTCCTTATGAGCATGTAGTGTTTTTTTATCGGTAATCAAAGTATTATAAATAGAGAGAGCAAGAGGCAAAGCAATACAGCTAGAGGGACTTTACTAGTGCGTAAACTCACAAAAAAAAAAGAAAAAACAAGAAGCATACAAAGAGAACCCCTGACAAAAGAAAACACTGCTCAACCCAAATCTCACCCCACATCCCCCCCATCTCGCTGAATGGAGCACCATTCCAAAACAAGCAAGCGGATATGAGAACATATACGAGAAGGCGAATAGGGAGGGTCCTCGAAAATTTTCTTGTTTCTCTCTTTCCATAGAGTATGTTATAGCTCCTGGAAGCACCGACCAAATTACATTACGCTCCCCATCCACACTAACTAAAACTCAACAAGATAAGAAGTTTTGAAAGGAAGAAGGGAAAACCCATTCTACTACTCGAGAGAAAAAAAAAACAACAAATCTCACTCGCGATAGAACAATGCAGAAGTAGATGGTTCACAAAATCATCTGCATGAAGGCACATGTAGCAGCGGTTAACCATCGTTCACCCTCTACTTTTCAAATGATCACAAGTTAGAATCTTGTTCAAAGCCACATTCCAAATGAAGAAAGATATCCTAGAAGGAATATCAGGATTCCAAACCAACCTATGACTCTGTGAGGAAAAGAACTGGAAGGAACTAACTCAAATGATCATAACAGTGATTGTTCTGAGAATCACCCATTGTTGCATCTAAACCAAACTCTAACATCTTTGCCCTAAGTACACACACCCATTGTTGCATCTAAACCAAACTCTAACATCTCTGCCCTAAGTACACACATGAGAAGATTCAAGACGCCCTAGAAGCCTAGTCAAGACCTCTACTTCCAGTCATTCAAATCTCGTCTCACTTTGGACACCAAACCATCTCAGCCTCGCTTGCTTGGAAATAGCCCTCTACTGAGGCATCCTTATCCACTGCAAAATGGAAGATGTTGTTGAACTCGTCTTGAAGCTTAAAAGAGCCACACAACACATACTTTCAAAATCTAACCTTTGAACCACAACCCACCTTAAACTTGATGTTGGGCACAACCAGACTGGCAATTGTCAACCCTTCCATAAGCCAATCCCATGGGAGTCTTTGACGTCCCATGGAGCCCAACATTAAAGCTCACCATATTTGGCCACAATAACAGCTTGTCATAAGCTCTCTTTCCTCTCTAAATCTCCAGACCCATTTTCCTAGCAAAGCCTTGTTCACTAGAGCTAGCGATAGATTGAGACCCCCACCCCTCACTCCTAGGCTGACAAATCCTATCCCAATCCACCAAATGATACTTGTACTTATCACCTTTGTCGTTCCAGAGAAAGTTTCTCTGCAATTTCTCTAAGGAGACAACAATTGACTGGGAATTGTAAGGGCATACATTAAATAAGTGGAGAGGTTGTTGAGGGTACTCTTGATGAGAGTCAATTCACCACCTTTTGAAAGAAGAAATGATTTCCAACCTGACAGCCTTTTTGCAAACCTCTCCAAAACTGGGGTCCTACCAATTTAGCTTTAAACCCTGCCCCAAGAGGCATGCCTAGATAGACGAAAGGTAATGTTTCATTCTGCACCTTAGACACCCAACTGACTGATCAATGTCTGGGACCCCACCCACCATCATAATCTCTGATTGGCTAAATTGACTCTCAGACCTGAAATGGTTTCGAAACATCTGAATAAACATTGGAGGTTAACTAGGTTTCAGCATGACACATCACAGAAAATCAAGGTGTCGTCTAGAAACTGAAGATGAGAAATGCACAGAGTATCTTGCCTATGGATAACCCTTCGAACACCTACTCATTAGCTTTTGAGAGCATCTGACTCAAAGCCTCTGAGACTATGGGATCCCCCTATCTCAACCCCTCAAGAGCTCTGAAAGAAACCCACTAGGTTGCCATGAACAAGAATTGAAAAGGACACCGATGATATACACATCTTCATCCAATGGCACCACTTAATACCGAAGGCATGAATGGCACTCAAAACCTCCTCAGCCTGAAACGGGCACTCAAAGGTCTCACTTTTCTCAGGAGATAGTGTCGTAAACGGAAGACTATCAACCTTAGGACGCCAAGCTTCCTGCTCCCCATACAAATCTAAATAGAAAGAGATAATGCTACCCTTAATCTCGCACTTCTCCGTGCACTCTCCATCAACCTTCAACTTGGAGATAAAATTGGTTTTCCTGTGAGAGTTAGTCATCCTATGAAAGAATTTTGTGTTCCAATCTCCTTTTAGCCACTGAACCCACGTTTTCTGTTTCCAACTAATCTCTTCCATTCTCAGAACCTTTGTATATTCCAAACCTCTGCCACTAACTTCTAAAATTTCTCATCCTCAAGCCACATATTCGCAAATATGAATGGAGTGGGCCCTCCTCTAAAGCATCCAGACACCAAATCAATTGGGAAGTGATCTCAGGTGGGTGTCGAGAGAGCCTCCTAAGAACAATTTGGGAATTGTCTTATCCCACTCCAGACTGACAAGGAATCTATCCAATTTGCTTGCTACCAAATTTGTCGGCCAAGTGAATTGAAAATATGGCATTTTATGAATTCCCCAAATCTCCTCATTTTTGCACTAAGAGGACACCTCCCCCCTCCTCTTTTTCTCTTATTTGAAAATTGAATATTAAAAGCCTCTCTCAAACACCACAAGGCTTCCCATCTAACACTCACATCCCCCAAGTCATTCCCAAAAACCTTATCATCTGAACCTACTGATGATCCATAGATTCCTGGGAACAGCCAACTAAAATGCTCTCCAACAAACTGACATAAAATCAAAATTGAATAAGCCCCCAACTTTGACTCCAAAACGGCTAGTGTCTGCATATACCAAATCAAAAGAATTCCCCCTGAGACTCCTAAAGATGGGATGGATATCCAATTCAGGACCAAAGAACCACAAATATCCCTAATAATACTCTCCTGAATAATCTCCAATTTAGTTTCTTGAATGCAAAGGATAAAAAGCCTCTTCGACTTTACCAATTGTTTTGAAGCCATTCTTTTCAACTCCTGCCCTAACCCTCTAATTTTCCAAGATATGATGGATGGACCCGTCATTTAAGAACTTTGTATTCATAGTTCGAAAACTCGGCGAGTCAACTTGAAACTCAGCCGAGTTACTCAATTCGAAATAAAAATTGCAAGGATACAATATTCGGCGAGTTATTAAGTCGAATTGAGTTTTTTGACTCACTAGACTCGGTCAAGTCACAGAAGGGTATTTTTCTCATTTTAATTTTTTTAAAACCTAAAACGTCGCACTATTTTTGTATTCGATTTTTTTTGGGCTGCAAAATCAGCCTACTATGGGTAAAGTTAAACCTGATTTTTAGGTTGTTGGAGACTGCAAAACCAACTACTTTGGTTTCTTCTGACCTAGATTTTTCAAGTTTTTTTGTGGTTCGATCTTGGATAAAATGCCAAGAAATTGATAATTGCCTAATTAGTATATATATATATATAGGACCGAGTCGAGTTTTTCGAGTTACTCGATCGGGTTAACTTTCGAGCAGAGGCAACTTTTCAGGTTTTAAAATTACTCTGTAACCCCTACCGAACCTCGGACTGCACGAAATACTTCTAGAATTCGCTCTATCGTAATTGACACTGCACTCTAATCTCCTTAGCTTCGTAGCTGAGATTCTCCCGTGGCTTACTGGAAGTAAAGTTTGGAATTATTCCTTCTCTCAGCCCTATCTCCCTCGAGACTCTGAAACAAGGCCCTTGCCTCACCCTCCTGTCCCTCGTATGAAAGACCTAGAAACTGACCAAGACAGGCCCTCTTTTTGGTTTGAGACCCACTCGGAAACCCTTTTAGATTTCCCGTGTGAGGCTGCTCTAGAACTCCCCCTATGAGACTCAGTATTTAATGTTAGCAATAACACTTTGAAAATTGTAGAATTAAAAGGGCTCCAGTATATGAAACATGTGAACTTCATTTATCAGAATCCAAGGAAATATGCTCAATAAAATTGATAACTTGATGTAACATGGTAAGCATTGTTGTTTGCCACATTATTTTTGCTACAAATTGATGCTATACTTACCGGTCTTGTTATCAAGAATAAAGGCAAATTTGCACATTGACTCATGTCGCCATCTATGTAATCCACTAAGAAGTCAAAAGACTCAAAACACATAAAATACACCATAAATATTGGAATTTGCATTTCAACAAGACAAAGTTCCTTTCACTAATTCAAGGTTACCCAAGACGTACTTCTGGCTCAACTTGATCATATGATCACTTAGACTTTTGTGTAAATTTGCTCCATGATTGGCTGACATACAGAAACTATCCTTACATCACGGTGTGATGTATGGATAGTTTCTGTATGTCAGCCAATTATGCTCGTATGCTCCAAATACCTCCTGTATAACATGATTTTTTGTACTTATAAGGTGTCTTGACACTGTCCCCCTTCTTCATGAAGCTTATTCTTAGTTCTTCTCCACTGCAGATATTTGGGTTCATTGATTTGGAAAAGCATGGATCTATTACATTTAGACAGGTAATTTGCTTGACATATATGCTACTGGAACATTTGTAGAAGTTTCTTGAAGAAAATCCCCAAAAAAATTTCATGCATTCATCTCCATACTATTTTCAAACCATCAAACTTGAAAATATCTGTATTGTTGATTCACAAATGCATTTGGACAGACTTAAAAGTACACTTTTCTGATGATGGCTGAACTTGTACATATTGGATTAACGCATCATATATGGCCCAATAGTAACTCTGAGATTGTTTATGTACTATGCTCATTGTGATTTATGGTTCCTTATCATCAATACATGGGTCCTCTGCTACTCAATACAGATTTTAAGAGGATCTTCTGTTGTAGCTTCCTCATTTATAATGGACGAGTTATGGAAGTCTCTAGGGTATATAATGATCTCTTCACAGGAGGCAAAAGGGAAAGAAAATCAGCTGCTTGTTTGGCTTCTCTCCAAAAAAAGGGAAATGATCCCCCCCCCGGGCATTGGGATAAATAGATGGGTGCATGGAGGGTTAATGCATGAGCAAATTGTACCGAGGGCCATCGTATTTCTCTCAGCATTTTCTATTTAAGGTTAAATTTTTTAATCAGTGATCCATTTCTCGTTTGTTGATGTCAACTGAGGTAAGTCCCAATGCATTCCATGTTCTGTCACTCGGTAAAACATGGTAAGAAATTGATTGATAAATGAAATTCTTTCATCGTGCAAATTATCTTATAAACGAAGGGATTTACATGTTTAACTTTTGTAGAAAACAAGGGCAACAAATAATTTGTTTTGATCTGAGTCAGAAAACCTTAGTGACTACAGATTTCAGATTTCTGCTTTCTGCTTGGTGATTCAAATTTTCTGCTGCATATGCACACTTAGCATGGCACATATATGCAATTAGTGTGTGCTTGCCGCAAATAGCGGCATACGCCTATTTTTGGAGGGACTTCCCTTGATGGAAGGCATCGCATAATTGGATTACATATTCCTTGCAGTTCTTATTTGGGTCAGCTCATGTCATGAAGCGGCCCTTATTCTGGCAAGCCTGTGCATTAGCCTTTACTGAATGTGGGGCTGGAGGATACAGTAACATCTCAAAACAACAGGTATATTGTTCTTCTTGTCTCCTTCATTTGTCCCTTTGGTTTTACACTTTGATGAGTTCTGATTCTTGTGTGCATCTTTGGCTTCTGAATTCGCTTGGGCACAGTTGGGGGATTTTATTAGGCCAGTAATGCCAGACATTAGGGATGAAGAGGTGATAATAGATGACTCACTGGATTCAACTTGCTTTTGACATTTTTATAAATTTCACCACTTGGTTGTCCTATACATACATACTCCCTAAGCTGTCATATTTGGCCCTGCAGATCTGTGAACTGTTCGGCTTATTTGACACCGATAATGACGGGAGCATCAGCAAGGATGATTTCATGACCTGCCTAAGAAGAAATCCACTGCTCGTAGCTCTTTTCTCTCCTGTTTTACTGAAAGAGGACCTATTGGAAGCAGATGATCGTAGCACAGAGGAGCTTGTGTCATGATGGGTAGAGGGTTTACGGTTGGCTCTTAGAATTTGTGTGATCATCCGTATTGGTCGAAGGAGGCTGCTGTAGAGTTTCTTTAGGCAGGGGCCTTCATAATATTTTAATCTGTAAAATGAGTGTGAAACAGATGTGGTAAACAGTTTGGATATTTTTGTATTTTTATTTACAACCAAAACTGATCTAATATCACATAAGTGAGGAATAGTGTTGATTTATGTCATGGGATACAAATGGAACAAAAACAGATTACACCATTTACAGTACAAGTGCCAAACTGCCTGCTACTTTTACATCACAATACACTTGTCTTTTGACTTTGTATCATGCTTGGAAGATGGATGGCTGCTACTGCTACTGTTCCTCGGCCCCTGCGGCTGCAAAAGATAACGAATTATGCCATATAAGAAGAAACAATTTCAGTATCACTCAGTATACAGCACCCAAAGCCACCAGGGCCGCTGCAATATAACAGAAGTGGTTACAAAAGGCTATAGCAATAGTGGAGGCTATATTCCAAATTATTGTTGTTATGAACCTATCAATTCATCAAGCATCTAATTGCCAGCATTAATGGAAGTGGATATATGTAAAACAACTACGTTTTTTTTTAATTAAAAAAAAGTACAACACATTGATCTTTAAAGCTGAGAAGGGACACCCAATGCATCCCTAAAAGAGATAGGACTTGGTAGCAAACCCGGCTAGCAAGAGGACAATGAAGTAGAAAATGACCCAATGTCTCATCAGGCAAGTATATAGCACCTGTTGGTCATGCCTCTATTTTCAAATGATCTGTGTGATGAGGGGCAGCAGTCCAGAGGAAACCTTATATGGAATTCCTGGGTCGTCCCAATATTTTTAATGCAAATAAAGTAATTCCTATCATATCATAGACTCTAGTTATATATAATATTATAAATTGTATAGATTAACATATTTATTTTCAATAAATAACAAAAACTGTTTGTTAAAAATCATTTTGTACTTCAATGATAAAAAAACTTACTGAATATTTCTAAAACTATATTTAAAAATTTTCTAAAAATATTATTTGATATTATTGAAAGAAATTATTTAAGTTTAATTAAATATAAATAAATTATTTAATTAGAAACGATTTAATCAAATATATATATATATAAATTAATTAAATACAAATATATTTATTTAAATAGAAGTTATTAAAAATCTATTTAATAAAAATTATAAAATTAAATCTTTTTTTAAAATGAATTTTTTAAAGATAATTCAACTACGAAATAAGAAAGAGTGATAGTGAAGTTGTAGGAGTAGGACAATTCTCATGTACACATGAATTGCAATATACACCTCCTGGTGGATATTGCAATTCCCACAAAATGTAAGAATTGGCAATGTTTCAATTCACACATGAATTGGAATTCATAGGAATCCAAAGCACCGGAATTGGAATTCTTACCCTCCAATTCCAATTTGTACCCCTCAATTCATACGATCCAAATGGGCCATAATAATTTTTTCGATAAATACTAAGAATCTATGACTAAATTAATACATAGTTTGGTTTATGGATGAGCTACTACATCTATGAACTAGTAATAATTTTTAAGAAGATTATTCCTATTTTTGCTTTTCCAAATAAAGAACAACATTCTAAAACTAAAAATTGTTATTTATTTATAAAAAGTTTATGGATGATAGATATACCACATTTATGGACCATATTATTCAGGGGATGGATGTATTAGTGTAGGCAAGCCTAGTCATAGTGGTATGACTATGATCGTCAGTCCTCCCTATTTTAATACTCGACTCGACTTGGAACCTTGTCAAGTAGAGTCGACTCGCAAACTTGGTCAAAACTCATCCGAGTAATGACACTTAAAACTCAAATAAATATAATATTTTTTCAGCATTGGTTATATATATTAAATCTCATTCTTGTGATTGATAATTTCAGGAGAACCATAAATATCCTAATTCTAACATTGGTGTTTTGGAATTACAATTGCAGGTCAAGTCTCTATACGTAGAACTGTTAGATGCATTACCTGGCAAGAGGATGTGTGAAGATGATTTGCTGGATTTGTTGGATAATGTGACTGCAAAGCAAACATAAGACATTGTCTTAGAGGATTTGCTGGGTAATCATCAAACTTTTAAAAACATAAAGTTTTAAAATTTATATACATAGGAGCTGAACTTTTGAAGATCACAAGAAAAAAAAAACAAAACAAAAAGAAACATATGATTCATTTCAGTGAAGATCTGTTATGCTATACACACCCCTTTCCATGCCAAGCTTTAACTGGGAGAGGGTTTTAAGACTTTTAACCATCAAGAATGATAATTCTTAAATTTTAAAAAAAGATTAACTCAGATTAATTCTTAAAATTTTCAAGATTGTTGAAACTTGAAACTTTTGTGCACTGCATCACAATACAAAAGCCAATTTTTTGTTTTTTATAGGAAAAAAACGCGAAATCTTCTTAAAGATGATCAATTCCATAGTAAATTACCAATTTTCTAAATCCTAGACTACCAACTTCCAACCTGCACAAATTCCTCAACCCAGAAACCTACAAATTTTGTCTAAAGGTTGTCTGATCTTGAAATTTTAAAGAGTACGGACAGAGAAATGGACGAAAGGGACAATAGAAGAGAGACAAGAAAGAAGACAGAGGGAGAGAGAGACGAAAGGGACAACAGAGAGGGAGAAAGACAAGAGGAACAAGAGAGAGAGAGACAAGAGGAACAAGAGAGAGAGAGACGAGAGGGAAAGACGAGAGAGGACTTATTTGATCGGCTGATCCCACCAAGATGTTGTCGCTGAAGAGATTTAAGTCGTTGGAGAGACAAGATGAGAGTGACGATATGTTTAGTCTCCTACCCTAACACCAACAAACGTAGCTTTTATACCAACATTGGGAAAAATATAACCCAGTCAAGTGGACCGGGTCGAGTCAACTCAACTGACTCGGTAGAGTTACTCGCCTTTCCTAGGAGAAACTAAGTTTCTTGTCGAGTTGGCACAAAACCCAATCGAGTCAACTCGGCTGAGTTTCGGATTAACTTGCCAAGTTTTAGAACATCGGTCTTCCCTCGTATTGGTACGATTGTGATGCTCAGTCGCACTCATCTGATGCTTATGGGTATGTGATGCTATTTCCCAGTCATCTGGTGCCTACGGGTATGGCCAGATATTTGCCACGGTTTCTGCGTACGCAACCAGTTGGGATTGTATATGTGCGCAATACATATCAGTATGAGATGTACAGAAGAGAGTATGATGTAGACATCAGAGCTTCTAGTACTAGAGTTTACCAGCGGAGGCGAAAGAGAGCCCCTACACAAGTCTCTTTGTTGATGGATGACTTGTATATGGGCTTCGTTCAAGCTATTGATGGAGATCCACCGTTGAATCATGTTTTCAAGAGGGATTCACTGTTGGATCATGTTTTCGAGAGAGATCCACCATTGGATCATGTTCATAATGGAGATCCACCGTTGGATTGAGAAATGGAGATTCAAATGGTCATGATAAGCCCATAGGGCTACTAGTATCTTAGTTTGGTTATTTGTTTTATTTAATTAGTGACTATTTTATTAATAATGACATTTTTCTAATTAGAGTGTTTTAGTAGTAATAGCGTCTTTGCAAGTACTAAAATTCTGGTTTCCTTCTTTTCTCTATAAATACTCCCTCTAGGAGTAGATAATTTACATGTTTTTTTTATGAATGATATATAAGAGCTTTTTCGCTTTTGGAATATCCTGTGAAGGGATGGTGTGAAGCTAGGTTATTTTCTTTTTTCTTCTTTTCTTTTGTTTATCTTTTTTAATTTTCTGTTTTCTTGCAGTTCCAAGTAACTTTCTGTAATCGCAATTGCTTGTTTGTTTTGGAATGGTGCTCCGTTCAGCAAGACTCAAGAGGGTGAAGTGGGTGAGATTTTGGGGTGACTAGTTTTGTTCCACTCAAGGTTCTCTCTTTGTTCTCTTGCTGTTTTCTTCAAACTCTTGAGTTTACCCACTTGTAAACTCCTTTTGGTTGTATGTCTTTGCCTGCTGGTGTAGTTTTCTTTCTTTTAATAAATTTCTTTGATTACCGATCTGAAAAAATTATGTTTTCTTGCAAGAAACCTAATCAAGCAAACGCTAGATCATTCCATACTGCTACCATACCCTTTTCCCCAACCCCCTTGGCTGCCACACCATACCCCAAGCCACCTCCATCATTGCTGAAACCCCCATCATCCAAACCCGCAAGCCCCCAGCCCCATTCCAACACTGCACCCCATCATCCAAACCCTCAATGCTGCAAGCCCCCAGCCCCATTCCAACACTGCAGCAGGCTGTCCCAGCCCTCTGTCCTTGCCACCGCATCATCCCAGCCCCCATACCAGCCTTCCCCAGCCATGCTGTAATTGTCCCCGTCCTATTTCCCTGCACTGCAGCCTACCCTACAGCTGTAATAACCCCAAAGCAGCCTACCCTTCAACCGTAATAACCCCACAGCAGCACAGCAGCCTACCCTTCAACTGTAATAACCCACAGCCTTCCCTCATTGATACTGCAACCCTCCTACATCATTCCCATTAACTCTAAACCCTGAAACAGCAATGCCCTAAACCCTAATTCAATTCCAAGCCCTAAAAACAGCAACTTTTCATAATCCATAACCCTAATTACTTTTACAATTGCTATTAATTTGTTGCTGGGTTTTGTGATTCAAAATAACATTGTTCGAAACCCTAATTCACATGCATATTTCAATTCGTAATCATAGTTGAGCCTAAAGAACTTTTCTTGAAATCCTTGATTGATGAGGAAATCACAATGACTAATGGTTTAAATACCTAAGCTAGTGGAAGTTCTAACTTCCATTACAATCACTCGAATCAGATTTGAAAACTCATTATTGCGGGATTGTTACTTTGACCTAGGACATTATTAATTCCTTTTTTTGGGTTTGTGAATCTAGGTAGTTTCATTATGATTGCTGGAAATAAAGTTTTTGATCTCACAATCATGTCATCCTAGGTTAGTTGCATTGTCATGCATTAGAGTACCATGCTTAACACCACAACTACATGACTTGGGTGCATTAATGTACAGCTCGAAGCATATAATGACACTAAGGAGTCCGAGCCGACATGCAACTCGATGTGCTATTGAAATACCAGGCGTAAAAAAGACCCTAATAATGTACGATTACTACTTTTTTATGTATTCCATGAAATATAGTATCTTTAATGCTAAGTTTGATTATAATTGCTTGAAATTGATTATGGCTTGTGTTTTCAAACTGATTTATCAATATGTGGTTCTAAATATTGGTAGGTACCAACCGATACATATCTTATTTTCCCCCACCCGATATAGAGATACACAAGAATTTTTAAAAAATTCATATCGGTACCGTATCGGCACGTATCATACGGTACCGATACACACGGCATGTACTCAATTTCTCCTTCCATTTACACTAAAAGCCACAACACGGACTCGATATGCATAGCTTTATTTACGTATTATTTAAGTAAATGATTCATTTACTTAAAATAGTTATATGTAAATGAGGTTATACCCCACATTTGAATTTAAAAAAAAATTATCCTGAGCTAGATCCAAATTCCCGAAGAATAAGAAGTCAATCTTTCAATTCAAAAACAAAATACGCTTTTTAAGGATTTGATCAAAATTTTAACTTTCAAATGGGTAAGGTATTTCTCAAATCTTAAAAATTCATAAATTATACACAAAAACCCAAAAGTCCGGCAAAAAAAGTCTAATAATTTAGCCTTCAAAAATATGTTCATCTACAGGGCCAAAAAGTCAATTAATAGAGTAACAGTCTAGCATAAAAGGACTTACATTCAATCTTATAATTGATATTATAATTCAATACATTCTTATTTAATTCATTGAGGATAAGGTTTTAATATCTAGATTGTATGTATTGCCTATACTTGGCTAAGTGATAATTGTTTGTGTTTTCATAGTTTTTAAATGTTTCTTAGTGTATCCTAATTTTTTTTATTGTATCCAACCGATACGGTCTGATAAGCCGATACGTATTCTATATTCGACTTATCGATACACCCGATACCGATATTTTTAACCATGATCAATATGCTCGCCTTTTCTTACTAATATGAAGGGAAGAAAATGGATTTGTATGAGTTTATTTGGTTTGTTTTTAGCTTATCTTTTCATTAAAAAGTTCATATGTAACTTGGCATATCTTCAAACTTTTCATGCGTATCCTCAATATATATCTTTCATTTCAACTCACCAATTTACCCACTGAAACATATATTTTGAACCATGCTCATGAGGTATAAGGATGAGGTGAACACCCTCTTTAGGAATTTTCCTAATATGATCCAAATCGAAGTTAGAGCTAGGATATGAATTATGAAATCCAAATCGAAGTTAGGGCTAGGATTAGGATATAAATTATGAGGTCCAAATATGGGAAGATCCCCAATCCCATGATCTCATCAACACTTATTATTTATATACATGTAACTTGTAAGTGACAAATTGCTTTAAGGAAAAAATGGCACCCAAGTCATGTGGGCCTTACATTTGTTATATATATGCCTTGGTAGATTTTGGAGGGAAAATCTCCAATTGACACTGCATCCTAATCTTCCTTAATTTCATGTTCGTGCATGTGCATATATCATCAATGAGTATAGTCTTGGTAGAGATAAGTCTTTGGTCCATCAATTGGTTATTCTAGTGCCCAAAAAAGTTTGAATCATACTTGTCAAGGCGATAGTCCATGGGGACGCCTGAGGCGGTAACCTGAGGCGTCGCCTGATGAACTTTTTGCTGTAAAAATTTCTCCTAATATGAGATCTATATATGATGCATTTCTTTGTATAAAGAGCCCTATATTCATATAAATTACACTATTGTCAAGATGCACTTTGATAGAACCATCCTTAGAGATGGTTCTAAGAACAATAAAAGGGGATTTCAACTTTAAGTGTAGAAAAAAAAACGAAATAAAAATTAAGTCTACAAGTGAAAGGGGAGAGAGGGATTGTGAGGAATAAAAAATACACAGCCCAACAGGAGAGAGAGAGAGAGAGGAGAGAGAACAAAACTGAATAAAAAGTAGAAAAATAGTCCGACAGTCAAATGTGACATTGAACAAGGGAGAGGGAAGAGGGGGGAGAGGGAGATGTCGTACATTTTACTCTCATTTCTTTCTTTTTCTCGATTATACTGAAGATAAATAATAAAAATAATATATGATAAGTAAAATATATTACTATGGGGTTGCACTTATTTAAATTATAAAAGAACCCTTTAAATATGGTTTTATGAGAGTTTTGGTGGTCCTAAAAGAAATTTGGGACATTTAAAGGCTCTTTTTTGTTATTGGGACACCTCAACCTAGTTGTACTTTAACAACCATGCAACAAAAAAACCAGATGGGGACTATATGGTCCACCCATAAACAGAGGGAGAGAGACCAATTGGTCCACCCATTGAGAGAGAACGAGTTAACATGAGAGAAATATACTTGACACCGTTCGTCTCTTCTTTCTTCTTCTATCTGCAAACATTATTTTCTCGGATATACAAATGCTAACATATTTTATTGTAAAAGACGTGAGAAGTACATAAAATAGCATATTTTTTGTTTACCAAACTATCATATTCAAAAATAATTAAATTTTGTCCTTAAACAATAATAATATTACATATATCAGATTTTTAATAATGACCACCTGAGGCGGCCAGTCGCCTAAGCCCAGCAGAGCGCCTGGTCACCTAGGCGACTGCCGGAGGTGTCTGAGGCGACACCTTTAACAACTATGGTCTGAATGCATTAAAAAGATAACTTTTGCATCCATTGTTTCAATCATTTAAAGATAATCCCTAATACTCTTATATATGGTCCACCCATGGAACTTTCCATGGGAGATCAAAGTGATACAATCTCTAGATCTCCAAATGTTTAGCCTATTGTTTGATTCACAAGTTGCTTTTCCTGGATCTTAGTTATGGCTAGGAGTTGCTGAACTACACAACAACGACAAAAATAAAAATTAAATAAAAAGACTCCTAGGGAGCTCTTGCCTTTAATAGTCACCAATTTCCAAGTTAACATAACCCAAATACAGCTTCTCTTGATTCCTTTGATGTTTTGACTGATTCTTAGGATAGCTTTTTTATCTAGTCCAAAATTACCTTTAGCATGTATCCTTTCATGAAGCTTTTGTTACTCTTTCTACAATCCCTATTGCTAAAGCGACTTTGGCTCATCTTGAGTTTAAGGCCATATAAAAAACAATTAAAGCTGTTGAAAAGAAAGGAATGCTCATATGCAAGTGGATCATGGGTATACATGTAACGACCCGGAATTTTAATATAATAATTTTTGGGGTTTATGGGTCCTTAACTAAGGTTAATTAGTAAGTGTTTGATAAATTTGTGGAGAGTGGGTTTTTGTTCAAGACTGAATTATACCGATAAAACTTCAGTATTTTTCTCTGAAAATCGTACACAACGTACGGGTCGGCTATCTGGACGATCACTCGTCGTACTAGTTCAGTCACGCATCGATTCGCAAGACCGCGGGGGCCTTGTACGTAAGAAAATCAATAAAACCAGGAAATTCAGAGATTTTCGAAATTTAGTTGGGGCTCGATATTTATCAAGTGTTCCAATCGAAATTTGAGAAATTCGTACCACTGCGTGTCAGTCGACCGTGGGGACGACTGTCTGTCATCTCGACTATTCATCATCTCAAATGGTGAAACTACAGCGTGTTTGAGTCCAAGATCAGGAAATTTGTGGGTTTTGCGATTTTCTCCCGGACTTATTTTTTACTGTCAAAAACTCAACATTTTTTCCCGAAATTCGTTCAGTGGGTGTCGGACTGCCCCCTGTACGGTCACTGGTCGTTTCGTCATCTTCGCACGTCGTTTCGTGGAGTTACAAGGGTCGTACGCATGAAAAAGTGGGAAAACCGGTCAACCACCACATCATGTGGCCCATGTGACATGCATGTGCCGTCACATGGCCATGCCTAGTCATCGCCACATAGGCTCAAGGGGGCCTATATAAAGAGAGGAACCCCCCCTCATTCTCACGCATCTCACAGTGAGGCGAAGCTCTGCCTCTTTGCGTTCTAGAGAGAGTAAGTAGAGAGAGAAAGAGAGTACGAAAAGGGAAGTTCACCTTGGGGGGTTTCGACGTTCCCGACGCACTAGTGATGTCCATTTTCCTTCCCGGTGCCTCGATCAGCGTGTAGAAAGAGAAAGAGAGAAGTCTAGAGAGAGAAAGTGAAAGATAAAGAGAAGAGGTTCACCTTGAGGTTCTTCGGCATTCTATACGCAACCGCGATGTCCTTTTCACTCTCCAGAGCCTCGATCTATGCGTAGTGGGTAAAATTTCTCTGCCTCTCTTCTCTTTTTCCTTTATTTAAGTTATTTTGTATATGGGATGGCGTGGATGAAAGGGATGAAAGGGGTCGGAGACCCAGTGGATTGTGTATGGAAGGGATGAGAAAGAGTAGAAATGGAGCAAAGGGGCACCTCGGTTTCGGGTTGTTTACAGCTCAATTTAGGGTCTGAGTGAATTGCAATCGACCGCAGACCAAGGGCGATCGATCGTAGGCATGCAAAAGTGTGTGATCAATGGTACGATCAATCAGACGATCGATCGTAAAAAAATGACAGATCACCTGGGGTTCTGTCAGGTCCCTGGGCGATCGATCCCAGGCAAAGTGCGATCAATCGCAGTTAATGCAGATTTTACAGGAGGTCTATGTTGGCTCCTCTGTGTCGTGAAGTCATCCTTGCATGAAGAATGTTATGTGATGTTTGTTTCAAGACAATGGTAAGGTCCATTGGTTTGGTTAAGTTCTCTATTGGAACGACTCTTCTATGATGTGATGTTTGTTTTAAGGCAATGGTAGGGTCCATTGGCCTGGTAAAGTTCCACCTCGAGACAATACTTGTGTGATGTGATGTTGTTGGGACATGGTAAGGCGATGAAATGGTCCATCGACCAGGCAATGTTTCACATTGGGACGGTATACCCTTGAACTTGGTCCACGGGCGTGAGGCCAACTAGTTCAATTATTCAAGCAAGGCTTGAATAATTGAGGATTTCCTATAGTTAGAAAACCTAACCTGTGTGGAACGCTATTTGTGGTCCATCTTTGGCTAGATCCGAAGATGCGGTATCTATTAAGAGTCTCTATGATTAATAGTCGGGAGAGTTAGGATGGTATTGGGCATATGGGCCCAAGGTCGATTGGGGTCTATGGACCCAGTGATGTATTGAGTTTACGAACTCAATAATGTTACCTTTAGGAGGCATTGGCTTGTGTCGATAGGTATGCACCCAACAGAGACTGTGATGACCTATGGTGGTTGCCTTGAGAGATGATGTTCTGCAGGGGCAGGAACATCCCAACAGAAGATTGGATTAAGCGTTGTATTGTCAGAGGTGTTGTGTCTCATAAGATTTGATGTCAGAAGTGTTGTGTCTAACAAGATTTGATGACAGGATTTGATGTCAGAGGTGTTTTGCCTGACAGGGTTATATTGTCAGAGATGTGCCTGGTAATTAGGTGTTTCCTATTAGTCAGAGATGCGTACCTGTCCTGTCAAATGAGTTTCATTTTCCTGGCAGGTCGGATGGATTTCCTAGCTATCAGATGTGTATCCTGACGATCAGATGTGTATCATGGTTATCAGATATGTTGCCTGATAAGGGTGTTATGTCAAAGGTGTTATGCCTGGTAGAGTGATATGTTCCTAATAGACAGGTGTTTCGTAGTGGTCAGGTATTTCCTGTTAGTCAAAGGTGCGTCCCTGACTTGTCAAATGAGCTTCATTTTCCTGGTAGGTTGAATGGGTTTCCTGACTATCATATGGGTATCCTGACGATTAGATGTGTATCCAAACGATCAGATGTGTTTCCTGACAAATGTGGTTGTGTGTGTCGGTTTTCCCACAAAGGAAAAATATAAAGTAATATGTCAAAGGTGTTGTTACTGGCAGAGTGTGATATGTCAGAAAAGTTGTTCCTAACAGTCATCGAGTGAAGGCCCGAGTTATGAATGGAATATACAAATTTGAGATTAATTGGGTTGACATACCCAAGGATTGGTCGTCATCAGGAGAAGTTCTAAGGATAGGGTGAAATATCCCTAAGTGACCTAAGGTCACGAGTTACGATATTATTATAATATGAGATTTGTATTGTACTACTATATCATTATTGATGAATGTTATTGTGTGGAAAATAGTCTAGATGAACTGTGGATTTTACTGGGCTCTATAGCTCACTCCCCTCATTTTATGTCTTCAGATTCTGAAGTGGTTGCCGATTGGCAAGGAGCTACGCTTGATAGAGTCCGGAAAGTGTACCAACGCAATTGTGGCGTCAAAAGTAAAGGTTACTGTAGTCAGTAAAGTAATGCATTTTCTTATGATGGGTTATTGTGATGACCAGTTGTTATTACTTATGTAAGCTCATAAGAAAAGTTGAAAATACTCGCATTTTCGCAGATAAAATCTTCCGCATGCGTGGTTATAACGGGCACGCGTCTCGAAACACATTCCTCAGACACGGGTTCGGGGCGTCACAATACACATCAAAGAACACAGCTAATGACCAAGTCAACAGGCAATAAAAGGGCAAAAGGCCATGTTGTTACACATCAAAGAACAAAGCTAATAACCTAGTCAATAGGCAATAGAAGGGCAGAAGGCTAGGTTGTTGAACTTAAGCTGAAAGTTAGTCATACCATAAATTTAAAACCACTTTCATGTTATATCCAGTGTAGTCAAGGCGTCCAGGTGATGCCTAGGCAATTAGGCCTGGCTAGGCGAGGCGTTGCCTAAGCGATAAAAATAATTAAATTATATATATTTGAATCTTAGGACGCTAACCCAAGTGAACAAAGCTCTATTAGGGAAATGGGTTTGGAGATTCGAAGAGGAGATGGATAGCTTGTGGCGGTCTATGATAGTCGCCAAATACGGAGCATCTTCGTGTTGGGTTCCGAGGGAGGTCAAGGACCCCACGAGTAGGAGTTCTGGAAGGGGATAATGGCAAATGCCAATTTGGTGGTGCCACATTTTAGGTTCCGTGCAAAGAGCAGGTCGGAGATTAGGTTCTAGAATAATTTACTGTCTGGAAATTCTAAACTTAAGGACGATTTTGGAAACCTTTTCATGTTAGCCACATATAGAGATGCAATAGTGTAGGACTCTCTTATGAGAGCAGTGCCGCGGGGGTTATTTGGTGTCCTCGGATGCATTGGAATCTATACGACTGGGAAATTAGTGACTTGATTCGTCTCTTGAGTCGCACAAATTCGCCCACCCCTTATCCTGAGATTAGGGGCAACTATGGTTGGTTCTCAATAAAATTATTGCTACACTCATTGTACCTTGTTACCGATGGATCATTTTCTCATAGGATTGCGTGGAACCCGGGTATTCCCTCCAAAGTATCTTTTTTCTTATGGACTGTAACACTGAATAAAATTCTAACATGCGATCTCTTACAAAGAAGAGGTTGGAGTATGGCTAATCGTTGCTTTATGTGCTTCTAAGCGGCTGAGACAATGGACCATCTCTTTTTGCATTGTCCTTTGATGCTAGATGTATTGGATTTCTTCCTCCCCCGAAAGGGGTTGCCTGAGTCTCTCCATCTCCCTTTCACAGCTTCTTATCTTGCTGGGCCTTGGAAAATGTGGAGGGTGTTAGACAAAAGATTTAGGCCGTGCTTCCCGGTGCTAAATTTTGGTCCATATGGAAAGAGCGCAACCTCTGAGTATTCGAGGACACTCCCTCAACAGTTCCCAGGATTTGTGAGCGCATCCGATTGTTAGTCATGTAGTGGGTTGTATTGATTTTCTAATTCTCATCTGTGTCTTGGGGTCACCCTTGTGGTGTGGAGTAATTTTGTTTGTACTTTCAAGGGGGAGTTTATGAGCTCGTAAACTCTCCTCTTTCTCTTGTCCTTGTCCTGTTCTTTTCTCATTTTCAATATATTAGCTTGCTTTATCGATAAAAAAAAATATTAATATAAACATATATTAAATAAATAATAGATATATATTAGTTTGAAGTTTTCTAACTTTTAAGGTGGTTTTGAGTATTGACTTTGGATGTTGCTTTTAAAGTTTAAATGCACCACCTATAAGCATATATCCTAAGATAGTGCTTTTAGACCTTAAAAGAGGGTTTTAAAATAGGGTTTAAGGTTGGATAAAGCTTCGGAGACCCCCTTAGGGTTGAGACCACCGAGACCATGCTCTAAGAGCATGAGATTTCAGGTGGGGCCTACCATGTGAAATGGGCCCCACCTGAAATCCAATGCTCTAAGAGCATGGTCTCGGTGGTCTCGGCCCTAATGGGGTCTTAGTAGCAAAGCCCTTTAAGATTTTAAATGATGTTTAAAAATAGGGTTTAAAAAGGGTTTTAAAGAGTTTTAAAATAGAAATGTTTTAACTTACTGTCGCATTCCACTAGGTAGTGGAATATGCGGTCCTCATTGGTCCATGTCCTCCTTTTTAGCACCCATCAATTGTGGTTAAGATTCACTCACCCCTAGGGTTAAGCAATCTAACCTTGATTTTCTTAAGTTTCACCATAGTTATACGGGTATGTAAAGGAACACGTGGACACGACATTAGACTACATAGTCAAATGCATGGTGGGCTAATCACTGCCCTTTTAAAATAGGGTTTAAAAAATGGTTTAAAATGAGATTTTTTAAATAAGGTTTTAAAGGAGGGTTTAAAGAGCATTTGAAAAGGGTTTTAAAAATTAAACAAAAAAAAAAGTTTTAAAATAGGATTTTAGAAGGTTTTGTATGGACCGCCTAGGCGACCGCCCAGTGCCTAGCGTCTAGATGCCTAGGCGGTCGCCCAATGACTTTCGCCTACCTAGAGCAATTCTTTTAAATTTTAATAAGCCCATGGACTTCAATATCATTACATAGCAGCCGATATGGACTGGAACGTGTCGATTTTTGGCCTACCCAATACGTGGATGCGACATAATGCAAAAAAAAAACCGTATTGATACCATATCAGTCGTATCATGCATTTCGGCCTAATACATACGGCAGAGACCCATTTCTCCTTCCATTTACACTACAGGCCACGACACAAACCTGATACGCAAGACTTATTTACATAAATTGATCTTAAGTAAATGGTTTTACACTTTATTTTCACTTAATATATTTATATGTAAATTAGGTTATACCCCCAATTTGAATTCAATAAAAAATTATCCTAAATTCAAACTCTTGAAGAATAAAAAGTCAACTTTCTAGTTCAAGAACAAAATCTGTTTTTTTTTTCAGATTAGGTCAAATTCCAAATGGTAAGGGATTTCTCAAATCTTAAAATGTCATAAATTCTATTATATAAAAAGATTACTAAAACCCAAAAGTCTAGTTTATAAAGTCTCATATTTTAGTCTTCAAAAAAATTTTGAACTACAAGATCAAAAAGTCAACTACAGAGTAACAATTCAGCCGAAAAAGACTTACATTCAAACCTTACAAAAAAATTATAAGCATGTGTTGGGTACCCTGATTTAAATTTATTAGAAATACTCTCAAAATTAGAATCTAAAAGAATCAAAATCTAAATTTCCACTTTAAGGCAATATAATATTAGTTGTTAAGTCACTACATGCTCAATCCCAAGCTTCGAGTGACATTTATGAATAAATTTCACAACTCTCGATTTACAATAGATGTACATACATATGTATCAGTCCACATACCACGTTCATATGAGTTGGCCACATTATTGTCAATATGTCTGACTCACTTATAATGTATCATTGTATTCAGTTCCTAAGCTCACGCCGTCCAAACCAGCATGAAGCTCAATGTGGAGGTTTTGTATGAACCGCCTAGGCGACTGCCCAGCGCTCAGAGCCTAGATGCCTAGGTGGTCGCCCAGTGACTTTCGCCACCTAGGCAGTTGAGCCCAAAAACGCCTAGGCAACGCCTTGACTACACTGGTCATAAATAAACTACATATTGCAATTATTTTAAATTTTAATAGGCCCATGGACTTAAATATCAATATGTACCAGCCGATATGGGCCGGTACGTATCAATTTTTGGCCTACCCGGTACGTAGATACAACATAAAGCAAAAAAAAAACCATATTGATACTGTATCAGTCGTATCATGCATATCGGTCCGATACACATGGCACGGACCCATTTCTCCTTCCATTTACACTACAAACCACGGCACAAACCTGAAACGCACAACTTATTTACATAAACTGATCTTAAGTAAATGGCTTTATACTTTATTTTCATTTACTTAATATATTTATATGTAAATAAGGTTATACACTCAATTTGAATTCAATAAAAATTATCCTAAATCCAAACTCCTGAATAATAAAAAGTCAACTTTCTAGTTCAAGAACTAAATCTGTTTTTTTTTTTTTTTAAGATCAGGTCGAATTTTCAAATTCCAAATGGTAAGGTATTTCTCAAATCTTAAAATTTCATAAATTCTATTATATAAAAACATTACTAAAACCAAACTCCAGTTTATAAAGTCTCATATTTTAGTCTTCAAAAAACATTTCATCTACAGGATCAAAAAGTCCACTACAGGGTAACAGATCAGCAAAAAAGACTTACATTCAAACCTTACAAAAAATATAAGCATTTGTTGGGTACCCCCATTTAAATTTATTAAAAATACTCTCAAATTTAGATTCTAAAAGAATCAAAATCTAAATTTCCACTTCAAGGCTATATAATGTTAATTGTTAGGTCACTACATGCTCAGTCCCAAGCATTGAGTGACATTTATGAATGAATTTCACAACTCTCGATTTATAACAGATGTACATACATATGTACAAGTCCACATACCACGATCACATGAGTTGGTCACATTATTGTCAATATGTTTAGCTCACTTATAATGTATCACTGTATTCAGTTCCTAAGCTCACGCCATTCAAGCCAACATGAAGGTCAACGTAGTATTGAGCTTGTATCATTTATGTAATCTATTTTATGTTGTAATTCAGTTATTTCTTATTTAATTCACTAAATGTAAGGTTTTAATATTTGCATTGTATTACCATACTTGGCCAAGTGACTATTGTCTGTCATTTCATAGCTCTTTATCAGCATGATCACCTTTTTTAACTTATAAAATTCTTAGCTCTCATATGAATGGTTATAAATGTAGTTAGAGGTCTTCATTTAGTTTGTTTTTAGCTTA
This sequence comes from Tetracentron sinense, assembly GCA_015143295.1. Taxonomy (NCBI): domain Eukaryota; kingdom Viridiplantae; phylum Streptophyta; class Magnoliopsida; order Trochodendrales; family Trochodendraceae; genus Tetracentron; species Tetracentron sinense. The sequence goes on along the minus strand of CM026571.1, from coordinate 9,905,023 downwards.
TATTTGCATTAAAAGTGGTTTTATGTAAGATCCAAATTTTTCCTTGCGTAACCAACATTTCTTATCGGGTATCTTAAATTTTTCTGGCATATCCAATCGATACGTATTCAAAAATCAACTTACCGATAAGACACCTGGTACCGGTATTTTGAACCATGCCTAGCCAAGGGCATTAAAAAGATCCAAACATCTTACTAAACCACTTGTTTGATCTTGTTGGACTAGCTCATGCATTGTTTCCTTTGTGATTTCATGAAAGAGAAAGGATTATGATTTACAACTGCATCCTCCTCTAAATTATGTACTATCGGGTGGAATGAAGACAACAAATCTTTCATTGTCAATTCCAAATGTGGATCCTTAACATTTTGTTTATCCTTAATTTCTTATCATGCATTGTTCAACTATATATATATCAATATTTTAAAACACGAGGGCGTGAGGCATGACGTTGGGACCTCAAGATGCGTGAGGCGTAAGACTCGAAGCATGACGTAAGCTTCACAAGAAAACTTCACGCTCTCTCATTTTAACAAATAAATAAACAATAAATAAGAATATTATAAAATATTCAAAAACATTAATTAAATGCTATAATACATATATATGTGTGTGTATGAATGTATGTGTATACACCATACACATATTTGTAATGTTATATAAATTATTCAGGCATAAAATAATAAATTTAAGAGAAGAAAATCTAAAATTTAAATTTACTTTTTTATTCATATATTTATTGAAAGACGGATGATGGTCAATCTATCATGTGGTGGATTTTAGATTTCAACAAACAATTGCATAGTAGTCACTAATGTATGAGGCATAAGCCTTAAAATATTGAAATCTCAGTTATATGTCTAAAACCCTATTTCTTAATTAAAGTATTTGGGATATGCCTCAGGCATAAAATGTTTCAAGCTCTCAAGGCATGATGCTTGTGCCTCATGTGAGTCTCAAAGTTTAAGGCATTAGTCTAATGAAATTTAAGCCTCAAGGTTAATCCTCAAGGCGTTTTCCTTATGCCTCGCCTCGAGGTGAGCCTTGAGGCATAAGCCTCAAGGAGTTCTATGGCAAGGAGTTTATAACTTATAATAAACTGAAATGCCTCCAAATACTTGGTAGAATATTAATAAATAGAGGACCTACAGTAATCTATTTCCATCTATAAAGGAGATTGCTTAAAGCACTGATAACTTAAAAAGTCCAATCTCCTAAATGCTAGTATTTGCCGAACTCCAACCAATACAGATGAGGCAATTGTCACCAGCCCAAGTAGTGCTCCAAAACTAAGACCAGCTGGGCACTCCAACCTTTTTACTGTTGACCAACTTTAATACACGGATCCCAGCCCAGAAATCACAAAAACATGTTTGACCACACAGATCTTATTGGGCTCAGAAGGTGACGAAAAGATGTTTACCTATTTCCAAAAATCTCATTCAGAAAAGTCAATTACTTAAGATGTCCTTTTGCGATAAAAGTGGATTGAGAAGGGTTCGTGTTTCAGCTTTAAAAGTCTGTTGATAGAGCTTGTGTTTGCACATTAATCAGAACGGAAGTTCCAACTATTGACTACCAATTCTAGTTGGAGGATCATTGTAGGAGAGTCATGGGAACGTACTCTCCACAAAACAAACAATCATTCTTCTAGGCTTTGAAATCCATAATTTTAATGATGTTCACTTTGTACCATTTTCCATTTCTCATGACTCACCCAATTGCTTTTAGTAACATAGATATTAAATAACTTAATCAGTGTACTTTCTTATGTAATTTTATCTTTTCTTGATGAATTTGGATGAAAACAAATTTATACATATTGTTCTAGTGATATATAACTATTTCTTATTATTTACTATTTTTCTTAAACTTAAATTTATTTTAATTATCCTTCAATATTTCAGCTTAAGACACAGGTTGATCCAGGTTGCCCCGAAAGTCTGACCGATTCAACCTGCCTGCTTGCAAAAACAGGTTGAAAAATAGTGTGGGATTTAAGAAATCCACCTAGGATATCAGGTAAATTAACAAATAGAGGCAGACAAGAAACTAATACTTATATTGGTGGTTTCAGAAAATAAAATAACCGTAAAATGCATTTACCTGTGGGCCTGTGACAAGCCTTGAACTACCACTATTGGACGACTCTTTTAAATTATGCCGTTGTGGTTGGTGCTCAAACTCCTGTTGTTGTAGTGCTATTGCCAGTTGTAAATCAGAACTGTAAACATAACCACAGATAGTCACTAAACAAGCAAAACTAAAATCAACCAGTGACATTTTTTTTCTTCTATTGATCGCCAGTGAGATCACTGAGATGGTTTCTTTCAATTTAATAATATTACTGAGAACTTTGTAAAGGCAGTAATTAGTATACGAGTTGGAAAAGTTCCCAGATTCCCTCCTACAGTGAAGGTGAGACTCAATCATGGTATTTCCAGGTCTCAGAAACAGACCCAACCTACAAATGGTTCACAGCTTTTGAGAAGAAAAAAATAAGGCAACACAACTAGATTATTGGGTTAGTCACTGCCCTAAAGAGAAGTTTGTTTGATATAGATTGGCAAGTGCACGGTGTAAGCATTAAGACAGCAAGACCCAAGGTCGGGTTGCTAACATCTATGCCCATGTACACATCTAAGCCGCGCTTTCTGGTTCAAGGCCTATGTCGCGACTGGTAAAATAAGCTAATGAAGCATATCAGTTGATTCCAAAGTCAACAGCAGATGTAGCACCGTAGTGGAGTTTAAATAATGAAAATACTTATGCATCATTATTTTCTATGCGAGAGGTCCTCTATTTTCAAACAAAAGAGAGAAATATGTAAACAATAAAACATCAGACACTTGTAATGAATAATTACTTTAAAGTCGAACCCGTTGGTGCTGAATTGTCGATGCTAGCAAGATAGTCCTGAGGCAAGTAAAACATGCATTAGTTTCAGGGAAGCCATTGATCATGTATTTAAAACCAGCATTGAAATCAAAGAGATACATACAGCAGTATTGGCCACGGCATTTTGCTCATCCCATGTGTCATTGGCATGATTTTCTACCTTAAATTCCTTAAAGTTACCTGTCATAAACACTGTATCTCCATTGACCTGAGAGTATGGAGTACTATATTAGACTATTGAACCAGAAGAATGAATGAATAAATAAATATATATATATATATATATATATTAGAAATAAAATAATAAACTCATCCATGAAGAAATTTTCTGTTTCGAAGAGAAGCTGGGAAGGATGATTATAGAAGTTTGGCCAGGGTTGCATTAGAAGAAGTAAAAGGCAGAGATGGGAACATGAATTAATCTCAATGGTATTTAAGCACATGTCATGGCATAGAGAATTACCCAGCAAACAGCCTTACCTCATTTAGCTTTTCCCAAACCAAATCAGGCTGGTTTATGTAACCTTGGTCAGTAGCTAAGAGATATAGTTCACCATTAAACTGCAAATAAAGTCAAGATATTGTAAATATGCTGAGGGAAGTCTGGAATCTGGATCACTATCATCTACATGTTTCATTTGTTTATTCAACACATACAAAGGTAGTGGCAACCCAAACGACAGAAAGAATGAAATGAAATAGAAGAAAAGCATAATAGGCTGTAACTAACCTTGAACATGGTGCTGAAGTGATTATTGCGGAAAAAAACACAGAGCTCACGTTCTTTGAGACCTTCTCGTAGGCAAAATAGGCTGAAAAAAACAAAAGCAATAGACAATACAAATATAGAACCTCCTAATAGTCTGCTTAGCAGACGTTCAGAAAACTTTTAAAGCCAAATGGAAAGTCAACAAACCCGTATATGGTCAACTGGCTTGCATTGTTTTTTAAAAAGTTTCTGATCAGCTCCCCTGAAGAAAAGGAAAAAAAGTGTCAAATAAATGCAATATATTAATACACAGACGAACATATGGGAATAAGAAACAATCAGAGAACACCTTACATCATCTTCTTTGATACTGAGCAAAAAATTACCTTTTTGAAATGTAATTTCATCCTTAGGACCTAAACCTACATCACAGGCATCTTCTGCACCTCTTTCAGCTTGCTCAGCAAGAACCATCTCACCTTCATACACAGGCTCTCCGCTTTCATAAATTGTTAGTCCTGAATCAAGTATGCACTCCTCTCCTTCATAAATGGGCTCACTGCCATCGAGACTTGAGGTGACAGCTTCAGGTACATCTATGTGTTGTCTTCTATCACTAGAGGAATCAGAATTTGCATTTAGCACAGATGAACCAGAAAATACTGTTGTGTTACAACTAATTTGATTATCTGCTGGCTCCAAATGAATTTCAGATGTGGAAGTGCTTTGCGGGTATGTTTGCTGAACTTGTTGATCCTCTCCTAACCCATGTATATGGTCCTGGTACGCAGAGTAAAGATCTCTGTCAGGAAAAACGAAAGGTGCACTTTGATTCTGGACCAATGCATCATTTCTAGTGTTCTCCATCATATCATGACATATAAAAGGCTCTCCGGATTTTTCAAAACTGGACTGATCAATGTGATTCCCTCCATCAATTTTCGAGGACGAACAATCAGCTTCCCTTGGAATTGTTTCTGAATCATTATTGTAACTGCTGGAGGCATTGTGATCCTGTAATAAAATTGGTTCTGGCTGACGAAATATTTGATGGTCACCATCAATGTGGCCCTCTATTGTGTCTACAAGAACTTTCGGTACAGACGACTTGAGAAGTGTGCTTTCATCGGAACTGACTGGCGTATTGCCTCCATTTGTATCAACTGACAGAGACTCATCCACTGAAGTTGACAATTTCAAAACTCTCAACAGTACCTCTTCCTCCTCAACGTCTCCTTTTTTTCCTTTCTGAAGATCAGAGATGGGGAGTGGAGATTCATCGAAAGACCTATTTTTTGAGAGGGATGGACAGGGAACTCCTAAAGTCGCAGTTGTTGCAGCAGCAAAATCAATAAAATCTTCTTCAGGATTACTCTTATGTTCTCCCTCTGTATTTCTTGTTTCAAGGGCAACAAGCTCCCCCGTAAGAGTATTATAGGATTTTGACCCAATTGCATTAGAAGTATCATAATCCTGGTATGCATCCACGAAGAGCTTTGATTATCAAACAAGTATGCATAACTACATTCTACATTGTCCAATTATTTCAAATCTAAATAAATCATGCCACATTCTTACATTGGATCATTTGGCCTTAAGGTATAGGACAAAGCCCAGAATCTTAAAGCAATGGAACCTAATATTAGTGCACTAGTTGCAAAAATGCCCCCCACAATACGGTAGTAAGAAGAGGATATAACGCAATTAAAGAATAGAAGCAAAAAAGTACAAATAGAAGAATGGAGAAAAATATGCCGAAATGCCCATCCTATTCATCAGAAAATTAGTTAATATGGAGGCGCAATTACCAATCAAAAAAATGTGGAAAAGAAGAGCCTCAAGTTGCATATCCTGCATTCCAGCATATCAGGCTAATTAAATGCAAGCAGCTACATATTACTTCTTGTCATTAAACAGCAAAAACAAGTTCTTTCACAGCCTGTGTAGCAGAATAGAGAGAGAGAGAGAGAGAGAATACATCAAAGCTTCACATATCCAACAAAGGAAACCGTAAAATAACATTTTTGCACATCAAATAAGGGTGTTAAGAAATCACTGGCCTGACTTTCCTGATGTGGTTAAATAGAACCTTCATGAAAATGGACTCCATATTCTAGCCTCATTTAGAATTAATATTTCCATGTTCCTCATTAAGAAGTAAATCACAACTATGATCTAAACTCAACAGAACACGTTATAATGTGAAGCATATTATCCATCATCAATTAAGTGATACAAAATTTAATCAATTATATATGTCACCGTTAATTTTAGCATAATTGTTTGATTGGTAATAGAGATTCATGTATTATAACTTTATAAGCAATAAGAGAAGTACAAAAAGGGGCGAGGGATCACAAGAAAGTGAACCCAAGGCCAAAAGACTAACTATAAAGAGAAAGAAGAATAATAAGAGACAGAGTTACAATAATGGATTTAGCCATGTGTGTCAAAATTCTATAGAATGGAGCACCAATGCATTAGGAGGTGTCCAGCTCTATAACAAGTTTTTGCATGGGATGAGGGAGAGTCGTCGAAGACCTGCGAATTCCCTTCTTTCAATAGGGACCATGCTATCGAGGCAAGTCACAAAGTTCCCCTTCGAAACCCTCTTCCCCCAAATGCGTCGAGAACTTACAACATAAGAAGTCCCGGAAGGAGTGAGGATTGGGGAAAGACCCAACTGATTCCCAGTCGGGCAAGTAACAAAGGACCTCCTGAACAATCTTGATTGGTGGCGAATAGGCCAAAGACGATTGGAAAACAATTTGATGATTGTCCGAGTCCTCTAAAGCACAAATAGCTCAATACATGGATGGTGTGCCGATGATCAGGACCCAAAAATTTGACGGGTCCCTCTCACTCAGTATTGTTAAGACTTAAGAGCATAGCCTCAGGTAGGCCCCCAGGCACTCTTCTCTTTTTATTTTTTGATGTATATCATGTAATGCCTCCTTATCCTATTCTAAATCCCCTAAGTTGGCCCAATCTTAATATTTGGGCCTAGGTCAATTTATTTGGCATATTGGCCAAAAAAAAATATATTATGAATCGTAACTTTTTTCCAGTTTATTGTTTCCAACCTAGTGAAAACACAAACAAAAAGAAGAAGGACAAGTACACCTCTCTCTCTCTCTCTCTCTCTCTCTCTCTCTCACACACACACACATAGCATAGCATTGACCAAACTCAAATGAAATAATAAGTTAGTAGGATAGGATCCATAGGTTGAACTTCTAGAATGTCAAGCATATTTCATATTTTTCTAATATTTTCATTTAATAAGCTAGAATTCAAAGGCAATTTGAAGTGCTTGTAACCATAGAAATAAAACTTTCCGAAATCGACACTTATCGCCCAATACATATCGATTTTGATAGGAATTTGTACAGTGTTGTATGTGACACTTTAAATATAAAAGTTAAATAAGATTCGTCTGAAACCGATACGTATCAATAGTCAGCAGATACGTATCGGTTTCGTAAGACTCGTCCAATGCCCTCTCTAATATAGGAATATGTTAAAACGCTGAAAACACTTGATTAGGAACTTCAATCAATGGATCGAAGAATCAATCATCATGTTCTGCCATTGCTCGTTCCAACCGGGTAACTTTCCTCTTTTCTTTTGATGTAAATCATCTTTAAAACTAAAAAAATTGTCAAATATTGTTAAGATTTATGGATTTCAATTGAAATCCATCGAAATCCATGAACATGTGTTGAATTAGGCCATTAGGGCTTCTTTTCTCTTTTATTTATTTTATTTTGTTTTACAAAAAATTGTTTTTATATAATTTTTGTATTTATTTGATTATTTTCAAGTTTGGCAATGATCCTTTAATCAATCTCTTACTTTCTTCTCAAAAACTTATTTTTAAATATTTTTTCGTTTTTTTTTAATTTGTTGTATTTTAGGAGTTATTTTACTATAACACATGTAGAATGTAATCTGTATTGAAATTACTAAATAGAATGTTATTGATTTTTAAGCAATATTGCTTACTTTTTAGTTTTTTCCTTCATTTCTTAGATTAGTTAGATATTTTTAATATTTTGTTGACAAATGCTAACTATTATTTTATTTAATATTTATTTTTTTGCAGATTAGATTACTTGATGATAGTTTTTTCAATGTGTGAGACTGAGATAGTGATACATCATGCCTAGGAAGAAATCAGATAGCCAAAAGAATAAAAGCAAGTATAGTCCCAAGATTGTTTTTAGGAACATTACACAATTCAATGAGCATCTAGCTCACAAAACGAGTGAAGTGGCAGGGTGTCCCAGGGTCCCGAAAGAAATTCGAATACTGATGAATGATCAGTTGAGGGGTGCACAGCAGGTAAAGGCCGAAAAAAGAAAGATTTTTTAGAGGACAGCGAACATGGAACAGATATCATATGATGAAGATGAGGATCAGGAGTGTGGGAAGATTTTGATTTGGAGGAGATTGATCAATTTAAGATGTTCAGTGCCATCAGAGTATGAACCATTGATACTAGAATGGAAAATAATAATCCAAAATCCGAGTTACAAAGGATTAAAGAACACGTGCAGAGTTAAACTTAAATCTCAACTAAGAAAACATGTTGCATAATTAATGTTTGGGGCTATTGAAAAGCATACCTGGGGATCAACTATCCAACCATGATATAGTGGAATGTCCAGGAGATCAAATATGGCACACTCTGGTGTAAACTCGAAATCATCAACTCTGCAAGTATTAAGCACATATCTTTTGGTCAGAACTAATCCAGGCAGAAGAAGATAATCCACGAACTAAATACTATTGCAACATGACCAGAATGATATATACACTGAAAGGGAATGAAATTTCCACCTCCTGTATTGAATGTTTACATCAATCCCGGTAGCAAGTCGTGGGAGCAGATCAATTGCATCTGATATGTTCTGTTGCTGATTTTCAACATACCCAGCATCTTTATTCTGCATCATAAAACAAAGTTTTAAAATAAAACTTAACTAATTCAATCTGCCCACAGGACCATAGTTACCAAGTCGGGGTTTGGGAATTATTTGTCTAGGAAAATTTTTGGAAAAAATTGGCAAAATCCAGAAAAATTGGAAATAAATCGGGAAAACATAGACAATATATGGGGAAAAAATACAATAAAAGATTATTTAATAATGAAATTTTAAAAAAAATATTTCATATTTTAGATATTTATTCGGGAACTTTTATAAAAGTCGTGAATAATTCATGTTTAACTAACGAAATCTCTGACTTCTTGGAAAAGTGGCATTAAAAAGTTGTGTATTATTCGGGATATTTAGAAAAAATGGGAGAACCTTGTTGCTATGGGCAGGACCGAAGCTCCCCCATTAACCAAATGAACAAGCTCTTACCTCAACATTGCTGTTAGAATCAATTAGTCGTTCAGCAACAAGTGAAAGCAATTTCTCCGGCGAGACTTCAATCGTATCTGGACTCAACTTCAAGTTGTTCCTTAACAGAAGAACATTACCTATTGCAAACGATTGTTGATCATCAAAACAGAGCTCTAATTCAAAAGAAATAGCTACAAAAGTTTTTTTTTTTTTTTTAAAAGATCATTCTCTTGATTGAACGTATTCTTTTAATAAAAAATCGAAACAACACAATCCCTCAGTAATGAAAACTCAATTACATAATCATTTCTTAATTTGTCTGTCTAAGAACTCAATAACGATAAGATGAATAAGCAAAAGGTATTGAAACCCTAAAAAAGGAAATTACAGATAGCGAGGAGAGGGCAGGGGCCATTGTCGTTCTGAAGGATGACTGGTGTGGTGCGTCCCAAGAACTGAACCAGCTTCGTCTTGTAAACGCATTCTTTCTCTGGTTCCTCTCTTGGCTCTTCGGTAGCCATGGCCGACCTCCAAACAATAGGAAGAGAGAGAGAGAGATAGATAGAGAGAGAATGGGACGCTGGTTTTGTTTTATTTTCCAATTTACACAGAGAGGAATCCACACGATTCAGAAGGGAATTTTGAGACAAAGAATCGATGAGATTAAGAAGCCCTTAGAGAGAGAGAGAGAGAGAGAAGGGGTGAAATGGCTAACACCTTCCTGTTTTTTTACAATTCAATCCCTTGACTCCTTTACCAATTACCATTGTCCCTTTTGTTTTTTTCTCTGTTTTTTTCATTGGTTCCCATTTCGTAACCATTAATTGTAGTTAATCTTTGGTTACGCTTTAACCAAGATTCATAATTATTTTTTTTTCCAACAAACTGAGGTTAAATGGATGAACCAAAGGGTGACTAAATCTTAACCAAAATTAGTGGGTGTTAAAAGAGATATATGCAGCATGTAGACAGAGAGCATTCGGCTAGGTAGTTGAATGTACGGCCTGCTATCAATTTCCTTTTTTTAATGCAAAACCCTTTTCAATTATAAAGTGAGGAGGGTTAGCCCCACTCTAATGCAAATGCAGTCCGTACTATCTGTCCAAAATCATCACATGTTAAAGCAAGGACATATGATGGTTTTTGGTTGAAGGGTTTTTTTGGTTGAAAGAAGGTGTTGATTTTTGACTAAGAGTAAGGAATGTTGGAGAGTAGGGCTAGCACAGCTCTTATAAAGTGTGAGCATGGGTCTGGACAGTGGCTAACCCAACCCAACCCAACCCTCCAATCAGTACAAAGCACGAAAAAGATAATGAAGTGCAAGAGTAGGGCTCTCAATCCGGCCATCCGAGGAAGGTACCCAGCTCGGCCCTCATATAAGCCTGTAAAATCAATGGCTTTTTTTGACCCCTAAAGCTCACAAGCTTAGTTGAGTCCAAAACTTCTAGGCCTGCTGATATGAAGGTCAGGCTTTGGAAAGACCCTCTATAGCCTATCCCAACCGTCATATACTATATATAAGATGTTGTCGTTAATATTTACTATATATATATATATTTTGGAAGTTACCCTTTATAATTCAACCCTCCTCATAGAAATGTTAAGACTCACACGTTACCATTCTTTCATGGCATACCTCAAGGTTATTTCCAAACTAAACTTAGATTAATATCTCATCATCACGCAAACCCAAACCCAAACTTCGAAACACCCCAACAACGTATAAGCTTTCTTCCCTCTCAAAATTCCTTTCAAGCATGTATCTTTAGATGGTAGCATAACTAGTTGAACCGGACGAAGAAATAAACATTTGATGCCTTCTCAGTATGGTTGCACTAGGTATGGGTTCTCATTAATCAAACCACCATCCCACTTCATATCAATTCAAATAACATTTCAATTTTCTCGACTATGTACTTTCAGCTTTATCCATGCTTAGGTTGGCAAAGGGTAATGGTTTGAGGAAAAACTTTGCCAAATATCATGACAAAAAAAAAAAGTTTTTCTTTATTGTCTTTCAAACCCAGACCTAACCCTTATTAAATGATATTTGTGGAGACAAGTTTCCTCCTACTCAAGGAGACCCTAAACCGAGTCTTACTCATAAACGGGATCCAACCTAGCAACCGTGTCTATCTCAAAGGAATGAAATCTCATTCTGATTGTACATTCCTTATTTGTAATTGGTTGTTAATAGGAATTGTAACCTTGTATATATACATATGAAGAGATGAATGACCTAAGGGTTTTCAATTACAATCACCAATCTACTGCCTAAGCTTTCATGGTATCAGAGCACAGGTTCTCTCCCGGAACTATCTCTTTCTTCTCTTCTCATTAACCAGTTCTCATGGCATCTCCCATTAACACTTCTGCTCAAACTGATCCACCCACCAAAACCGATACACCCACAAAATCATTTGCTACAAATCCCTCCCATACTTCATCTTCCTCTCTCCACATCTCTAATATTCTCCAGTTTGTATATGTTAAATTAACATATCTAAATTATTTATCATGGCGCAATCAGATTCTTCCCATCTTAATCTCACAAGATTTGGTTGGCTATATAGATGGCACATTCTCCCCTCCCAACCCTCACCTTGAGGATGGTTGTTCCAACCTTGCTTATCTTCTTTGGAGAAGAGGAGATCAGTATGTGGCCAATTGTCTTAATTCCACTCTTTAGAGCTGATTAGCTTCTCTGAACTACGCTCTGAGCTCCTTGTCCACGAACAATGGCTCGCTCAGTTTCAACATCTCTCTTCACTTCACTCTTCACCGGATCAAGCTTTTTATGCTGATCAAAATTCCTCTCAACAGCCACGAGGTCGTGGTAGAGGTGGCCGTCCTTTTCGGGGACGGGGACGGGGTCGTGGTCGTGGTCGTTCACAACGCAATGGAGGTGGCCCTTTTGCTCCACGAGATTCACATCAGGGAATTTTAGGTCCCATTCCAGCCCATGCATACCACCCCACTACTCGGGCTTCTTCAATTTGTCAAATCTGCCACATCTCTAGTCACTCCGCTCTCCAATGCCGCAATAGATTCAACCATGCATTCTTATTTTCTGAATAAAGATGTTTGTTTCAGTTGTCGTAGTAATAAAAATTTATCCTGCTTGGGTTGTAATCTTTTTAAGAGTCATCGTTTACTCTTTCATTCTGTTGAACATTATGTCAACTCACCTTTAGAATTAATACATAGTGATGTTTAGGGCCCAGCCCCGTTAGCCTCAAATTCTGGATTTTTTATTATATTCTCTTTGTGGATGATTTTAGCTGTTTCACTTGGATCTATCTCATGCGTCAAAAATCTAAGAGCCTTTCTTGCTTCATACTCTTTAAAAATATGATGGAAAATTTGTTGAATTGTAAGATTAAACAATTCCAAGGTGATAGGGGTGGTAAATTTATTAGCAAAGCCTTTTCTCGCCTTTTGAACTCGCATGGCATTATTCATCGGCGTTCATGTCCTTATACGCCTCAACAAAATGGTGTTGTTGAGCGCAAACATTGTCATTTAGTCGAAACCGGAAATGCCTTACTCTCGGAGAGTGGTCTTCCCGGATCCTTTTGGCTCGATTCCTTCACTACAGCTACTTTTCTTATTAACATGATGCCCACTCCAATTCTTGGCAAAATTTCCCCTATGGAACAATTATTTCACAAAGCACCTGATTGCAACTTTTTACGTGTATTTAGTTGTAAATGTTTTCCTTTTCTCGGATCCACTCGACCCGATAAGTTGAGCCCCAAGTCGATTCGTTGTGTGTTCATTGGCTATAGTCCTTCACATAAAGGGTATAAATGCTTAGAACCTTTCTCTGGCCATGTGTTCATCTCAAGACATGTCAAGTTTTTGGAGCATTTTTTTCCTTATACTGACATTTGCAGGTCCTCAAGGCAGCCTACAAGCTCTAGCCCAGTTACTTCTATTCCAGGGTACTTTTCCCTTGCTCAAGATGGCTCATGTATTGTTGCTCCAGTTGTTGTTCCCACTTCACCTCATCCTCCACCTGAGTCACGGCTTTCTTCTCCTCAATCTCGGGCTCATGAAGACTCCAGCACGCTCCCTATTATTCTGCCTGATCAGGGTGCCTCCAACACTGCTCACATGCTGCCCAGTCCTAGTATTGTGTCTGTTGCCCCTTCACATGCATTGGATCGCCTATTGGCTGCATCAGATCAGCCCGCCCAACCACCTGTCACAGTTGTGATACCCTCTCTTTCATCCCTTGATTTAGTCATTGATCTCACCAAGCAACCAACTCCTACACTTGAGTCTACCTCCCCTATGCCACATGCATCATCCACCATCATTCCTACAACATCCACTCTTCCCACTCATCCCTACAACACCCGTAGCAAAGATGGGACTCTCATCCCCAAGGCATGGCTGTCCACAAGGCATCCCATCTCTTCTTCATTGGTATCATCTTCTACCTTTCAATTTCAGGAACCAACTTGCTATACCCAGGCGTCCAAGCAAGCTCATTGGCGCATCACCATGATTGATGAGTTCAATGATCTTCTTCGTAACCATACTTGGTCACTCATCCCTACTCATCCAGGCATGAACATTGTTGGTTCTAAATGGGTATACAAAGTTAAACAACGTGTCGATGGTACCTTGGAACGCTATAAAGCCCGCCTTGTTGCCAAGAGTTTTAATCAACAACAAGGGATTGATTTTGATGAAACATTCAGTCCGGTGGTGAAGCCGGCTACTATTAGGTTGTTCTTATCTATTGCGATCTCTTCCAATTGGTCTATTCGACAACTTGATGTAAGCAATGCTTTCCTCCATAGAGAGCTTGAGGAGGAGGTATATGGCTCAACCCCTCGGGATTTATTGATCGTGATTTTCCTAATCACGTGTGTCGACTCCACAAAGCCTTATACGACCTTAAACAGGCCCCTCGAGCTTGGTTTCAAAAATTCAGCTCATATCTTCTTGCGCATGGATTTGTTTGTAGCAAGGCCGACACTTCTATGTTTATTTCTCGGACATCACTTGGTACCTTGGTCGTGCTCCCATATGTTGACGACATCATCCTTGTCGGAAATTCAAATTCACTCCTTCAATCCTTCATCCACAATATGGCATCTTCCTTCCACATGAAGGACCTCGGTCCTCTTCATTATTTTCTCGGGATGGAAGTCCATTGATCAGAGAAAGTTATGGTTCTCTCCCAACGAAATTATGCTCTGGAAATACTAGGCAAACATGACATGATCGGTTCTAAGCCTTGTTCCAATCCAGTCGCTCTCCGCTCCAAATTATCTGTCATAGAGGGTGATCCCCTTGAGGATCCCACTGCTTATCGACAATTGGTTGGCTCTTTACAGTATCTTACTATCATTGGTCCTGATCATGTGGTCAGTTGATGTTAGAGTCACCACCTATTTATTCGGTAGGGATAAGTTCCATGATAATGGATAAGGTCTTGTTCTAGTCAAAGTTCTAGGTAAGAGGTTCGGTTAAGCCCGGGAAAGGTGTTAGGCACCCCAGCACTTCCGTTTTACAACGGTTCCCTACTTCTTAGGTTTAAGCCATTTAAATGTCAAGTGTTAATCAAATGTCGTTAATTTAGTTTATACTAACCCAAGAAAGGGAAAGCTAAATTAGGGTCGGGCCCGAGTTGGGCTGCCTACGTACTCACATTGGGGTGAGATCAAACCAAGCGTAGTTCTGGCACATGAACCTGTGCCGAGGTTAGGGGAGTGTTGTGTGTGCACCAAGGGTGGCTTAGGGTCTAGCCGGTAAGCTAGGGGTGAGTTGACCGGGTTGGTCAAGTGCTTGGTATTGGGCCCGGTAGGCTGAGGTTAAAACCCGGTAGGCTTAGGCCCGATAGGCCGAGAGGGAGTCCGGTAGACTGGGGTGTGGCCCGGTAGGCTTGGATTGGCCCAGTAGGCCTAGGGTTAAGCCCTGTAGGCTTGGATCGGCCCGGTAGGCTTAGGTCGGCCCGGTATGCCTAGGGTTAAGCCCCATAGGCTTGAGTTGGCCCGATAGGCCTATAATTAAGATCCAAATTCTGTTTTATGGTCCTTTAAATTTGATTTGTTGATTTTAGGAGTTTTTTCCTAATTTCCCAAGTTAATGGGACTATCCATGGTTTAGACATGGGTTTAATCGTGGTTAGTCGCATTAACCAAGGTGGGGCATTCTACAAGTTCAAGTTTGTTATTAAAATGTCATTTGGGATTTCTCCTAATTTTTAGGATTTTTCCAAGGTGGTTAGGCCAACTAACCGTAGTTAAGTTTTAACCGGGGTTAGTTTAACCCGTGGTTAAGCCAAGGAACGCAAGGGTAGGCCTAGGCTGGGTCCCAGGGGTCAAGGCAGGGTCTGTGGTAGGCCCCCATGGGGTGTAGGCCCACTGAAATTGGCCCAAAAGCCGAAAATGCACACGGTCGGTGATGGAATTACCGACAGTATGCATGATTTTTCCCAAACTTTGAAAACCCATAACTTTGATTCTACTGGGATTCGTGGAGCCCACAATATATGGATTTGAAGTCTGGGATGAGGGGAATCTAGTGGGCTTGGTTTGGGCCTCAGGGGTTACCTGGTGTGGGCCCTACAGTGAGCCAAAGTGGCTTGTTTGGCCTGTCACATGAAATAATAAATGTCGGCACTGGAAGTGCCAACACTTATGCCAGTTTGCAAAAACAGGGGTTTTAACCCTAGTTAAGCTCAAATATGGGTCATGGTCCCTTCATGGAAACTGTAGGGGAGGTCTCAGGGATCAACCCTGGCCCTTGGTTGAGCCCTGAGGATGCTTAGGTGGGGCCCACAAGTCCAAGAATAGCAAAGGTCTGGGGTAGGTACTGAGTTTACCGACACCCTGAGATTCTCAAAATTTTGAAAATAGCCACGGGGGCTGCTACTGGGGGTAAACCAGGGGTTCCCTAATGTTAAGAGGGACCCCCAGAAACCCTCTAGGCTATCGGAGAGCCACTGTACCCATGGGGGTGGTTTCCCTCACCTATGGAGGTGGGAGAAACCACCCTATGGGATATATACCTGCAAAAATGAGAGAAAAGTCCCCTGGAATGGACCAGTGGCTCACATATTTCAGAAACGAAGAAAATAAGGGTAGGGAGAAGCCCTACCCTACTGTCCTACTACCGAAGGTGGAGGTGGCCGGTGGTGGGCTGCGACACGGTGGTGGTGCCTGGTGACGCTACTACAGGTGACCGGGGCTACTACGAGCTCCAAGGGAATGCTTGGAGGTCGTGGCAACTTGAGGGATGGCTTGAACTGAGGCAGGGGTTCGGATATGGGATTGTGAAGTGTTTTCAGGCTGTGGGGGAGGCTACCTTTCATAGGAGAGTGACAAGGGGACACGCAAAAATGAAGAACCAGGGGTGTCGGTAATTCGATTACCGACATCCCCTAAACTTTGCAAATTCAAGGTGTCGAAAATTACCGACACCCAGAGGACTTTGCCCTTAGGGCCTTGCCTAGTGTCATGGTCTTAGTTATTTCCTTAACCTTGACCGTGCGGCACTCGTGCTAGAGTCTGTCCTAGACGAGTCAGCCTTACCCTCAAGCTAGTAGGAGAGAAGTACGAACACTCTTTGGAAAAACACTATACTTCTTATTACCCAAGAAGCTTTATACACTTGCTAGGATACCACTCCTTGCTTGATTACAAATGAGGGGGTCATCCCCTTTATATACATCTCAAGGGAAGGTTCTAGACTCTAGAACATTCCCACCTCCTTTGGAGGATTTCTCTAGAAACTCTATCACCTCCTTTACAAGAATCTTCTAGAAATCCTACTTCTAGACACTCCTACCACCTCCTCTCTAGAAAACCTCTAGAGAGTTTCTACACTATTTCCCTAGGAATCTATTAGATACCTTATTCGTATATATACAAGCCTCTACTACAAAATTTGGGGTATGACACTCTCCCCCACCTAAATTCGCGACGCCCTCGTCGCGACTACTTCTTGTGTCATCTCCTTCGTTTCCTTCGCTTCCTCCACTTCAGGGTCTTCCATTCCTGCCCTTTTGCAGAGTGTATAGTCGCGAACCACTTTAGACGTATCTTGGTCCCTTACACCAATGGGACCATGTATGATGACTCTTTCCTCAAAGAGCTAACACGAGGCATAGGTGCCGCTTTCACCTTGCCTAGTAACTTCATCACCGAGTTGAGTTGGTAGCCATCCATCCCGACTACCAGCAAGCTTGCCTTCCCCCTCCATGTTCCGCTGTGCAGTCTCACTCCCTGGACCACACCATGAATGGGTTTGGCATCCATTTCGACCACTTGGATCATCCCCAATCCCTTGGCCATCTTCACCTCCGCTTCCTTTGTCTCTTCCCCTGAGACAAAGTTGTTTTTAGCCTCCATGTCCCCCTGTGCATGTAAGGCATTCTCATCGAGGTGCTCCGCTTCGACCCTAAGCCCTTCACCCTCGGACTTGGTCGCATCCACCTCCTCCGTTGGGTTGAGGATCTGCACTGACCCTGTGCTCGGCTCCTCATCACCTTCCTCTTCGTCATCATCCGAGTCTTCATCTGACCATTCTCCGCTCTCCAGTTTTGCTAGGCGAACCTTGAGAACTTCGCAATCCCTAGCATTGTGCGTCCCATCGTAGATGAAGCACCAGGAGTTTCGTTTCTGTCTCCACCTATTTATCCACTCCTTGGTGGTCTCGGTGAGTGACGTATTCCTAGTGTTCGGCATCTCTCCATCGGGTTGTTTGATTCTCCTCGCGCGTCCCATAGTGCTCGAACTCCAGTTCCTAATACGTTCTCGTATCTTCTCTGCAACAAGCTCCCTCTCAGCTCGTCGCCTCTCCATCTATTCCTCGATAGTTTCTTCCTGTTGCCGATGAGTAACGAGCATCGCATCCCTGGTGCTCAGCATCTCCCCTACAGGTTGCTCGATTCCCCTCTCGAGTCTCGTCATGCTTGAACCCAGCTTCCCTACGCGATCTCCCTTGCTCGCCACGACAAGCGCTCCCCCGGCAAGTCGTGTCCCCATGGCACCTTGAGCATCCCTGGACTCGCTCCCCCTTGGCTTGTCCGCTCCCAGGTTGAAAACCATCGCTTTGCCTTCCATTCCACCAAGTTGTTCCACCACAATCCCCGTTGTTGTGGCCTCCTCAATCCCACACGTTACGACCCTCTCGTAACCCGCTCTGATACCACTTATCACGGCCTTAGTTATTTCCCCAACCTTGACTGTGCGACACTCGTGCTAGAGTCCGTCCTAAACGAGTCAGCCTTACCCTCAAGCTAGTAGGAGAAAAGTAGGAACACTCTTTGGAAGAACACTATACTTCTTATTATCCAAGAAGCTTTATACACTTGCTAGGATACCACTCCTTGCTTGATTACAAATGAGGGGGTCATCCCCTTTATATACATCTCAAGGAAAGGTTCTAGACTCTAGAACATTCCCACCTCCTTTGGAGGATTTCTCTAGAAACTCTATCACCTCCTTTACAAGAATCTTCTAGAAATCTTACTTCTAGACACTCCTACCACCTCCTCTCTAGGAACCCTCTAGAGAGTTTCTACACTATTTCCCTAGGAATATACTAGATACCTTATTAGTATATATACAAGACTCTACTACAAAATTTGGGGTGTGACACTAGGTCTGCACACGGTATGATTGGGTTTTTTTTTAATTTGGTTGGGCCCTTGCATGGGCCCAAACCGAGTCTTAGGGCCTCTTGAGGTTTTAGGGCTCAAGCCCTAAGGGCCTAGGGCTTACTAGGGCTTGTACTAGGCTAGGCTAGGGTTTAGCTAGGGTTTAGGACCTAGGGTTCGGCCCTAGGGTTCACCTAGGGTTAGGGGCTTAGGCTGAGGATTAACTATGGTTAAGTGACTTAACCATAGTTAGCTAGGAGTGTAAAAATTGGGTGCTTACACTTTCAACCCTAGCCTTGAGGGTAGGGCATGAGCCCAACCAATTATACCCTTCAAGGGCTTGTGCCGAACCCTTACAAGTGAGGGTTGTGCTTGGACAAACCTCTACCTGACCCAGGCCCTACCCATTAACAGCTCCAAGTAAGAGGGTATACGAAAGGACGGGACATTTGAAGAGTGAAATGGTGGAACTGCTAAACTATGGGCGTCAACATTCTCTTTGTGTAAAAGAAATTGGGGAGTTATGTCCAGATAATACCATTAAAAATCATGGATGACTGCTAAAATAGACCAAGGAGGAACCCTGAGAACAAATCCTAAAAACAAGTTAAGGTGGTTCACTTCATACACAATGTCAACCTTGTGAAATTGTAAGCTATATATCAATGAAACCATACCATAGACAACTTTTACGGAAGAAAATTATGAACCCATACCATAGACAACTTAGATCTCTGCAGAAAACCTATTTTCTTAGATCTTCTGTTAAGTTTAGATCTCTTATTTTTCTAGATACTAAGGGTAAGGTTTATGTCTCCTCTTTCTTTCTTTTTATTGATAAATATGTAGGAGTCTACCAAATCCTCCACTCCCACTGAGTGGCTTAAAAAAACTACAATTGTTTCATGCACCTTGCACGAGATGAAATAAGAAACTTTTGCAAGGATTCACAGGTCCAAAATTATTCCAAATTGCAAGCAAATTGCAAAAGAATGAGTCTCCGCATCTTGAAGTGAGCTAAAGATAGTAGCCAAATGGTACACTGGTTAATTTTACCAAAGGAGTGAAAATTCCACACCCAAAGATTTGGACACCCTATCCAAATGAACTAGAGATATTGAATAGCTTGAATTTCAACAGGAGTGAAAAGTACTTGTAAAAGAGGTATTCACCAAACATCGACATAATGATCAATTAAGTCGTTCACCATTTGTACAGGGAAGTTGGGCAAAGGGTGAGAAAGAACATTATATCTAATCTAGACAAATCCAAAACCCATGGATATATCTGAAGGTATATAGTACGACCATCTCTTGCTTGCGAGTACCTTTGACTAAAAAATATTGACCCACCAAAATGATGCACCAAATTCGTGAGGGTTTAGATCCAACCATGGCTAATAGGAAAACCAAGGTCCAACATGACTAAATAAAAGCTCAAATTGTTGAATAAAAAGTAATTATCCGTCAAAAATGCCACGATGCGTTATTGCTAAAAGAAATGACCAGATGTTTTTAATTTTATGAAATGTCCAAAAGTTTCACAATACGTGAACAACCGCCGCAACCAAGCTGCCTCCTCGATAGTAGCTCACAAAAACGAAAATGCTAACCAACCGTGGGGGGGGTTGTCTATTGGCCAAGATTACGCCTCAGGAAGTGGAGGTCTTGAGTTCGATTCCCTTCCCTTCCCCCTGTTAGCCACCCTCGGGAATTTATCCCTACTTACCTGGTGTGTGTGGTTGGGCAGTCTGCACATGCCTGGGGATTAGTCAGAGACACCCTCATCACTAAAAAAAAAAAATGAAAAATACTATCATTAGCAAACAAAAAATGGAAACACATGAACATATCAAGATGTTTTAATACCAAAATAAGTCTAAAAGCCTGATGAGCATGCATAAGAGAATGGGACATGGAGTCCACAGACAATATAAACACCTATTAATTTCTTTTTTCTCTTTTTGATAAAATCTATTGTTAGTTGTTAGAATTCTTGTTAGTCACATTATCAAGAAAAACTTCCCCAATCCTTCGAAGGGCATATACCAAGACCCCCTTAAATGAGGGCATACCTCGTCAAGTAGAGGACAAAGTAAGAATTTGTGTGAGAGAGAGAGAGTATAGTGATCTAAAGAAGATTAAGGTTAATGTTTCCTGTGCGCGTCTTTCATATCAGCTAGCTTGTTTGTAATCATAGTGTTTTTTTTTTTGTAATCAATTGTATCATTTATCTATCTAAGTCAGGGGTTAGAACTCAAGCGTGGGTGCTCAATGGCCACACCAGGACTCGAACATGAGTCACTCCTCCCCAAAGGAAGATACACTTGTAGTCAAAAACTGGTTTTTGGACAACTTTGGGTCAAAATAAATGTGGGACCCACATGCTTTTTGAGATGGGTCCTAGTGGATCCATGTTCTCTTACATGAGGAGATTAACGTGGTATATTTATTTGTCCAAAACCATGAAGTGGTGAATGAGAAATTGACTCCAAAGATATCCACTTGAACATAAGTTATTGGTTGAAGAATGGTAAAGTTTTTAGTCCCATATTGGAAAAAGATAGAAAAGAAAGTGTGCTTATCAACAATCACTTTGGATTAAGGGTTGGGCCCTTGGGGCACCCAAGCTTTGCAAACGGGTGAGCATGTAGCCAAGGTTGGACCACCACACACACGTGCGCCGCCTACCCCGCACCAAGCCAAGCCCGGGGTCGGGTCGGGTCGGGTCGGGTATTGACTCCTAACTATCTTTTTGTTAAAAATTCATTTGAATTTTTTAACTCCAAAGAATTCCAAATAGAGGGTATTACCATTTGCTTTTCAGTTAGTCCGACAGTTTCTTGTATTGACTCCTAACTAGAAAAATTTCGTACTGTTATTGCTTCCGGATTTTCAGTCTGCATATTGTAAGGAGAGAGTAAGGCACAAGTTCTGGTTCGACAGGCATACAGATTGAAGTGCTGCATCCGTGTGACGGGGATCATTGTATCCTGGGAGGCAGATGCTCAATAATCGTGAGCACCATGGCGAGGGCTAAATTTGTCTTAAGGACATAGTGTCAAACACTAGCCTTGATCAACTTCTTTAGTTCATATTCTTCACTCCAATAAGTCTTTTTCCCAGTTTATTATATTACTGTCTAACTGTTTTTAATCAATATAGTTTCTGTTATTACTTTAGATCTGAATTCTGAAGTATTTTAAATATACTGTTGTAATTTTAAGAAAGTTAAACAACAATCTTAAGATAGATTTCTCTTCTATTACAGTATATTTTTATGAACTGTTTAGATTTTTTTAATGCAGAAACCTGTTCAAATCATTACAGTTTCCTAGAAACAGAATTGTTTTAAGTTGATTAATTGTAATCGTTCTATGTGATTTCAGTATTTTCTAAATGGCAATTGATAATATTTCATCGCCCACTGTCACTGGTCCTACTCTCATTTCTGTGACACCAATTGCTCCTAGTCATCATGGAGAAAAGCCAGAAAAATTCAATGGCATTGAATTTAAGAGATGACAATAGGAAAAGTTGTTCTATCTCACTACTCTGAACTTGACTAAGTTTCTTTGTGCAGATGCTCCTGCTCTCAATGAGGGAGAGAATGATAGGCAAGTTGTGACTGCTGTGAATGCTTGGAAGCATGCTGATTTTTTGTGTAAAAACGATGTCCTCAATGGTTTGGACAACACATTATATAATGTGTATAGTGCAATTAAGACTATGAATGAACTGTGGGAATCCTTAGAAAAGAAGTATAAAACAGAAGATGCAGGAATGAAAAAGTTTGTAGTCGACAGATTCCTTGACTACAAAATGGTGGATTCCAAGACTGTTATCATTCAAGTTCAAGATCTTCAACTAGTGACGCATGAAAAACATGCAGAAGGAATGTCTCTTAGTGAGTCTTTCCAATTGGCAACCATTATTGAGAAAATGTCACCCTCTTGGAAGGAGTTCAAAAATTATTTGAAGCACAAGCGAAAAAAGATGAAACTAGAAGATCTGATCATAATGTTGAGGATAGAGGAAGACAATCGAATCTCGAAAAAGAAGGTGGGAAATCATTTTGAATCTAAAGCAAATGTGGTGGAACAAATGCATAAACCAACAACAATAACAACAAGAAAAAAATTTTTGGCAAAGGAACCAATCAAGGCACCAAGAGTGGTGACTTTAAGAGGTTCAAAGGCAACTTTTATGTCTGTGACAAAACTGGACATATGGCTAAGAACTGTCGCAAGCGTAATGATCAAGGGAACTTCAAAAAGAAAGCTGCTCAAGTGCATGTGACTGAGATGGAGAATTTATCTTCAGATGTCTCTGACTTAAACCTATCTGCTGTAGTATCTGAAGTAAATTTGATAGGCAATACCAAAGAGTGGTGGGTGGACACAGGAGCTACTCGGCACATATGTTTTGGTAGGAAGATGTTTTCATCCTATCAAACTGTGGGTCATGGTGAACAACTCTTCATGGGCAATGCTTCGACATCAAAGGTTGAAGGACTGGGAAAGGTTGTATTGAAGATGACATCGGGAAAGGAACTTACCCTCAATGATGTTATGCATGTGCCAGACATTCGAAAGAATCTTGTGTCAGGATCGTTGTTAAGCAAAAATGGTTTCAGGTTGGTTTTTGAATATGATAAATTTGTACTCACTAAGAGTGGGATGTATGTGAGAAAGGGATATCTAAGCGATGGGCTCTTTAAGTTAAATGTAATGACTGTTCTACCTAAAGATATTAATAAAGCATCTTCTTCTTCTGCTTATATGCTTGAGTCTCTCAAAGTATGGCATGATAGGCTAGGACATGTTAATTATGATGCAATTTGTAGATTAATTAACTTGGAACATCTACCTAAATTTGAAATTGATTCAACTCATAAATGTGAAACATGAGTAGAGTCAAAACTCACTAGAACTTCATTTCATTCAATTGAAAGAAGTACAGAACCTCTAGAATTAATCCATAGTGACATATGTGATTTAAAGGCTATTCAAACTAGAGGAGGCAAAAAGTACTTTATTACTTTTATTGATGATTACACTAGATACTGTTATGTATACTTGCTAAAGAGTAAAGATGAAGCATTAGAAATGTTTATACAATGCAAAAATGAAGTTGAGAATCAACTTAGCAAAAGAATTAAGGTTATTCGAAGTGATAGAAGTGGTGAATATGAAGCACCTTTTGGTGAATTCTATTTTAAACATGGTATAATTCACCAAACAACAGCACCCTATTCAACTCAGCAAAACGGAGTTGCTAAACATAAGAATAGAACCTTAAAAGAAATGATGAATGCTATGTTGTTAAGTTCTGGCTTACCACAGAACTTGTGGAGGGAAGCCTTGCTTTCCGTGACTTACATTCTCAACAAAATACCCCACAAGAAAACAAATAAGACTCCTTATGAATTATGGAAAGGTCGAAAACTTTCCTATAAATTCTTAAAAGTGTGGGGGTGTTTGGCTAAGATAGGACCTAAGACCATCGATTGTATATTCATTGGCTATGCCCATAATAGTAATGCATATCGCTTTCTTATTCATAAGTCTGAAAATCCTGATATGCATGTTAACACAATTATGGAATCTAGAAATGTATTATGATTAGCAATAGTCAAGATCAAGAGTTCATGGAGAAAGAGGATGAGGGTGAACCTAGACAGAGTAAAAGGTCTAGAACATCAAAAGCCTTTGGTCCTGATTTTCTAACTTTATTGTTAGAAAATGAGCCTCAAAGCTTTAAGGAAGCAATGTCAACTCCTGAAACACCATTTTGGAAAGAGAACGTTAACAATGAGATTGAGTCCATCATACATGGGAACTGGTGTATCTTCCACCAGGCAACAAACCATTAGAGTACAAATGGATCTTCAAGAAGAAGATGAAAGTTGATTTATCAATTGATAAATAAAGGTCAGACTTGTTGTCAAAGGATATAGGCAAAAGGAAGGCTTGGATTATTTTGATACCTATTCACCAGTTACAAGATTAACATTCATTCGTATGTTAATAGCGATTGCAGCTTTGCACAATCTTGAGATACATCAAATGGATGTTAAAACAATTTCCTTAATGGTGAATTGAATAAAGAACTTTATATGGAACAACCAGAAGGGTTCATAGTTCCAAGCAAATAAATGAAAGTTTGTAAGCTGGTTAAATCATTATATGGTTTAAAGCAAACACCAAAACAATGACATGAAAAATTTGATAACGTAATGCTGTCAAATGGTTTCAAAATCAATGAATGTGACAAATGTGTCTATGTCAAAGGCACTAAAACTGGATATGTCATTGTTTGTCTCTATGTTGATGATATGCTTATTATTGGTAGCAATAATGATATCATTAAAACTATCAAGAAAATGTTGAACAGTAAGTTTGACATAAAAGATTTAGGTGTTGCAGATGTTATACTAGGAATTAAAATCACTAGAACATCTAATGGACTAATATTATCTCAATCACATTATATTGAGAAAATACTTGAGAAGTTCAGAAAGGATGATTGTAGTCAAGCGAAAACACCTGTAGATATAAATCTTCATCTAACCAAAAATACTGGTGAAGCGATATCACAACTAGAATACTATCGAATTATAGGCAGTTTGATGTACCTCATGAACTGCATTGGGCCAGATTTGACATACTCAATCAACAAATTGAGTAGATATACAAGCAATCTAGGGGTAGATCACTGGAAGGCATTAGTTAGGGTTCTCAAATATTTGAGATACACTCTAAACTATGGATTGCACTTCACAAGATATCCAGCTATACTTGAAGGGTATACTGATGTAAACTGGATATCTGATTTGAAAGACTCAAAGTCTACAAGTGGATATGTCTTTACACTTGGAGGTGCAGCAGTCTCTTGAAAATCTTCTAAACAAACGTGTATTGCAAGATCCACGATGGAATCTGAATTTATTGTTTTAGACAAAGCAGGAGAGGAAGCTGAGTGGCTTCGTCATTTCTTAGAGGATATTCCAATATGGACTAAACCTGTGCCAGCTATATGTATACACTGCGATAGCCAATCTACAATTTGAAAGGCACAAAATAGTTTGTATAACGGTAAGTCTCGACATATTCGTCGAAGACATAATACTATAAAGCAATTACTCTTGAACGGGATTATCTCCATTGACTACATTAAGTCAAAATATAATATAGCGGATCTACTAACTAAAGGTTTAACGAGAGATCAAGTAAATTGCTCATCGAGGGGAATGAGGCTAAAGCCTATGTCTTAAGAGTCACCATAATGGCAACCCAACCTAGCTGACTGGAGATCCCAAGATCTAGGTTCAAAAGGACAACCGAATTGTGTGCGATTCATTGGAATCACTGAGGAGATAACTCTCCTATCTATTCCTATGATAACAACAGTGATGCATGCAACGCTTTTGAGGGTAAGCTATGCTTTTAATGATTCTTATATCTTGGAAATCCAAGTGGGGTATGGCATGATACTCCTAATGGGAGTCACCTATGTGAGTAGTAAGGGGCCGCTTCTACGATAACTATAAGGCTAAGTTCTCTAAGAGACTCATGAAAACCACGTATTGTTCAAGGCCAAAATGAACACAATCGTCAAAACCAACTATGTCCAGAAAGAAACTGTGTGAACTTTATAGTCTTGGTTTACACAAGAGGCTGAACAGTTCAAGACATCATGTTCATTGATTAGCCGTGTAAATTCGATGGTTTTCACTAGGGAAGGTTCAAGACCAAAAGCTACCTATCCTGATACAGTAATCTTCCAAAAATACTCTCTTATGTCTGCATTTTCATTTGCATTGTTATCCAGCCAATTTCATTCATGTGGGGGATTGTTAGTCAAAAACTGATTTTTGGACAACTTTAGGTCAAAATTAATGTGGGACCCACACGTTTTTTGAGGTAGGTCCAAGTGGATCTGTGTTCTCCTACATGAAGACATTAACGTGATATATTTATTTGTCCAAAACCATGAAGTGGTGAATGAGAAATTGACTCCAAAGATATCCACTTGAACATAAGTTATTGGTTGAAGAATGGTAAAGTTTTTAGTCCCATATTGGAAAAAAAATAGAAAAGAAAGTGTGTTTATATACAATCACTTTGGAGTACAGGTTGGGCCCTTGGGGCACCCAAGTTTTGCGAATGGGTGAGCACGTAGCCAAGGTTGGACCACCACACGTCTTGTATTGACTCCTAACTATCTTTTTGTTAAAAATTTGTTTGAATTTTTTAACTCCAAAGAATTCCGAATAAAGGGTATTTACCATTTTCTTTTCAGTTAGTCAAACAGATTCTGTCTGAAGAGAAAAGTTGTGTCTGTTCGTCTGAACAATCACTACCTTCTCTACATATAGGATCCTCCTCTTCATTTCAAATAACTGAAAAAATTTCTTACTGTTATTGCATCTGGATTTTCAGTCTGCATATTATATTGAGAGAGTAAGGCACAAGTTCTGGTTCGACAGGCATACAGATTGAAGTGCTGCATCTGTGTTACGGATATCTTATATCCTAGGA
Organism: Tetracentron sinense; assembly: GCA_015143295.1. Taxonomy (NCBI): domain Eukaryota; kingdom Viridiplantae; phylum Streptophyta; class Magnoliopsida; order Trochodendrales; family Trochodendraceae; genus Tetracentron; species Tetracentron sinense. The sequence continues at coordinate 9,877,904 of CM026571.1, read as the reverse complement.
GGCAAACGCTCAATAATTGTGAGCACCATAGCGAGGGAAAAATCTGTCTTAAGGACATAGTGTCAGACACTAACCTTGAGCAACTTCTTCAGTTCATATTCTTCACTCCAGTAAGTCTTTTTCCCAGTTATTATATTACTGTCTAACTGTTTTTAATCAATATAGTTTCTGTTATTACTTTAGATCTAAATTCTGAAATATTTTAAATATATTGTTGTAATTTTAAGAAAGTTAAACAACAACACTACCACTGGGACAAACCCAGGCGTGTTTTGTAATCATAGTGTTCTATAGACTATCTTTTTTTTTTCTTTTTTTTTGGAAGGTAAGCTGGGGTTAGGCAGACCCCGACCAGATATATTGAATAAAAACGATTACAACCTTAGATACATTTTCTCAGACTTGTCCTCCTCAAAAATACTAAGGAGCTCCCTAGGAACTTCAGACGGAGAAAAGAAAAGGGAAGAGTTAACAAGACAAAGTTTGGCAAGCCAGTCCGCCGCTCTATTAGATTCTCGCCAGACATGAGTAATGCGGCAAGATTCAAATGAATCCATCAAACTGAAGGCTTCACGGTGTTCATTCATCCATCTCCAAGGCGGCACAGATCTAGAATTGAGGGAATCCACCACCCATTTAAAGTCAGCATAAACTATCAACCGAACTGCCCCAAGGTTGCGAGCCATTGCAAGCCCACGAATAATGCCTTTTATCTCAAGAACGTCAATAGCCTCCGGAGCACAACCTTCAGCGAAAGCAGCGAAAAGATTCACGGTGTTTATTTAATTGATAAATCTTAGAAATTCTTCACAATAATCTCATAGATTATATGAAGATAAAAACAAACCACAATCAAATCTAATATAACTCTATTATAATCTAATCACCTCATATTGATCAAATTAAATCTATCTTATTACATCACCATATTGTACTCTCTAAGACTATCTCTAATATCTCTTTTCTAAACTAATTTTTCTTTGAACATGATAAAATTATGAAAACTACCCAAATATAGAGTTATACCATTCCCCTCATTTCATGTCTACATTAGATGGTAAATCCTTTTAATGACATCAAAAGATGTAAAACCAACGATTTGATTGAGCCGTTGTTAAATCAACCATTCCTTTTGACAAAGCAAACTATTGTCTCAATCTCCCCCTTCTCTCCCCCCCTCCAATTTTTTTTTTTAGATTGACCTTAATGCGCTTTTGGAACCCCAAGACTCACTTAAAGGTATTATGTTGGATAAAAAAAGTTTTATGTTGGTAGAACCGATAGAATTAACCAACGGGGTTGGTGTGCTGGCCAAGACTACGCCTCAAGAAGCGGAGGTCTTGAGTTCGATTCCTTTCCTCTGTTGGCCACTTACCTAGTGCGTGTAGTTGGGGGAACTGTACGTGCTCGGGGGATTAGTCAAGTGCTCTAAGAGGCCCGGACACCCTCGTCACCCAAAAAAAAATAAATGATAGAATCGGGGGTGGAAATGGGTTGGGACTAATTGGATTTAGATCGGGTCAAATCCTGGTTGGACAAAAATACTCTCCACCAAAACAAAACTCATTTATGATGGGTTAAAATTGCAAATTCAAACCCAACCCAATTAACACCTCCGGTCCTAACCCTTTACTTTATATCATTATTATTTTTTAAACGTACAAACCCCATCACAAAAGAAAAAGGTGTGCTGAATGTTCTAGAATAAGAGGCTGAAAAGCGAGCCCAAACGCATGTTCTTCCTTAAAAGAAATGAGACTAGTGGTTGTGACCGGTGAGTGGTGATATTTAAGTAAGAGGGTAAAATAGTGATCCAAATCACAAATTCACAATGAATGGTTTGACTCGTGGTAAATGGTGATCGTATTGCACTAGTAGTAGTAGGCACGCAAAAGGAGAATTAGAATATACAAGAAAGGTGCCCTTTAAAATCTTGCTTACGTTTTTTCTAACCTCATCCTTTAAAAATTCAGCCCCTCTTTTAAAAGATACTTTGAATTAATAGTTGTACTTTTATATTAATAAATAAAAGTTATTCAGATATACAATTTTATTTATCAAGGAAAAAGTTTTTCCTGAGATCGCATGATCAGAACTAGCTAAAACTGATACCTAAATTCGAGATTTTAGGGTTTTGGTGATTTTTTTATTAAAATAATTTTTTTTTCCACCAAAATCCCAAAATCCTGGGTTTTGGTGTGTGGTATTGAGTAGATCTGATACCATGCAGTCTTATATATTTATATATATACTAGCAGGTGGCACGTGCGATACACGTGAGAGCGAGGGGAAGGAGTTAACCACATTTAATAGGAGTTAAAAGGGACACGTGTTAACCCGTAGGTGTGATTGAACTCTCCCCGAGTTCAATCGCGATTGGCTGTGATTCTATTATTTAAATAGATAGATGAGCAATGGGCAGTTTGTGAATTAAAGTAAACATTAAATCAAGGTTTTTTATTTATTTCTAAGGGTAGTTTGGGAAATTTGGAAAAATCAGGCTACGCCAGCCTCTCGCATTATAATAGTAAAGATAATTAATAATATATGTAACTATACAATTTAAATACTTTAATTAAAAGTTTATTTTTTTTAAGTAATCATATATTATAAGTTTTTTTTTAATGAAAAATGAATTATAAAAATCTAAAAAATAATAATATATGTATTTATATATATAATAAAAATTTTAAAAATAATAATATATGTATTTATATATATATATATATATATATATATATAATTAATAATATATGTAAATATTCAATTTAAATACTATAATTAAAAGTTGATTTTTTAAAGTAATCATATATTATAAAAGTTTTTTTAAGAAAAATTAATTATAAAAATCTAAAAAATAATAATATATGTATTTATCTATATAAAATTAATAATATATGTAAATATACAATTTAAATACTTTAATACAATGTAAATAATATATGTAAATATATGTAAAAATTAATTATATTTAATCAAGCTTGTTAAAAGTTCAGCTCGTGCTCGAGCTCAAGCTCGGTTTGGCTCGTTTATAAACAAGTCGAGCCTAGCTTGAACACCATGAAAAATGTCAAAGCTCGGCACGATATCAACCCCTAGTTTTGAGCAAGTTCACAAGTCGGTACAAAAATTGTCATTGTTGGACACAATCCACTTCAAGAAGTTAGGGGATATGATAAAGCGGTACAAAAATTTGTCATTGTGACACAATCACTTCAAGAAGTAAAGGGATGCTGATAAAGTGTCAACCAAATGGGGAGATTCTTAAGGGTGTGTTCGATTAGGGTGTAAATGGGTGAAAGAAAGTGAAGTAAAAGAAAAGAAAGAGAAAATAAGTTTTCTATTTTATGTTTGGTTTGGGAGAAAAGTGATGGGAGAAAGCATTTTTTTCCAAATATACCCCTTGTTCACAATTGCAAAACTCTTTTGATAAAAGGGCAGAATTGGAATAACAATTATCTTTTTTCACTTCCTCTCACTATTCCACCAAAAAGCATCAATATGAAATGGGTGTAAGTGTAAAAAAATCTGTCACTATTGAGAATCATGGTTCTCTAGAAAGTGAAGGTTTCCTGCAAAACGAACATGGGTAAGTGGGTGTTTCTCTCACTTTCTTTTACTTCCTCCTACTTACCTCCCAAACGAACACACCATAAATGAAAATAACATAAGGGTATTCCTTAATTATTAATGGCATTATATACAAGGTTCAAAATTTCGGTTTCGGACAACCCCAACGACATTGAAATTGGGTTTATTTTGAAAATCAGATTTCCGTCGAAATTTCGGGTGAAATTTCGGATTTCGAAGATTTCGAAAGTTCGGCCGGAATTTGATTTATTTTTTTTTTAAATAGTTTTTTTTTATTAAATTTCCGAAATATTCCAAAATATTTCAAAATTTTTACTGAAATTTCGAAAATTTATATATTAATTTTAAAAATAAAATAATAAAATTTATATAAATATATAAAATTTTAATAAAATATTATTTTTTACATATATATATTAATAAAATATATATATATATATATATATAATTAATAAAATATTAATATTTCGGATTTCGAAATTTCGCCGAAATCCTGCAATTTTTTGGGATTTCGGTTCGGGTTGGCGGGCCGAAATCGTCGAAAATTTGAAATTAAAAACCTTGATTATTTATAGGGTCTAATCGGATGGTTTAAACACACTCAATCATTCTGATAATTTGACACGTCTTCTAATGGACCCACCTTAACATCCAATGGTCAAATTCAAAAAAAAAATAAAAAAAAATAAAAATATATATATATATATATATATATATAGAGTGATTATAAAATTAATTAGGTGATATGATCCACCAGCAATGAAGGACAAGGCATAGGCTCAGGCTCAGGCTCAGGCTCAGGAATCTTTTAAGGGTCAAAGGCAGATATTGCCACCCACCACAATATTCAAATGGTGCATACTCTTCTGATCTCCTCAATCAATTTGGATGTCCATTAAGTGGACCCCTCCAAGAGACCCTAGGCCAAATCACATTAATACTCAAATAGCCCATATGATTGGTTTGATTTTTGCCTTTGTAGTCTACTAATTAAACTTCTAGATGGGCCCTCAAATGAGAAACATGGATTGATAAAGAAAACGAGCTCTCAAAACCCTACTCCCATTTGTTTCACAACAGGTTAGCATTAACCTCTAAGATGAATTAGAGGTTTAACATTAACCTCTAAGATGAATACGTTCCTAAGGTGGGTTTTAGAAAATGCTAATGTTGCGATCGTAGCACGAAGTATGGGTTATGGTTAGGGTAGCTGTGTCAACGGGTAGTATAACGGGCTGTGCCTAAGGCCCTAGGCCTAAGCCCTCCAACTATTAAATTGGACAAGGAGCGCTGCGTGGGCCAGCTCAGCCCATGACTCCTCTAGGTTTGAGGGGCTCGGGGCTCAGGGCTCCTTAGCATTACCACATTTGATAAATTTTGTGTAAGTGGTAGTTCAAAGCTTGCCCTATGGTGGTGTGTATTCTACCGCATGTTTGATCTAGGTGTGATATGGTTAAAGTAAAATAATCAGCTCCTCACCCTAATTTCTGCCCATCAAGGAGTGGAAAATGCATCTTGTCACTTGTCCCTTTTAACTCTCTTAAATTGTGGTTAAGATTGACTAACCCTTAGGGTTAAAGCCTCTAACCTTGATTTTTAGAATATATATATATATATAATTAACTACAAGGGTTCAAAATTGCTAACCATAGTTCAAGGGCAGTTAAAGGAGCTTTATGAAGAGTTGGGATCATAATCAATCATGATTGTCACTTGTCCCTTTTAACCCACAGATCAACATGTGTCCCTTTTAATCCTCATTAACCGTGGTTAAGATTCACTAATCCTTTGGATTCAACAATCTAACCTAGGTTTTTAGAGAAAAAAATAACTCTAAGGGTTAGAACTCCTTAACCAGAATTAAAAAGGACATTTAAAGGGGTTCTATGAGTGGGATTAAAATCTCCTGAGTTCAATCACAAATGGACAAGATCCGGACTCCTCACAGGGCGATGAGCAATGGTCCCCTCTTTGTCTTAAAGAGCGATTATTGCTCATGGTTGAAATATCCACCCATTGGCTAACCTAGAAGGCTAGAACATATACTAACCGCCTTGGATTATCTTTGGCAGATGGCAAAAAAGTGTAATCGGGCTACCACGCATTATGCAACATGTGGCGATAATGGGAGAAGTCATTTCATTTTCTCCAATGATTTTGACTTCTCCCTACTTGATATCTCTACCCACCACTTTATCGCCATATGTTGCATAATATATGAAGAAGTCATCTTATTTGAAAATTAAATGAATTCTCTGCCACATGTCGCACACATTGTGGTAGCTCGAGACCACTTATCTGGTATATGCAAGAGAATCATACCAACCACACTAAACCAAATCATATATAAAAAAAAGCCATTTTTCTAAAAATATTAATCAATGCGGACTATTTAAATGATGGACCACGTGGGGGGATTAGTTACACCTGACAGCAATCCAAAATATATGATTCTAACCATTTGATCAATTATATTATTTTGGAGGGCCATAAAAAAAAAAAATGATATCATAGGATTTTTTTTTTCTTCTTATTTATCTAAAAGATCTAGTGGAAGCCCCATTAGTGGGCGATAGAGATTGATTAAAACAAAAAAGCTACCAAGATCGCCCGTGCACTCCTAGGTTGATTGCGCACCTTAAACAATCAACATTAGTGTTAGTAAAGAACTGAACCGATACGCCAGGGCTTTGTCTCAATGGTAGTATATCCCCTGTTTGGGGGGGAGGTACCGGATTCCATTCCCGAGAGGGTGGGAGTTTGTATATATTCTCCACCCGCCCACTAACTGAACAGATACTAACACCTAACCAGCGTTGCGGCCTAAACGTTTATCTCGAACCAAAAAAAAACAAAGAACTGAACTGAACGGGGCTTGGCTCAAGAAGCATCGCTTGCCCCGTGGTAGTGTGTGCTAGTCACCACTCCATTTATCCGGGCTCCACTCCCAAGAGGGTGTGAGTGTTGTCACCACTCCATTGATGCAGCCTAACAGCGTATCTCTCACCAAAAAAAAAAAGTGGGGCTGGGCTCATGCTAAGAAAGCATAACTTTTCAGCTGTCAAGGCTAGGACAAGAATGTTTTGGGTTTTTTTATGCCGTCAGCACATTTAGAAGTATAGCATCATTGGCCCAGGCCTAAGGCCTGCCAACTATTTAATCGGGCCGTGGGCCAACCTGCCCCATTGACACACCCAACAGAGAGAAGATAGATGGAGACAGGATTATGGGGAGATAGTGAGATCCCCTAGGACTCTCAGTTAAAATTCAATCCCCTCCTTTAGCATCGGTCTGTAAGCCTACCCAAAATTTGACATATTCAGCCTAAGCCCGCCCATTGATCAGGTTGGGTTAGGTTGGACCGGGCCAACCCAACCCAAGTTGCACCCCTATTGAGAAATACACTGTCCAAAATGGCATTCTTTTGCACATTTTGTGTGAAAAAAGTGCATTATGGAAACCGAAAAAGAATAGCTTTTCCATGGATATATGATATTTCCAGAATCCCTCTTATCATCACACTACTAAACCGTTGCCATCATCAGAGGATAAGCGCACAGCTAACTCGTAATGAAGGGCTCAATTGGGCGTAGCTGGTCCAGGCCCATTCACACGACCAATTGTAAAATATTAGGTTCAAGATCGACCAGCAGGATAGTCAATGCAGCCCAACTGCGGCCCATCTAGGGATGTTTGGGCACAATGGAATAGGCCATGGACAGGTGAATTTTTTTTTTTTTAAAATTAATTGTTTTGTGATTGTGTATTAGAATAAGGAGACCAGACGCCTTGTTGCCAAACATCCCTCTCAACAGCCCCACTCCTCCATTTAGGATGGTAAATCGGACCGTACAGTTCCAAAAACCACTATAACTGACCTTAAAACATAGAACCAGAAGAATTTACAGGTGACATAACCCACACCGAAAACTAGTCACTCTGCCGGTTCAAGGCCCGGTCCGTTTATGAAAACATCAATATTAATAATAATAATAATAATGGTTACCAAAAATTTATGATTATTATTATTATCAAATTAAAATTTAATAGGATCAAATTGTTATAGATCCGAATTTTTATAATTATTATTTTCAAATCGAAATTTAATAGGATCAAATTGTTACAAATCCAAATTCGATAATAATCAGATTCAAGATTTTAAACCTATATCCTTTTGGAAGGGGATCAAGATCTCAGATCTATATCCAATTGGAAGGGGAATTATAATTTGATCAGATAGATTAGGATTCATTAACAGGCCCTATGCCAATTGCAAGTTGTAAACTCTAGAAGGGCAGAAGCGTTTCCTGAACCTCATTTAATGTTTAACACGCCTTTTTTCTCTATGGACCACATACTAGTACACTGTTTTTTTTTAAGGTACAGTAATCTGTGTTTTTTTTTAGAGTGGTACAATAATCTTTTGACCAGTAGTAAAGATGCGAAACCATATAGCAAGGGGGACCGCAAGTTGGGTAATGCTGTTTTTTTTCTGTGTATATTATTTAGAAATATTTTATTGTAATAATTAGGATTTAATTAGATATGATTAGATTTGAATTGTCTTTGAAAGATCTTTTTATATTAAGAGGCTTGGAATATCTATTTAAACTCCATTTGGGTTCTTATAAATTATCCAAGAATTTTAAATAGAATCGGTTTCTCTTTCATATATGTGGTAGAGAGATACCCACATGTTGGGTCGAGCACTACGCCTCATTAAGTGGAGGTCTCGGTTTTGACTCTCATCAACTTTTATCTACACCCTCCTGGTGGAGTACTGTTGAGATGGGCCGGAGAGGAATTGTCCGACCAAAGGTTGGGGTACCTCTTCGTTGTCAAGGACAAAAAAAAAGGGTATCGTGGCTTATCGAGTGGTAGTGTATCGTCCCTATGGCGGCACGTTCCGGGATCCATTCCCAAGAGGGTGCATAATTTGGTTGTATCTCCTCCCATTGCCAACCTTCAAAAATGCTAACATATTCTAATATTTTTTTGGTTGAACCAAAAAAATATGGTTGAGAGATGATGTCTCACCATATGGGAAATGCTAGCCCCAGTTGCTCTCCCTTACTTTCTCTAGGCGAGGAATATGTGTCTCACTTTATTAAGCTTTTATAGCGGATTAAATTGTCAGCATTTAATACCACTCCCTATCTTAGCAGCCGGAAAAACTAGCACACCTTAAAAAATTGTGGGAAAAAGAGAAACTGTGGCTAGCATTCTCCCTCACCAAATATGGGATTTAGTGAGGATATAGGGTAATAGGTGCATGAGACAGGCCCCTAAAGGTATGTTTGGATGTGCCTTCATTCTTTATGAAATAATAAATTGAGTAAAAATTTGCATATTTATGAATGTCCTCAGTCTGATTTCCAAGAAAATAAAAAAAAATATATAGAAAATAAAAATATTTTTTGCACCTTATTCGTTTGCTAAGAAAAATTAAAATTAAAATTAAAATTAAAAATTAAAAACTTAATAAATTTGAGAAAAATTAAAAGTTGTAAAAGTGTGGAGATGGCGGTATAAGCGACAAAGGGAGCAGTGATGGCTAAGAGATGACGTTGGAGGTGATAGTGGTGGTGGTGACTGTAGAGATAGTGACGGGTGGAGGTGATGTGGTGACAACAACAACTATAAAAATGGTTATAGTAGTTAGGATTTGGGACAAGACATGAAGTTAGAGATTTTTTTCCCCCAAAATCTAAGCTCTTGAGGAGGAAATGAAATCCTTAATTAGTGACTAAATTTCTTCCCTTTTTCTTTTCCACAAAAATTTCCTTTTTAATCAAACAATATTAGATGTTCTTCCACTTTTCTTTTTCCCACCCTATTTTCTAGGAAACCAAACAGAGGGTAAAGGACCCAACAAATTCCTAATTGGAATTCTCAGAAAATTTGTTATGTATTAACTTAAAATACCTTGATTTTCACAAAAAAAATATTTTATTTTGTTGAGTCCGAAAGGGGGTCTCTGCCAAGCACAAAAACACAATTCATGATCATATTTCATTTTTTTTGTGAACCTTCTAAGAAAAAACCAAGTTTGTTAGCTAGCGCTTTCTAGATAGGTCCCAACAGGAAAGATCCAAAGAGTTGTTACTGTGTTTCTTTGTTTTTTGTTTTGGTATAAAAGTTGTTACTGTGTTAGTAAATGTATATTTGGGCTCAGTGAGGGCTAGGCTGGGCGGAGCCAGGAATTTTTCATTGGGGGGGGGGGGCCGAAATACATATATAAAAATTTAATGAATTTGAGGATATGAAACTTGGGGGTTCAGGGCGTAGCCCCTGAGAAAAAAAATTTTAGGGTATTTTTTCTATTTTGAGAATTTTTTTTCCCAGTAATGTCATTGAGGTCGCCAAGTGTCCTATTGATATTCCTTAACTGTGGTTAAGATTCACCCCACCTATCCTTAGTTTTTACAAAAAATATCAATTTTTTTACAAATCCTAGTTAAAATTCACTAACTACTAAGGTTAAAAAAAATTTAATATTTTATTCTAAAACCAAGAGTAAGTGAATTTTAACCATAGTTAATGGGTGTAAGGGATGTCAATAGGGATATGTGGCGACCTAAAGGGCATAACCGGACTCCATTGGAGGGCCCACTATATATATGAATAAAAAATTGGGGGGGCTACTATATATATAAAACAAAAAAATTTGGGGGGGCCATTACATTAAAAAAAAAATTAAAAATTGCTAAGGGTCCACTAATTCATACCAAAACAACAAGGGACCACAAAAAAAAAATTTCGGGGGGGAGGGAGGGGGGCGGGGAGGGGCCACCCATGGGGCTAGGGATGGCAATAGCCGGGCTAATCGGGTAACCTGCCCCGCCCCTATTGGGACGGGTTTGGGGAGCTTTTAAACGGGGTAGGGGCGGGTTTGGGAATTAGATGCTAAACCCAAGTATATATATATATATATATATATAAATGCTCTCAATTTTTTCTATACCCAAAATGTCCTTAATACTTTTTGATTTTCAAATGTCCCTACGTCATGTTTCTATACCCAATATGTCTCTCTCAAACTTGAGGAGTATTTTGAATTAAAAAATTTGTCAAGGGCATTTTAGGTATAAAAATTTGATTGAGGGTCATTTTTGAAACTAAATAATAGTTGGGAAGTACAGGTATTTTACGGAAAAACTTGAAAAAAGTATAAATTTTTTTTAAAATAATTGTAAATAAATAAAAATCATGATATTAACTAATAACAATCATTTAATACAGAATATGCGTCTAACATAATTGAAGTATGACAAAAATATGTGTATTGTGCGCCTTTAATACGTAATTTGCATATTAAATGAGTAGTACACTGTGACGTAATACATAGCACGATAATAGTACGCAGTTTTAAGCACAATTGATTGTGTTCCGATCTTTCTCATTATAATATAATATAAAATTCAATCAACGTTTTTAAAAAATTTGTGAATATAAAATTTAATCAACTTTTTAAAAGGGTTTGTTATAGTTATAGTCAAATCAGATCACAGTCAATCACAATTGAACTCTTATTGAGTTGACTTGCAACCACATGTTAACATATGTCTCTTTTAACTCTTATTAATGGTGGTTGAGACTCACTAACCCTTAGGGGTCCAACTATCTAATATTGATTTTTAGGAAAAAAAATATTAATCCTTAAGTGTTAAATTACGATGAGAGAAAGAGGAGACCGATCACAATCAATTACGATTGAACTTGTAGAACCCCAGATCTTCCATGTAGCTTATTTAATAACAATGAGGGTTTTGTATAAGTCTATATGTAATTTGTATGTGTAATTGGGTGTGTTAAAATCAAAGTGAAAGAGTATGAAAATGCTCTAGTGTTTAAAGTGTGAAAATAGGCAAAAGGGGCAAAATCAGACCAAACCGATCGACCGCTAGGCAATCGGTCGACCACTCTTCCAAGCGTTTGACCGGATATTGCACTTTTTTGTAGGGGGGATTTTTCCAAAATGAGTGTAAGGTACCGGTCGACCGCTAAAACCACCTGTCGCGTCCCAAAATCCCCCCTAGGAGTTTGGAGAGACTTTAGACGTGACTATCCTAACTTGGTAAACCATCCTATAAAATATACATGACATAAACATAGCAGAAGCGTGTATCAAAGTACGGAAGCGTGAGCTCAAAAATTTCTCTTCTATACATGAACAATATTTCAAATTTTTATACATCAACATGACTAAATGTAAGAGTGGAGATGTCCACCCATCAAAATACAAAATATAAGACTTTCTCCCTCTCACTCAATAGTCACCCTGATAGGGCCAACTATCTAAGTCTATTGCATCCACTTGAGGCTTTACTGCAAACTCCAAAAAAGGCTCCTCCTCACCATAGTCTTCCTCGATCCAAGGACTAGGAGCTCAAATGTCAAATGGTGCACCTGTCGATATCAAAATGTACAGCTAAGTATTGAAACACTCAGTGAGTACAAGGTACAAGCTAACAATGATATAATATAATTCATGGCATACATGAATTTAAATAATGCATTCATGAGCATGCATAAAACTCAAGCGCAAAACCTCATGTAAATCATGTATACATAATTCATAGCTTGTACTTGAAATTATCTTTTTATATTTTTAAAACTTGTTTATCGTGCTTAAAAATCTTATTCTTGTCTCATGAGAATCATGTTTGTCTTGTCTTATTCTTGTTCGAACCACATTTGATTTGTCATGTTTGTCTTATCTTGTTCTTGTTCGAATCACATTTAACTTGTCATACTTGTCTTGTTCTTGTTCGAATTACATCTGACTTGTCATGCTTGTCTTGTGACCCAAATGTTAGTACCCTTGTAGCAACTTGTGAGTCGGGTATGTAAATACCCTTCATCGAAATTCTTGAAAGCAACTTGTGAACCGGGTATATAAATATTCTTCAATGAAATAGAAAAGACAGACCAACATCCTTAACCAACCCAAATTTTGGCATTATCATTCTTATTTGTCTTGTTTTTTTGAAGTCAGATATGGCATATCCTTAGATATGCTCTATCCTTAACCGACCCAAAGTTCAACTTTATCATTCGTTTCATGAATCACTTGTTTTGTTCTTTGATTGTTTTTCTTATACTTATACTTAGAAAACTCGGTCATGCATACATGCTCATGCATAAAGAATATTGAGCATCACGGTAGCATGAAAATATTTAAAAGAAATCACATATGGCATTTAAAACATTTCTATAGTCATGGGAAAACTTTAAAGCCTATTCATATTCATGGAAAACTTGAAACGTAGAGGTAACGACAATATGCATCATACAGTTGACATACATTGCATAGATCATGGTTACTTAGCCTATTACATCCATATCATACTTCATACAATTTAGGAAAATCTTAGTAGAATAGGAATGTAAAACATACATGAGCAATTTCAACATCACATACTTGAAAACCTAAGTTTGAGATCTAGATTATCACTAAGTTAACCAGAAATGTGTACATACAATTTCTATTCAAAATCATTCTTTAATCATCTTTTTCAATACTTCTATCATAACAAAGCTAGGAAGTAGAAGTACTTACCTTTAGGATTGAAGAAAAGCTTGAGAAGATTTGAGAATGTGAGATCCAAGCTCCAAGAAAAGGTCCAAGCTTGAAGAATGAATCCAAGCTCCACCTTGATCACCCAAGAGAAACCTTAGCTTCTCCCCTTTCTCCCTCTCTAAACTCTCACAATTTCTCTCAAATTTATGTCTTGAGGGTTTATGAAACCCTAACCCACGAACTTGGGTATATATCGGCAAAGGGGTGGTCAAAAGACCATCTCACCCTTAATGAAATGGTGTAAAAGACCCAACTGGATAAAATTGCAGGGGCCCGATTAACTGGTTAGGAGGGGCGGTCGACCGGCCAGATCAAACACCCTACTGTTTAGCCTATTTTGAGTTTTTCTTAACAATCAGTCGACCAGATTTGAGGGGCGGTCGACCGGCCTTGGATCCGTTGTGACCCTTTTGGGTCACATTTTCTCACAGTCAATTGACCGGCCTGGAGGGGCGGTTGACTGGCCTTCATCAGAACTTGGTGATTTCTCTTATTTTTCGCACTTAAAGTGTTTCCACTCTTTCATTAACTTACTAGGAGTGCTTTCACTCTTTTACCCTGGCTTTAACACCCATATAACACATTGAATTTTGATTTCAAATTCTTTTATTCAATCATCACACAACAAATTCATAGAAGGCCTTTAGGCCAAAATCACTATTCACCGAATACAAAAATGAGTTTCGGGGTTTTACATCCTCCCCCCCTAAAGAAATTTTGTTCTCGAAATTGGAACGAACCACAAAACACATGAGAGACACTAAACAAATAATTGAGGGACTTTTTTTCACTTCGGCTTCGGCTTCGCGCTCCCACGTGGCTTATTCTCTAGCATGATGTTTCCATTGCACGAGCCCTAGGGGAATAACTTTGGTGTGCAATACTTGCTCCTTGCGGTCCAAGATTCGGGACGGTTGTTCCACCAATGCAAGGTCTTCCCGAATCACCATAGGATCCAGCTCGATGACATGTGACGGATCCGAGATGTATTTCCAGAGCATGGAAACGTAGAACACATTGTGAACGGCCGTCATATAAGTGGGTAGAGCTACCCTGTAAGCAACCTCACAAACTCTAGTGATGAACTCAAACGGACCCACATACTTAGGGCTGAGCTTGCTCCTCTTCCCGAACCTCATAACACCATTTATCGGCAAAATGTTGACAAACACAAAATCTCCAACAAGGAATTCAAGATCTCTCTTATGGGTGTCGGCATATCTCTTTTGTCGCTCCTGTGCAGTCTTCAACATTTCCTTGATAATCTTAACCCGATCCGCGGTATGCTCGGGACCCAACACTTTCCTTTTACAAACTTCATCCCAGTATAGACGAGACCTGCAACTTCTCACATACAAGGCCTCAAAATGTGTCATTTGGATGCTCATTTAATAACTGTTATTGTAGGCGAACTGAACCAACAACAAATGATCCTTCCAACTGCCTTCGAAATCCAACATGCAACCTCAGAGCATGCTCTCTATAATTTGGTTCACCCTCTCGGTCTGTCTACCTGTCTGAGGATGAAAGGAGGTGCTAAAGTCCAAATGGAAACCCATGACGCTCTGAAAACTCTTCGAGAACCTGGAAGTAAACCTCAGAACCCATGACGCTCTGAAAACTCTTCAAGAACCTGGAAGTAAACCTCAGATCCTGATCTGACACAATTCTGACTGACACCCCGTGCAACCAAACCACTTCTTTGATGTACAGTGTTGAAACTTGGTTCGAGTTGAACATAGTCTGATAAGACAAAAAATGGGCAGACTTCGTCAAACGGTCAACCACCACCCAAATGGCATCAGAGTTCTTCACAGTCCTTGGCAACCCAACAATGAAATCCATTGAGATATTCTCCTATTTCTATTCGGGAATCGAAAGGGATTGCAAAAGACCTGCTGGCCTCAGATGCTCGACTTTGACCTGCTGGCATACTAGGCACTGAGACACATACTCCGTCACCCCCTCTTCATGTTTCTCCACCAAAAGTGCCTCTTCAGGTTCTGGTACATCTTCGTTCCCCCAGGATGCAGTGTACTTGGACGTAGAACCCCGAATTTATTATTCTTGATATTCGTGATGTTTATTAAATTATATAAAAACCTGTGTTTAAATATTTAATTTAATTAAGCTTATAAATTTTATGCGAAACACATGGATTTTTAAAACCCAAATAAAATAATTAATTTAAGACATTTTTAGAGTTAAATTGTATGAAAAGAAAGATAGTCACCAAGTAGCAAAAGACTTTTAAAAAATATATATATGAACGACGCTCGCCGGCGGCAATCGATTCGACACTCGCCGGCGACGATCGATTGCCCAAACTGCCATTTTGCCTCTTTTTTGCGCGATTTCTCAATTTTTTGAATCCCTAGGGCCCCCAACCCTATAAATAACCCTTATGATCATGGTTTGAGGGTATCTAAGGCTTTCTAAGCCTAAAAGAGACAGAGATAAGATGATTTTGAAAGATTCAAGATGAGAGATCAAAGGTTTTGCAAGAAAAATTATGTAAAAGCTTAGATCGGCTCCATTCGCAACCACTTGATCGTACGAAAGCGATCGGGAGAGGTAAATATAAATTCCTTCCTACCAATATGATGATTTTAATATAAATAATAAGACAAAGTTAGATTCAAAGTAAGAAAAACAAGATCAAACATGTTTATGATATATCGATCCCTTATGAAAAATAGTTATGATGTTTAGAGATGTTTCATTATGATTTTATTATGAAAGATAGTTATGACTTTTAGAGATGTTTCATTATGATTTTATTATGAAAGATATTTACGATGTTAGAGACGTTTCTTATGATTTTTATTATTCATATCAACTAGGGGAAATGGAATGATTTTGTGGTGTATGTATGATGGAGAATGAATGAAGGGATTATGGTTGGATTTAATGGAATGATTATGAGTTTGATTAGAAATTTGTGATGTGTTATAAAAAAAACTAGGATTTTATGAGATTAAATTTAGCAAAACTACATATTGGAAATTAATGAATGATAAATATCATTGTTTCATTATTTTATGGTTGAAAAACATGATAGGGCATATTTTTATATTGATAAATTATGAGAAATTATAGATGCATAAATTGATGTATGATTGACAAACTGCATTATGATATAAGTTGATTAAATTAAACCTTGAATTATGGTTGTGTGATTTAGGGGAATTATCATGGCGGTGATAGTCGTTATGATGAATTTGCGAGAGTCTTCATCCAGTAATTCTAGTGTGATTTATTTAATGATTATCATTGTTTCACTCACACTGATTCATGAAAAATAAATATGTACAAGCATGATAACAGACATGATATTAAGTATTATGCAAGTTTACAAGCACACGAGAATGACTGTATGATTGAATTTTGCACTACCTGAGTACCCACAAGCTTAAGATCAAGGAAAGACAAGCCGTATACACCGGATAATGTGTAGACAAGTCGTATACACCGGATAATGTGTCACACCCCTTCCAGTAAGGTATACCCCACCAGGCTGGGTGGACCCTACAAGGCAAGGCACGGCTAGGAACCTGCCAAGTGGACAACATAATTCTGCTTATAAACCAACTAAAATAGATGCATTCATTCAATTTCCTAAAACATGGAATAAACATGTAGAATCCCAAAAGCCCAAATATTGCAGGCTAAACTACTTTCATACACATGTTCACATGTGGACATCTCAAAAAGATTAAGTGTCTGGAATTCATGTATATGTAAATCCAAAAAAACAAGAGTTTAATTACAATGCTAGGTCTAGAAGTAAAATGAGACCTAGTAGAAGATGACACAATTATGACTTCGCGGCACGATCTCTCATATCTTGAGAGAAGGGACTAAATGCCTAACAAAACTACGGCTAATCTGAAAAGGATAAAAATAACAGGGTGAGACATGGCTCAGTGAATGAATAACCACTATAGGTTCATAAAACATGGATATTTAGACATAATAGTTTTCTAAAAAAATTTGGCAAAGTCTCCTCTAAAAATAGAGGGTTCCAAAATCTTATACATTACCTGTAAGACCTGTTCATAAGAGAATTCAATTGAATAAATCATAATATAATCCTCACACTTTCAAATTTCTCATTTACAATACTTACAATCATCAATACTTTTCCCCACACTTCATTGAGAGTCTAAAGATTCTACAAAATCATTAAGTAGAATTCCCTTAACACATTTCATACATATTCATACTGCTTGCATGACTACCTGCTTGCTTGTCTGCCTGCCTGGGCGCTTACCCCATGGGTAGCCCTATTCCCAATACCTGATTTTCCTTCCTGGGTGCTTACCCCATGGACAACCCTATCCCCAGTACATAATATCTCTAACCTGGGCGCTCACCTGATAGGTAGCCCTATTCCCAGTACATCATCTTTCCATCTGGGCGCTTACCTTAGAGGTAGCCCTATTCCCAGTACATACTCTTTCCATCTGGGCGCTTGCCTAATAGGTAGCCCTATTCCCTGTACATATTCTTTCTATCTGGGCGCTTGCCTTATAGGTAGCCCTATTCCCAATACATATTCTTTCCATCTGGGCGCTTGCCTAATAGGTAGCCCTATTCCCAGTACATATTATTTCCATCTGAGTGCTTGCCTTATAGGTAGCCCTATTCCCAGTGACTTGAGTATTTATCAAAATACCTGGCTTTTATCATAACTATCTTTAAATAATTCTTATTTCGTAGAAGTACTTACATACATGTATTCATACTACCAAACATTTCATTTTCATACTCACTTTCTTCGTATTCGTAATGCCCATGATTCCATAATCATATATTCATACTACTAATGTTCCCATAAGCATATTCACGAGTTCAATTCATTTAAATAAAATTCCTATAGTAGGTATTCACTCACCTGGTTTGAGTCCTAAAATAAGTTTAGCTGGTATTGAAGCTCCCTGGATCAACTTCCGGAAGCAAATCCCTGCCTAGTACATAATAACAAGAATGCATACAGTAATGCATTAGCTATGAACCAAACTAAAAACTCATGCTAACTCATGAAATGCATTATCACTCTCTCTCTCTCTCTCGGAAAATTCATAACTTTCATTAAAAGTTCCATCTTAATAATCTAAATATATCAAATAACTCATAACTTTAAAATATGAAATTTGGGTAAGAAATCAAATATTACATAAACCCCTCGATAATATTAATCTACCAAAATCAACTAGTAAAATTCAACAAAAATTATTCCCCACCCTATGATATACTCAATTAGACATTTATCAAAACAATTTTGCCAAACCATATGATTAACAATAAAAGCCCCAATTTATGACCTTAACATAAACCCTCATTTTTACCCATTTTCAATTTACACTACTACATTTCAAAGTTTACAATTTTTCCAACATTAGCACACTCCAAGGAAAGGTTTAATTACGAGAAATGCAATAATTTCATGCACACATTATAAATCTCAAGCTTTGCTCATATAAAACTGGGATTTCTTTTAAAAAAAGAATAAGTTTGGGAGGAGAAGTTTACTGACCAATTGCGTGCTTTCGCCTCAAAATGACTCTCCCAACACTAGCCTTTGTTAAGGAGTTGAGAAAACTAAAAAAAAATTGGGGTTTTAAAGAGGTTTTGGAGTGGGGTTTTGGCCCAACTAGGGCTGGCCGATGACAGGGCTGTGGCCGGCCGGCGGCGACAGTGGTTGGTCGGCGGCTAGCGTCAACCGGCAGTGGTGCCGATGGTGGTGGGTCTTGGGTCTTTGAGGAAGAAGAGGAAAATGGGAGGAAGAGAAAAGAAATGAGAGAAAAAGAAGGGAAGAAGAGAAAGAGAAAGAGAAGAGAACTCACGTTCTCTTCTTATCTCCTCCCCCTTAAATGGTAAAAAGTCATTTTTACCCTTAAGTGTTCTTTCAAGGACTTTAATGGTCTAAGGGCATTATTGGAAAATAAAGGAATCAAGGCCAAAATACAAGAAATAACCTCCCAATTTTTTATTTTTTTTATAAAATCATGTTTCATCAAATTTATTATTATTATTATTATTATTTTATTTTTTAAAAAAAAACCTCTAACCAATAAAACGCTCTCATAGAAATTTAACAAAAAGACAAAAACGTACATGACAACCATTGGGAAATATTCGAATGTCACTCGTATCATATGTTATGCATATCATGCCCATGAACTCATATCATGATATCCTTAAAAATGACTAAAATGTAGAAAATAATAGAATTACCCTGGTTCCTAGACTCGAGCGTTACATAATGTGTAGACAAGCCGTATGTACCGGATAATGTGTAAACCGTGGGGTACCTCGGTAAGTAGGGTATATTTTAGTCTCTACCCAATATTGGGGTAGAGTTATTTTAAGTTATTGCATCATGCATATTGTTGGATTCATTTACGAATAAGAAAAACAAGTAAGATAAGCAAGAAAAATAAGTACAAGTAAGCACATATAAGAATTGAATTTTAATTATGCTTCCGCACTCTGAATTGTTTATATGTTTACGTGTACTGTTAAATTCTAATTTATACTTTATATTAAATGTTGTTATATTGTTAGATACAAGTTTATATATACGCGGGGTAACTTGTTACTCAACCGATGACTTTGTTGTCGACAGATTCTAGGTTTGATATTTGTGCCCTATAACCTTGGGAAGAGGAATAGTACAAGGAAGAAGAAGAAGATCCAGCAGGTGATTACCCTGATGGTGAATGGAATTTGGATCGTTGGCCATTTCATGAAAATTAAATTATTAGTATTTAGATTTGGAGTTAAGACATTGTAATAGACTTAATATTGGATTTATGATTTGATTGAATTGATAGTTAGGAATCAGGATAAATGATTTGAATTATTGATTTTGTTTTTAGTTTTAATTTGAGACATTAGACTTGATCATGATTTATTTAAAGAAAAATTTTCAGGTTTATGTTTTAGATTACCTTAAATGTTGTATGAATGAAAGTTATGAAAGTTGATCGTTAAGTCACGTGCCAAAGTCTCATATTAAACTAGGTGGGATTTTGGGGCACGATAGAGGTAGTATCAGAGCCTATGCATTAGGTTAGCTATGGCTTAAGTTTTCGGGATACAGCATGCTAGGATTCATTGTGATGTTAGTGTAAAGTTTGAGTGTTAGAATAAATTAATTCCAAGTTAGACTAATTGTTACCGTTTGCTCTCAAGAATATCACAATGAGGCGCGGTGGCAGAGGTCCTGGATATAACACTAGGGAAAATGCTGGAAGGGGTATTGAAGAAGGACATCAAATTAGTAATGATCAGCCTAACTTGACTGAAGTGTTAGGATCGATTGCCCAAACCATGACACTCCTAGCAGCTAGGCAACCTGCTGCAACTACTCCTGGACACGCAGAGGCACATGCACCTCCTTCACCCAGGGCACATGCAAGGATTGAGGCATTTTGGAAATTAGGGCCTCCATCATTTTATAGGACCACAGATCCAATAGCTACAGAGGCATGAGTATTGCAGCTGGAGAAGATTTTTTTCAATTTTGTTTCCTATGGATACTGAAAGAGTGACATGGGCAGCCTTTGTAATAGAGGGCGAAGCAGAGCATTGGTGGCGAGCAACCTCCAGGACTAGAGATTTAACGAGAGCGGGCCAACCATGGACATGGGGGGAATTTCTGGACGTGTTTTATAAGAAGTATTTCCTAATTGTGGTTCGGGAAAAGAAAGAATCAGGGTTCCTCACTCTTGAACAAGGGAAGATGTCTGTGGCTGGGTACGAGGCCAAGTTCTCGGAACTTTCAAGGTTCGCACCTCATATGATTGCCACAGAAGTGATGAAAGTGAGGAAGTTTGAAAGGGGTTTAAGGGATTTTATTCGAGACAGGGTCTCGATGTTTCGACTTGAGACCTTCGCTGACGTGAACGATAGAGTACAATAGGCTGAAAAGAATTCAGAGGAATTCTTGAAGAAGAGAGAGATGAATCAAAAGGAGAGGTTCCGTAGGGGGACAGCCAAGCAGGGTTGGACCACATGATAAGGGCCCCAGATTTTTAGGCCAACCACCAGCAACTAGGCCGACTCTGATTAAGAGGCTTGCACCTACTGTGCATCGCTCTACTACTTCTCAGGTCACTAGGTATGTGCAGCCTACGTCTTCTGCACCTATGTTTGATGTTTGTGTACATTGTGAATAGAGGCATTTAGCGGGCGAATGTTGAGCACTCACTATTGGATGTTTCCAATGTGGACAACTGGGATATCGGATTAGAGATTGTCTTCACCGTAATCAGCAGACCACTCAGCAGACCCAACCTCAGGGGAATAGGGCACCTATTAGGCAGGCACCACAACAGAAGCCTCCTCAGGCTCCTAAACCCTAGCAGCCCCCGCAACAGCAGCCAGGCCAAGTGACTCAGGGCAAGGTCTTTGCCATATCAGAACAAGATGCACAGGCATTAGATGATGTGGTGCAAGGTACACTTTAATTATGATTATACAATATGTGATATTTTTATGGTTTGGTTGATGTTTATAATTGTTATATATTTTAAAAAAATGCTACTGATATTATATTAATTATGCACAAGATTAACACTTAGTCATGTAATAACTCAGACACCATGTTGATTAATGAATGTTTGGCACTTGTATTGATCGATACGGGATCAACTCACTCATTTGTCACACCTAGTTTTGCAAATAGATTTGTTTCAAAACCGAGCCAATTAGATAAGGAGTTGTCTATCTCGACTCCTATCGGTAAATCAATGGTCACCAATCAAGTATACCGAGCTTGTATAATCCAAGTTGGACAACATGAGTAACCGGCAGACCTGATCATCCTAGACTTCTAAGATTTTGATGTCATTCTTGGAATGGATTGACTTGCAGCTTACCACGGGCATGTAAATTGTTTTGAGAAGATAGTGAATTTCAAACCAGTTAATGGAACTCCCTTCCATTTTAGAGGATTGAAGAAGAAGGACATTGCTCGATTTGCAACATTGAGTCTTTCAAATCTAAAGGTAAAAGATTGTTCTATCATCCCAGTAGTTAATGCGTTCATGTATGTATTTCCTGACGAGTTACTAAGATTGCCACCAAATAGGGAGATTGAATTTGTTATAGTCTTAGCTTTAGGCACTGCACGGATTTCTAGAGCACCTTATAGGATGGCTCCAACAGAACTAAAGGATTTGAAGGAACAAATTCAGGAATTGCTTGAATATGGTTTCATTAGACCAAGTGTGTCCCTATGTGGAGCTCCAGTTCCCTTTGTAAAGAAGAAAGATGGGTTGATGAGGATGTGCGTCGACTATCGACAACTAAACAAGGTCACAATCAAGAATAGATACCCATTACCACCGATTGATGATCTGTTTGACCAGTTGAAGGAAGCAAAGTTTTTTTCTAAGATAGATCTAAGGTCAGGGTATCACCAGTTGAAGATTAGATAAGAAGATATCCCTAAATTAGCATTCAGAACGAGATATGGGCACTTCGAGTTTTTGGTTAAGTCATTCGGCTTAACAAATGCACCTGCAACATTTATGGACTTGATGAATAGGGTATTCAAACCAGCCTTGGATTGTCATGTGATAGTGTTTGTGGACGACATCCTTGTATACTCACCAAACCGTGAGGATCATGAGAAACACCTACGGATTACACTTGAGGCCTTGAGAGAGCATAAGTTATATGTCAAACTGAGTAAATGCAAATTTTGGCTTGAGAATGTGGCATTTCTAGGTCATGTCGTATCATCAGAAGGGATTTCAGTAGACTCTTCCAAGATCGAAGCAATGGCATATTGGAATAGGCCAAAGAGTGTTACAAAAATAAGGAGTTTCCTAGGCCTTGCAGGATATTATAGAAGATTTGTACAGAGATTCTCTAGTTTGATAGCACCACTTACTCAACTGACCAAGAAAAATACCAAGTTCACATGGGATGATAAATGCAAGCAGAGTTTCTTAGAATTGAAGAAGCGCCTCACTTCAGCCCCAGTCCTTACTGTTCCATCAGGTAGTGGTGGGTTTGTAGTTTACAGTGATGCTTCGCAGGTTGGATTAGGTTGTGTTCTCATACAACATGGTAAGGCCATTGCCTATGCATCCCGGCAATTGAAGAACCATGAGAAGAACTATCCTACTCATATCTAGAGCTAGCAGCAGTGATTTTTGCTCTAAAGATTTAGCGGCACTATCTGTATGGAGAAGAGTTCGAAATTTTTACAAATCACAAAAGCCTCAAGTACTTGTTCTCTCAGAAATAGCTCAACATGAGACAGCGCCATTGGGTAGAGTTTTTGAAAGATTATGATTGTTCGACTCAATATCATCCGGGGAAAGCAAATGTTGTAGCAAATACACTTAGCAGAAGGCCCTCCGGTTTATTGGCATACTTAAGAGTCAAATGGTGGAAATTGTTAGAAGACATGTCTAACAACGGAACAAGTTTTAGTCTTTATACTTTTGGACCGTTGGTAGCTAATATTGCGGTCAGACCATATATTCGAATCATAGAGTTGCAAGGGTCTGATGAAGAATTGTTAGCTCATAAAGCTAAGTCCTTCAAAAATGGTCAAGAGGATTTCTCAATGATTAGAGAAGGAGCCATAACATTTAAAGGCAGATTATGTGTCCCAAATAATGAAGAATTGAGACAGCAGATTTTAGATGAAGCACATCATTCCAAGTATACAGTTAATCCCGGAGGTACTAAGATGTACCAAAATCTCAAGAGGCACTATTGGTGGAGGAATATGGAGAGAGATGTGGCTACTCATGTATCTCAATGTTTGGTCTGTCAACAAGTCAAGGCCTAACATAAGAGACTAGCAGGATTATTGCAACCTCTTCCCATTCCCGAATGGAAGTGAGAAAATATAGCCATAGATTTTATTGTGGGCTAGCCAAGGACAGCTAAGAATTTCGATGTTATTTGGGTTGTAGTAGAACGTCTGACTAAGTCGGCTCATTTTCTTCCTTATCGGACTACTTATAGTGCTAACAAGTTAGCGGAACTATATATAAAAGAAGTAGTTCATCTCCATAGAGTGTCTATCAATATAGTTTTTGATTGAGACACAAGGGTTACATCAAGATTCTTGAGGAATTTTCAGTAAGCCATGTGATCTCGCTTGGATTTCAGCATTACATTTCATCCTCAAATAGATGGTCAAACAAAGATGGTAAATCAGGTTATTGAGGATATACTCCGGTCTTGTATGCTTGATTTTCAAGGCAGTTGGGATGAGCACTTGCCATTAGTTGAATTTGCTTATAACAACGGTTATCAAACAAGTATTCAAATGACACCGTTTGAAGCCTTGTATGGAAGGAGTTGTCGGTCTCCTATTTGTTGGGATGAAGTGGGGGAAAGAAAACTTCTGGGTCCCGAGTTAGTTGAACAGACCACAAATAGGGTTAACTTATCAGGGAAATATTGAAGACTGCTTAGAGTAGACAGAAAAGTTATGCGAACACCCGGAGAAGACATTTGGAATTCCAAGTGGGAGATTATGTCTTCTTCCAAATATCTCCTACAAAGAGAGTTATGAGGTTGGGTAAGAGAGGCAAGTTAAGCGCAAGGTATGTTGGACCTTTCAAGATTATCAGGAGGGTAGGAGAAGTGGCATACAGGGTTATCCTGCCTCCTCACATGGTAGCAGTTCATAATGTCTTTCATGTCTCCATGTTGAGGAAGTACATCCAAGATCCATTACACATCATCGACTTTGAACCACTGGAAATTCGAGAGGATTTAACAATGGTAGAACAACTGGTTCAAATTCTGGATCAAAAAGAGCATGTTATACGTAGGAAAACCATTCGTTTTGTCCTCCTTTGTTGGCAACATCACTCCATTGAATAGGCTACTTGGGAAAGAGAATATGAAGTTCAAGAGAAGTATCCTCACCTATTTAACTAAGGTATGTAATTTCGATGACAAAATTTTTTTAAGAGAGGGAGGATGTAGAACCCCGAATTTATTATTCTTGATATTCGTGATGTTTATTAAATTCTATTAAAACCTGTGTTTAAAAATTTAATATAATTAATCTTATAAATTTTATGTGAAACGCATGGATCTTTAAAATCCAAATGAAAGCTAAATTGCATGAAATGAAAGATAGTCAAAAAGTAGAAAAAAACTTTTTTGAAAAAATGATCGGCGCTCGCCAGCGGCGATCGATCGCCCAAAACGCAGTTTTGCCTCGTTTTTGGGCAATTTCTCGATTTTTGGAATCCCTAGGGCTCCTAACACCATAAATAACCCTTATAATCGTGGGTTGAGGGTTTCTAAGGCTTTCTAAACCTAAAAGAGAGAGAGATAATGTAATTTTGAAAGATTCAAGATGAGAGATCAAAGGTTTTGGAAGGAAAATGGTGGAAAAACTTAGATCGGCCTCATTCGCAAGCACTTGATCGTAGGGAAGCGATTGAGAGGGGTAAATATAAATTACTTCTTACCAATATGATGATGATTTTAATATAAATAATAAGAAATAGCTAGATTCAAAGCAAGAAAAACAAGATGAAGCATGTTTATGATGTATCAATCTCTTATTAAAAGATAGTTATAATGTTTAGAAATGTTTCATTATGATTTTATTATGAAAGATGGTTATGATGTTTAGAGATGTTTCATTATGATTTTATTATGAAAGATATTTATGATGTTAGAGATGTTTCTTATGGTTTTTATTATTCAAATCAACAAAGGAAAAGAGAATGATTTTGTGGTGTATGTATAATGGAGAATGGAGGAAGGAATGATGGTTGGATTTGATGGAATGATTATGAGTTTGATTAGAAATTTATGATGTGTTATAAAAAAAAAACTAGGATTTTATGAGATTGAATTTAGCAAAACTACCTACTAGAAATTAATGCATGATAAATACCATTGTTTCATTATTTTATGGTCGAAAAACATGATAGGGCATATTTTTATATTGATAAATTATGAGAAATTATAAATGCATAAATTGATTTATGATTGACAAACTGCATTACGACATAAGTTGATGAAATTAAACCTTGAATTATGGTATTGTGATTTAGTGGTATTATCATGGCGGTGTTAGTCGTTATGATGAACTTGCAAGAGTCTTCATCCAATAATTCTGGTGTGATTTAATTAATGATTATCATTATTTCACTCACACTCATTCATGAAAAATAAATATGTACAAGCATGATAACAGGCAAGATATTAAGTATTATGCAAGTATATAAGCACACGAGCATGACTCAAGTATGATTGAGTTTTGCACTGCCCGAGTACCCACAAACCTAAGATCAAGGCAAGACAAGCCGTATACACAGATAATGTGTAGACAAGCCGTATACACCGGATAATGTGTAGACAAGCCGTATGCACTGGATAATGTGTAAACCGTAGGGTACCTTGGTAAGTATGGTATATGTTAGTCTCTACCAAATATATGGGGTAGAGTTATTTTAAGTTATTACATCATACATGTTGTTGCATTCATTTATGAATAAGAAAGACAAGTAAGATAAGCAAGAAAAATAAGTACAAGTACGCACATATAAGAATTGAATTTGAATTATGCTTCCGCACTCTGAATTGTTTATATGTTTACATGTATTGTTAAATTCTAATTTATACTTTATATTAAATGTTGTTATATTGTTAGATAAAAGTTTATATATACGCGGGGTAACTTGTTACTCAGCCGATGATTTTGTTGTTGACAAGTTTTAGGTTTGATATTTGTGCCCCAGGACCTTGGGAAGAGGAAGAGTACGAGGAAAAATAAGAAGATCCAGCAGGTGATTACCTCGATGGTGAATGGAATTTGAATCGTTGGCCATTTCCTGGAAATTAAATTATTAGTATTTAGATTTGGAGTTAAGACAATCTAATAGACTTAATGTTAGATTTATGGTTAGATTGAATTGATAGTTGGGAATCAAGATGGATGATTTGAATTATTGATTTTGTTTTTAGTTTTAATTCGAGACATTAGACTTGATCATGATTTATTTAAAGAATAATTTTCAGGTTAATGTTTTAGTTTTCCTTAAATGCTCTATGATCAGAAGTTATGAAAGTTGATGGTTAAGTCACGTGCCAAAGTCTTATATTAACCTAGGTGGGATTTTTGAGCGCGTTATTGGACCAGTGAGCTTCATCTAATATTTCACTTCTCAACTCAGCATCAGCGGGAACACATAATCTTCCCTTAAATGTGATAGCTCCATCACCATTCAGAGAGAATTCATCACTC
This sequence comes from Tetracentron sinense, assembly GCA_015143295.1. Classification (NCBI taxonomy): domain Eukaryota; kingdom Viridiplantae; phylum Streptophyta; class Magnoliopsida; order Trochodendrales; family Trochodendraceae; genus Tetracentron; species Tetracentron sinense. The sequence goes on along the minus strand of CM026571.1, from coordinate 9,850,476 downwards.
TCATTGCTAACTGCTTTATCTCTGTAAGTAAGCAGCTCCACATCTAAACCCTGCAACTCTTGGATCCGAACTTGGATATAAGGCCTGACTGTAAGATTAGCCATAACTGACGCAAAAGTGGGAATGTTGAAACTGGCATCAAGGTTCACTATGATCTCCAACATCTTCCACTCACGAACCATCATATGGGCTACAAGTTCAGGAGGCTTCCTGCTTAGAGCATCTGTCACCACGTTTGCCTTACCCGGGTTATACTGGATAGAGCACTCGTAGTCATTCATGAATTTCACTCATTGCCGTTGTTTAATGTATAAATCCTTTTTGGGAAAACAAATATTTCAAGCTTTTATTGTAGTGACCCAAAATTTTCTTTCATGTCTTCAATTCGTTTAATAAGGGTTTAAATGGTCAGAGAAGAGTTTTAATAAATGTGATACCTTATTCCTTAATGATCTTAAGTAAATAAATTTAAAATGACTAAGTGCAGGAATGTCAGAAATTCTAGGAAGGGTGTAGTTTTAGCAAAAACATAAATCGTTGAATTTTGAGATGATTTTTCCCGCAAATGGATGTTTATAGGCTAAATAAAGATATGTAATTTTATTATTAAGTATAAAGTGGTTAACTCGAATATCGAAAATCTTACGATGAACAAGATTTTCTGTTTTTAGCCTAAAACTGGAAAATGAGATTATGATTTATAAGAAATTGAATTTTCTAGTATTTTTTATTGAATACAAATGGAGGGTATTTTCTTATTTTAATTTAAAACTTAAAGTATGTTTTAAAATAAAATAAGTATGCTGATGGGCTGATGCTGAAGAAGAACGGGTGCTGGTGCTGGTAAAGAATAGCAGGAACTATGCTAGCTGCGATCAATCGCAGGTAAGGTGCAATCAATAGCACACAGTCAAAAATTTCCAGAAGCTCTAGGTGTGTTTTGCGACATGTCACCATTTAGGTGCGATCGATCGTAGTTACGCCCAGATTTTTTTTTAAAAAGTCTGAAAATCAGGGGTTTAAACCCCTAGGCTATAAATAGAGGTTCTATTTCGGGGGTTTTAGGGTTCTAGATATTTCCAAACCTAATTTGGTAAATGAGAGGAGAGAACCTAGGGTTCTAGGGAAGAAATTGCTTGGAGAGGAAGGGGATTGCTTGGGGAATGCAAGGAAAGCTTGGAAATCTTCCCAAAAGCCTTTTTGAGCGATTTTGATCCAAGGGAAGGATCACTAAGGTCGATAAACTCTCTAACTCAATCCAATTAATAATGTTTTGTGAATATTAGTATGATATAAATGATAGAAATGTGGATCTGATATGATTTCCCCAACTATGTATGGATTAAGCTTATTAGAGATGAAAATGGGTTTGATACTATGGAATGTATGGAGGATGTGAAATACTATGGAAGATGGGATGAATGTAAGGATGAGAATTATATTTGTTGTATGAATGGATTATGATGTGGTGGAATGTTAAAAATGGGAAAGGGCAAATTATCCATAATTAATGCACTCAAGGTGTTCGTTGGAATGCTTAAGAATGATGAATGCTGTTAGCGCAGAAATTGTTCTTTGCTTATCAAATTTTCTTCATTATTATATTGAGTTTATTATTTGTTGTAGGAGACTATCCTTCCAATCTGAGTAAACTTAGACTATTAATTACCTTCCCTATTTGGGGGAAGTACCTCTAATTAGGAAGAAAGATTAAAAGAATAATAGATATTTTGAATCAAATATATTTTTATTCATTGGGGTTTCCCAGGTCCCATGTAGGCGTTACAAGATACCTCAACGAGGTTTTAGCGTAAAAAAGAAATAACAGAAAGAGAGGTGGCCCTATTGAGGGTTCACCTGGTATTCTTCATATAGGGGAGATCCTCTTTCTTCCTCCTTGGTTAATGTGTTCCAGCAAAAAGAAAACTTTTTCTTCTTCCTCCTTTACCAAATACGTGAATAATTTTGCATTTGAAGTTTATTGTGGGAGACTCCCTCTTTTATATCTTTTTGGAGAGTCATTTTTGAACTCCCCTTTGACTTCCTCTTTTTTAGGAAATCAAAAGAAGTCAACTCCCCTTAGAGAGGGTCATCTGTCAAAGACAACTGGTTTTCCTTATCTTAGAGAAACCACACAGATGGGAGTCCTTTTTGAAGGACTCCAAATTGGTTTCTTTTTCTGGGAAACCTGGGAGGATTACACTTTTCCCCAAAAGGGGAAAGATTCTTATCTTTCCAAAAAATGGAAGAAATAACTTCTCCTTTCGGATAGGGTGTCATATGAAACTTTCTTATTAGAGAAAGAGATAAGATTTCTATATTGGAATCCCCCAAAGCTGGCAGAGAGTCCTTCTTATTAAGGATTCTCTGCTACATGGTTGTCAAATAATGGCTTCCATCTGGGAAATGACTGACCTTGGTCAATCCGTAAATGAAAGAGGTGAAACTCATGGTCTCACCCGCGGTCTAGGTCAGGTTCAAGTATATTTGGACCGCGGCCCAGGGTCTGAATGAGGGTTTGTCTGCGAGGGCAAACCCTATCCATGTGTCAGTCCCCTAAGGACTGACACAAAGGGTATTCGTGGGGCATTAATGCCCTGCTACTAGCATTTAATGCGAAGCAGGCTAGCAGTAAGCCGGCCCTTGGCTAGCTGGTGCGCGTGCCTTTGACAGGCTCGAAGCTTAACCTCCCATCAAATGAGTGGTGATCCTCTGTAAGCAGGTGCACCATGCACCTACGTTGCGGGTGGTGAGATTTCACTGCCCACAAATGCTAGTATGATGCTATTGATTATTAAGAAACTAAGTTTAATGGATATTGTTGTTTGTCATGATAAATTATGCCCTATTTACTTGTATGGTGATCGGTATTCGGATAGGCCAAATCTTAGAGGAAAATCTTTCACGTTGGAAATTCTCTAACCAGTAAGATGTAACCTAGTGAAGTTTCTTAACGGAAGATTAGAATCTAAGAGATGAATCAATTGAATTCCAATCACGTTACTGAAGCACACATTCACTCTCATGGTAAGTATTTAAGTCTCATAAGTTTACTTATCTCAAAAGCATGCATGCATTGGACACGAACATGATACGAATTATGTTGTGAAAGAATGATCTCCAGTTACGAACATACCACTCTATGCTTTGCTACGACTATCTTACAAAACACTATGAATTATGCGTTGTTGGGACAAAACACTATGATTATGCGTTGTCGGGACAAAACACTATGATTATGCGTTGTCGGGACAAACACACTATGAGTCATGCATGTATGAGTCTATGCACATGTTGAGTTCAAGTTCATGAATAGGAGTCACACAAGTACACGAGTCAAGATGATGTTATGACATGTTATATGCTCCGCACTCTGATTATGTCTATGTTAAGTAAATCTATTACGGTTAAGTATACATAAACTAAGCTATGATATTGATATTGCTCAAGCTACTTTATGTTGTTGTTGATTTGTTTATCAGGTGAGTATTCCATACTCAATCGGCCTGTCATTGTCTTTAGGTCTAAAAGAGGAGCCATGGACTGAGGAGGTTTACACTGAAGAGGGAGAAGAAGGTGAGCTTCCTGATGAAGGAGCTAAGGATTTAGGTAGTTATCCCTATTACAAGTTAGTTATTCAGTTTTAAAAGATCTGTAATAGACTTTTAAATGATGTTGCTTATTAGACTACCTTACAGTTAGTACCAGACTCTTTTGTTTATGATGGGTTATTTTATGTTGGACAGATGACTGTTGTACAGGATGGTTTGGTTTTATATAATTGAAATTTTATTATCCTCATTTTTAGAGACTCGTGTTAGTATGCCTTGTAAGTCATTGATTTATGCAGGTTTAAGAAATATAACGGGTCCAAAGTCCCATTTTGGTCATTGTGGGGTTTTGGGGTTGCTACATTTGTGATCCGTGAACACATCAAACTGTTCCCCATAAAGGTAGTGTTGCCAAATCTTTAATGCAAACACCACTACAGTCAACTCCAAGTTGTGCTATGATTGAAACACTATGAATATTTCTTGATATTTAAAGGTTTTCCAAGTCTATCATATTGCTCGCAAGTACTATATGAACACATATGTCTTGCATGATCGGGGTTTTCTCATAAGTACGGGTAATTGAAAGTTTATAAGCGAAACTCATAAGAAATCTAGAAGCTCACAAGTTCATAAGCCTTGATAAATCCAAACAGAGGGTTGATCAAGGATATGTCATATACGGCTCAAAGTATGATTTCATAAGAATGATAATGCCAACAGGAAAGGTTGGTCAAGGATACTAGTAGCTCATTTCTATGTACATTTTGATAAAGGATATTTACATACCCAGCTCTATGTCTTTTCAAATGTACTTGTCATCTGGCTATAAGTATGATCTCATAAGGCTTATAAATATCTCATATGGCTCATAAGAACTCATAAGTCTGATTTTCAAAAGCAAAAATCTCATAAGAACTCTAACTCTCACAAGGACTCTAATTCTCACAAGAACTCATAAGATAAGTTTTGGAATCCTCATAAGGACTCGTAAGGTTTTGATTTTTAACGAAAAGCTCGTAAGACAAGTTTTGGAAACTATGCACTTTTTAAGATAGATTTGAAGTATGGTTTCTGCTTTCGGATTTAAGTATGTATGATGAACTTGTTACGTTCAACGCATAAACACGTTAGTATTGATATTATAAAACTGTTAGTTAGTAGTTTGTATACGTTGAACATTTCAATGCTCAACTGAACTGTTATTTTTGGCAGGTTCATTTGGTATATGTGCTTCGGGACCATGGGTCGATAAGGAGTATGTCGAGGAAGATCCTACAGGTGATCATTTGGTGGAGGATAGAGATCTTAATAGGTGGCCATATGATGCTTATTATTGAGTGACGAGAGAGAGAAATTGTATACATATATATATATATATATATATATATATATATATAAATTTTGTTGAGTGAAAATGTTCACTCTTTACTTTAGTATTGTAAGCACTTGGAATACAATTTACAATTTATGTATAAAGAAATTTTCAGCTTTCGCTTTAGTATGCCTTGTGTGTTTTACAGGGTGATTTGATGTGTAAGTCACAAGCCATAGTCTCAACTTCTAGGTGGGATTTTGGGTCACGACATAACTCTCCTCGAATTCAATCGTACCCACAGTCCAACACGTGCCCCTTTTAACCCCATTAACCGTGGTTAAGATTCATCAACCCTTGGGGTTCAACAATATGACCTTGGTTCTTACAAGATAATACTAAAAATATCTAACTCGAGTTAAGAATTTTTAAGGCTTAAGGTTAATATTTGTTTCCTAAAAATTCTGTTTATATTGTTGAACTCCAAGAGTTTGTAAATCTTAACCACAATTAATAGAGGTTAAAGGTACACATGTTGAAATATAGGTGTGATTAAACTTGAGGAGAATTCAATCCAATTGACTGATCCAATCTAGAGAAAGAGAGGGGTAAGAGGACTCTAGTGGGACCCGAGAGTGGGGAGGAGGGAAAGGGGGAGAGGGAGGGAATTGATGAAATGACAGATTGATTGGGACGTGAGAGAGAGAGGAGAATGAATGAAATGACTAAACAACCCTTTCAAAAAGGTCTTACATTTTGTAAACTTTGTTTTACACCTCTCTTTATTCATTACATTAAAGAGTATTTTAGATATACAAATAATATTAAAGAATAACCAAATCTATTTATAGTAGCTCCCTGAAGATACATTTGAGATTATCTTACCATTCAATTAATTAAAAAATTCTAATTTAATTAAGATTGTCAATTATATATTTCGAATTAAATTAAAGAAAGTGTATACTCTTAACATTCGTTATTCCCATATGCATATCCCTCTTTCCTCTTTGACCAATTTGTCCATTAAACTTTTTGCACATTTGAAATTGTCTAATAACTCAATTAATTAAGAATTTCAATCTCTTTAAGATTTTTTATTAGCTAATTTAAATTAAAGAAATTGAAGGACCTAATAACATCATTAGTTAATGGCCTCTCTTTATCCCTAATAAATGTGGCTTAATATACCATCATTTTTTTGGTTCTATCTCTCTATCCCTAATAAATGCGGCTTAATATACCATCATTTTTTTGGTTCTATTGTAATCATAGGAAGACTTTTTTTTTTTGAACCAAGATTGCAAAATACAAGAAAAACAAAGAAGTTTATTTGCAACGTGCTTCTCACCCTCTAGCGTGTACCAAAATTACTACTCTGACCATTTTTTTATTTGATTTTGATTAATTTTCTCTAAAACTGTTATATTAAAATTTTGATCCATTGTAAAATGAATCCATTATATCAAACCTATCTCATATTTTAGGAGAAATAAATTCTAACTGTGAGCACAGATTTCGTCACCCATTCATTGGTTTTAGATTTGATTAGGAGTCGCCACTTATTAATTCTGAGGGATAAGTCATGATTATGGATAAGGTTTTATGGTTTACATTAGAGTCTAGGTAAAGAGGTTCGATCAAGTCCCTAGGGAAGTGTTAGGCACCCTGAGACCCCCATTTTGCAATGGTTACCTACTCCCTAGGTATAAGTCAAATTTTATTCAAATCCCAAAGTTTTTAGGATATACTAATCCAAGAAAGGAAAAATCATAACTAGGGTCGAACCCGGATGGGGTTGCCTACGTACTCACATGGGGTGAGATTAGATTGAGCGTACTTCTGACACATGAGCCCGTGCCGAGGCGAAGGGAGTGTGAGTGTGCACCGGGATGGTTAGGGCTTAGTCCAAAGACTAAGGTTTGATTGGCCGGGTAGGTCAAGTGTATGGCCTAGTGAGTTTGGGCCCGGAGGCTTAGGATTTAGGCTTGGAGGCCCAAAGTTGGGCCCGGAGGCCAAGGGTTGAGCCCAGCGACTAAGGATTTGGGCCCGGAGGTCAAAGGTTGAGCCTGGAGGCTAAGGATTTTGGACCGGAGGCCAAAGGTTGATCCCGGAGGCAAAGGATTGACCCCGGAGGCTAAAGATTGGGCTCGGAAGCCAAGGGTTGAGCTTAGAGGCTAAAGGTTAGCTCTGGAGGCCAAGGCAATGAGCTCAGAGGTCAAGGGTTAGCCCGGTAGGATAAGGGTTAGTCCGGTAGACTGAGGTTCGGCTCAGTTGGCCAAGGGTTTAGTTTAACCACGATTAGAACAGAGTTAAACGTGATAAGGACAGTAAACCATAGTTCAAAATCATATTTTTGATCTTTCTGTATTTTTAGATGTTTTTGAGATTTTATCATATTTTTCCAAGTTTAAATGAGTTAACCTTGGTTAAAAGTTAATCGGGATTAAGTTTAACTCCAGTTAAGGGTCTGGTCAACATCTGAGGTGGGCCCAGGTAGTATGGCAGGTCCTACAATGGCCTTCTACCTGGTCTGGGTCATGTGCAAGGCCACTATTATGTGAACAATGAGATTGGTGGTAGAATAATTACCGTCAATCCAATTTTTGTGCAAAATGAGATTGACGATAGAATAACTACCGCCACTGCTACTGTTTTTGCAACAATGGTTTTGTAGCTAAAGGAGAATGGTGGGGTTGATGCTCGAAGGATCCAGGACCCATGAGGGTGTTCAGGGGAGTTGTCACAAGTCCTGGGCCTGGCCTGGGTCGGGCCCTCAATGGCCTGTTACAGTGATAACAAGAAAACCCAGAATGTCGATAATCTATTTACCGATATTCTGGACAGTTTTTAATTTTGTTTATCTTAACTATGGTTAAGCTAACCCGGGAAGACTGGAAGGACCAGTGATGACGGAGGGAGGTCTCAAAGGACCTAAAACAGGCCTTAGAATGTACCAGGGTCATCCAAACAGGGCCTAAAACTACTGAAGTGGGAAAGCCCAGAAATGGCGGTACTGTATTTACCGCTACTTCTGGATTTTTCCATATTGTGTTTTCTCCCCCTAGCACTACACCAACGCTGCTTCACGGGATCCCTCATGGGCTAAGGATTCCCCAGAGGTCAAAGGGGGCACCCTAAACTTTGCAAGGCCACATGGCCATAAAATCTTCCCTTGAGAGGGTCCCCATGCTTATGAGGGAGGCAAGGGGACCTCTCTTCCTGGGGTTTGCCACAAAACAAGACGAAAAAAGAAGTCCCCTGGAGTAAGACCGGGGGCTCACAACTATTTTTACAAAAGGAAAGGGGTAGGGGAGACCCTACCCTGGTGCTACTCCTCCGACAGTGGCGGTGGTGGTGGCGGAACTCGCGGTGGTGGAGATGCTCGGGGGTACTCCGAGGTAGGAGGAGCAGCTGAAGGTATCCACAGGGGCCCTAGGCTTCTAATTTTCGTAAGGGTTTCACAGGGGAAAGTTGGCATCAACCAGAATTTTTGGATCCCCAAGATAGGGAGTTTTGGCATGGGTCTTGAAGAGTGGGGAAGGCTTGGATTTATAGACAGAGGAGTTGGGTATGTGAGCATGAGATTTCACACCCTAAAAATATCTCACGGGATTGTTAAGAGTCGCCACTTATTCATTCAAAAGGGATAAGTCCGCGGAAAATATTGGATAAAGACTTAGTCTCCGATCAGGGATCAGGGTAAGAGGTTCGGTTAAGTTCTGGGAAGGGGTTAGGCACCCCGACACTTCCACATATATTGATTCCCTACTTACTAGGTTTAAGCTAAAATTAGTCTCAATGTTAATTAAATGCATAAATGTTTAAGTTAATACTAATCGGAAGAAAGTAAAAGCTAAGTAGGGTCGAACCTGGGTTGTGTTGCCTATATACTCACATTAGGGGTGAGATCAGACCGAGCGTAGTTCTAGACTAAGGTTTAGGCTTGATAGGCCAAGGATGAAGCCCGAAGGCAAAGGAGTGTGTTAACCCAAGGTTAGGGTTACTAACCGGGGATAAAAGAGAGTTAACCATGATTAGGGGTGCTAACCATGGTTAAAAAGTCCAAGAAGTTCATTTTGTTTGGTCTTTTATATTTTTCTAGAATTTTAGAGATTTTCTCAAATTCTTGTAAAGTTAAGAGGTGTTTAACCATGGTTAAAAGTTAACTAAATGTCGTTTGAACCATAGTTAAGGATTATGGTAAGTCAAAAGTAGGCCCAAAAGGAATGGTAGAACCTAGAATGGCCTCCTACCAGGTTTGAGCCCTACATAAAGTACAAGATTAATAATTTACAGAACGGAGGTAATCGGATTACCTCCATTATAGTTAATTTTTAACCGTAGTTTGTAAGAGATTAACTAGAGTTAGGGATCACCCCTAGGAAAAGCAAGGACAGGGATAGGTAGCCTGAAGTCCAGGCTATCCAATGGGACTGGTCTCTGGTCCAGATCTACTCAGGTGTGGGCCCCACAGGGGCCCAAAGTTGCAAAAGAAGTCGTTATGCTATTGGTAATCTGATTACCGACAGCTTGAATATATCTGTTAACCAATGTTGAGGGCCTTGCTAACCCTAGTTAAACTTGGGTCATCAGGCTAAAATTTTACATGGAAACAGAGGGGAGTGAGGGCTTCAAAATGGGCCTGGAGTGGGCCCTAGGGCACAAGGTATGTGGGCCTCACAGGAGCTCAAAGTCTCTGGTCTGAAATGCTTGAAATGTCGGTAATCAGATTACCGACAGTCTGATGACCTGAGTTTGGAGGCTAACTAACCATGGTTAGAGAGGAAGTTAGGGTTTGAAATTTGGCAGAGAGTTAGCCAAGTGTCTAAGGTAACTAACCCTGGCCCTGAAACTGACTAGGGTTCAATTTAACTATGGTTAAATGGGTGCATAGTGTCGATAATGGGATTACCGACCACTAGCAGTTTTTTCAAAAACTCGATTTCCCCCAATTGAGATTGAACCAGTACGAGCCTAGGGGAGTTCTTCATGGAATGAGGACCCCCCAGACCTCAGTGTGGCTAACCATGCACACAAAGGGGGTATGAACCCGAGTTAAACCTCAAGGTATCCCCCTACACCTATAAAAAAGGTGGGGAGGTCCTATCCTTGGCTGCAGGAGCTACTGGACGCCAACAAAAGATAAATTGACCCCCTGGAGTAGGACCAGAGGGTCCTTACAATTCTTAAACCAAAAACACAAGAGGGTAGTATAGATACCCTTATACGGTGGTTGTAGCCGTGGTGGCTGAGCAGTGGAACAAGGTGGTGGTAGTGTGGGGACTGAGGTGACTCTAGAGAAGGCCTCGGGTGTTAGCTGAGATTGCAAGGAGGTCGGAGATGGGCTAGAGGTGTTTTGACAGAGATTGGGAATATAAAAAATGGCATGTCTCAACTGTGGAGGGTGGGGGAGCTTTTATAAAGGAGAAGGGGAGAGGCCAGGGGCATTTCGATCATCCCCACAGGTATGGGGAACTAGTAATGAAGGGCCCTGGTGTTGCAGGGGGAGCCTGATACTCGCAAAGGCAGTGTTTTAGTGGTGGTGGTAATTGACTTACGGCCACCCTCCAGGATTTGAAAAATGGGGGTGTCGGTGAACTGGTTACCGACACCCTCAGCTTATTGTTATTTTGGGCCACACCCTTACTTACTTGGGCCAAAAGCAAGTAGGGCACCTATTTGGGGGTCTTTCCCGCCTGTTTTCAAGCTCATGAGGGGTGTGGGCCCCACCCTAGTGGGCCTTAAGGTTGGTGGGCCCTTGCTTGGGCCTACAAAGGCCTAGGCTTAGGTTTTGAGACTTTGGACTAGGCAAATGGGCCTTGAGCCCAAGGGACTTGTTTTAGGGTTTTACTAGGTTTTAAGCGAGGGTTAGGTCTAGGGATAGGTCTTGGGCTTAGCTAGGGTCACACTAGGGGGACCGGGTTCTTGACATGGTGTAAAAATTGGGTGTTTACCGTGGACTTAATGGGAAATAGGACAGAGGTAGGCGGAGGTCGCAGGAGGGAGTGGGTTGGCCAGAAGGCGTGCCTGAACACTGGGGAGGGCAGGTGAACTCTGATTTTAAGCAAACTGGGAATGACTGTAATTCCAGTACCGTCATTCGCCTACAGGAGCAAATAAATAATTGCGGTAGAATAATTACTGTCATTCTTGATTTTTTCCAGAAATGAGTCTGGCCCAGCTTAAATGCTCATGCATGCGATATAATTTTTACCACAAAATGAATGTCGGTAATTAGATTACCGACATTCTCAAAATTTTGAATTTTCAGGGTTGGGCCCCCCTCTTAAAGCTTGGCTAGGTTTGTGGGCCCTGTATGGGCCTAGGGGCTGTTTGTCTACAGGTTTAGGCCATAAGGGCCTTAGGTAGGTGTTGCATGGGCCTTGGGCCCATGCCCTAGGTTTGTAGGGTTTAGGGTTGGACTGGAGCTATTCTAGGGCTAGCTAGGGTTTACTTAGGAGTTAACTAGGATTAGACCTATGATTGGCTCATGGTAGACCTATGGTTAGACCTAAGGTTTACCTATTGTTAGATTGGGGTTTGCTTAAGGTTTGACTAGGGTTGACTCAAGGTTTAACTATGGTTAAGCGGTGAAAAAATTGAGTGCTTACACTAACGATTCATATAATGGTTGCTGATTTAAATTAAAGGGTTTTGTAAAAAAAATTTAGTCCCGAGAAGGGGACCGGAAGGTCCCCTTTCTAGCTGACCCATATCCGTAGTATCCCCATGTCCCTTTTAACTTATTTTTAACCATGGTTAAGTTTAACTAAATTATGATAAATATTTTCTTTTATTTCCTTTCTAAAAAACAATGTTGGATGGATGAATCCTATAGGGTGAGTGAATTTTAACTATACTTACTAGGTATTAAAAAGGAGGGCATGGACCAATGAGATTGCGCGCTCAGCTTGGTCTGTATCCAATTCTCATTTTTTTAAAGTTTGTCATGCCCAAATGTTCAATTCACCCTCACCCCTTTGAATATGACCAACAATATTATGTATTTTGATTTTGATTTTATGGTTGACAAATAGTATGTACTCTTTTTAGTTGAACAGTAATATACTAATATGTACTATTTTTCGATCATTAAATTGCTTCCTATCCAATAAAAGGTAAGAATGAAGAACCCTAAAACTCTCTTTGATATGGTGCCGTTAAAATTAGAACATGCCATGAATATATTTACAAAATTAGGTCATCCCTAATATTATTATTCTATTTTTTATTACAATAACTTCTCCTGCATCTTTTTGTTCATAAACTGTAATTAACCGATGATAATTAAAATCTGTGATAACTGTGAACAAGAGCTTCGGCCCTCTTTCCACAACGAGATCTAGTTAAGATGGGTTGAAGCTCTCTCATCAAAGTTAGAGAGAATGTGTCTCGCTTTCACCAGGAAATAATATTAATTATTTTTCAAAAAATTTATTCTAAAAGTTAAGGTTAGAAGTGTCGACCTCAGGGTTTAAACTTTTTAATCACAATTAAAAAGACACGTGTTTAGTTGTACAAAAAACCTAGAGAGGATGTCACTGGCTATATCGAGAGACGATCCTAAACAATTAGAGGTAGGATCTTCTTTGGCAGAAGCAAGAGATGACGTCTCTGGCTAGGGTTAAAAATTCTTAATTCTAGGGTTAAATTTTGTTTTAGTAATTTTTTCTATAAACCTTGATGAATCCTAAGGGGTTAGTGAATCTTAAATTATGGAGTTAAAAGGGACATGCGTTGACCTGTGGGCACTGGCGGAGCCACATGGGGTCAAGGGCTGAAATGTCATGCCTTAAAATCTGACCTTGGTTATAAAGAGACCTTGGGCCCTGACATTGCTTAAACTTCCTTAATCCCTTAGCATACAAGGCACAACTAAATACAATACTCAAAAAATGACAATAATAAAATTCGATATCCATTAAACAAACCATCTTGTGGAGCATAAGACCACTCCAAGAAAACCCACCACATGAATCATGTTTGTGATTCCATCAACAAGTTTAAACTAAGTAACATCATATCTGAAGTGTCTATTACAACTATTTTATAACACTAACAAAGACTAGTAATAAGAGAACCTATCAAGGTCCCTAGCTCCCTCCTCGGGAAGCTCACCTTCTTCTCCCTTTTCTATGTAATGCTCCTCAACCCACGGCTCCATCGTATGCTCCGGCTCTATACATACTGATAATAATAGGTGGTCTAGGCAAGAAAAAGCTCAGTGCATATGCAGTTCAACTAAGAACATAATATCACATGTACATTATCAATATCATTATCAATGACATATTTAGATAATCAGAGTGCGGAAAAATATGTGAGCATACCATAACATCATCTTGACTCGTGTACTCGTGTGATTATTTGGACTTGAGCATGTGAGATACATGTGTATGACAAACTACTTGTATATGATAAGATGCATGCTCGCGATAAACCATGTGTACCTAATAAGATACGTGTTCATGGTAAGTGCTATGGTCGACAATGCATGATAAGATGGATATCCATGAATAATTTCATATTCTATAACGCATGATAAGATGAATATCTATGATTAGTTCCTAAGATGAATATTCATGGTAATTGGTATGGTCGTCAACGCATGATAGGATGGATATTCATGAATAGTTCCATATTTGACAATGCAGGATAATATGGATATCCATGACTAGTCTCATTTTTGACAACGCAAGATAAGGGGTTAAGTCAATGCATGATAAGTGATATGATCATGATAAATTGACATGTCCGTGTTCAATGCATGTTCTTGTGAGACTCGTGAACCCGTGGACCTTACTTTTTTTACCATGCATGTGAAAATCTACTTAAATGTCGTGGTTGGTATTCGAGTAGGTCATCTCCAAGATTCTGATCCTCTGCCATGGAAACTCCATCATGGTCCATTCAATGATGGTTACAGAATTTATGGGCTAGAAGACTTCCTTTAAGTTTTGACTTATCCGAATGTCGATCACCAAACAAGATACGTAGGACATAATTTAACATGACAATCATAAATATTGCTTCATCATAATTCAACAATTTCATATCAAGATTATGAGCAGGGGATTTTGCTCACGTGTATTTAAGAGTCGCAACTTATTAATTCAGAAGGGATAAGTCCCTGAGTTATGGATAAGGTCTTTAATGGTCTACTTAAAATTATAGGTAAGATGTTCGATTAAGTCTCGGGTAAAGTGTTTGGCATCCCAGGACCTCCATTTTGCAATGGTCACCTACTCCATAGGTATAAGTCAAATTTAAGTCGAATTGTATTCAAATGCCTATGTATTTAGAGTATACTAACTCAATAAAGAAAAAGTCCTAACTAGGGTCAATCCCGGGTTAGGTTACCTACGTACTCACAATAGGTGAGATCAGACCGAACCTAGTTCTAGCACTCGAGCCCTTGCCAAGGCTAAAGGGAGTGTGTGTGTGCTCCGGGGTGGCTAAGGGCCTAGCCCGAGGCTAGGGTTTGGTTGACCGGGTTGGTCAAGTGCATAGTTTGAGCTCAGAGGCCAAGGATTAGTCCAGTAGACTAAGGTTGGGCCCAGTAGGCTAAGGTAAGCCCGATAGACTAAGAGATTAGGCCCGGTAGACCAAGGGTTATTATGGTAGAATAAAAGGTACTTAACCGGAGTTAAGGGGGAGTTAACCATGGTTAGGGCTATTAACCATGGTTAAAAGGTCCAATGTCAAAAAATTTGGTCTTTTTGTATTTTTAGATGTTTTGGGGATTTTATGAATTTTTTTAATGGTTAAATGACTTTAACCATAGTTAAAAATTAACTGGGGTTGAGTTAACCCACTTAAGGGTCTGGGCAAGTCTGGAATGGGTCGAGGTAGCAAGGCAAGGCCTAAAATGACCTCCCACCTGATCTGGGCACTGTTGAAGGCCTATTTAACAGAAGATTGGAATTGGAGATAGACAGTTCACTGCCTTTCCCAATCATCACTGGAAATGGCTTTGCTAGTCAGAGGTTTGGTCAAGGGTGAACCCATAGGGTCTTGGACCCTCAAGGGTGATTAGGGGACTCCCCCATGTGTCCTGTGCCTATTACGGGCCTTGGACTTGGTCTGAGATGGACCCATAGTGGTCATGAAAGTAATGGAACAAAAATCCCAAAATGACGGTAGAATGTTTACCGCCGTTCTGGATAGTTTCCAAAAAGGATGATTTTAACTGTGGTTAAGCTATTGGGGTAAGCTTGGAACGACCAAAGTAGGAAGAGGGAAGTCTCAGAGACCTAGAACAGGCCCTGGAATGGATCAGGGCTCAATTAAAAGGGGTTTAAGGCTATTAGACTAGAGAGGGTCCAGAATGGCAGTACTGTGTTTACCGTCATTCTGCAAGATTTCCATAAAATGAATTTCTCCCCCTGGTACTGAGCCAGGGTGCTTCTAGTGGATCCCTTATGGACTGAGGGTCCCCCAGAAGTTATAGGGAGTGCCATGCACGTAGGCGGGCCATGAGATTGAAGCTTGATCCCTCGAGAGGGTCCCCATGCCTATGAAGAGGCAAAGAGACCTATATCATTGGGTATAGAGTATCAAAACAGAATAAGAATGGCCCTCGGAGTAGGACCAGGGGCTTACAATGCTTGAAACAGAAAGAAGAAAAGGGGTTGGGGGATCCTACCCGGTTAGCTCACCTGAGGGAAGCTGTTCACAGTGGTGAAGGACTGAGGGAGGCCAGGGGTAGCCCCTGGGTGCTCTTAGGATCTCTCCTAGGGTGGAGGACAAGATTGGCAAGGCTGGTGCTTAGGTTGATAGGATTTCCACAGAGCTTCAACAATGGGATTTTCGGAAAATTTTGAATCCCCTTAAAGCTTACGGAGGGCTTATATTTATAGGCTAAGGGTCACCTAAGGTAGTTTAGAGATATTAAACAAGGTGGGTGACCCTAGGGAGGTTGAGCTAGGGGAGTCCAGGGGGTGCCGGACAAGTTTCACGTAAACTTTGGGAATAGCAGTAATTCAAGTACCGTCATTCATGTTCTAAGCTAAAAACATAATGGCGGTAAGGTTATTACCGTCATTACCTGACTTTTGCTAAAACAGGCCCAATCCAGTAACTATTGGGTAAGAGCAATGTAAATTTTGCCAAAAAAGAAATGACGATAATGTTATTACCACTATTAATTGATTTTTCGAATTCTGCATGTGGGCCCCCCATCAACGGTTATTTGAGGCTTGTGGACTCATTCTGGGGCCCATAGGGTGGTATAGTTGAGGTTTTTGGTCTCTAGGCCTAGAAATGAGCCTTGGGTCATAAGGTTTTGACCTAAGGTTAACCTAGGATTAGGCCTAGGGTTAACTAGGGTTTGACCTAGGGTTTGAATAGGCTTTGACTAGGGTTTGAGCGATTCCCCGAACCCGCACTTGGAAAATCAAGTTTCAAGACGCGTGCTCGTTCGTCATAACCACGCATGCGGAAGAATTTACCCGCAAAAATACGGGGATTTCTCAACATTTCTGATGAACTTATATAAGCAAGAACAACTGGTCATCATAATAACCCATCATAAGCAAATACGTTACCTCACTCACTACAATAGCAGTTACTTTTGGCGCCACAACTGCGCCGGTATACTTTCAGAATCCATCAAGTATAACTCCTTGCCAATCGACAACTGCTTCCAAATCTGAAGGCATAAAATGAGAGGAGTGAGCTATAGAGCCAAAAAAAAATCCATAATTCATCTAGGCTAATTTCCACCTAGTAACAATCATCATCATCAATAACGATATAGTGTTGCAATACAATTCTCATATTATAATAATATATAATATCGTAATCTGTAACCCGAGGTCACTCAAGGCTATTTCACCCAATTTTAAGGTTCTGAACCTCAATTTTCAAGTTCATTCAATTATCATTTACACCAATAGGTTACCCTTCCAGACAACTGTTCACAATCAATCCTTGAATCCGCAGACTCAATCAACTGGCTTTCGCCCGTATTCAACCTGAGTCCGTAGACTCAATATCCAAGTTAATGTTTATAGACTCGCTATTCATTTCCAAATCCGTTAACATTAATTTTGTTACCATAGCGTCCTATACTCCCATGATAACTATCGAGATCAATCGGGCTTACACCCAATAAAATCAAACCATAAGTCCTTAGACTCTGTACAGCCTTGAGTCCATAGATTCCATAAAACCTTGAGTTCATAGACTCCATACATAATCCGGGCATTCACCAGCTAAAACCAACACAATAGTCTGATCTCAGCCATGGTGAGGAACTTTAGCCTCACGACATCTCTATCAAAAAACACAACCATCTGACTCAGCCACGGTAGAGAATTCTATCCTCATGACATATCTATCAGATCACAGACAACACAGCCATCTGACTCAGCCATGGAGGGGACCTTTATCCTCACGATAGATAACACAACCATCTGACTCAGCCACGGTATAGATGACATATCTATCAGAGGCATCACAACCTACTGACTCAGCCTCGGTACGACATATTTATCAGATAACACAACCATTTGACTCAGCCACGGTGGGGACCTCTATCCTCACGGCATATCTATCAGATAATACAACCATCTGACTCAACCACGGTACAGACGACATATCTATCAGAGGCATCACAACTTACTGACTCAGCCTCGGTTCGGCATATCTATCAGATAACAAATTCATCTGACTCAGTCACGGTATATACGACATATCTATCAGAGACATCATAACCTAATGACTCAGCCTCAGTATGGTGCATTTATCAGATAACACAACCATCTGACTCAGCCACGTTGGGGACCTCTATCCTCACGGCATATTTATCAGATAACACAATCATCTGACTCAGTCACGGTACAGACGACATATCTATCAGAGCCATCACAATCTGCTTACTCAGACTCGGTACAACATATCTATCAGATAACACAACCATCTGACTCAGCCACGGTGGAGACCTCTATCCTCATGACATATCTATCAGGTAACACAACCATCTGACCCAGTCATGGTACCGATGACATATCTATTAGATACATCACAACCTACTGACTCAACTCCGGTACGGCATATCTATCAGGGTGACGATACAATTTACCCGGGACCCGATCTAGGCTCCCCAAAGGTCCACATAAATTTACAACATCTCATAGGGGTCTCCGATCCTTTTTCCATCCATGCCTTTTACACATTGAGTCTAAATCCAGGGTTTTGAGATCCGATATCGAGGGCTACACCCCTTTACTAATTTTTCAAGCACAACCACATTCCCATAACACATCCACGGGGTCTCAGACCCTTTTCCATCAACGCACATACATTCCACATAAAGAATATAGCAAATAACAGGGAAAAGATGAGATGAGAGGGGTTTTTACCTCTTTCATGCACTTCGGGGCGTTTAGGGCCGAAATGGACACCGCCAATGCGCTCGGGAGGACGATTAACCCCAAGGTGAAGCTCCTTGCCCTCACACCTTCACTTTTTTTCTCTAGATTTCTCCCTTTCTCTCTCTACACGTCGATCGAGGCACTGGGGAAGAAAATAAATATCGCAAACGCGTTCCCCACGACGATCAATCCTGGGGTAGAGCACATGCAACTTTCTCTTTCCACTTTCTCTCTCATCCTTTTTCTCTCTCTTTACACGCCAAACGAGACACCGGAGATAAAATCAGACGCCGCCAACGTGTCGGGAGCGTCGAAATATGTCAAGGTGGACCTCCTTTTTCTTCTCTCCTCTTTTCTCTTTCCTCTCTTTCTCTCTCTACTTTCTCTCTCTAGAAAGGGAGTTTGGCAGAACTCCCCCACTATTGCAAACCATGAGAATGAAAGGGGCTAGCCCCCTATTTATAAGTCAAGGGTCATGTGCCATGCACATGACCACCATTAATGGTCCCGTTGACCAAGTCAACGGTTTGACTGTTTGACTATTCTTCCGTATTTTCTCCCTATAAGGCACCTAAAACCCTACTTCATGATGCCCGATTATGACGAAACTTCAGGTGACCAAACTTGGGATAGTCCGACACTTGTTGTAGAAATTTCAAAGAAAAATACTAAGTTTTGACAGTCAAAAGTAAGTCTGAACAGAAACTGCAAAACCTCTACTAATTTCCTGATTTCGAACACAAAATAGGCCGCCGTTTCTTCGTTTGAAAATAACTAACTGCCGAGACGACAGATATTAGTCCCCACGGCTGACCGACACGCATTGGTACCAACCACACAATTTCAATTACGATCTCCAACAGATATTGGGGCCCACTTAATTTCTAGAAATCTGGGAATTTTCAGTTTTTCTCAATTTTATCACACATAATGGCCCCGCGGTCCCGCAAAATAATAGCTGACGGAACTAATACGATAGGGGTGTGTCTCGGCAGTCAACCAGCACACCGTGTGTGATTTTCGCAAAAAGATACTGAAATTTCCTCGGTGCACTTCAATCCCGAGCAAACCTCACTTTTTATTAATTTAACAAACACTTAAGTATTTAACCTCAGTTAAGAACCAACAAACACATAATTTTACTATTTAAAATTTTGGCGTTACAGTTTGTCCTAGGGTACGAGGGTATTAACCATGGTAAAGATAATTAACCATGATTTATGAAGGGGTGTAAAAATTGGGTGCTTAAAATGACCATGAGTGTTTGACATCAACATTAAATCCCATTAGACCATTCAAAACATCATCTACTCCTAACCCATCATTGCTCCATAGTATCAACCTCTTCTCCGCATACATTCATTCACAAACCATGACCATTCATCCCATCCATCATCCATTAATTCCCATTCTTCATTTCACACATCATGTAATCAAACAATCATTACAAACACAATTATAATAAAATCTTGTATGATAATACTCTAACCATATGTAAAAATCCAATTACATACTCCACGAACAATAATCTAAGCATATCCATGAAAATAACTAATAGTCTTGATTTAATCATGCAAAATCCATAATAAGGTTAGATTATAAAGTATGTCGACCTTTGAAATTGTTTCATTCGACCCCAAATCGCTTGTGAGAGGCTTTGGGGTGATCTCCAAGCCAAATCTCCATTCTCCCAGAAAGATCCCTCTTATCCAAGCCAAATCCCTCTTGAAACCCTAGGTTTTCTCCCTTTAATCTCCTAAATTGGGTTTTGAACCTTTTAAACTCTAAAATCCTCAAATTAAAGTGGCTATATATAGTGGAGGGGTTCAAAACTCTAATTTCTGTAAGTTTCTAAAAATTATGTGGACGAGGTCCGATCGATCAAGGCTCTACTGCGATCGATCGGAGCCTTTTAATTGTTGTGATTGATCATGGCATACAATACGATTGATCATAGTATATAGTACGATTGATCGTAGCCATTATAGTAACTCCCTAAATTTCCAAGTTCACTCCGATTGATCGTAGGTTGGTTTGCAATCGATTGAAGCTCCAACCGAAAGTTTGAACACTTTCGGGTCTTGCCTGGTCGATCGTAAGTGTAGCGCCCCGAAACTTTCCGCACCCAATGAATAGTGTTTTCATAACAAATTGGCCTTTCACGTGGTCCAATTAATAAATAAAAAAAATTGGAAAATTCTAAAATTTCAGAAATGTTTATCTTTGAATGACGAATCCAATGCAAGTTGAATCGTCAAAATCCGACTAACGAGTCAAAAGTTATGGCCGAAATACCAAAGTGTAAAAAAATGAGGGAAAACAACAAAATCTGAGATGTGCAATCGATCGCATGCAGGCGAAATTGGCCCCAAACATTCTGGACCATATCGTGTGATGCCAGGTGCGACAGATCGCATCCATGTACGATCGATTGCATTGACCCGCGATCGATCGCAGTTAGGTGTTCGATCGATCGCACGCGGTAGCTGAAGCCGAATTTGAGGGTTTAAACACTGAACCTATTAAGTATTCTTAGTTTGGGGGATTTTCTAAACCTAAGGAGAGGAAAAAGGAGAAGGGGATATTGAAGAATCCAAAAAGGGGTTTTTGGGATTGAGATCAAGGAGCTCGAGCTTGAAGAATCCGAAGCTAAAATCATCCTCAATCAAGCATGAAGGTTCCCATTCAAAGGTTTTCTTTCAAGATCAAGCTTTGATTTCAAGGTTAGTACACTCTACTAACTCACTTAGCGATAACCTAGGTTTTTCCTCTTGAAAATGATGAATAATTCTTATGCTCTTTCCCTTTCTTGAAATATATCATTTTCCCTAAATATAAACTAAAAAAAATGAAAAGTGTGAGATATATGGATGGATGTGATTGAGGCGATTGGATGCCGTGTGGATGTGTTGTGATGTGTAGTGTGATAGAAAAATAGTGGAAGGGTATTCTACAAATAATGGACATACCTTGATGTTGTGATGAAATGTACGCTCTAAAAAGAGGAAAGGAAACGACTAAGAAACGTTGTACGCCATGTGTTTGATAAAATGTCTAAACAAGGGTTAAATGGATTTAATGAAAAAAATGGAAGTAGGATTATGTAATTTTTCCCGAAAATGATAAGTTGATCAAATGCTTGTTAAGTGATATGCATCATCACATGATTATATTAAGAATGAAAATGCTATGCATAATCTCCTTTTGTTGCACGTGCTATAATGATCATCACAAGCGCTACACTCACGATTCATTTTATTTGTTCATGTCATCATGATTACTATACATTGCCTCACACACACATTCATGTATTACCGATATTTTTCTAAAGTACAAAGTATACGAACTAAATAAGAACAAGAATTGTGATTCATGACACGAATGATAAAGCCGGAGATCGGGTCAGTCAAGAGTAGGGCATATCGCAAGATAATTCTTACCTAACTCACAAGTAAAACAAGCAGGTTGATAAAGCCGGACATTGGGCCGGTTAAGGGTAGGATATATCCCTAGGATATGTCATACTTAGCTCACAAGTAAACAAGCAGGAATGACAAGGGTATGGCATATCACAATATATGTCAGACCTGGCTTACAAGAAAACAAGACAAAGAGGTTGGTGCACCATTTTCTATATATATATTTCGTTGAAGGGAACTTGCGTTCCCGACTCACAAGTCATTTCAAATGCACTAACATCTAGCTCACAAGTATACAAGCAAGTGAAGTAAAAAATATGTCAAGAATATGATAAGAACAAGCAAGAAAAATGATTCCAAGTAAGACAAGACAAACATGTGTGATTCTCACGAACAAGACCAAGACAAGAAACAAGTTTTCAAACATGACGAGCAAGTTTTGAAAGAAACACGAAAGACTATTTTCAAGTAGAAGACATGATCTTTAAAGTATGAGTTTTATCGGTGTTTTTCGCACTCATTCAAGCATGTCAAGATTATCACATTACTTTACTTTCAATACTATTTGCCTTATACTGCTAGTATTGCTTTAAATCGATATTGTGTATTGTGTTCATTGTTGTTGTGTTTTGTTATTGCTATGGTTAGTTAGTAGCTTGTACTCGTTGAGTATTTCATACTCAACTGTACTTTTATGTCGCCAGGTATCGAGGAAGCCCTCAACCCTGAGCCTTGGGTTGAGGAAAAGTATGTAGAGGAGAGAGAGCCTCCTATCCCGATGCAGTCGCAGGAGGATAAAGATCGTGATGTGTGTCCATATTTAGATTATTGTTGAGCATAATGGGCTCAATAGTCTTTTTTTGGTATTTGATATTTTGATAGATAGACATGGTCACATTTGACTTGATATGTTATGTGTATAAACTTGGAATACTGAGTTGAGTTATAGAATAAAAGAAAAAGTTGGTTCACGCTTCCGCATCCATGTTTAGCTCCCGCACTTATGCTATAGCTTCCGCACTCTAATTATTGTTGTCATTGTATCATGTTAGCCTTGTTTATTACAGGATAGTTTGGCAGATATGAATAGTCACCTCTAAAGTATCACTTAACTCCTAGGAGGTATTTTGGGGCGCGACAGAAAGCTCTGCTATGATCGATTGTAGCGATTCCTGTGTGTTTGATGATTTTCTGATTTTATCCGATCTATCGGGGCAGTTCTGTGATCGATCGGAGGTTCTGATTTTCCTTGATTTTATCGGCTGTAGCTTTTTAAAACATCCCATGTCATCCCACTAGCATTGAACACACATTAAAACACATAATTGACTATTCTACCCATAGTAATCTACATAATTACATGAAACTAATTATAAGTCTCAACATGAAGACCCCCTTCAAATTTCCCACCCTAAAAAAATTCTATTATTAATAAAAGACTTGTGATTCTCTCAAGTTGTAAACAAAAGCCTCTTTAAATGCTCTTTTTACTCGGGTTATTAACTTTAACTTTAGAGTTACTATTTATTTTTTAAATATTTTTTTTCTCCCAAAAACCAATGTTAGATAGTTAAACCCTAAGGTTTAGTGAATCTTAACTACAACTAATGGAGTATTAAAAAACACGTGTTAACTCGTGGACTATAAGTTCGGTTACAACTTGAGAGAATTTCGAGTCTTAAGTAAGGTGTAGCCTAGCTAGGAGCAAGGGTGGAGACGGGACGGGGATTTAGCCCCCTAATTTTTAAGAAAAACAATTAAATTAACACTGATATTATTTAATTTAATATGACATAGGCATGAGGCAATGGGAGAGTTGTTCTCCTAAACTTTAAAAAAAATCAAGTTATACAATATTATTTAATTTAAGAAGACATTGTATGGAGAAGGGGAGCAACTAAAATATATTATTTACAAATAAACACAATCAGAAGAGATGACCGACGCCCTATTTTTTGCCCCCTATAAGAAAATCTTGGCTCCGCCCCTTCCTATTGGTGCGATTGAACTCGGGGAGAGTTCAATCACAATTGAATGTGATGTGATTTCATGGTTACCTGTAGGTTGGGGTGAAAAAAAGAAAAACCAATGAAAAGGTAAAGGGTCGTATTATTCTTTGATTGTAACCGGTTTTGCCAAAACTGGGTACACCCCTGAGGTGGCCACATGTCTTTTTTGACACATTTTAATTGTGGTGAAGATTTACTCACCCCTAGGGTTCACTCACTTATCATTGGTTTATAAAAAAAAACAATAAAATAATTTACTAACTGTAGTGAAAATTTATTATCTCTTAAGAATAAAATTTTTAAAATATATTTTTTTATAATCAAAGATAAGTATGTGAACTTAAGATGAGTCATCTTGATCACAATTAAAGTGTGTATCGATTACAACGGGAGAAAATTACCGGTCAAGGTAAAGTGGCTCACCGCTAACCTATCAAAGGTGACGACAACAAGCTTTAGATTGATGACGTCAGAGCACTGGAACAGGGTTTAAGTATGTGAAAACGTTTTTTTTTGCGACCCTACAGTAATTTCCTACCGTTAGATTAGAATATCTAATATTCAACGCCACCCCATTTGTGGAGTATGGTGGCCCCCTGTTTGGTGCGGGTGCCAAGACTTCTAACAAACCCTATAAAAAAAGGGTGGCAAATCCTCTCCAGTTATAACCGGATGTGGCACATCCGGTTATAACCCCTAGAGGTCGCCACGTGTCTCCTTTGACACCTTTTAACCGTGGGTAAGGTTCACCCACCTATATTTTTGGTTTTTTTTTAAAATATTAATTCTATTTTTAAAATTAAAAATATGTTTTTAAAGTTTTTTTAATATTAAAAAAACCGGATGTGCCACATCCGGTTATAACCGGAGAGGATTTGCACCCATACAAAAGGAAGGCATGCCCCCACCAACAAAAACCATAGGAGAAACCTACGTCAAAGCACATAAATGGCAAAAAAGCTCTCTCTCAGTCGGTGGCAACTGGCAACGCCAGTTACCAGTACATTATAATATATAAAATATCTCTGAACAGCCAATGGCAATATTCGTAAATAATCCCTGCCACCTACTGAGGAAAAAAAAAGATTTACGAGGTATAATATAGTCACGCACTCATTGAGCGTGGCCTAATTTTGCTCGACACGTGTCCTCAAATAAGAGGAACCTTATGGTACGCGCATTAATCACGAGTGACGGTTGTACGTCATACTTAAATTAAAAGTAAAGGGAGAAAATGATCCCAGTGTCTTACGTAGAAGTTCGACAAGGATTTCCTGTGGAACTAATAGAAGAATGCCACGTCTCCCTGTATAAGATATTTTTCAAATAACGTCCAACTCTGCACTGCACGATCTTAAATGTTACACAGCAAATCGTTGTTTAATGCCCCTGACTGGAAAAAAGAAAAGAAAGCCCACGTGATGCGGTCTATTGCGATTGGCCGATGAGACGATCGCATTGAGCAAAGGTGATGCGTTGTCGATATTTCATTAGCTAACTACGTACGTAATTGTACGGACGATGTTGACGTGTTTCTAACTCTTGTACGGACTAACCATTTTTTAATTTATTTTTACTGAGCTTTTGAAGAAGTAAAGGACTAAGAAGGAGTCTCCTGAGTCTTTTTTTTTTCTAAATTTCCATCTTTTTCGATCCTTTGTTTGCTTTTGTAAGTTTACCAAAACAAGAAAGAGAGAGGTTTTGGACATTTTTTTTTTCTGC
Source organism: Tetracentron sinense (assembly GCA_015143295.1). Taxonomy (NCBI): domain Eukaryota; kingdom Viridiplantae; phylum Streptophyta; class Magnoliopsida; order Trochodendrales; family Trochodendraceae; genus Tetracentron; species Tetracentron sinense. Next base: position 9,825,084 of record CM026571.1, on the reverse strand, counting down.
TTTTGTGGGGTTAGAAGAGAGATGAATAAGGAAAAAAAGTGTGGTTTCTGAGGTTGAAGATTTAAAAAAGGACTGAAAATCAATCAATCAAAGCACCTCTGAGTTTCTTCTTTTGTAAATCTTTCTGGGGTTTCTGGGTTTTGTTTGTTCAGGTAAAGATATCCCTTTTTTTCCTTTCTGTTCTTCCCATTCTGAGACCTTTTGTGCTGAAACTTTTTTAGGGTTTGGTGCTGTATTGAAAAAAGCTTTTCTGGGTGTTGCTTGTTTTGATGAGATTTGGTTATTTTCTTTCTCTTCTTCTTGAGATTTTCATGGGATCTATCGTTGTTCTTTCTCTTTTGAAGTTGTGAAAATGGTGAGAGGGAAGACTCAGATGAGGAGAATAGAGAACAACACAAGCAGGCAAGTGACCTTCTCCAAGCGTCGAAATGGGCTGCTCAAGAAGGCCTTTGAGCTGTCTGTTCTCTGCGATGCTGAAGTTGCTTTGATTGTCTTCTCGCCTAGAGGAAAGCTCTATGAATTCTCAAGTTCCAGGTACTGTTTTTCTTCATCAGATCGTACACCATTTCTCTACAAATTTCATCGTTCCTGTAATGTACTCTGATGGAGCTTTGACAGTTTATTTATTTGTTTTTTTAATTTATGTTTCAGTGATAAATTAGTAATAGGGTTTGCATTTCTACACCCCTATGTGTACTATGATCTTAGGATTTTACATGTCAAAAGATTCCCTCTCTCTCCTTTTCTTTTTTCTCCGGTCAGAATCAAATCTCCCCATTAATTACTTTATTAGATTCACTCTTTCCCAGTGATCTTACAAAGATTTTATAGGTTTTTTTTTGGGGGTTTTCAAGTCTCTCTTCTTCATGGGGTTCTCTTATTTGATGTTCTTAAAGAGAAAGACCCTCATTAGATCCCATTTTTGTAATCCTACTGCTATCCTTTGTTTCATCTACGAACACTTAGTGCAATCGATCAAAGCCAAAAGCCAATCATCCAAGCTCCCGTCAACTGAATTTTTTCATTGTTCGAAAATGATGGGCTTAATGTTCTATCTGCGTTTGTTCCTCGAGCTGAATCAAATCATCTTCACTTCTCCAATCTTCGGGTGGTCATGGAAATATTCACCTATGATTCAACCGTTTCTTCAATGTATTAGTTCATTGCTTTATCGAGTTTTTGATTGGTTTCCCTTGAATAAGTTTAGAATTAGTGTTTTGGGGATTAAACTTTAAAACGTTGTAAAGCAGTTCATCATAACATGAAGGCACTCTCAAAGTCTACGATCGTAATCGTGACAATTAGAATACGGGTGTAAGGTTAGAGATTCCTCTGGGAGCTATTGCAAATATGTTAATTTATAGAACTGTTCAGTATTTTCCTTTTCTAATATAAACTTGGTGGTCTAAAGCTTAACTTAATCCTATCTGTAATTCAGCCACTAAGGTATTTGTCACTAGCATACGAGTTTGTCAGTTTCCAAAAATTTAGTACATCTTTAGGCCTGTAGAGGGTTAAAGTAAAATAGATATGTGGTTACAAACTAATGTGGGATAGTGGGAAAGCTGATTGTACTTTGTGTTCTCATAAATATTTTCATACTCTATTAAACTATTTTGCTTTCCTCCCCCATCCCATCCCCGCCCCGCCTCATCCCACCTGTTTATTTCTCAATTTTAGTACCAATAATAGATGGACCCTGACCTTAATTTAAATCCAAATGTTAAGTGTATACGCTAGATAATCTTTACAACATTTTAAACTGGGATTGAACCCGTGATCTTAACAACGTTAATTAGTTTACGTAAAAGATCAGAGCCTCCAATTTACTTTTATCGAGTATATATTTGTAATTTCTGTACTTAACCATCTTACCCAATTTCCAATTTTTAAAACTCTTGGGAAGTCTTCATATTCTAGATAATTTTGTTCCTTTAACAATCACAAACGCTTCTATGATTCGGATTTCTAGATACGAACTGTAGAGGAAAATCTAAGAAACTTAAAATTTTTCTGAGGTTGTTAATGCATGTAATTTCAGTGTTTGTTTTTCATTGATTCTATTAATTACTCAAATGGTTAATTCCATAGGTTATATCACTCCTTTGAGTGTTTGTTTATGTTTTTGATATCTAAGTGAAATCTTTTTCTTGTATTAGTCGTATACTTTTCATCTACTTTACTGATGTAATTATTAGATTTGCTTTATTTTCTTGATCAAAACTGCAAATCCTGAATTTATGGGTGCTGGATACGCTGATGTGTATCCTATGTGTTGATTTTGACCAGAGCTATTTATCCAGTCATCTTTTATCTTATTCATTACTTGGGATGAATTTTAGAGAAGTCCCAAAATAAGTTGCATATTCTCCTCATTGGAGGAAAATTCCGCCGCTTTCTCTTTTAACTACCCAACCTGGTTATAATTTTCATCCTTTATGTCTCTAATTAGTTCATTTCGTTCTTACCATTGCATCAAGTAATTTTCTCTCCAAGGGAGAGTTTGTCAAGCTTTTGCATAGCAATGTAGCAGGTTCGATAAGCTTCCAAGTTCAGGAAAAAATGGAAGTGCTACTCAACAAGTAATGTTTTTTTGGAAGAAACTCAACAAGTATTTTGAACTTAGCAAATGTGTAAAAATTCCTTTTGAACTAGACACCGAAACACGAGAGATCTAGTTATGCCGCCACTGTCTATTCTTGTATTGATCACTCCTAATTAATGAACAGTTTGAATCTACAATGTTTTGTTAAAATATTAACTAACAAAAAATTCAATTCTGCAATATGTTGATCTACATAAAATAAAAGATAAAGCATGGTATGCCTTCTATGCCAATTTACAAATCTTAAGTTCAAAAGCTATCTTTGATAAGCCATACTAATCTTTAATGATATCCAAAACATATGGTAAATGAGTGATAGTGGAAAGACACTTGATCGAAGCCCCTTGTTTATTAGCTTATGAACCACATAGTTGATCCCTTAAAATCTGATGTACTTGCATCATTGGGTCCAGAAAGTAACATCTCAAACTGCATTAATTCTCTTAATAGGTAGCAATCTACTCCCTACTGCATGTGGAAAAGAAAAGGATGAAAAGAAAGAAAGCAATGACATAGACTCATAGTACAACAATAATAACTGTTGTCACCTTGAACAATTCACCAGCAAAAGAATACTCGATGCCATAGTAAAATAATGCCAGCCTGTATAGGAATACTTGGAATATGCTTTTTGTAACAGATAAATGATCCCTTTTTTGTATTTTTTGCATGTTTTTTTAAAACAGACAATTAGTATTGTACCTATGCAAGTGCCTAAATGTGGGTTTAATTGAGGGTGAAAGGAATATTATGGAGGCTAAACGATGGGGAAACCGTAAAGGACTCACACTTAATTATGTGGAAGCAATATGTAACAAATTGCCCTTTGGGAATCTTTATACTACAGTTTTGATAGATCTAGTGCATGACTAAATCCCTAAATTTTTTAAAAATCTTTCAAAATATAAAGCAAACAGACAGTCACGAATATTGAATTTGCAGCCACCCTAACAATGCTCGATTTACGATTTCAATATCAAAATAGAGAAGAAATCCAGCAACCAAAATATACTAATATACTACAAGATCAAATACACTGCTCAATACTTGAAGCTTCGGAGGCTACAAAGATTTAGGTTTCTTTAAGAGGAAGAAGGCTTTCATTAGATTTATATGTGAGGGAAGAGACGACTTTTGAAAATTGAAACACGATGTAAGGGAAGACCGCAAGGTCAAACCATCTCTCAACTAAAATTCTGAAACCACACTCTCCTCAACATGACGAGAAAAAACTGTTTTCTCTTCAACCACGAATAATGCAACCACTATATGGTTCTAGGTTACAGTTATAAGATTTATGCCCATTCAAGTTAGAAAAACTTTCATTCAAATATTTGACACTTGGACTATATTCGAAGATGTCTCTTGATTTGTTATTATTTCATGTGCACAAAAAAAAAAATGTAATTAATTCCTTAGTAGTATTACATGATAATTCTAGTATCCAACCAGCTACTCTTTAAAAAGACGTTCATGAGAAGCCTCATAGTCATCACGTATAATTATATCTCATATTAACAATATCTCCCAAATTAAGATTAAATTAACCAACTTTCCTGTAACTATCTAAGAAGCATAACACATCTCCAAATTTACTAAAACCAATTTGACATAGCGAAATCTAATGAAACCTATTGCTTGCTAGCGTAAAAAGGGAACTATATGTCAAAAAAATTCTTGTTACGTATATTTCTATCCCATAAGATGAAAAAAAATTAATGATAATGGTTCTCCAAGGAATACAATTTGTCCAAATTGAAATATTCGAGTAAGACATTCCCTTGACGACCTGCAAAGGTAATCATAAAGAGTTAATAGCATGGTTGAAAAATCCGAAAACTCGACTTGACTCGAAAGTTAGCCGGGTCGAGTAATTCTAAAAACTCGGAAAACTCGACTCTATCCAACTCAGAATATATATATGTAGTAACTTGAAAAATCCGGGTTAAAAGAACTCAAAGTACCGTTGGTTTAACAGAACCTATAGTAGGTTGTCTTTGTAGACTCCAAAAAATATGATACAAAACAGTGTGACGTTCGAGTTTACATTTTAAAAAATAAAAAAAATACCCATTATTTTTGAATTTGAATGACCTTTGATAATTTCAACTGAATCATGCAATGCAACCACACTTGATGATTTAATCTTGTCTCAAAATATCGGTCTCGAAGGGCATATTGTTCAGGTGATTTTAGGATATGTATCGTAGATATGTAAAAAAAAATAAAATAATCAAGATACGATAAGAAGCTGGTATGTTTGTTCCTTGTATTTTAGTTGATCGTCAATTTGGACTGTACACTAGGCTCAACTTCGTAGGTCTAGCTCAAATTAGAGGTTAGTCGAATGGTAATTTTACGTTTTTGTGTAGGATATATACCTGCATTTTTGCTAGGGTTTTCATTGAGGGAAAACATAAATGCGAGTAGAGATTTGTAATCCCATTTTTATAGGAAATAGTGAAAGGATCTCTCGTCGGCCGTTGACATGGGGGCATATTGTCGAACTACATAATTTTGGTGTGTTTTTATTTTATTGTTTTGTTTTTCTACTATTGGTATCAGAACAAGATTTTGATTGAGAAGGAAGAAAAACTTAAAGAGGAGAAATGTTTTTTTTTAAATTGTGGTGGAAATTATTTGATGGATTCAATTGTTTCTCCAAGATCTAATGGGTTTACAATCGGTTAAGATAGTTTGTTTGGAGCTTCAAATCTGATTTGCAAAAACTCAGGTCTAGCAGATTGTATTATAGAATCGGTTGGTATGTTTAAAATCTTCAAATTTGGGGGTAAAAAGCAATTGCAGCAAAAGGATCAAATACCAAGTTTGATGTCAAAAAGTTTGTTAGAAAAAGTAGTTTTAGCCTATGGCAGTGAAGGGTTAAAAATTTGTTGGTGCAGGGGGGTTTGATAAAAGTCTTGTACGGAAAGGAAAATAAGCTAGAGTCAGTGTCGAATGCTGACTAGGAAGAATTGGAGATGATATCCGTCACTGTAATTCGTCTCTACGTTGTGGATGAGGTAATGTATAATGTTTTAAATGAAGAATCTTCTCCTGAAATTTGGAAAAAATTAGAAAGTCGGAATATATTAAAATCATTGACAAACAAATTGTTTGTGAAAACAATTGTATGGGCTTGCATTTGGATGAAGGTGAAAACCTTCTAAATCACCTATACAAATTCAACATAATTATAACACAATTACTGAGTGTTGAGGTGAATATTGAAGAAGAAGACAACATGTTGCTTCTTTTGACCTTGTTTCTACCTTGTTAAGATACCCTTATTACTACTGTGTTGTTAGGTAAATAGACCCTTAAAACAGATGATGTTTCTGCAATTCTCTTCGAGAATGAAACACGAAAAAAGACTGAGTACGGAGAACTCTCGAGCAAAAGGATTACTAGCCAAAGGAGAAGGAAGAGTTTGACTGCTAGTATTGCACTAAGGGAAGATCACATTCTAAATCAAGGTGGAAGAGTGGCAGGCTAGCAGTAAGTTCGAGTGCTAGTGTTGCAAGAAGGAAAGCCACATGAAGAGGGACTGTAGATAGCGTCAGAGAGATCTGGGAGACGAATGGAGAAAAAGGAAAAGTTTTCTTATCATGTTAGTGTTGCAGAAGATGGTTCGGATAGTTGAGTTGTTTCATCCGTTTCTATAAGTATGAATTGTCTTGATGAAAGAATGGATGACGGACTCTGGATGTTCTTATCATATGTGCTCTTATAGGGAATGATTCGACACTTAAACTATGTAATGGTGGAAATGTACTAATGGCTAATTATGCAACTTGTACAACTGTTGGCACTGCTACGATTAATATTAAAATGCATGATGATACAGTAAGAACCCTTTATGATGTGAGGCTAGTCCTTGAATTGAAGAAAAAATCTAATTTCCTTGGGTGCTGTCGATTGGGTGCAACTCTATGATGACAGATGGAGCTCTCAAGGTTTTGAGCATTAATTCTCATGATAGGTAAAAAGGAATGAAATTTCTATATATTATAGACCTGATAGTGAGCATTGTTATAGGTGAAGCAACAATAACAACTCTTGTTGATTCTGATACGGATAATATTACTCTATAGCACATGTGACTAGGCCATATGAGTGAGAAGAGTCTACTGAAATTGGATAAACGTGATTTGCTTATTGTAGTAATGACTTGTAAGTTGAATTTTTGCAGGTTTTGTTTTTATGGTAAATAATGCAGTGTCAAATTCATCACAACCTAGAAGCAAGGATATATTAAAGTTTGTACATTTTGATGTGTGGGGAGCCTGAACCAGTACCTTCTAAAGGTGTAGCTTTTATTTTCTTACTTTTATTGGTTTGAAATACCGACAATATCGGCCGCCGATATTTATCGAGATCGCAACTCACCGACACGTCTACATGCTGATTAAATTTTTTTCACCATATCGCACGATATCAAGAATATATCGACGATATCGTGCAATATCGACCGTCATATGTGTTTTTTATGAAAGACTTTGATCTTTGGATATAAGAGTGAAACTCATTGATTCAATCTATCTTATTTACATAAAATATTACTGAAGTAAATGATTTTCTTTTACTTAAGATATTTATATATAAATAAGGTCATACCCCCCATTTGAATTTAATAAAAATGATCCTAGATCCAAATTCCTCAAGAATAAAAAGTCAACTTTTCATTTCAAGAACAAAATTCATTTAGCGCATTTTTGAGAATTTGAACTTTCAAATTCTAAGGTATTTATCAAATCTTAAAATTTTATAAATTCCACCATATCAAAATATTACTAAAACCCAAAAGTCCGGTGTAAAGAGTCGTATTTTTGTCTTTAAAAATATTTTCATTTACAAAGTCAAAAAGTCAACTAAAAGTTCAACATAAAAAGATTTTCCATTCAAGCTTTGCAATTAGGGATGGCAACGGGCCGGGCCAATTGGGTAACCTGCCCTGCCCCGCCCCTATTGGGACGGGTTTGAGGAGCATTTTAACGGGGTTGCTGCGGGTTTGGGGATTTGATGTTAAACCCGAGTCGGGTTCGGGCCGGGGATGGGTTTGGGTCGCCCTGCCCCGCCCCGTTTATAATGCCAAATCACTATTTTACCCTTACTTTAGTACTAAAATTACTAATTTATAGTGAAATTAGTATAAAATATAGCCCTGACCCGCCCCATATAGTGCTTGACGGGACCAGGCGGGGACGGGGTTAAGACTGATGTGAAAATTCTTAAGCGCCACACCGCGCCCTGGGTTTGGGATGGGTTTGTGGTAGATGTTTTCCATTAGGGGCGGGGTTGGGATGGGGCGCCCCGGCCAAACCCGCCCCGTTGCCATCCCTATTTGCATTAAAAAAAATTTAAGCATATTATGGATACCCTCCATTTAAAACACTCTCTAATTTATATTCCAAAAAAATCATATAGATATAATTTTGGGTATAAGTTGTATGAATGAGTATGGGGGTATAGCCTTGTCTGGCAGTGTCTGTGACAATTTGTGCTCTCAAGAAGATAGCTATGCACAGTCTGATGGCCAATATCCGTATGGATATATTTTTGTGTATGAGTCACATCCATATGGGTATAGACGTGTACAAATTCATTTGTTAGTGCCCGTGACAGTTGTGCCTCAGTACCCACAATATCTACCGATGGGCGTGTTGCTACATTTTGGATCAGATGACAACCTGCGTTATTTGGACGGGTGAGGGATAGGTAGATGAGGCAGCCAACAAGGTGCTGATACCTTCTAACATCAATCTTGGGTTGCTCATTGTCTTCAACCAACTTGTGGTTCTGTTCTGTGGGAGTATCTAGTGGTTTACCATCCAACATTCTTGTTTCAACAAAGAGGTTAGGGATGCATTTCCTATAAGGAAATGAAGACATCTTTTTTGACCCTAGAAAGTATTTCAAGAGCCCCACGTCTTTAATTTCAAAGTCAGTGGCAATTTTAGCTTTCAGCCTTTACATCTCTCCTTGATCATTTCCGGTTATCATGATATCGTTTACATAGACAATATGTGCTGTTGTCTTCTCATGCTAACTTGTGGTTCTGTTCTATGGGAGTATCCGGTGGTTTACTACCCAACATTCTTGTTTCAACAAAGAGGTTAGGGATCTATTTCCTATAAGAAATGAAGACATCTTTTTTGATCCTAGAAAGTATTTTAAGTGCCCCAAGTCTTTAATTTCAAACTCAGTGGCAATTTTGGCTTTCAGCCTTTGCATCTCTCCTTGATAATAATGAAAATAAGCACTTTTTAGCGAATATCACCACCCCCAAACAGCATATAACCAATCCTTGGCAATCAGTGCGAAAAATAGAGCTTAAAAGAGCTCGGCACATGCTACATATTGTTTCTTGCCTACTTAGAGAGAACTCTTTTGTCAAATTATTTCAAGGATGTAAAAATATTTACAAGTTAGAACTTAGTCAATTAATTGTAGTAAGAATACAGGTGGACTCTCAACACAAAGAAAAATGAGACTCAGCGTGTGTGTGCTCAACATCATCATTATCATTATCTGGCAGTAAAGACTTTCAGATCACTAAGATTGTATGTATTGACCTCAATTCTCACTGGTATACCTCTTAGAAGTGATTCACTAAGAAATGATTTTTTATCTTTTCTCTCAAGTTATATGTGAGGAGATATGTTGACGAAAACATGCAAATATCTCATATACATTCTCTAGAAAGGAGGACGTTAGAAAATTAGACGATCTCATGATAGGAATATCATGTCACTCGGAACCTCATATCAGACTCTATAGTTTCTTTCTCCATTCTCCACATTACATGATTGTGCTCACCTAAAATCAAGTAAGACTTTACTAGGTTGTATTGAGGCTTAGAATAGGTATATAAAAATAAGGGATCATAAGGATTCAAAGTTCTGAGAGGATATCTCGATGTTCTTTGTAACTTTTCCTGAAGGTGCAACACCTAATCATTTTTCTTTCTTTTGATTTTTTTTTATAAAGCTCAATTTTTTTCAGCTTTCTACATTCTCTTTTTAAATTTTCTTTTCAGCTTGAACCCACTTGGTTTTTCTTTCCTTTCTTAATTTTTATCTTTCATGGTGTACCCATACCGATCACTCTTTTATCCTTCTCAGAAATAGGGTCGCGAGTCATACTTCTTATCTGGATTGGGTTTTCGGTTAATAGGTTGACAAGAAAAGGTTTCATTAAAGGTTCAAAAAGGGTTTTTAAAGATGCAGAATTTAGGTCAGCTAAAAAGTTTGCTTTCTAGGGTTGCACTCTCTTGTCCTATGCCTTGAATGGATACAAAGAAAATTTTCTTGTAACAATCCAATATTTGTTGTCTTTCTAAGTTTTTAATGTTCAAATCAAGAATTAATGATAATACGTGTGGGCTGGAAGAAATTGTGAATCAACTTGTGACTCGGAATTTTTGTATACCCTTTGAAATGATGAAATGTTCAAAAGCTCTTTTGGATTAGGTCTCCACAAATACTCTTCTTGGATCTCTAGAGAATCTGAACTTAGGATGACTCTGAGCCGAATTTGAGTTTCCTAAGTGTTTAAATCTAACATGTACTTCAAACGATGACATCCTCTTCAATAAGGAGACTAACGATTAGTTTTATCTCATCATTGTAAAGGTACTTGAAAACATTTTGAAAGTGTTAGAAATCTAAAAATTAAGAAGAAAATAAACCTAGAAAATCTACCCGTAAAACCCAGAGTTCTACCTCCTAGCCGGCCTACGGGAGAGGCCAGAAGCTTTCATGGTCTCTAAAACTCCAAAAAGTTGGCAAAATAAAACAATTAAAAAAAAAAAAGAAAACATGAGTTTTGGAAAATACCCACCCCCAAACAAAAGATAGCACCGTCCTCTGTGCTAATGATCGGGACAACAAGATATGAATGTGGACTACAAGATGCAAAAGTTGAGGGAGGGTATTACTAGTTTGGCAGAAATTGTACAGTGTTGGGTATCTAATGATCTGCTGAAGTGATGATATCTGTACAATATGAAAATACTGCCATAAGATATGCAAAATAAGCATGCGACTCATGTGACTCAGGAATCTTGGAATTGCTTTTCTAACACCACTAAGTTTAACATTTTCAGCCGGACACAACAGGGGTACATAAAAGCAAGGTTCGAAATATCGAAAATATCGGCGATATATCGTCGATATTTTTCGGTATCGGTGGTGACCGATACATCTATACGGTGGAGAAAAAAAATTACACTGTATCGGCCGATATTGGAGATAAATCGCCGATATCGGCGATATATCGTCGATATCTCACCGAAATCGTACACTGTGTCGTGAAGCTCATGTTTTTGTGGGTTTTGCAGATTTTTCAAGGAAAATCTAAAACAAAGTCCCAAAACTTCATCAATCATCAATTCATCATGTAATACCAAAAAATTTCTACTTCAATCTTTGATTTAGAAGATTAAAAAAAAAAGGGTAGAAATTTGAGAGTAGAGAATGAAGAAGGAAGAAAAGGCAAGAGGTAAGATGGTAGTTACATACCTCTGAGAGGAACGCCGCCGTCATCGCCATCGCCGAACTCAACTTGATCCATCGAAGGTGTCGGGTGCGTAATCCCTCTCCCCCTCTTCTTCTGTTTTTCTTCTTTCTTTCTGCGTTTTTTTTTTTTTTTTCGTTTCTGTTCTTTGCTTTATTGGTAACGAACGAGTGTTAGGGCTTTAAGTAATGGGCTTTTACGAATCAGGGTCTTAAGGTTTTATAGTTTGCAAATAAACTATTAATATTAAGTTATTAACATATTTACAAATAAGTTAAACAGATTTTTCTAATTTACAAATAACCTTGGTTCACTTTTCAGTGTTAGGAAAATGACCACTATACCCTTAAGATTTTTGATAACCTCCCAAAGCCCCCTTTAACCACCCTTGAACTATGGTTAACAAGTTTTAACCCTTGTGATTATTTTTTTTCCTAAAAACTAAGGTTAAATGTTTTAAGCATTTAATCCTAAGGGTTAGTGAATCTTAACCAAAGTTAAAGGGGTGTCCACTTAAACCCCTTTATCTGTGATTAAGATTCACTAACCTTTAAGGTTAAAACATCTAACTTTGGCTTTTAAAAAACAAAAAAAATTAAATGTGTCACCTTGTTACTCCCTTTATAATTTTGACTTTTATAAGTTTTTTTAAAGCATCTTTTTAAAAAAATATAGTGTTGAATGGTTAGAAAATGCAGCAGCCAAATGCTAAAAAATATAGTGTTGAAATAGATAAAAAATACAGCATCCATTTCCTCTTTTGTATCTAAGTAGTCTTATCACTTATGTATAATGTATTCCATTAGGTCATATGCTTCATGTAATGCATAATATTACCAAAACCCCCATTTTTAATGCAAATATTCTATCTACCCTCAAGTTAAGGTATTGTACTAATAATTTAAGATTTTTTTAAAAAAATTAGTACATTTAATATTTTACAATCGTTTGGATCGTACATTCACGTGTATTGCATGTGCTTTTCGATAGTAGTTAATAATTCTAAATAATATATATTGTAATATCGACCAAATAATATAACTTATTTCACTAAAAATGATTTATAAAATTACTAAATATTATTTGAATATGTTATTTAATAACATTAAAACTAAAATAAATTATTAATATTTTTTAAAAAATACAAATTATTAACTGAGACAGTAAAACCATTAGAAATACTTTTCACATATGCTATTTATGGTTCTCTTTATCCCCCTCACTCTCATGGCCACGATTTATGCAGATAAGAAAATCTTAAATAATTTATTAAAAAAAAACCAAAATTATATTTTCCAACTTGTTAAAAACATGTAGATAGAAAAACAAAAACTTTGTATTTTAGCATAGAAGTCTTGCTTGATTATATTAAACTTTTAATCACTTAAATAACATTCAATAGACCTAGAAGTCCTCTTGTTTACATCAAAAATGAAATTACATCAACTTTTTTTTCCACAGTCAAATAAAATTACAACCCTCTTCTTTTTACATAATTACATCCAAATAAAAATAAAATTCACATCCGGCTTGTTTACATCAAAAAGAAGTCTTACACATTTGAATAAAATTACATCCACTTTTTTTTACATAATAACATCCACTTCATAGTCAACTAAAATTATAGCCATGTTTTCTTTCTCTTGATGCATGGTCTTCCGATAATTTAACCATCTCCTCTTCTTCCCACATTGATCCAGTCCTGTAAAAACATAGAACTCATCAATTGCATATAGAAACAAGTTTACAAACTAAATTAAAATTTAATGTGCATTCATAAGTTTTTTCAAAATTTTAAAACAATTAACATGAATAATCATTAAAAAAAAAGAATCAAATGACCTTATATATTTGTTCAAATGAAGTAAATTGATTATAATATAATTAACATAGGGGTCAAAGCACATCTTATTGAAGAATGAATGAAACATGAATCAATCATATATTATCGTCACTCGTCAGCGCACATCTTGGCTCTCTTCTCATTGTATCTTTCATGTACATTATTGTTTTTTAAATGTTTTTATTTTAAAACGTCTATTAACATCTATTTTAACATTTCCTAAAGTTTTTTACCTTATTTTTTTGTCATTTTTCCAAAAATCACCGATAAACGATATATCTTCCGATATATCTCCGATATATCTTTTTTTCGCGGTTCCGACATGTCGAGCGACATCGACATTTAGAACCTTGCACAAAAGCATCCCCAAACAAAATGAAGCAAATAGAGACTGAGTGAGTCATCTATCTAAAAAGAGAGGATCGATAAGATCAATCTCAACCAACACCAACCGGCTGCTTTGGAATGACCCCCGTAGGTTGTATGTCCTTTAAGCCTAACAACTGATAGAAGTCGGGAGATTCACACTAGCTCCTAGGACTAGCAAAATGGTACAGTTGAAATCGTTTCCTATGATGCACTGAACGGTATGGCTTCCAGGATCCTTTAATTTGAACGCAATGACTTTTTCAGCCAGAAATGGATCCTTAGGTTCTTGTGTATGCAACTTGACTGTGCACAAGTCTTTGAGAAATTTAGCATAGTGTGAAATCTGCTTGATAGCAGTATTGAACGGGAGGGCGAGCCTGAGGTATTTGCGCAGGAATATTGGTTTTGGGTGTAGACGTAGAAGCATCAGAGTTGAATGTGAAATTTGCATTCGTTGAGCTAGGGTTAGAAGGTGGTGCTTTTGAAGGTATCGAGGATGGTGGTACTCCTATGTCAATAATTTTGCTTGAACAGAGGGCGGTATCAGCTTGGATCTCCCTGAAAATTATGGTTCTTTGACTGCAATTTGACTTCAAAAACCGTCTCCAGTTCAGTCGGATTTTGAATAGTTGGCTCGGGAAGTTACATATCTCGCTCTCAGCTTCTAATTGATCCAGACGTTGAAATGATTATTCTTGTCAAGTCATAACCTGGGAGAGAAGGTCTTGTAGACCATGTTTAGGAGTAGATTGTTGAAGCGCAACAAAGGGAAGTTCAGGTACCAATTCACAATTAGAGCTCATCGGTGTATAATAATTGTAGGACTGAGGAATCGGGAGGGCGATCTGTTGGTCAAAATAAGAATTCTAGGGGAGTTGCTGTTATTACGGCTACGAGTACTGTCTTATCATACTATATATCAGATTGGTTAACCTGGACTTATATGTGCTATGGTATGGTTACTATTGTAGAATCCTAAGAGAAACTGGGATGGTGATTCCAAGTATTCGGATGATAAGTGTGACGCCCCGAACCCGCGGCTGAGAAATCAAGTTCCAAGACGCGTGCTCGTTCGTCATAAGCAAATACGTTACCTCACTGGCTATAATAGCCGTTACTTTTGGAGCGAAAACTGCGCCGGTACACTTTCAAAATTCATCAAGTATAACTCCTTACCAATCGAAAACTGTTTCCAAATCTGAAGACTTAAAATGAGAGGAGTGAGCTATAGGCCCAGTAAAATCCACAATCCATCTAGGCTATTTTCCACCTAGTAACAATCATCATCATCAATAACGATATAGTGTTGCAATACAATTCTCATATAATAATAATATATAATCTCGTAATCCGTGACCCGAGGTCACTCAAGGCTATTTCATCCTATTTCGAGGTTCCCAACCTCAATTTCCAAGTTCATCAAATCATCATCTACACTACTAGGTTACCATCCCAAACAACCGCTCACACTCTATCCTTGAGTCTGCAGACTCAATCAACTGATCTTCGCTCGTATTCAACCTGAGTTCATAGACGCAATATCCAAGTTAGAGTTCGTAGACTCGCTATCCATTTCCAAATCTGTTAATATTAATTTTGTTACCATAGCGTCACATACCCCATGATAACTATCGAGATCAACCGGGCTTATACCCAATGAAATCAAACCTTGAGTCCTTAAGACTCCGTACAACCTTGAGTCCATAGACTCAGTACAACCTTGAGTCATTAGACTCCGTACATAATCCGGGTCTTCACCCGTTAGAACCAATACAATCGTCTGATCTAAGCCACGGTGAGGAACTCTAGTCTCACGGCATCTCTATCAGACAACATGACCATCTGACTAAGCTACGGTGGAGAATTCTATCCTCATGGCATATCTATCACATCACTGACAACACAACCATCTGAGTCAGCCACGGTGGAGACTTCTATCCTCACGGCATATCTATCAGATAACACAACCATCTGACTCAGCCACGGTACGAACGACATATCTATCAGAGGTGTCACAACCTACTGGCTCAGCCTCGGTACGACATATCTATCAGATAATACAACCATCTGACTCAGTCACGGTGGGGACTTCTATCCTAACGGCATATCTATCAGATAGCACAACCATTTGCCTCGGCTACGGTATGGACGACATATCAATCATAGGCATCACAACCTCCTGACTCAGCCTCAATACGGCATAACACAACCATCTGACTCAGCCACGGTGGAGACTTTTATCCTCACGGCATATCTATCATATAACACAACCATCTGACTAAGCCACGGTACAGATGACCTATCTATCAGAGGCATCACAACCTACTGACTTAGCCTCGGTACGGCATATCTATCGGATAACACAACCATCTGACTCAGCCACGGTGGGGACTTCCATCCTCACGGCATATCTATCAGTTAACACAACCAACTGATTCAGCCACGGTGGGGACTTCTATCCTCGCGGCATATCTATCAGATTACACAATCATCTGACTCAGCCACGGTACGGATGACATATCTATCAGAGGCATCACCACCTACTGACTCAGCCTCAGTATGACATATTAATCAGATAACACAACCATCGGACTCAGTCACGGTACGAACGACATATCTATCAGAGACATCACAACCTACTGACTCAGCCTCGGTACGACATATCTATCAGATAACACAACCATCTGTTCTCTCATGACCTAGTCAAAGAGGATCTATGGATATCAAATCCACCTACTCCCGACTATCAGTCACGGAGGATTGTACTTTAACCCTTGTTAGGTTTTCTAATCACAGATTAACCCCAGTTAACCCAAGCCTCGCTTGGTTAACTGAAATACTCGGGCCTCGCGCCCGTGAACCAAATCTAGTAACACCCCGTCCCGTTAGGGAACGTTTCCAGGCTAATGGATGTGTCCATAGCCTTATACGACCTGCAAAACAACTTTTCGACATCCTAGGGTGACGATACAATTTACACGGGACACAATTTGGGCTCCCCGAAAGTCCACATAACATCACAACTTCACATAGGAGTTTCCGACCCTTTTCCCATCCACGCCTTTAACACAATGAGTCTAAATCCGGGGTTTTTAGACCCGAGACCGATGGCTACACCCCTCTACTCATTTTCCATGCACAACCACATTCCTATAACATATCTACGGGGTCTCCGACCCTTTTCCATCAATGCACATATATTCCACATAAAGAATATAGCAAATAATGAGGAAAATAAAAGAGATGGAAGGGGTTTTTACCTCTTTCACGCATTTCGAGGCGTCGAGGGATGCAACGGATACCGCCAACGCGCTCGGGAGGACGATCAAACCCAAGGTGAAGCTCTTTACCCTCACACCTTCACTTCTCTCTAGATTTCCCTCCTCTCTCTACACGTTAATCGAGGCACCGGGGAAGAAAATAAATGTCGCGAACGCGGTCCCCACGATGAGCAACCCCAGGGTAGAGCGCATGCAACTTTCGCTCTCCTCTTTTTTCTCTTTACACGCCAAACGAGACACCGGGGAGAAAATCAGACGCCGCCAACGCGTCGGGAGCGTCGAAATATGTCTAGGTGGACCTCCATTTTTTTTTTTTTTTTCTCTTCTCTCTCTCCTCTTTCGTCTCTCTCTCTAGAAAGGGAGTTGGCAGAACTCCCCCAATGTTGCAAAACGTGAGAATGAAGGGTCTGGCCCCTATTTATAAATCAAAGGTCATGTGCCATGCACATGACCACCATTAATGGTCCTGTTGACCAAGTCAATGATTTGACCGTTTGACTATTATTCCGTATTTTCTCGTTGACCATGTCAACGATTTGACCGTTTGACAATTATTCCGTATTTTCTCGTGTATACGGCCTCTGAAACCCTACTTCATGATACCTGATTATGACGAAACTTTGGGTGACCGAACTTGGGACAGTCCGACACCTGCTGTAGAAATTTCAGGGAAAAATACTGTGTTTTGACAGTCAAAAGTAAGTTTGGACGAAAATTGCAAAACCCACTAATTTCTTGATTTCGGACACAAAACAGGTCACCGTTTCTTCGTTTGAGTTAATTAACTGCCAAAACGACAGACATTAGTCCTCACAGTCGATCGGCACGCATTAGTACCAATAGCACGGATTTCTATTAAGATCCCCAACAAATATTGGGTCCCACTTAATTTATGAAAATCTGGAAATTTTCCGTTTTTCTCAATTTTATCACACATAATGGTCCTGCGGTCCCGCGAAATGATACCTGACGGAACCGATACGATAGGGTTGTGTCCCAACAGTCTATCGGCACAGTGTGTGCGATTTTCGCGAAAAGATATTGAGATTTCCTCGGTGCACTTCAATCCCGAGCAAAACTCACTTTTTATTAATTTAACAAACACTCAAGTATTTAACCCTAGTTAAGGACCAACAAACACAAAATTTTATTATTTAAAATTCCGGGGCGTTACAATAAGTCTGACATTAGAAATTTGGGCTATAGGAGTCCTGATAATAGAAATTCTGGCTATAGAAATTTGCATAAGTCTCAATAATAGGCCTTTCTGCTGCCATAGAGGGGATGAAGAAGGTGAAGAAGCTGGGGCTAATTCCCGGATTCGAATGACTCTTAGATCGAATCGATCGCTGATGTGGTGAAACCTAACTGGTCATATGTTTGAATGAATACACCCAAGATTAGGCAAAAAGTTGCAAAAGGAAACCCTAACCTAAGTGAATCTATATGATGCGCAAGAAGTCACAAAGATAATCCTAAGCCAATGCTAAACAACCAACAATTTTCTGAGCTTTATCTTTTTATCGTTAATGGCAGACAAGTTATGACAGTGGGCGGAACCACTGATTTTATCTTTGAGTAGTCCGTCGGACTTAACTTGCACTCTTGGTTCTCACAAAGGTTTCACTCGCAAGCTAACCTTCCAGTATTAACACGAGTTAACCGTGAGAGAATCTGTAGCCTAGATAGACATGACGCACAATGACAAGCTTAAATACGCCCCAGGCTAGCCGGATCAGTCAAGTAGTTTGACAAGTGTATTCCTGAAAGAAGAACTTGGGCTAGATTGTGTTCCTATTTCAACGAACACAGATGTCCAACAAGAATTCAAGGAGGCCACTTAGGAGCTTGGTATACTGAAGTAGTATGGACCTGTGGGTATGTTAGGGAACAAGGACCCACACTCATGGACTTAATTGACTTGAAAACTGATGGAGTTACTGATTTGTGATGGTCCTACGAACACCGAGTTGGAGTGCTGAGGTGGGTGATGAAATCCCACCAGTTTCAAGTACAACTAGGTTGTGCTCTTTTTAATTAATGTATTTTTTGGCCATCCACATAGTTCCAACAGAGTAACGAATTAAATAAACAGTCATTACATAGATGCTCAGTCAACACCCGGGATCGCTTTCAAGCGAGGTTTAGAATACTTACCTACCCGTGGGCTATGCCACGCGGTCGCTTCCGTGAGGTAGGGAGGGGTAATAGGCTTGGGCCCACTCCGAGCTTATATTCCCTACTCACACTCTTTCTCTACCGAAGAGTTAGTTCACAAAAAATAAGTCAAGTTAGGGAATTAATTTGGAATGTTGCTACCTTTAGGGTTTGCATAAGTCAATCAAATAAATTGAGGCAGGTTTCAAATAGTTTCCAATTCGAATTTAGAAGTTTCCTAAATAAGGGATCTACTAATTTTGAATTATTCCAAGGTTGGAAACCTTCCAAATAAGAATTGCGTAACCTAAAAGAATGAAAATTGCAAAGTGCTGATTGTTTTGTTATTTGTTTTTTTTTCCACAACAAAGAAAACAACACACAAATTTTTTTTTGTTGTGTTTTTGAAACAACAATTAACAAAGAAAAACGTGTAGTATTATTTCCGAAGATGGTTTCTTATGCCCTTAGTCTAAATTATAATGGGGGAAACAATAAAGGATGCTTGTATTTTATCTATATGCTACGAAGGTTTTATGGTCCATAATTAACTA
The DNA here is from genome assembly GCA_015143295.1 of Tetracentron sinense. NCBI lineage: Eukaryota > Viridiplantae > Streptophyta > Magnoliopsida > Trochodendrales > Trochodendraceae > Tetracentron > Tetracentron sinense. The sequence goes on along the minus strand of CM026571.1, from coordinate 9,805,758 downwards.
AGCAGGGTAAAAACAAAAAAACAGTTTTATCCTAGGTGAATTACACCCGAGATGGGCTGGCTAAATATCTACTTTCAATGGAATCAAGCCAAATGTAGTTTCAAGGGATTGTTGATTGTTTTGTTTTGTTTGAGTGAGGGTTGATTGAATGGCTTAATAGTTTTAATCATATCAGGGAGCGTTTGGGCGGTTTAGGCTTATGTTGAGGAGTGTTTTGAATGATTTAGGCTCGTATTTAGGAGCGATAAGACAATTTTAACTCATGCTTAGGAGTAGTAGGACAAATTAGGCTCATGTCGAGCAGCTGGGGAGGGATTTGACGAGAGGTTTGAACCAAAGTTCGGAAAGAGGTTCGGCTAGGGTTTGAACAGAAGTTCAGGAAGGTAACAAGGTTGGTTTAGGGTTCGAACAGGGGTTCAGGCAGGGGCTTAGCTAGGTTGGATAGAGTTGAAGAGGGTTCGAACAAGGGTAATCGAGGGTCATACAGGGTTTTGGAAAGGTTGGTTTTAGGGTTCGAATAAAGATTCAGATAGAGGTTTGACTAGGATTGACTAGGTTTCGAACAGAGATTTGGCCAGAGGTTCGATTAGGGTTGGGTTTCGAATAGGGATTTGGGAATGGGTTTGACCGGGTTTGACAAGAAGTCTAGGCTAGAAATTAACTAAATCTATTAAACGATTAGAATTAAAGCAAGCAACTAAAAGACTAAAATGAAAGACTAGAGATAGAAAAATTACATGCTCAAAAATCTAGTGAATTTTGGAAAAACGGTATGCCATGAGAGTCGATTATTCGAAATTGACCTTCCCGTGATCAGGTCGCGAGAATATGAAGGATTCCCAAGCTTTTAAGCTCCCTGGAAACCTTTTTTCAAAGGGAATTTTTTTTTCAATGGAGAGGAATAGAAGATGGATGGGAATTGATGTTTGAATTTGAAAACCTGGATTTTTCTTAAATAATGAAGGATTGGGAGGAGGTTTTTCCTCCGAACCAACATGGGACTAAAATTTTTAATTTTTTTTAAAAAAAGAAATCCTGCGTTGCATGTTGCCATGCAGTTCGCCAAAAACCAGATTTTGCGTTTTAAGTTTGTTTTGATCCCGAAAATAGCCAATATTTGGGTAATTTTAAAAAAAAATTGTTTCCAACAAAATGATTACTTTGACAACTTTTAAGGGTTATTTTGTAATTTCCCTCTCTTGGGGCATTTTACTTATTTTTTGATTAAGGGCTTTTAGGAAAAGTAAAGCACATGCTCGATGTCATCAAAAAATTGTGAAAAAGGTTTTGAAAACAATTATGAGAAGGGTTTTGTAAAGAGGTTAGGGGGGGTACAAAATTGGGGTGTTTACCGTTTCTATAGCCAATCGTCATCCTTGTCCCCAAATCCTGAAAGAAACAGTGAGGGAAAAAGAGACTGCAATTGATAGATTGTGTAATACTGCGAGAAGGTTAGTGGAAAAATTACGGACTTTGCCAAAAATCCTGAAAGACTGAGTGAGAGGAAAACAGGGGCTGCAATTTAAACATTGTGTTATACTGCCAAGTGAAAGGAGGGTAGTGGAAAAATTAGGAAGATAAAGAACAGTAGATAAAGACATAGAAGAGTAGAAAAAGGTTGAGGATGGAGAAAGAGAAGATGAGAGAAGAGAAAGAAAAGAAAGTGATTAGGGTTAGAGAGCATGAATGATTCATGTCTCTCATTTCCTTTATATATTATTACTAAAGAAAAGAATTACACTTTTACCCTTTGTGTATTATGCCTATTAGACATGGTATACGTAATAAACACGGTATAGCTAATAGTATGAAATACAATAAATAACCTTGTCAACACTCCCTCTCAAGATGGTGCTTAGTTTTCCATCATGCCCATCTTACTAAACATTTTAAGTAGTCGAGCATTGGTAACTGCATTGGTAAGAAAATCAGCTTAGTTGATCATTAGTCTTCATATATGGAGTGCACACTTTACCTCGGATGGTCCGTTTCCTGATAAAGTGATGATCTATCTCTTTGTGTTTGGTTCTATCGTATAACATTGGGTTATGAGCTATACTGATTGCTGTTTTGTTGTCACAGAATAAACTCATAGGTCCTTCAACTAGAAATCCAAACTCTTGAATGAGGATCTTTCGCCATAGTAACTCATGTTGGGGAAATAATAGAATAATATCGACGGAAAAGAATAAACAAGCACACACCAAAGAGAAAACACAAGAGATATACATAGGTCGGTAATAGCCTACGTTTCGATTGTTGCTTCTTTATTCAGAGAAACCATGAGAAACTAGTACAAGATACACATTCTCCTCTCAAAGTAAATCCTAACTCACGCCCAGAGCCCCTTCTGCAACCCACTCAAGTCACCTTCTCAATGAATCCCAAAAACAATCCTTATCTATCTTACCATCAACCTTTTCCGAAGTGCTAGTAAGTGTTAAGCTTTTCTATTATCTCCCACTCCCACGAGAACTACTAGGCCTCTCCTCGAGAGCAAAACCCGCTCTCCTTGATAGCCCTTTACATTCACATTCCTATATCAAACCCTAGACCTATAAGGATCCGTTTATAGGTCTTAAACAAGAGTACTAGACAAATTGAAAGTTTCCGACTCGGAATAGGGGTTTCCAAAACACAAAACATGGACTTCTTCTGGAAATCACCGTATCGTTGATTGATTAACCACTTAGTGGCCGATCGATCGCTCCAACCACTGATCGATCAGCCACCAATCGTAGATCGATCGGCCAGTTAGCCGATCGATCACTCCTGTTTTTCAATTTGAGCCATTTTTTCACAACCCAGATATACCATGTGTCATCGATTGAAACTTTGCCTCTCCACTTAGTGAGCAACAATTACTTATTTGTTGATATGCCATGTGACCAAATTACCTCTAATAAATGTACAGTAACCAGATATAGATTTTCTATCACCTTTAGCACCTGGTTAGTCTGCATCTGTATAAGCCTCAACTCGCATATGCCATGTCTTCTGAATAAGAGTTCTTTACTTGGAGATGACTTGAGATACCTTATAATCTTCTATACTGCTTTCATGTGTGTGGACTTAGGAGCATGCATAAACCTGCTCACTATACTCACAAACATAGGAAATATCAGGCCCCATGAGAGAGATGGATTAGCCGTTCATTAATCGCTGAAAACTACCAACATTTTGCAAAGGAAACCCATCCATCTCATCCACTTTGTGATTTTGTTCAATTGGGGTGTCGGCCGGCTTGGTCCCATGCTTTCCAGTTTCCTGTGAGACATCTAAGATGTACTTTATTTGAGATATAAAGATGTCATCACGAGATCGAACAACCTCAATTCCCAAGTACTTAAGAAGACCTAGATCCTTGATCTTAAAATACCTTGCTAGATATTTCTTCAGTTGTTTAATCTCTATCATATTGCTTCTTGTGACAACTATATCATCTAGATACACTATAAGAACTGTAGTGTCATCCTTGATGCGCAAATAATGTATGATAAACCTTACTTTATGGGTATACCCTTCTCTTTACGGCGGCACTGAACCTTTCAAAGCAGGCTTTATGAGATTCCTTTAAGCCATATAACGCTTTCTTAATTTGCACACCTTTTTCTCACACCTTTAAGGTGAAATCTTGGAGGAGACAAACTTTTTTCCGTTTAAGTACCACGGAGGAAAACATTTTTGACATCAAGTTGGTAAAGATGTCACGACTGATTTGCTACCAATGATAAGATTAAACCAATTAAATTCATCTTTGCTATAGGGGCAAATGTCTTCTAGTAGTCGATTCCATAAATCTGAGTGTAGCCTTTGACTAACTTACCTTATGCCTCTCAACTGATCCATCTATTTTGCATATGACTGTGTATGCCTATTTGCACCCGATATGAGTTTGTCCTTGGGGAAGATCTATCATCTCCCAAGTATTATTTTTGTTTAGCGCATTTATCTCTTCTACCTTTACTTCTCTTCACATTGATTGTTTTAAACCATCAGTGACAGAAGATGGAATGAAAATGGATGATAATGAAGACGCAAACGACCTGTAAAACGGAGACGATGCTCTGTACAAAGTTAGCAATAAGATGTTGAGTACAAGACCTCTTACCATTCTTGAGAGCAATAAGAATATTAGATTCATCAACTTACACTGGAGGTAAAGAAATACTTACAGGAAGGGTTTTATTTAGATCATCCGTTGAGATGTTTGGTCCGAGTCCGTGTTTGATTTCACCCTTCTTTGGTAGACTTGAATCTCCCCTATCAACAAGAACGAGATATATTAACACTATTATCTCTTCCCGAACAAATATGATAGGATGAGAAAGAAGTGGATATACCAGTCATGATCATGGCCCCCTGAATCAATGATCCAAGAGGGGCCGAGAGTTGAACGATGCATCGAGAGTAGTGATAGGAGTACATGATTAGGTATACGTAGAAGTTGATGTTGCTGAACATCCAACTGGGTTATAAATTGGCACATTGCTTCTGTGACGCCCTGAACCTGCGTCTGGGAAATCAAGTTCCAAGACGCGTGCTCATTCGTCATAACCACGCATGCAAGAGACTTTACGTGTGAAAATGAACGAAAATGCGGGGATTTTTCAATTTTTCTGATGAGCTTACATAAGCAATAACAACCGGTAATCATAATAACCCATCATAAGCAAATACGTTACCTCACTGGCTACAATAGCTGTTACTTTTGGCGCCACAACTGCGCCGGTACACTTTCAAAATCCATCAAGTATAACTCCTTGCCAATCGGCAACTGCTTCCAAATTTGAAGACATAAAATGAGAGTGAGCTATAGAGCCCAGCAAAATCTACAATCCATCTAGCCTATTTTCCACCTAGTAACAATCATCATCAATAACGATATAGTGTTGCAATACAATTCTCATATTATAATAATATATAATATCTTAATTCGTGACCCGAGGTTACTCAAAGCTATTTCACTCTATTTTTGAGGTTCCGAACCTCAATTTCCAAGTTCATCCAATCATCGTTTACACTACTAAGTTACCCTTTCAGACAATCGCTCACACTCGATCCTTGAGTTCGCAAACTCAATCAACTGAGTCAACTGGCCTTTGCCCATATTCAACCTGAGTCTGTACATTAATTTTGTCCATTTCTATAACGACCCCAAAATCCCACAAGGCTAAAATAGGACTTTAGGATCGCCACATTACTTAACCTGTTTAAAATCCATGACATGCAAGGCACACTAACACGAGTCTCCAAAAATGAGGATAATAAAATTTCTGATATATCAACTGTTACCTACTAAATAGCACGAGTCTATAGTCAACAAATACAACCCACTAAAACTAAAGAGTCTGATACACAACTAAAAAAGTCTACTAAGCAACATCTACTCAAGTCTAATACAACTCTCTCAATCAAATGAAATAAAAACTAAGAGGTGTAGCCACCCAAGTCTCTGGCTCTCTCCTCAGAAGGCTCACCTTCACCTCCTTCCTCTGCGTATGTTTCCTCAACTCACGGCTCCGCCGTGTACTCCTGCTCTAAACCTGCCAATATAAAGTCCGGCTGAGTACAAAGGTACTCAGTGTATATAAAATCCAACCAACAATAATAATATACCTGCACTTAGTTAGAAACATACCCAATAACATAATAACATAATCAGAGTGTGGAAGAACGTGTGCGCATATACGTCGTATCATCACCTTGACTCGTGTACTTGTGAGAATCTTAGACTTGGAAGGCAATACACTTATGAGTTGCTTATGCTTATGAGATCACGTGCTTGTGAGATATTTATGCTTATGCACTTATTCAGATCATACAATGATGTGACATGCCGTTCTTGGCGGATACGGACCATGTCTAAGAATCAAATGGTTGACATGCCGTTCTTGGCGGATATGGACCATGCCTAAGAATCAAATGTAATTGACATGCCGTTCTTGGCGGATACGGACCATGCCATACTTATGCTTATTCAGAATGTCATACGTATGCCATGCTCATGCTTGTGGTCCACATGTGTTACTTGTGAGACTCTTATCTTAACATACACTTAAGTGTCGAAATTAACATTCGAGTTGGTAATTGCTTAGATTCCGATCTCCCACCATAGAAACTTCATTATACTGTCCCATACCAAATAGTTAGAGAATTCCCGGTTTGAGAGATGTTCCTCTAAGTTCTTACATTCCCGACTATCAATTTCCATGCAAATAATTAGACATACTTAACAAACAATTCACATATACATATCTTATCATAATTCATATCGCAATTCATAATCAATTTACCACCATTTCATAAGAATATAATATCATTTATCATTTCAAGCATTTTCACAAACACCTTGTGTACGCATAATATTAATCCATTTCCCTTCTATATTTTCAAGCATTCATCAAACCATAATGCATCCATACAATCAATTCACTATTAACATCCACATATTAATCCCATCCTCCATACATTTCCCATCCTCCATATATTCTATCCACATCCAATCCACATTTCCATCCACGTTTCCATCAATAATTAGCTTACTTCATAGAAAATTTGGAAAAAATGCATTTAATCTCCATTCTATCATTTCTATCAAATTAATATTCACAAAACATTAAAATAGAGTTGATTTGGATAGTATATCGATCTTAGGAATCCTTCCCTTGGATTCAAAACGCTCCCGAGGAGATTTGGAGAAGCTTTGAGGACGATCTCCAAGCTTTCCTTTCAATCTTCTAGCAAGCTCCTTCTCCAAGCACCCTCTCCCTCAAACCCTAGGTTTTCTCCCCCTTTTTGCCAAATTAGGTTAGAAATAGGTAGAGTATTTTAATATTTCGAGTAGGACCCCCTATTTATAGCCTCAAGGTCTGAGAACAAAAATACCAAAACGCCCATACTAAAATTCTGTAAAAATCACGAAAGACCGAGCGATCGGTGGTTATGACCGAGCGATCGGTCGCCTACCGATCGATCGGTGTTTATGACCGGGTGATCGGTCAAAAACACTCTCTGGAAAATTTTCCCATACAAAATTTTAGACCAGTCGATAGCTACCGATCGATCGGTACTTTTGACCGAGCGATCGGTTGCCTACAGATTTTTGACCTACTCTACTGTTTTGGCCATAACTTTTGACTTGCTCGACGGATTTTGACGATTCAACTTGGGTTGGATTCGTCTCTCGAAAACGAACATTCTGGCGTTTTAGAATTTCTAAATTTCACTTAATTAATAGACTAATTTGTCCCCAAAGTTGACTGATCTGCAATTCCATTAGATAAAACCCACCATTGACTTGGCTTAAACTCAAAATAAGGAAAAACATTAAACATGAACTTCGAAGAGAGTTCCAACACCTTTCTAATGGTTCAAGAATCACTCAATTCCAGTAAACGGTACCAAAACTAGAGCTTCCTGAAGTTTAGGGTGTGATATGACATCCATCCGTTACAAGTTTGATTAAGCTTAGTTTACGCCACACCAAATAAATGTATAATACAATAAACATCAAAACATCACAAGGATTATAATACCCCTAATACAATGAAGTAAAAACATGAAAAAGATTCGGGGTCTCTACAATTTCCAAATGTGTTAACATTAATTTTGTTACCATGGCGTCCCATATCCCCATGATAACTATCGAGATCATACACCAAATAAAATCAAACCTTGAGCCCTTAGACTCCGTACAACCTTGGGTCCATAGACTTGATACATAATCCAGGCCTCCACCCGCTATAATCAACAAAATCGTCTTATCTCAACCACAGTGAGGAATTCTAGCCTCACAGCATCTTTATCAGACAACACAACCATCTGACTCAGCCACGGTGGAGAATTCTATCCTCACGGCATATCTATCAGATCACAGACAACACAACCATCTGACCTAGCCATGGTGGGGACTTCTATCCTCACGGCATATCTATCAGATAACACAACCATCCGACTCAGCCACTGTACAGACGACATATCTATCAGAGGCATCACAACCTACTGACTCAGCCTCGGTACGACATATCTATCAGAGAACACAACTATTTGATTCAGCCAAGGTACGGACGATATATCTATCAGAGGCATCACAACCTACTGATTCAGTCTCGGTACGACATATCTATCAGATAACACAACTATCTGACTCAGATACGGTACAGACGACATATCTATCAGAGGCATCAGAACCTACTGACTCAACCTTGGTACGGTATATCTATCAAATAACACAATCATCTGACTCAGTCATGGTACGGACGACATATCTATCAGAGGCATCACAACCTACTGATTCAGCCTCGGCACGACATATCAATCAGAAAACACAACAATCTAACTCAGCCACGGTATGAACGACATATCTATCAGAGATATCATAACCTACTGACTCAGTTTCGGTACGGCATATCTATCAAATAACATAACAATCTGACTCAGCCACAGTGGGGAATTCCATCCTCATAGCATATCTATCAGATCTCACAATCATCTGACTCAGCCACGGTACGGACGACATATCTATCAGAGGCATTACAACCTAATGACTCAGCCTCGGTACGACATATCTATCAGATAATACAACAATATGTTCTCTCCTGACCTAGTCAAAGAGGATCTAGAGATATCAAATCCACCCACTCCCGACGATCAGTTACGAGGACTACATCACACCACCATTCCAAACCTAGCCAAAGAGGATCTATGAATATCAAATCCACTCACTTGTCTATCAATCACTGAGGACACATAATACCACCACTTCAGACCTATCCAAAGAGGATCTATGAATATCAAATCCACCCACTCCCAACTATCAGTCACAGAGGATTATACTTTAACCTTGATTAGGTTTTCTAACCACAGGTAAACCTAGTTAACCTAAGCCTCACTTGGTTAACTGAAATACTTAGGTGTCGCGCTCGGATGTCTATCAATCACTCAGTTTCGTTATGGAACGTTTTCAGGCTAATGGATGTGTTCATAGCCTTATACGAGTTGTAAAACAACTTTTCGACACCCCAAGGTGACGATACAATTAACCCGGGACACGATCTGGGCTCCCCGAAGGTCCACATAAAATCACATCACATAGGGGTCTCCGACCTTTTTTCCATCCACGCCATTTACATAGTGAGTCTAAATCCGGGGTTTTAAGACCTGAGACCGAGGGCTACACCCCTCTACTCATTTTCCACGCACAACCACCTTCCCTTAATACATCCACGGGGTCTCAGATCCTTTTTCATCAACGCACATACATTCCACATAAGGAATATAGCAAATAACAGGGAAAAGAGAAGATATGGAAGAAGTTTTTGCCTCTTTCATGCACTTCGAGGCGTCTAGGCCTGAAACGGACATCCCCAATGCGCTCGGGAGGACGATTAACCCCAAGGTGAAGCACTTCGCCTTCAAACCTTCACTTTCTCTCTCTAGATTTATTCCTTCCGCTCTCTACACGTTAATCGAGGTGCCGGGAAGAAAATAGACGTCGCCAACGCGTTGGGGACGTCAAAAAACCCCAAGGTGGACTCCCTTTTCTTTCTCTCTTCTTTCTCTAAAACCTATGGACAGCAAAATAGGTTTACTGTTTTTGCACGAACATGAATGAGGGGCTGCTCCCACTTTATATAGGCATTAAAGGGGGTTTAGATCATGTGCAAAAGCACATGACCCCTTTGGTGTGGAAAGTGGTAGTTGACTAAGTCAACTATTTTGACCGTTTGACTGGATTTTCCAACTTTTTCACGCATATGCACTCCAAAACTCTGCTATATGACACCCGATCGTGATGAAACTTCAGGTGACCGAACTTAGGGCAGTTCGACACCTACTGTAAAAATTTCGAGGAAAAATTCTGAATTTTGACAGCTACACTTTAGTCCGGAAGAAAATTGCAAAACCCATAAATTTTCTGATTTCGGATACAAAACAGGTTACCGTTTCTTCGTCTGAGATAACTAACTGCCGAGACGACATACATTAGTCCCTATGGCAGACCGACACGCATTAGTACTAGCCGCATGATTTTCTATTAGGATCTCCAACAGATATTGGGTCCCACTTCATTTTTGGAAATCTGGAAATTTCTCGCTTTTCCCAATTTTATCACACGTAATAGCCATGTGGTCCCGCGAAATGATACCTGACGGAACCGATACGGTAGGGGTGTGTTCCTGTAGTTGACCGACACACTGTGTGCGATTTTCGCGAAAAGATATTGAGATTTCCTCGGTGCCCTTCAATCCCGAGCAAAACCCACTTTTTATTAATTTAACAAACACTTAAGTATTTAACCCCAGTTAATGACCAACAAATACATAATTTTATTATTTAAAATTCTGGGGTGTTACAGCTTCAACCTCATGGTGAAGAGAACCTCATGGTGAAGAGAGTTCGTATATGCCTAGGAATTATCGGGAGGAGGCGAACAAGGCCTTCTTGCTCGAGACAAAGTGAGCATTAGGTCCAACTATCCCACCTGAGTGTTCCCCTCGATTGCCGCCCATAGGGGATCTATTAAAAGGGCCGTCCATGTAAAGTCCAACACTTATCCATAGTGTGTTGAGTCCGACTACAATGACCACACTTTAAATTATCCTTACCCTCATATGCCACCTATCAAAACAGCAACCATGATCTCTAGCACCACCTCTGTAATTTGATGAATGGTTCTCTTCTGACATCCTCCTTCAAACACATTCCGGGTACATACTCCTACTCCTTTAATCAAACACATTCGAGGAAAAAAAGACAAGTAACTAGGCACACTTGGCTCTTTTAACAAATTTTATCAAACACCTTCTAGGTGTAAAATTAAAAACATTATCCCAAAGGTTAGAGGCCAAAAAACCCTCAAATAAACACTACCGACATCATATATACCCAAGAAGGGAGCTCATAACTCCATCAAAACTCGGTGATTCCTCATGGGACCACTTCGAAAATGGAACACCCATATAAACGACCCAAGGGGACGAGAATTTGCCCCCAATAAGCTGAGTGAGGTGAGGAACACACATAAATTTTCTGCAGATTTGTTTTTATGAATGTTTGGAAACTCATTCATTTCTCATGAAATATAGTTCAAAAAACTCATAAAATTGATGCTATACCAATTCATAGCCTAAAAAATACAGACCTCCATATTCTAGTCCGTATGGTTGGCGGACGAACTGATGTCACCTTGCTATTCTCTCTTGCTTGTTAGTGGTAACTGGTTTAAAAAGAACTCTTGAAGATCTAGATTGGCTTTGATACCAAGTAGGTTTTTAGGTTAGGGACCCTAGGGTTTGTGAGGGAAAAAGGAGAAAGGAAGAAGAAAAGAGAAAAAAAGGGGGAGTGAGTTGTAATTCTGCACTCACCTGGACCTTGTTATTATGAGAAACATAAGTATAGGGCCCAAGGCCCATATAAGGAAAGAGACAATGGGGTGGTTGTAATTAAGGGCCCCTTACAAGATAACACCTTACAACATGACAATATTACAACATAAATCACTCTCTTTCTCACTCATTCATCTCTTGCATTCCACCCCTCCCTCCTTTGAAGGAGGAAATCTAGACTCTTCTCTTATATGAGAAAAATCATCTTTTGCATGGAGAATATTACGGTTGGTCTGAGACCATCTATATTATCTTTCAATCATTTTGGCCTCTTATAATTTGGATATTACCTTCAAAATTACGTCGACAAATTATATAAAGGCATATTCGAATGTATATATATATATATATATATGTATGACTTATTCGGTTGGATACTTATTTAAACAAATCTACCACTATCTGAATCTGCCTCATTTATAGTCGAATAAGTTGATATCTGGTTTCGCTCCGCAAGATAGGTAAACGGATCATTATTCGGGTTACTGGATACAAATACGGATCTGATTCAGATGTTACCTGAATCTGTTGACAACCTCACTCATGACTTTGCTCTGCCTGTGACTACCTATGCAACGTTGCCCCAACATCCCTTGTCTTCCTCATCATGGCTAGTATTTACGACTCTCTCATCCTTCTCGATGTGTCATTGCTCTCATTAATCATTAGCTCATCTAACTCGTCATCATCATCATTACACCCACTAGTACCAGCCCCTCATGGCCCATCCTCAATTAGTCTAGCTCCACTAGTATTAACACCACCACTATGCCTAGCTTTACTAAGTCCTACTCTGCTCGGCCGAGCTCTACCAGATACCACAACACTCATAAGTTCAATTGACTTTATTTAGACTCAAAGTACGTCACATCCATACAGACAAATACTCTTCAAGATGAAGGATGACAACATCAACCCTTAAAAAATCAAAGCAGGCCCAAGGAACACACACTTGAGAGCCTTGGGATCAAGCTTCGTACAGTCAGAACGAGTGATATGAACGGATTGAATTAATGCACCCAAACACTTTGGGTGGAATGTGAAACAAACACATAGAGAGGGATAGCACCCGAATAGGGATTTGAAAATCTAAAATATGAGATGACATACGATTAATAAGAGACATGGATAAACGATTAAAAACTGAGCAGACTCACTTTTAGACTTAATTTCTTGGAACAAAATATCGATAATATCGACGATATATTGTTTATATCACATGGACCCAACTCATCTATATGGTTTTTTCTTACACAATATCGCATAATAGCGAGGCTATATCGCCGATATCGTGCAATTTCGATCGACATATGTGTTTTGGATATTTTTTATATAAGGCTTTGACCTTTGGGTATGAGAGTGAAGTTGTTTTAATTTTCTTTCATTTACTTACGATATTTATATGTAAATAAGGTTGTACCCCCATTTGAATTCAATAAAAATGATTCTAAATCCAATTCTTAAAGAATAAGAATTCAGCTTTTTCGTTGAAGAACCCAAACCGTTTTTCGCACTTTTTTTTGGGAATTTCAAGGTATTTCTCAAGTATTAAAATTTCATAAATTCTACCATATCGAAATATTGCTAAACTCCAAAATTCCGGTGAAAAATGTCTCATAGTTTAGTTTTCAAAAATAGTTGCATCTATAGGGTTAAAATTTCAGCTAAAAGTTCAACGGAAAAAGCCTTAATTCAAGCTTTACAAAAATAATTAAGCACATTATGGGTATGCTCAATTTAAAATAATTTCAAATTTAAATTTTAAAAGAATCATATGGATATTTTTCTGGGTATGAGCCGTATGAATGAGTATGGGGTTATACAGCCTTATGTGACAGTGCGAATGATATTTGTGTTATCAGGAATATAGTTATACACAGCCAGAGGGACAATATTAATATGGATACATTTTTGGGTATGAGTAACATCCATACGAGTATAGAGGTTTACCACCTCATGTGCTAGTGTCGGTGCCTGTTATTCCTCATTACCCATAGTACCACCAATGAGTGTGTCGCTATATTTTGGACCAAATGACTAGCAGCGATATGTATTTGAATATGCATTAATGTACCATAATGTGATGAGCTGGGCAAAATATTATACAAATATGGACAACTAGTATTATCGCCAGCTAGTCAGGACAGAGATGACTTTGAGCCTTTGTGTAACTCCTTTCGGTTTTGATTGTAGTTCTTGGGATGAGTTGAATTGTTATTATGAATGTTTATATTATTATGAATTACAAATTTATGATTAATTGAGAAATGAATGAAATATTTTATGTAAGTTAGTGATGAATATGAATCAATCATACATTGTTGTCAACGCACATGTTTGTCTCATTTCCATTGCATCTCTTATGTACATTGTTATTTTTAAAATAATGTTATTCTAAAATGTGTATCAACATATAATTTAACATTTCTTGAAGTTTCACCGTAAAATTTAACGTTTTATCGCATTTTCCCCATTTTTTCACAGATCTTCAGTAAACGATGTGTTGCAATATATCTCCGATATATCATTATCCTATCGGTGTGACATGTAGTGCGATATCGACATTTAAAACCTTGAAGAAGGTAAACCCGGTAGTATGTAAGAATTCATCCACCAAGATAACAAAATAATGAAAACTAAACAATAGGGGGGCTGGGGAAGGACCCATACATCAAAATGAATCACATCAAAAAGAGAGTTACTATTGTTCCCATGGGAAGGGTGAAAAATTCTACAATGTTTAGCCAACTCACATGCTCACATTGAACAGAACTAACATAACTAGAAATAAACAATTGAGCAAATAAAAGCTTAAGCAATAAAAAAAGACGGATGATTAAGACGACGATGCCGCTATAGCAGCTGCTTCTGAGTAGTAATATGCCGAGCACCCAACGTGATCCGTTGGATAGGTAATGCAACACGTGATAATGGGTCCAACACTTACCGTCTTCCCTCATGTTCCGAACCAATCGTCCTCCATATCTCCATGTGCTGGAAAAACAGAATGAGAGAGAAAAAAAGGTAACACTACAATTTAACGATTGTGTAACATATTAAATAAACGAAATTTAAAGTGAAATGTGGGACATAAAGAATAAACGATAGAGGTATAGGAGTAGTAGGTATTTTGTCTTTCCCGACAATGGATGAGGAAGTGCCATTGACAATCTAAACCTTATCTCTATCGGAGCAAATAAGGTACGAAGTAAAATTGGAAGTCATACTAGTCATGTGGTTGGATGCACATGAATCAATAATCCTAGAGTGATTATGTGGTGAGACCGAGAAAGAAGTACTGGAGTGGGCAAATGAAGATGTAGAGGGGGAAGATGAAAGTTCTAATTGAGTCATAATGTACTTGATATGCTCCATCTCATCACGAGAGAAGGAACTATCGTCTGAAGAGTGTTGCGGATTAAGGTGAGGTAGGAGGAGCAAATGTTGCAGAAATAACGAAATGGGAATTGGAGTAGACTTTACCACCAAATCGGCTTCCCATACTATAAATGAATCTGTCTCCTCGAGCGCGCGGTGGTTGACCATGAAGTTCCCAGCTTGTCTATTTGGTGTGACGTGGAGAATCACAATGCTCACACTGAATGTTAGCATATCATCATCACAGGTACCAGGACATCCTTCACAAGTGCCACGATTACGACATCTACCGCCCTCTGACATCCATCTCATCACGAGAAGGAACTACCATCTGAAGAGTGTTGCGGATTGAGGTGAGGTAGGAGGAGCAAATGTTGCAGAAATAACAGAATGGGAATTGGAGTGGACTTTACCACCAAATCGGCCTCCCATACTATCAATGAATCAGTCTCCTCGAGCGCGCGGTGGTTGACCATGAAGTTCCTAGCTTGTCTATTTGGTGTGACGGGGGCAATCACAATGCTCACACTGAATGTTAGCATATCATCATCATAGGTACCAGCACGACATCCTCCACAAGTATCACAACCACGACATCTACCGCCCTCTGACATAAAGGATAAATGAGACCTCTCCCGAGGTGGAGGATCGAGCTTCACAATGTGATATATGTCTTCCCTGTGTATGTTTGAATAGGCCTCTGTGAGGGCAGGAAGTGGCTCCTTCCCAAATAGCTAAAATCTGACTTGTTCACATTCAGGATTCAATCTCCCCAACAACTCGAACAACCGTCCATTCTCCATATACTTCTTAGTTCTTATGAGTGGTAACATCGATTCTACACTTCACCTGTAAGTAGTAGTAATGATTCAGCTCTTCACATATATGTCGAAGAGTGGAGTAGTATAAGATAAGGGAGCTACCCCCTAACTTGACTGGGAGATGGTCTGCGTATCTCATAGGCTCTCATAGGCTCAAGTCCCATTTCCCACCTTTGAGTAGGTCTGGGTGACAACATTCCATGACTACTTAGCCGTGAAAAGGAACAAGTAGGTACTGCTAATGTTGAGCTACATAGAATTAAGGAATTAAGACATGATAGTTGCATTCTCTGCCTCCTACTTGTCAAGAGCCTTATCGGTCCCCTTAGGTATAGGAATGGTACCCCATCTTTCCTTTTCCCTACACAAATAACATAACAAATTGCTACATGTTAAAAAATTGCTATCATTCAACTTATTGGTAGTGATTTGCACATTTAGGGTATCCCCATGTCCAAGATGCACTTGACCACCATTGGTGAACACTTACCCACCACTAGTCACAGGGTTAGAAGAGTCTTCGCTCACTTCTGAGTCACCCATTGTACTTCAAGGGGAACTAATTTGCACAAATCAAATCCTTAAATTACCACCGCAAATGGATACACAATCCAAATCAACACTTCTAACTTCAAACAAATGGTTTACAAAATCCAAAACAACATTTCTAACTTCACACAACTTTTCTCAAACACTTGGAGGGAACCCAACCTGCACATCACCTTTATAAAACATTTTGTACCTTCACACATTTTCACCAAATACTTAGGGAGCCCAAAACAATATTTCTAACTTCACACAATTTTCCTCAAGTACATGGAGGGCACCCAACTTGCACAACTCCTTCATGGAACTCTCTTCACTTTTATACAACTTTTTTCAAACACTCAGAGGACACCCAAATAGCACAACACCTTCATGAGAGATCCAATACCACCTCCCATGAACATTGCCATTGATTTTTTTTCAAATAAGCTTAAGAAATGCATTTCCATGATAACTGGAGAGTTACAAAATCATCATCCGAGCTTCAATACTCCACCAATAAACATGAGACCTCTACCAATATCTTCGATATTCCTATATGGATCAAACACAACCAACTAAATACCACCTCCCATGAACATTGCCATTGCTTTTTTTTCAAATAAGCTTAAAAAAATGCATTTCCACGATAAGTGGATAGCAATAAAATCATCATCGGAGCTTTAATACTCTACCAATAAACATGAGACCACTAATATCTTCGGGATTCCTATATGGATCAAACACAACCAACTAATTTCACACCCGACTCTACGAACCCGAGGAAAGGCTGCACAGCAGTAGTAGGGGTGTTAAGACTGGAGCTTTTTGTAGTGCTAGCAGGAATGCAAGTGAATGAATCCCATCCCCTAGCGAGTTCAGTGCGTAAGGCCCTTTAGAGATAGGGGCGGCGAGCCAAAGAGCTCGTTCTTACATTTTGAGATCTTTAGATTCGTGAGATCATGATAGAGGAGCCTGACTCTATAGGGGCGCTAGCGCGCTACAACTAGTATAGCATAGCAGCCTGCTGAAAAACTCCATGTCAGATAAAAAAATTTGAAATCAACATCACAATTCCCTAGACATGAAGGCTCATTAGATGGGAGGAAAAACTAGGTCATCCATATCTTGGCCGTACGACACTTAGTTCTTGAGATGCTCTGATACCAAGTTGACTTGGTTAGTTTCGTTTGGTTTAAGGTTAATATTTGAAAGAAGGAAGAAGGAGAAGAGAAAGAAGATACTAAATTAGGCAAAATATGGAAATTACTGAAAATGGAAAAAATGAACTAACCATGGAATATTCTAGTACTGAATACTAGAAGTATGCCAGAATTGATGGTGTGCGATTCTTACTTCTAAAACAAAAGTTATTACTAAAACAAAAGTTTCCCAAAATATCAAATTTGTTGTTTCCTGAGGCCTAAATGAGTGAATTTAGCCAAAAAGTGAAAAATCAATGGCGAAGCAATGGGTATTAAAGATCTCGATGTTTCCAGTCAGCCGTATAAATTTCACGCAATTCTGGCTCCGGGGCTGATAATTTCTACTAAAGCTTTTTGCCAATCGTTCCATGATTTCTACTAGAGCCTTTATGCCTTTCATTTGGATTGTTGAATTGCTCTGCATTGCCTTCCCTCCAGGCCACATATTTTTTCAGCTTATTTTGAGATGCCTCCTTCTTTGTACATATAGGGGTCCATCTCCTAAATTACTGGGCCACTACCCTTCTCTCTCTTCAACTTCGACCCCAACATATGCTCTATGTCCTTTTTTTTCCCACCTTCCTCTTGCTCAAACCCCCTATCTCACACTGTGAACAATCAAATGCATCTCCTTCCTATCTTATTCCTCTGGTCTAGAACGCTGAATGATTGTCTCCATCTGCTTTCTCTCCAGTGAGGTAACAACATCATGATCATCATCACACCCGTCATTATCATCACCACAACTGTTATCAATGAAAGTCCGATGTCCTGACCAACCCATCAAAGTGACCCAAAGGGGTTGTCTCTACTCAGCAGCTTGTTCCTTTTCTCTATCTTCGATTAGGTGTCTTCCTAGTTCCTTGTTAATCTTTCGAGGACACTTAGCTAGAAAATTTGGACGTTTGTGTACAGTGTACCCACAAACATATATTATTTTAATTGAATGATCCCCACCACTTGGACACTCACACGTACATAATCTGCGTTGGGTCTAACCCTAAGGGGCCAAAACGGGAGTGGGGAGCGGGAGAGAGAGCGCGAGAGCATCAAATTTTAATTTAGGGTAGGGTTGAGTGCCGCTAGGGCGCTGATATATATAAATAATATTTTAATATTTTTTCTAACAACCGAAGTTATATTAATAAACTCTAAATATTAGTGAATTTTAATCAAAATTAATAAGAGAAACTAACACGTGTATTTGGGTGCGATTGAATTCAAGGAGAGTTCAATCAAAGTTGGTTGTGATACCCATCTCTCGTATAAACATAAAAAGTAAAAGAATAAAGAACAACAACATTAAAAATAAATAAAGCAAAAAAATATTGAAAAGGCATGACAACTGACACAAATTAAAATATCTGACCTTGTTGTGTAATTGTACGAAAATGAAAACAACTAAAATTTGGTGAAAGGACTGTTAAGTCAATTCCCCCTTTTTTTTTTAAAAACTTTGAAGTGTGCACTCGGTACCTTTGGAATTGCACTCCACCAGTTTGAAACTACTATCCACCAGTTTGAAACCACGCTCCTGTAACGATTCTGCTCTCAAACTGTGGGAGCTCGGTTTGAGAGCGGGAGCGGACACTGGTATCCACGGTTTTGGTTACTATGGTCTAATCTATCACCATTTATAGGCCCACATATTGTCACCCTATATCTTTGACGTGTTGTACATCATTCTTTGGCCCCAGCTCAAGCCTATTTAAAAAGAAACAACGGTCATTAATGTATCGCATGAGCGGACACTGGTATCCACGGTTTTGGTTACTATGGTCTAATCTATCGCCATTTATAGGCCCACATATTGTCACCCTATATCTTTGACGTGTTGTACATCATTCTTTGGCCCCAGCTCAAGCCTATTTAAAAAGAAACAACGGTCATTAATGTATAGCATTTCATCGTAGCTAATTAAAAGTAAAGTTTTACAAAAATACGTACAATTTTAGAGTATGCAATTAAGTAGTATAAACGTATATTAATGCGATGTACATAATTTTTTTTGAAAAATATTTTTATTTACAAATAGAAATTATTTTTAAAAAAATTGGGTTAGCTCATGGATGTTGTAGATCATCCACAGACTTGACTCACTTTTCAATACAAAACTTGAGGTATTTTTTTAGAAAATGAAGATTCCAGGATTTTTTTTTTTTCAAAAATTTTAATGTGAAAAATGGTTGAGTTCTCATCAAAAAAGGTTTTTGATCTACAAAATATAGATTTCAGATAAAACCAATAGATCTATTAATTTTGGGTTAATTATAACATATTTACATCACTTGAAACAACTTAAGTAAATTTTTTAAAAAATTTAGCATACTTTTAAAATTTTAGGGAACCACGTAAATTCGATAAAATGCCTAAATCTTATGATTGAACCTAAAATTGGCAACAAAATTATTTTTCAAGCGTACAAATTGATAAATGAAGGAAAATATGTTCACAAGGGGTTCTAGGGGTATTTTCCAACACCCAAAATGATCACCAATTCGGTTTTTTAAACTATTCTTAACGAATCCATTGATATAGTTACAATATTCCACCATATCGGTCTAATTACATTATTTAAAAAAAATTAAAACATAGATATTATTGACATGGATTGAGTAAATATCAATATGTTCCGTACAAATTGATACTTACTCGATACAAGGGGAAAATATGAATATATATGTTCAGGTGTATCGATACCCTATAAACCAATTCGTATCGAAAGTTGATATATACCGATATTTTGATCCATGGATTTGATGCATTTAAATTTCACAATGCTTAAATGATGTGGTAAAAGATAAGGTATGCCAACCCTTGACCACATAATTCTATCAACTTAGTATGATAATATTTAACTATTTAACTGATTTTCTTTGCTGAATTGTTCTTCACCATTCAATGACTGAATGCAATAAATTCATGCATCTTCTACTTAAGATCTTGCAAGAAATTGTCATAGAATAAGATCATTGGCATTAAATGTCTTTGCCTCTCATGAGAATGGAGTACTCTATGAAGACCAACCCAAGGAGCTTTATAAAGTTTGGACACCATGCGGCACTTTCCTACTTGTACTGATTCAAATGGCATTATCGTGTCTTTTATCAAACTCCCTACGTGTTTCTAAGTCAGGAGATCTAGGAAGAGACTAGATGCTTTGTTTAGGTGTGAAATGAAAAACAATATATCTAACACAAAATAGTGTAATACAGGAATTTAGACCGAATTAACATATAGTAGAGGGAACAACATGCCGACTGGTGTGTGAATGCCATGAAGCAATACTCAGTGTGTTACTCGATCATGCCACTGTATAAAGCTGCTTCTTAGAGGTTCAATAAACTAGATCATCTCCACCTAAAATGGGGTGGTGGAGATGATATTTTGAACGACAATCTCAATTGACATTTTTCTTATGGATAATATCATGAGAAATGGAGTGGCACACATAGAGCTGTCAACGTATATGAGCATTATAATTGTATCTAATTTGTATTTGAATTTATTTACTCGGATAATTATGTGAATGGGTATTTGGCAGAGCATATTTAAATAGTAATTTTAGTATCCGTTAATGATCAGATACGAATTCAGATGCTGATATTTTTGATTTAATAAATATCTGATTGATTATATAATATATTATTACTTTATATAAATGTAGTTATTTTTAATATAGATGAAGATAAAATATTATTTGAATATTTTAAAAATAAAGTCATTTTAATTTTAAAAAATATTAGTTCAAGGTAATGGCAGTCTTGTAATTAAGGCGGCGCATTTAATGTCAAGGCGGTAAAAAATACACCCTTTTAATGTCAAGGATTCAAGGCGGTTACAGTTTCACTATTATGGAGAGGAAATGTTCTCTCCAGAATTTCAAAATTGTCATCACCTTGACATCATGTCAATATATATATATATATATATATATATATATTTATATATATAAGAATCCTTACATGCAACATACTACTTGTTGGATTTATTACTTAAATCCCTGCACAAGTCAGACAAATTAACAGTTGAATAACAAATATATAAAACTGAATCCCGCAAGTTGAGAGGCGCTCAAAAGAGTCTTTCTTGAAGATAGTCGAAGCCTCCCATGTGCAAGGGAAAAACAGCCCTATCTCCCGGATACAACTCAACCCGGATTCAACTAACCAATCCTTACGAGTTTGCACTACTCGGCGGATTGTGGTGCACCAAACCTCTGTTTAGAATATGCCCGATTAATAAATAAAATCTCATAAAGATTAATTAATTTCATTAAAAATCCATTTAACCAAAATAATTAATCTAAAACGTTTAAACATGATTTTTAGTCCAAAAAATCAATTTAGAAAACAGCCTAATTAATTAAACACTTTGTTCAATTAAAACAATCATTTAATTAAAAACAATTAATTGAAAACAAAACTGATCCATTAAACTGTTTTAATCTAGAGTTTAGGTCAACCATACAATTATCTACCATAATTTTGGCAGCATAACAGTATGTGGACCAGAATGGTCAAATTGGTTAAATCCGGTTGGTCCATCTCAATTCGATCAGCCAAGTTGGTTTAGTCCATAGACCAACCGGTTAGACTATCTGTTTGAATGGGTCAATCGAATGACTACCAAAAATCTAGTCCTTTCGGACTTGCCACCAAGATTGGGCTACTAGATCGGACCAAAACTACAGGGTCTGAGAGAATTTGCTTCTCCTCTCTTGAAGGTGCAGCCAACCAAAACCCATGAACAATTATTTTTTTATCCTCTAGTACCATTACGAAGAAAAAGAAATCTCTTCTCAATTTACAGGTACGGTCATGGTCATGGGAGAATGAAGTTCACTAGTATCTCCTTTTTGTAGGATGATACTTGGATGAACAAAGGAGAGGATCATACTTTTCTTGAACCCTTGCTTTCTTACCTATTTTGTCTCTTACACGTTCTTGACACTCCAAGATTCTCTAGACAACCTCTTATATAGAGGTGCAAAGAGGCAAGACATTTATTGATGGACATAACTCCTTTGGTCTTGAGCTTTGTGTCCAAGCTCTTATATAATGTATTGGTGGGTTCAATGGTCTTGTGTCCAAGCCCCTATACAATGGATTGGTAGGTTCAATGGTTTTGTATCCAAGCCCCTATACAATGGATTGGTAGGTTCAATGAATAGTTACACCCTTTGGTGGAAACCCAAGAGCCCCCCAAAGACCATTCGATTGGATGGACACCACATGATCGTCTTGATCAAATGGACTAGAACACCGATAAGATCAATGGTCCAATAGACCTCCACTATGATGAGACAAGTGGCTACCCAAAATCATACGATCAAGAATACTAGGGACTTAAACCTAACATTTAAAAAAAAAAAACTTATTTTAAAACCATTTTAAAATTAGAATCAACAATCCCCCACCTAATTTTAAAATTATTTAAAATATGCATTCTAGAATATCATGTGCATAGATGAAGGTGTCTTTCGATTTGAACCCTCACTTAGTACAAACAAGTTAAAACTAGTATAAGATCACAGTGTACAGAACCTTGAATTGTGAAGTAAGATTACTAATCGAACATGTCGCACACATTCTTTCAGAGGTTATTGTGCATACAGCTCAGTACTTTTACGTCTGTACTGGTGCCGACTTACTGAAAGATCTAGAGTTTAGCCTCAAAACTCATAGAAAATGTCAAACTTTTGGCTTTCAGAAAGGTGAGTCTATCTAGAGTGATCTTGTAACACTCAGCTATTTAAGGTTTTATAGTCACTCATTAACAGAGTTCTTAAAATTCTTAACCTGCTTCAACAAGATAATCTATTGGTTAACAACCTACAGACAAACACACTATCCACATCATTCTTGGAAATGATTTTTCTCAAAAGAGATATAAGAAAATAAAATCTTTATTGGTAGTGCTCAAACAATTAATTACATAGGCTTGTTTTCTACCTAGTAAAACATATTACAAGGCTTTCAATCCCATTCCTCTTGATGTCTTTATCGCATGGTCCGTGTCAAGTCCCTTGGATAAAGG
Organism: Tetracentron sinense; assembly: GCA_015143295.1. NCBI lineage: Eukaryota > Viridiplantae > Streptophyta > Magnoliopsida > Trochodendrales > Trochodendraceae > Tetracentron > Tetracentron sinense. Next base: position 9,782,400 of record CM026571.1, on the reverse strand, counting down.
ATCTGCTAAGTTCTCATTCGACTTAACATACTGAACGGCGATCTTACCGTCGGTTATCAGGCCTTGCACATGATTGTGCTTTAGACATATTTGTCTAGACTTGCCATTATAGTTCTCACTATATGCCTTAAGTATGGCCGCCTGATTATCACAATAAATTGTGATAACTGGCACTGGTGTGTCCCATATCGGTACGTCTACCAATATACTCTTAAGCCACTCAGCCTCCTCTCCTGCTGACGAGAGAGCAATAAACTTCGATTCCATAGTGGAATGAGCTATACACGTTTGCTTCTTTGATTTCCAGGAGATGGTTCGTCCTCTTATCGTGAAAATCCAGGCTGACACCGAAGTTGACTAGTCCGGACATCGAGTTCCACGTTGCATCGCTGTACCCTTCAAGTACAGTTGGAATCTTTCCATAATGTAATCCATATGACGCAGTACCCTTAAGGTATCTCATGACTCGCGTCAGTGCCTTCTAGTGCACATCACTTGGATTACTAGTGTATCTACTCAGCATTCATACTGCCTGGGCAATGTCCGGCCTTGTGCAGTGCATGACATACATGAGACTGCTTATCGCCTGAGAATATTCTAACTGAGAAACACTTCTACCTTGGTTCTTAATCATTTTAAGGCTAGAGTCTATTGGAGTAGGTACAGGAGAGCTGTCGAAGTAGTTGAATCTTTTTTGAACTTTCTCAATATAGCTCGATTGTGAAAGGGCTATTCCTTGACTGCTTAGTGTAATCTTGATCCCCAAAGATAACATCAGCTTCACCTAAATCTTTCATATCAAAATTGGATGATAGGAACATCTTAGTGTTAACAACACATTCCAGATCCGTTCCAAAAATTGGCATATCATCCACATAAAGACATATGATAACTCCAAAGTCTCTATCAAATTTTCTATACACGCAAATATCTCTACCATTAATTTGGAAGCCTTTAACGAGGAGAATCCTCCTGAACTTGTCATGCCACTGCTTTGGAGCTTGCTTGAGGCCGTAAAATGACTTCAACAGTTTACAAACTTTCTGGTCATTCTTTGTACGGATGAAACCTTGTGGTTGATCCATATAGATCTCCTCCTCAAGTTCTCCATTTTGAAAAGTAGTCTCGACATCCATCTGAGCCTAGTGGTGGTGTGCCTAGTTACAGGGGCATAGGTATCGAAGTAATCGAAGCCTATTCTCTGTCTGACCCCTTAGCTACTAGTCTTGCTTTGAATTTGTCGACAGTACCGTTTGAGTTTCTTTTTAAAAATCCACTTACAACCTATTGGTTTGCTGCCTGGGGGTAGATCTGCAAGAGTCCAAGTGTTGTTGGAGAGGATCGAGTGCATTTTGTCGTCAACTGCTTCCTTCCAAAATACGGCGTCAGTAGATGACATCGCCTCAACATAGCTAACTGGATCTTTCTCGATTAAGTACAAAAGTCTCGACCGAAGTCCTTCAGAATTCTACTTCTTGAACTCCTCATTGGTTCAATCTCTTCAGGAACTTTTGGTTCCTTCTGTTTGTTGCTTGACTCAGGCTGAACCCCCACTAAATCCAAACTTTTCTTTATCGGGAAGATGTGCTCAAAGAAATCTGCATTGATTGATTCCACAATCGAATGCGGTGATGGTGTCTCCATGTTGAGCAACCTATAAGCCTTGCTTGACAATGAATAACCAATAAGGATACAATCAGTACCTCAAGGTCCTACCTTTGGATTATTCAAAATTGGGAGCCTTACTTGTGCTAAACAACCCCTAACTCTGAGATACTTTAGATTAGGCTTTCTTTCTTTCCATATATCATATGGAATATCCTTCGACTTTCTTTGAGGAACTCTGTTCAAAATTTAGCATGCCGAGAGTAATGCCTCTCCCCATAAGTTAGTTGGGAGACCAGAACTAGTTAACATTGTGTTGAGTATTTCTATTAGAGTTCTATTCTTTCGCTCTGCGATCCCATTCTGCTGCGGTGTATATGGAGCAGAAGTTTCACGCTGGATTCCACTAGCTTCACAAAACTTAGTAAATTCAGATTCCAAGTATTCACCACGTCGATCTGATCGAAAGATCTTGATCTTGTCTTCACGTTGATTTTCAACTATAACTTTGAATCCTTTGAATTTTTCTAATGCTTCATCCTTTGTACGAATCGGGTAGATGTACATGAATCACGAAGCATCATCAATAAATGTAATAAAGTATCGCTTTCCTCCTCTTGACCGAACCTCAGTCATTTCACAAATATTTGAGTGAATGAGTTCTAAGACTTTGGTTGATCTTTGAACTCCTTGAAAGGAAGATTTGGCGATCTGCATTTACTGCATGTGATACACTTTTCTGGTTTATTACTCATGGTATTGGAAATTAATCCAAGATTAGTTATCATGTTAATCTTCTTAAAATTAACATGACTTGATCTACCATGCCATAAGTCAAACGACTCCGTAATTTACGCAGAAAACATAAGTTATTTCATTGATAACGTTAACTTGAACATACCGGATATAAAGTACCCTTTTCCAAAGAAAACCCCATTCTTGGTGAGAACACATTTATCCGCTTCGAAGACCATCTTGAAACCATACTTGCTCATCAAAGAGCCTGATACAAGGTTCTTCTTGATGTCCGGGACATGCAGGACTTCTCTGAGAATTATTGACTTCCCAGATGTGAACTCCAATTTCACATTTCTTTTGCCGACGACCTTAGAGGACGAATGGTTGCTCATATACATGTTCATTCTATCCCCACCAATTCGTAGGATGTGATCATGTTTCTCTCTCGACAGATGTGGCGGCTGGCACTGGTGTCGATCCACCACCCGGCTTCATCCCCAACCATACAGATTTCAGTAATGATGGCGGCTGCTGCGTCATTTTGTCATCTTTTCGGTCGTTTCTCTTGTTCTTGAAGAACTTCTTTTTGGTCTTCTTCTTGAACTTGCATTCTCTCGCTATGTGGCCCATCTTGCCACAATTATAGCACTCAAGAGGTTTAGTGTTGGAGCTACTAGCGATGTTGGAGGGATTCTTCTTTCCTGAATTCTTCTTGAACTACTTCTTAGGAGCAAACTTCTTGTCGGTATTGCCCACAACCATGTGAGCATTGGCTGAACTCTCTTCACCCTTGTCTCGCTGCCGAGACTCTTCTTCTACTCTGAGATGGTACGTCCGAGTTTCAAGCGTCATGTCCTCCTTGTGCATAAGCTTGGCTTGATACAACTTTCAGGACAGTGGCAGCTTTACCACAATAGCCCTAACATGGAATTTTTCATCCATTGTCATTCTAGATGATACAATGGAATCGGCGATCTTTTGGAACTCCTGAACTTGACCCAGGATTGGCTTGTTGTCCACCATCTTGAATTCCAGATAATTTGCAACCTGAAAATTCTTGGTGTCGGACTCCTTGGAAATGTACACGGCCTTGAGCATCTCTCAAAGCTCTCTTGCTGAATTTACCTTCTTGTAAAACTGATCGTAAAGAGCATTGGAGAGTGAGTTGAAGGGGCAATCATACTCGTCGTCGTACCACTTCGGCACATCCTTAGTCGCTTTCTCCACTGTTGCTTTTTCCACACTGGTCCCTAAAGGGATGACGGGACATAATTCTGTAAGCACATACAGAATGTTATGTTTTCTCAGAAAATACTCCATCTGTTGAACCCAATGGTTGTAGTTCAATCCTTCAAACTTGGGGACAACATTAACTGGCACAATTGATGGAGTAGATGTTGCCATTTGCTATGATCTTTAATCTACAAAAGGGAGTAAAGTATCTTCAAATTGTTGGATTTATTACCTAAATCCCTGCACAAGTTAGACAAATAAACAGTTGAATAGCAAATATATAAGCATATATATAAAACTGAATCCCGCAAGTTGAGAGGCGCTTGAAAGAGTCTTTCTTGAAGATAGTCGAGCCTCCCATGTGCAAGGGAAAAACAGTTCTATCTCCGGGATACAACTCAACTCGGATTCAACCGTCCAATCCCTATGAGTTTGCACTACTCGACGGATTGTGGTGCACCAAACCTTGTTTTAGAGTATGCCCGATTAATAAATAAAATCCCACAAAGATTAATTAATTTCATTAAAAATCTATTTTAACAAAATAATTAATCTAAAACGTTTAAACATGATTTTTAGTCCAAAAAATCAATTTAGAAAACAGTCCAATTAGTTAACAAACGGGAGGATCACACCTTTCTTGAACCCTTGCTTTCGTACCTATTTTGTCTCCTATACGTTCTTGAATGTCCAAGATTCTCTAGACAACCTCTTATATAGAGGTGCAAAGAGGCAAGACATTTATTGATGGACATAACTCCTTTGGTCTTGGGCCTTGTGTCCAAGCCCCTATACAATGGATTGGTAGGTTCAATGGTCTTGTGTCCAAGCCCCCTTATACAATGGATTGGTAGGTTCGATGAATAGTTACACCCTTTGGTGGAAACCCAAGAGCTTCCCAAAGACTATTCGATTGGATGGACACCACAAGATCATCTTGATCAAATGGACTATAACTCCCCATTGGATCTCTTAAGCAAGATCAATGGTCCAATAGACCACCACTATGATGAGACAAGTAGCCACCCAAAATCCTATGATCAAGAATACTAGGGACTTAAAACTAATATTTAAAAATAAAAAAGAATTTATTTTAAAAGCATTTTAAAATTAGAATAAACACTACTAAGATCCATTGCATACTACTAAGCTCCCTTGTTGGTGTCCACAGCGGCACACACTAACCTCTCTTTTGTTTTTTATTACTATGGCATTTATGTAGCCTTTTCCTTGTGAAAGCTCTCATTCTGGCATGTGGCGTCCAAGTAGCCTTTTCCCAAGTCACCTTCTTCAAGACTTGAACTCAAAATGTGGTGCTAGCTTTGATACCAAATGTTAAAAACCTAACTAATGCTCCAAAAGGCCTAGTAGTGATTAAGGAGCATAAAGTTAGGCTCATAAACAATCAAAGATAAAAGATTACATGAATTTTCAATTTTGAATAAAGCCGGGTACAGCTAAGATAACAAATAAAATCGAAAAGTATCAAGAATTTATAACAGATCAAGAAAACGTGTCTCATGATTCTTTGGCTGATCTTGAAGATAAGATTGAGTTTTCTAAGGCCAATTACGTTAAGTGTTTTAGTAAGAAAATATGTTTAGTTCATAGTTATATTAATATTTTAATATTTATTTATTTACTTATTTGTTAATTGGGTAGACATTAGTTTGGAGTTCTGACTCCTACTTCAAAAGTCCTAGGGTCTATTCTCTGTGTGAGATCACTTCAACTAGGGTCTATTTTTTTGCTTTTACAATGTAAAAATTTTATTGGGTAAAATATAAATTTTCCATTGATTTTTTGCTGTTGGATTGCATTCTTGAAAATAAATTGAAAACTTGCATCTATCAGAAAGAGATGATGGTGGAAATGGTGGTGTTGGTGATGCCGGGTGGTGGAGCCGGCAACAATAGTGGTGGTAGTGAAGTAGTGGCGATGTCAATGGCAGTAAATGCAGTGTTGGTGGAGGTGGCAATGGCAGTTGAGGTGGTGCCTGTGACTGAGTGTTCAGGAGGCGGATTTTTGTTGAAAAAGAGAACCCTAATGATTTTATGTGAATGACATAGGAAAATGTTTCATTTCCTATAAAACGATTTCCTGAATAACACATTTTAAGGCAAACAATAAAAATGGATTAGTCAAATCAAACATATGTTTTACGTACGTTTATACCCTAACAAACAGAGTGATAGTCTGCTAATAGTGTCGACCCCTATATCAACAGTAGTCTATAGGGAGAGCAAGAGCACCAAATTGTTATGGAATTTACCCTAAACAAGATATGTGAGACACGAAAAATAGATAGAAAAAAGGAACAAGAAATAACACACGAGAACACCAGATTTACGTGGTTCCCGCAAGTTGAAGTACGTCCATGGAGTCGCCCGAGATTTCACTATGATATGGAGCAAAAGAGAATTTCAGAGTTGCGAACTAAAAAATAACAGTAGCTGCCCCCTATTCTTAATAGCATTAGGGCTACACAACAAATGTGGAAAATACCAAAGTACCCCTCGAAAAATTTGCGAGAACAAAGGGAGGATGTTCAGTCAAGGCAGACTCCACATTTCCTATCACAAATTGTGATATATCCTTAGGTCTTTGTAAGTGTGTGTATGTATACATATAGATATAATAATGCGTGAAAAGTCTAAAAAATTAACTCTATCTACAACACTATGCAAATTTTCTCCTGATCTTTTTTATAAATAAAATAAAAGACAACGATTTTCCGGTTTATTTTTTTAGTGCAACCAAACACAAGACAATCGGGGTAATTTCCTAATATTGATATGAAGCTTCCAAGATATTTAGGCTCAAACAAAAAAGTAAGGCTTTAAACTTCAGTGTCAATGTAAATTTAGATCATTAGGGAAGTGGAATTTTTTTGAAGGAGTTAAAGGAAACTTTCTAAAATATTAATAGAAATACAAAAAATAGTAAGGAAACGTTGAAGATTTAATATAAAACTTCAGGAAAGTGAATATTTAAGTATAAATAAACATCAATAACTCATTACATAACAAAATAGATGTCTGTATAATACTAAGTAATAAGAATCATGGGAAGTTATATACGTTGTATGAAATTTAAGTATAAATAAACATGAATATTTAGAAATACAGAAAATAGTAAGGAAACGTTGAAGATTTAATATAAAACTTCAGGAAAATGAATATTTAAGTATAAATAAACATCAATAACTCATTACATAACAAAATAGATGTATGTATAATACTAAGTAATAAGAATCATGGGAAGTTACATACGTTGTATGAAATTGTAAAGTCAAATGCGGTCATAAATGAGTTTTATATGATAATACATTTATAAAAAGAAGTATCACAATATACCACAAAGTTGCTGCTCTAGGTAATGACAATATTAAACCCAAAACATGTAACTTTGGTAGCAACTCTTATATTCCCAAATGTATTACGTATAATTTTGAGCATCAATACCCATAGGCATTGCTAATTATGGGTAATTTGGGTGATGAACTATACTTGCGAGTTGCGATCATATAATTAGACCTATGGCTTTTCTAATAACCAAGACTATCGGTAGTGCCATATCCACAAGACCCATAGCCATAATCATAAGCCCAATTCTTTTTGCTTGGTCATTGTATAATTTATAACTAACTATAATATTTTTAAATATTTTATTATTATATTATTTAAAACTAACTATAATATTTTCAATATTCTTATAGAAAATTATTTAATATTTAAGTAAAAAAATTACACATCCAACTTGTAGCTCCTAGCTCAGTTAAAATTAATAGTCCTAAATCTCAAAAAAAAAAAATAATAATAATTTGACTGTTGTAGAATGGGTGAATTTAATTTACATATAAAATATTCAACTGGAAACATTGAAGTTTGGGTGAAATTTGGCTTTTTTTTTTGGGGGGGGGGGGGGGTAAACTTATTTTTAAAGATCTTCGTGAAGAAATGCATTCTTCACATTTAGCTGAAAGAGTGAGAATGACACATTAGCTGCCACCGAAAGAAGAACTCTAAATGTATTCATCTTCGTCAATGGAACAAATATTTCTTGATAGACAACCAAAAGGTCTTTGTGAACCCCTTAGCAACCACATTTACTTTGATTTTGTCCACACTATAATATGCCATGTATTCTAGTGAATAAATCCAAGTACACTGAAATAGTTTCTTGACCTTAGGTGCATTGACAAGTTCCCTAGTATTAATTCTTTGTGAGCGCCTTCATTTCCTCCCACATTGTTTTTGTTCTCGAAAAGATGGAAAAAGAGAATTATACGAGACAGTTATAAATAAGATGAGAAGTACAAAGACGTTTTCTTTTGCAAAAGGCAATGCAGACATTAAGATTAGAAGCTATGGATGGAGATGATGAATTATCTAGATTGAGAGTAGTTGGAGAAGAAGGATTTGGATCCAAGAAGTATGTTGAGAAGGTTATTGATGGAAGCTTCACTTCCGATTGTATTAAGTATGCCATTAGTTCATTTTTCTCCTCGCTAGGAGACTCGAGAGAAGAAATGGAGAACCTAACAATGTAGGAGGCAAATGCATACTACTATTATAATTGACTAGGGGGCAGGAAGGAGAATCTCTTCATTAATATTCTCCCTGGAGAGAGCCCAGAGAGAACATATCGAAATCAGATATCTTTAGAGATAAACAGCTTCCTGTCAATGGATCAAAACACTTGTCATTTTTGGGTGGAAGAGTTGTTCATAAATAAACTTTTGATAAGTCTTAGGATCCAACTTAAACTGATTTGGACCCAAGATGTAGAGAAATCAAGAATCTTTGAAAAATAAAAACGACGATTACAGGACTCATGATAGAAAATCTGATCCGAGGCTTGAATTGCGGAGCTCTAGAAGGCACACATTTAATTGAATATGCTGGTATAAGCACTACATCTGACTAAAATTTCTTTTTCACTTCATCTAAAGCAATTAATTGCAGGAAACTTCTAGGAAATGTCTGTTTTGTTCTGCTGGCCCATTTTGCTGTGGCATATAGACAACTATTCTAGTGAGTAAGACTATGTTCATGAAAATAAGTTGAGTGTTTATTCAAGATACACTCTTCCATGGTCAAACTTAAAAATTTTATGTTCTTTTCAAATTGTGTCTTGATCATCTTGTGTAATGTGCGAATGATATGGGGCACATTATCTCTAATATTTATCAAATATAGAGGGAGAGTGTAGGATTGAATAAATAACAAAAACTATTTCGACAGTCAATGTGACGTCAAACATGAGAGAGAAGAGAGGGGGGTGTGAAAGAAAGACCTTACATCTTACTCTCATTTCTTCTTTCTTCATTTTTCTTGATTGTACTCAAGTATTATAGTTGGTAAAATATATAATTATAGGGTTTGCACTTATTTAAATTATGAAAGACCTCTTTAAATATGAGTTAATGAGAGTTTTTTGGGGTCCTAGAAGGAATTAATTCAAGGCATTTAAAGGTTTTTTTTAAAAGTTATTTGACCGCTTGAACTCACTTGTATGTTTGGTGGTCGCCTAGGCGAACGCTTGTAACAATCATGAAAAAGCAGATAAGGACCATATGGTCCACCCACAAACAGAGGAAGAGGGAGTGGCCACTTTTCCACCCATTGAGCGAGAGGGAGAACGGGTTAACATGAGAGAAACATACCATTCCTTTCTTCTCTATCAAAAAAACCTTTTTTTGTTAGATTTACAACCCTAACATATTATATGGTAAAAGACATTAAAAGTATCTAAAATAACATTTTTTGTTTACCGAACTACTATATTCAAATAAAATAAATTTTATATCCTTAAACAATAATAATATTACATATATCAAAATTATAATAATGATTGCCTGAGGTGGCCGGTCGCATAAGGTTAAAACGTGAATTTTTAAATAGTCATCGAATTAGTTACTATGGCCATTTCGAGTTGCTGGAAATTACGATGGAGATGATTTTCTAATGGAAACAATCTGTCACAGGTTTCAACCCACATCTTGATCAACTCTCATTGGATGTCTTGGAATTTAGAGATTGACGAGGAAGTTACGGCTGGAGAGCGTGCAGGATCAAACAAACACCAACACCTAGCGATGGTAGATCTCAATGATCATATTGTCTAAATGATGGAAAAGAATAGAGAAATCATGGTAAAAGATCCAAATTTTAGCGGGAAATTGAACTCACGTATTCTTAAGGGTAGTCGAGTAAGATGGAAAGCATTTTGAGTACAAGGATGTGCCATATCATAAGAAGGTGAAGCTGGTTACCAATCCAGAGAGAGAGAGAGAGAGAGAGCACCAAAATCTAGGATTATCTGTCTAAAAGAAGGTGAAGCTAGTCAACACCAAATTCTCGGGTTATGCCTTGATGTGATAGGATGAATTCCAATCAAGTCGAATTATACCAGGGGAGGTGAAAATGAAGGCTCACAATAATAGTTTTTGGATGGAGAGAATAGTTGACATAACTTTTATAGCTTAATGTAATTAAAAAGAGTGGAGTGAGTTCTCTCTTTTGGTGAGCGTATTCCTCATGTTATATTTTGTTGTCAATTAGTATCTGCATCTAATCTTATTATCAATTCCGACATCGTTTAGTTCTAGAATTTACAATATCTTCTTTTCTCTTCAACAAGCCGCATGAATTGATATCAAAGCAGATTGCGGTTTTTGATGGTGAGCGGACGAGTAAACCAAAATACTCCACCAATCTTGAGTCTAAATATCTTCGAGGATGTCAAAGACTTGAAGCAATCTTACAAAAAATTGGGATTAGTCATGGAAGAGATCCTTCACTTTTGTAGATGAAATTCATGAGATATCATTCAAATCATTTCTATACTAATAGTCTAATAGATTAGATTCCTACTTTATTTATTTTAGCATCTCATCAAAGGTTAATTAAAAACAAACGAAAAGAGTTCATTGAACATTGAATATTTTTCATTTGCTTAATGGATTACCCCCTTCCTTTTGTTCAATACTTCTAAATCTAAAATAAAAGGTTCTGATAAACTTGGAAAATTAAATAAAATATATAATAAGAATAGTAATCTTTGACAAACATGATCAAGAATCATTAGTGACTTCCAACCTCAAAGATAGTAAGCAACCAAGGAAGTGTGTCAATTAGAAAATCAAGGCCTTTGTTTTTTAGAGAAAAAAAGTGGATAGATTGTGAATTACCACTAGTTCTTTTACAAGTATTTAGAAGCTAACGATCCAATCTTCATTGATAACCCGATTCATGAGTTGGCGATTTTCATTAAAGTAACTGAAGAATTGTTTGAAGGAATGAGGAAATTGATATATTATCATCAGTTAAAGGAAGAATCAGAAGAAAGTAATTATGGTATCATAATGGTTTATGCAAGAGAAATTAAAGAGATTGATGGATTAGAAGAATTGGTATTGACCTCCTTATTAAAATATAATGATCTGTTTATAGGAGCTTCCTTACAAAATTATTTACATGTGAAATCTATGATTAGCTTTTCAAAAGAACGACCCAACAATGGAAAGCACCATTGAAGATTTAAGTTGAGAAAATCTGATAGGTAGGGTGGAGCCTGTCAGGACTCGGGGCTGAACCTCCACCTTGCCCATAAGGTGGGGGTTTGAGGTGTGAGCCCCCGAGTCGAATTTTTCCGGGGGTAGGGGTATTCTGGTACATTCACACTTTAATGTAGCCCTATTTTCTTTTAGGCATGGGGGTTGCTACTTTAGATCTTATCTCTGTAAATTATTTTGGTATGATTCATAGTGAATATCTCGGCGACTCCATGGACCTATCTCAACTTGTGAGAACCATGTAAATCTGATCTTCTTGTGTGTTTTTATTCTTTATTCTGTTCATTTTTGTATCTCACAGCTCCTGTTTAGGTTAATTTCCTAACAAAATCATGCAAAGGAAGCATTTATGACCCATCATCCGAACGAACCATCTAATGGTGGAAATGCAAAATTACATTCTTTCAAAGTAAGACACGAAAGACTCAAGTGGGCTTTCAATATGCTAATGACTTGGGAACTCATCAAACCATTTGTACAACTATAGTTAGTTGTATAGGAGCTAATTAGTGGGTTTTCAAAGTAGAGTGAGAATGGATATAAAAGGACTATAAGAGAATAGTCCTATATAGAGCCATTGTGCTCTCGGATCTTCGACTGAATCTACTACAAGAGCCAAGATGCCAGTTACTGCAGGCACGACCACATGTTGTGGCGGTTGAGAAAATTTCCGATCAGAGTAAAAGGCAGTAGTGTGAGATCCATCAGCCGCATAGGAAGTCTGGAACGCAACTCTGTTGGATCTACATGGTTGGAAATCGTGGTCGTAAAAGAATCATATTCGGTAGGAAGGCCACCTAATGCGTGCATGACCATGTCACGATCTGAGAAGCGATCTTGAACAACAGTAAGAACATATGAGATCATGCTGAGCTAATTCAGATAATCTGTAACTGAGGTTGACCATTTACGATGAGTCTGGCACTTTAGGTGAAGCTGCATAGTATGGGCATGTGACTGCCGAGTAAAGGTAATAGCAAGGGACTCCCTTATTCTCCTCGATTTGTTGCAGCCAACAGTCTGAGCAAGGACCGATTCAGTCAATGTTGTAGCATTGATGCGGCTCGTTTCATAATGGTCAGCATGACGCCAGTGAAGAAAGACAGAATTGGGGGTTACGTCTTCTAGGTGAGTAGGGGGTGGAGGGTAGCTTCCATAAATATATCTAAAAAGATATTGAGAATAAGTATGGGGTAAATCTCAACGATAAGTAGTTCATGTCATCTAATTTGATAGATACAAATTGGACAATATTTGAAATAGTTAGAGAGGATGGATAATAATGGAGGAATGGAGTAGAAAGTTGAGAGGAAGAATGTAGGAGAACCCTTATTTGAAATTTAAAGAGTTTGAGTGATTCTTCTTAGCCTTACAGAGAACTGTTGAGTGATTCCTCTTACATGAGAGATGAATGATTCCTCTCAGGGTCGAACGAGTCCTCTCAATTGGATGAGCATCTTTCACATCTTTTATTTTGTTGCTAATTTTAATTACTTTCTGAGCTTTAGCATCATTATCAAAATCGAATTTCTAATTTTTATTTTGTTCTCTTCTCCCAGTCAACGGCCACATCAGTTTCTACATGCTAAATGTTGTGGTTGATTTAGGAAGAATCTCTCCGTTCTTTTTGTGGAACTTTTAAAGTGTAGAACTTCCATTGTTTTATGCCTAATTTTACTTAATGTCTAGAACTATATTATTCCATAGAGTTTAAAAGTTTTACAAATATGGAACTTTTAAGTTTCACCAAAACATTTGGATTTTGTAAGTTCTATGGATGTGGAGAGATACCATTGTGTAAAAGGATAAGAAACCCTCTCCTCTCTCATCACAGACTCTTGCCTCTTGTTCCAAAATATTAATGTTATGGAATTTTAAATGTTCCAGCAAAAGAATGGAGCCTAAAAGACGTAAGTGGTAGTCCACTTTTTAAAAGTTTAATCATATGCTTCATCATGCTTAGTAAATATATATATTATCAAAGTTGTATATTTTTAATTTTGTGTGCTTTCATGTAAAATAAATATGGTAAATGTGTACTGATAGTTGAAGCAACCTTTATTGGTTGACAATGGAGCAGTAGACCAATTGGAGAAAATATCCAGTTGTTATATCGCTTATATGATGCAGTACGGGAAAGTTTGTTTTGTCAGATGAAAATCTAGAGGCTACTGAAAAACTCAAACTAATGGACGGCCATTCCGATATGTTGTGGCTGCTGATCTAACAGTATGTTTATATCTATCTGCATGGTGTGATGATTATGATTTTATTTGCTGTGCGGTAGTGTTGTCTATTTAAAGATATGATATGATTCATTATCTCTTGTATTTTCGGATGCTTCAGCGTGCAGAAGACGATAGAACGCTATCAAAGGTATGCAAAAGATGTACAAATCAACAACAAAGTAATAGAACAAAATGTGCAGGTCAGGCCTCCTTTCTCTTTGGTGTTTTGAATCTTCTTCTAAAGATTGTTCATAATGGTTGGTTTAAATATCTTCTTTTATAATCTTTGGCATGAATTTTTATTTCTTTGGTAGTATCATTCTTTTGTAATATTTGACCTGTAAATCTATGAATGCGATGCTAATTAAGCAATATGTTTATGGAATGCCACGAAGACGTGCCGATATTATGTAGGGCCCTTGGACAGTAGAGGACGCCTTTATATTTACACTTTGTATATGTGTAGAGATATGAACTGTTTTTGGCAGTGCTGGATTGAATTGTCTTCTCCCATTCCCCGAACGGGTAATCCCTCAAATGAGTCCTGAATTCCTATTGTCAAGTCTCATTTAAATTGCCTCTTGCTCTCTTTTATTTGATATTGTTAAGTCTCATTTAAATTGCCTCTTGCTCTCTTTTATTTGATATTTTACATCACTAGATGATCAATGAAGGCTATATTCGAAAGGTGATAATTGTTTTAACAAAATAAGAATCAACTTTAAAAAAAGTAGTGTAAATATTTCAACGAAGGCAATAAATATCATAGGAATTTGGTTTGCAAATGATAAGAATGGTCGCAAGTTGTGATGGGATTTCGATGAAAGTTCAGCCACTTCTTAAGGCTTTTATTCCTACTGGGGTCAGATTTTTCCATCAGAGACCCAGGTGGTTCGTGCCATCTTTTCTTGTGGGCCGCATGTTCTGGTGTAAGGATGGTGGGCATTCCTTAGGTTTCTCAGCAGAAGCTCAAGATTAATAGATTTTCTTTGGGATGGGACCTACCATTTGATCTGTCCTGCCTGTGAATCTCGACCCCCAGAGTGGAACTGCTATTTATCTACATCGTGCCATGAGTAATTGCAACATGTAATAAATTTTTTCTAATAATAAATGGTTCCATATGTAGCATTTCAAGTACGAAGCGGCGAACATGGCAAAGAAGATTGACCTCCTTGAAGCCTCTAAACAGTTAGTCTGAAACATTTGCACCCAAACAAGTACAAGTTAATTTCGTCTCCTATCGCAATCTTAGTTTTAACTGCTTTCTTGAAACTGGGATTCCTTAGGAAACTCTTAGGAGAAAGCTTGGGATCATGTTCTATCGAGGAATTACAGCAGACAGAGGACCAGTTGGAGCAAAGCTTAAGCAACATCAGGGCGAGAAAGGTATATTCTAAACTGCATGAAATCCGATTTCTTCATAAGGTTATTGAGAAAATATTAACTTACAATTTAACACACTTTATGCTTCCTATACTCCAGAATCAATTATATAAGGAGAAGATTGAGCTTCTAAAAGAAAAGGTACTCGTAGAACGTTTGAAATACATGCGCTAATATCATTTCCATTGGTCTCGATTTATTAAGAAACATTAAAGCAAGGTTAGTATATATAGTTCTTTGCTTATTGATGATTACTGTTTTCATAAAATTCAGGAGAGAATCCTAGCAGAGGAAAATTCAATGTTATGTGAAAAGGTGAAATTCTTCCTATGAATATCTTTTGGTGTTCTTGCATTAAGGATCTTTAGGTGGTATAGGCTACTATGGTATCTACCCGTTCATCGTCCATATGGTGCAGTAGAAGGGGAATTCGGGAAATTTTCTGTTTGATCCCCGTCTGAGATATCTCCAAGAAAAAATTAGTCCGTAGATTATCTAAATTGATGGTGTTATTTCTTAAGACTCTGGCAGCATCGAATGGACGGTGAATGGGTGTGAAAATGTGACCTTTTGGACTGCGGTGCACAATGGAATACCACCTCAGGGATTTCGTCGAACAGCGGTCACTGATAGATTTATACTTGATTTCTTCAGTGTGGGGTGCAACCGCGGCCAGAATTGACACATAGGAGAGAAATTGTACCTTACAGTCCAAGTAGTCCAATTTCGGATGTGGAGACGGAGCTGTTCATTGGACCACCTGAAAGAGGAACTACCCGCCTTCTGCGGCGGAGTTGATTGGTGATGATGATTCCAGGCTATTCCTCTCAGATTTATGCGAATTTAAGGCTTTCAAGGGCCTCTATTTTCAATCTCTACTTCAAAATAATTGCAATACTGAATTATTCTGCCCGCGTGCAATGGAATAAATCAAGAAATGATATAATTTTAGCGTATGATTTCCTAGTTAAAACAACTTGTATGGAAAACAAAGAAAACATGTTATTACAAGTGTATTCAAATGTAACCATATCTCTTTCTTGTAGAACAATTCTAATAATCTTTTCAATTTTTTTTTTGGAGGCCCGTTCTGTTGCTGAGACTTACAAAGCTCATTTGGCAATATTCATGTTCTTTTGGGCCCAGGAAATTCAGTTAGTTTTTTGTCAGGATCTTTTAACAAAACCAAATTTCACCACCATGAGGAATTTGGAACTCAAAGATAGTTGTTCTGCATAGCTCTAGGAGCTGTTTGGTTTCATCCCCTAAACACTATTTTTGTGATGTTTTTTGTCAAAGCATACTCACGAACAACAAAAATAAGACTACATTTGTTCCGTGCACCCAGAAAAGCTAATTCTTGTCCTTGGCATGCTGCAAAATGAGACTTTTGGTGCATATAAATTTTGGATAAGGCTTGACGAGACCCGGATTTCAGGTGGGGCCTACCATTTGACATGGGCCCCACCTGAGACACCTGAAATCCCTTGCTCTTAAGAGCATGGTCTCTGCCCTAAGGGGGTCTCAGTAGCAAAGTCCATAAATTTTTAATATTATTTTTTGTAACAGAAAGAAGTTTCCTCTTAAAAAACAAGGAAAACTAATTTCCACAACTTTTTCCCTGTAAAAAACCAACTAGAAATAAGCCATTGAAACTGCAGGCACAGATTTGGGTTCAGTAAAAATAACCCTGGAACCGAATCACCTCCTCCAAGGAGGAGTGAAATGAGGTACGTCTCGGTAGCCCATCTTCTTCCACGTGTCTCCTATTAACTCCCTTTAAATGTGGTTAAGATTCACTCACCCTTAGAATTCACCCATCTATCCTTAGTTTTTTTTAAAAATAAGATAATAAAAATTTTAATTACAGCGGTTAAAAAAATGACCACGGGTACTCTCAAAGTGTACTCTCAAATCTTAACCGTTAAAACTGCGTGACATTTGAAAAGACAAAATAAGGCAAGTCAGATCTTCACCCTTAGTGAGTACATTTGGCAAAATAAGGAGTCAAATCTTCACCCTTAGTGAGTTAGTTATAAACCCTTAGGATTAGGGAGTATATTTGGAGTTCCGTTGGGCAACAGTGCTCCTGTTGCCCATCCGTGTCTTATAAAATGGGGGCCCACCTACTGTTCACATGGGGACCACTAAATGATGAATTTTGCAAGACACAGATGGGCAATAGCGAGCATTGTTGCGCATCCGAACTCTATATTTGGGAGTAGAAAAGACAATAGGGCAAGTCAAATTTTGACCCTTGGTTATAAACATTGGGATTAGGGAGTATATTTGGGAGTACTTAAAAAAACTAACCAGAGTTGTAGGGGTGTTAATGGCCCGGGCCTCACTAGCCCGATTAATAAACAGGCCGGCCAGCTCACATTAATAGGGCTGAATTGGACTGGGCCAGCCCATGTAAAAAATCATGTGCACATTTTTGTCAATAAGCTAAACGAGCCTAATCGGCCCGGGTTAGTCGGGCTGAGCTCGGTTAAAAGCCTATTGAAACTAGTCACGGGCTTTAGACTCCAAACTCAGGTCCAACCCAATTAATAATCAGGCCGATAGGGGCTAGAGCGGGCTGGTGGGCTGGTGGCCTGGCCAGGCCCATTGATGAGAGATAGTGCTTTAACCACCATAACTGATTTGGTAATGAATAGGTGATTGGTGAAGGTGGCCTGGCCAGGCCCATTGATGAGAGATAGTGCTTTAACCACCATAACTGATTTGGTAATGAATAGGTGATTGGTGAAGGTTGAGAGTAGAGTTTGACCGAGAGTAGGGCTAACGCGCCTCGTGAATGGAATAAATGAACTAAAAGATCTAAAACGCACCCTTTAATCATTTTCTAGAAACCAATTTCATTTGTTAGTGGGTTAGATTTTTAGTAAAAATTGGAAAATAGTTTGACAGTTTGGAAACAAGATTTCTTTGATAATTACAACACTGCCACGATTTACAATGAAAAAGGGGAGTTCCTCAAATACTTGAATGCAGTGTGTCAGAATCTCGGACCGGACCGACTGGCCGGTCAAACTGGTGGAACTGGGAACCAGCCCCTCACCGGTTCCCAAAACCTTTAAAATCGGAACTCTTTAAGAACCGGTAGTAGAACCGGTTAGACTGGGAAAAATTAAAAAAAAATTTGATTTTTTTGCTAAAAGTACATGGTCGAACCGGTGGAATTGAGAACTGGTTCGATGCCCGGTCCGATTATGAATTGAATGATTTGAAGTGGAATTCCAATTCATATTTAAACAATATATCTAGGATGCGTTTGACTTTGATTATTTTGACCATTAACACTTATAATACTAAAAAATAATTAATTAAATCATAAATATGTGAGCTGTTTAAGATAGTGTTAGCTTAAAAGGTAGTGATTTTATAAAATTAATTAAATTGCTTGTTATCCTTAGATATTTTATTCACTTTTCAAAAAAAAAAGTCAAACCCAAATGCACCCTTATACTCTTCATCCAAGAAAAGGGAAATTATCAGATTTTTTTGAAAAAAACAGTTATAAAATGGGAATTTTTAAATATTTTTGAAATTTAGTGAAATTCAGCAGAAATTTTAGGAACTTATTTTTGTTCATTTCTGGTCAAACAGAAAAGCAGAAGCAGAATTTTTTTGGCCGAATTCCGATATTTCATACCCCGAAAATCAAAACACCGGCGAAATGTTTTGGGGCGATAAATTAGGCATTTGGTTTTCAGAGGTCCTTTTTTTAAGGGGATTTTTGGCAAAATTAAAAACCCTAGGAATGACAAATACCACAAATAATAATAATAATAATAATAATAATAATAATAATAATAATAATAATAATAATAATAATAATAATAATAAAATAAAAAATTCTATTCATCAAACAACTTGGGTTGGCCAGAGCCATGTCAACAGGACTACAATTGTTTCTTCCCTGCAACAAGCTCAATCCCCTGGTCTGAGTCAGAGGACCCACCAGAGCTTACAACAGTAAATTGTGCAATCTTCTGGTCTTCCTATTCTTTTCTATGCCATGTACTTCACATAATCCTGTAAAATTGGTGTGAATACAAAAACCATCCCTGAAAAACCCACATCCCAAAAAAGGTGGGGTATGAACATTTTTTCCAGAAATTAAACTATGTCTTCCTCTGTTGTGGGATGTGAGCTGAGTTACAGTTCTTGAAAGGGGTACTAGGAGCATGTTAGTGCAGTAAAATGTTACTAATTTTGTCCAAGGACTCTGAATATCTGATGTAATCTGTACCAGCTTAACACTCCATACCATTTTTAACGAACCATTATCGTTCAATCCAATGGCTTCGAGAATCGAAGAAAAAAAATGTTAAATTGTCTTCATTACCATGGTGATCATGCTCCATTTAAAATTTCAAAATTGAAATGTCCAAGTTCCTTGGACGTGTAATCCCATCCCATCCCATCCCATTTACTAAATTCTTGAGAGAGGTTTTGGTTTGAAGGGGATGATCATCCCGGATATGGGTGATGCAGTTCTATCTTAGGGATTTGTTTGATGAGTAGCTCATATCTCATTATTATTTTAGAAGTAAAACCTTTACTTCAAAAAGACCTTAGACATCCTATTAACATTTAACTTAACAATAATTTTTAAATAAGTTTTACCTATTTAGTTTACTGTTACCAAACGCCACCTTAGTAGATTGCTATTAGTAGTAGTAGGCTATTCCCACTACTAATATTTAGCGAGTATGGCTAGGGAGTAGCAATGGGCTGGGCTTGGGCTTGAAGTTTGGTGATTTTTGAATAGGCCTGGCCAGAGACATGACACATTTATAAAGACTTTAACGCCCAAACTCTACCTGATTACAACTCCTATGTGTGGCTAAAACACCCAACATCACGGCTGGAATTTAATGTCCCGTGTCGGGGTACGTATCTACTAAGATTAGCATTTGATGCTAATCTTAGTAGACTGTTATTAGTAGTAGATTATTCCTACTAATAATTTTTAGCTGAGTGTAGCTAAAATACCCAGCATCACAGCTGGAATCTAAGGTCTTCTAAGCGTAGACTGATCCTAATTAATCAGTTGCGTCCCGGTCCTAATTAAATGATTTGTTATAATAATATATCCGAACCGGAGCTCGAAATAATAGTAGTTGGGTGTGAGGATGGGTGTATTATATTTTTATTAGTCCAAAGATGATTCTTAGATATATATTCATGTTATAAGGCATGAATTAATACCTTGATTGGTAGTGGTCCCCGACTCTACTATTTGGAAAACCAGGTTACTGAGGAATATCATAGATGCTGACGAAGATCTTGGTTTCTAAGTGAGCTTTTCAGTCTTGCAATGACTTTTAAGTTTAATTAAATTTAAACTTAAAATTGATTCTTCTCAAAGAAGCACCAAAGATGGATGTTAGAAACCTAATCGATTTAAGGAGTATCCATAGTTAAGGGTTGTGTTCTTGTGTCCTGTATGGGTAAGGTTTTATGTCCCCATGGTTTTTTTTTTATTAATAAAGAGTTTTTCTCAAAAAAAAATATTAAAAAAAATTGAACATAAAATTCATAATTGGAAAATATATTAAATATGGATAATCATCTAAAACAACTCAGAAGGTTAATAATGAGTCGTCAAAAGTAATATTAATTAATTTCCATAAAAGAGTAATATTATAATTAACATCTGCTTATTAGGGAATACAGAAATACTACCCCAATTCGCATACTTCCTCATACCCAAGGTGGTGGCAACGAGTGTCGGTCCATCTCCTTATTATACGGTAGCAACACCACGTGTTGCACCCACACTAGTCTGTGGAATTTTTTTTTTTTGACTTGGTGCGTATGGGCTAGCACTCCTCTTAGGGAATATTGAATACTTTGGAGAACTCCTTTAGTTCGGATGGCAACGGGTCGGGTTTGGGCTAGATGCGCCAAACCCTACCCCACTCTGGATGGGATGACTCCTACTCCATTCCCGTCTCAAACCCGGGTCAGGTCGGGTCGGTTCTAATTTATCAAAACATTTCTTAACCCAATCCCATTAAGCACTAGTCGGGGATGGGTCGACACGGACCGATTCAATATTTCATATTATACGTAACATATTGAGGTAATTTTATGATTATTTTAAAGGTTAAATAGTAATTTTATGTTATAAATAGGACAGGGCGGCTTAAATCCATCCCTAGCAAACTTGAGCCGGGTTTAACCCTTCATTCCCAAACCCGCCCCCTACCCCGTTTAAGAGCTCCCCAAACCCTCCCAATAGGTGCGGGTCGGGGCAGGTTACCCGATTATCCCAACCTGTTGCCATCCTTATTTGAGGGAGCCATTTGCCACTAGGAATGATACCTTCTAAATGGACTCCAAAGTGATTAATACCCATTAAGTAAGCCAAACTAGCCCACCCCATGGGTACAAAGCTTGAACTCGGAGAAAACTTTTGACAGTTCGGACTTGTTAGTGGGTCGGGTCCAATCAAAACAAAGCAAGCAAATGACTGCATGGCTAGAGGAATTATTCAACCCAAGATCTGAAAGGTGGGGCTTTCAAGATGGTTATGAGTGTCACTCTCACCCCTCCATGCACATGTGAAACTATAGTGCACGAGGAGACCACCACCTATTGGCTCACCCCAAAGTCAGTACCCTCTAAACAGGATCAAGATGAGGTACTCGGTACTAGCCAATCCCCATTGCACAAGCAAAGAGACTAAAAGGCTGATTGGTTGATAGATACAATTATCATGAAAATGAGACAGTCTCTTTCCTCTCATACACAAAAGGTAACAGAGAATGATTGACCTTTGGAACAATTGCATACAGAGCTAAGCAAAGATGTCTCTCTCTTACTCTCTCTCTCCTCCCATATGAAGCCAACAAAAGCCCAGCAGTCTCTAACAGACGCTCCTCTACACTGCTACCCTTAGGTACCAAAAGAGAAAAAGAAAACAAACAAATCACTGCTATTGCTATTTCTATGGTACATGCTTCAGCTGATCATTATCATAACACAGAGGACATGTACTGAAAGCTTACTCTATTCTTCTTTCTTATTCTACTTACTATTCATAATCATTCATATGTTACCCACTCGATGCAAAAACTTTGCCGCGGAAGTGAACTTTGAATTTGAAATAGTACATGCCCTTTCTCTCTCTAACTCTCTTTCTCTCTCTATATCTTGTATACATTATCCTTTTATTTAATTGAGATAGGGTCGTCACTCGTCAGGAATCAATGTGGGTAGGAGAATCTGGATATGTTTTATGCAAAATGACGAAAATGGGTCCCTTAAGTGGCTCACTCACTGTTCCAAAGGACAGAGAATAGAAAACTGAAGGAAAGGATCTTTTTCCTCAGTTTCATGGTTTTATGCAAATACTTGGAATGGAGTTAGTTCCATTGAGGATATGACTTCTTTTGAATTCACCTATGTAAGTACTGTGGTAGATCAGAAGAACAGTCTACCATTCTCAGTTGGATTGGCACTGTGCTAGATCAGAAGAACAGTCTACCAACCCCATTCCCTCAAACTTTCATGATGGCCCCTAAAACTAAAACTAACCTCAATAATTATCATATTTTTTTGGGGTGAGAAAGCTAACACTATTAACCATATTTATTCATTTTATGGACCTCTTTTTTAGTTAGTATGTCTGTTCTAAAGAATTTCATAGATCCAACTGTTACACTAACATGATCAGTACCATTTTAGCACTTAGTTTATTTTTCGGGTTATAGCATTAAGGTTATTTAGAAACCATGGTTTTAGTAATCTCCGTTGTAGCGCTTAATAACATCACGGGGCCAAGGGTTATAAAATTATATAGGTAAGCAATGTCTATAAATAATGGCTGTTATTAAAGATTATTCCTGCTATTTTGCTCATTAATAATGTTTTAATTAATTTTATCTTGATGAAATATAGTTATTATTTTAATAAAATTTATATAATACTGTATTTAATTAGATATCGGATGAATTTAGAAAAGTAGTCCCAATTATAGCAACCAATTTAAACGTTAAGCGCTGGGGCGTAGCCCAGTGGCCGAAGGATGAGCCATAAACCAGTGGTCTTGAGGCCGATTCCAGGCTCCCCTCAATATTGGTTGTATGGGGTGGGGGTATTCCTTATGCGCATGTGAGACTAGTCTGAGTCTTTAAGGCTTAGGATATCCACGTTTATCAAAAACAAAAATTAAACGTTAAGGCCTCCCACCTATTGTGCTTTTCATAACTTTGAACATAGCTTGGAGTTAGAGAACAATCTAGTCGAATCATGTCGAAACTTAGATGGTTCATCTTCTAATTCTACTAAAATGTGGTGAATTGTGAACTTTTTATCATCCCCTTTTATGTGCAATGTGCTATTATTCTATGTATTTCTTGGTTAATGGATAAAACCTCAACTTAGCAAATACATTGAATTTCAAACTGGGTCTCCTTCCCCTTGCATCTGAACAATATATGTGGTAGATCCTTTTGTACCAATTTATCTCTTAAGCATGCACAAGACAAGTTTTTTTTTTAGTAATTGTATAATCATAGAAAGAGGACCAACAAAAAAAACCAAGAAAGGCACAAGCAGTATTAAATGGAAAGATGAGGCCCCCGCACACATGGGAAAGGGAAGCAAAACGCAGAGCATTCCGAAACAAACGAATAGCCTTTTAAGTTTGGTAATGGGCCGCTGAATTCATCTCACGACGAATGAACACAACTCTCACCGATGAGAGAAGGGAAATGCTATTGAGACCGTGTTAGGGCCGAGACCTCCGAGACCTCACGTATATCCTAAGACAAGTTAAGGACTGGTGGGATTGGGTTTAAAAACGAGAATATACGTTTTATTGTCTTCCATGAATAGATAGACACGTGTTAGGAGGATAGAAATGTCATAATTCAAAAAACGAGTTACCCTAAGACAGATTACAGTGCTGATCCCTAATAACCCCCATTCCTCTCATTTATAGCATAGAAGGGAGGGGTAGTCCAGAGAGAAAGAGAGGAATCGCATCGTGAAGCGAGCTGAGAGAGCATGGCCATATCGTCATCTCCTGCATTTCTTCCCATTTCAATTCCCAATGACAGTGTTGGTTCTCTTCTTGGTTTTGGTGTGAGTTAGGGAGAGATAGAGAGAGATATAGACCTCCCTTTTGTAGTATTTAGTACTCCAAATCTCCTGCTGTTCATCTCTTCTCTTTGGATCCGCTTTTTTCGCTCTCTATCTGCATATTAACCTTTAGATTTTCTTCTTTTTTTCTCTGTATCTCACTGAGCTAAGTCTTGCACTGTCTTTTTCATTGCTACGCTTTTTCTTCCTTGTCTCCAAACCAAAAAGGCAAAAAAGCAAAAGAGATCGAAACCTAGCTAGTTATGGGTAGAGAACGGTACTGGGGGGGTGGTCGATCCATGAGGAAAGAAGGAGGTGAGAAAGAGAGCCATGGATGCATGAGTGGTGTACTTCAGCTCTTTGATTTTCCCCAGTTCCAGTTTGCTTTGCACCAGCAACCCTCTTTCAAGCCCGACCCTTTTCTACAGGAAGACCCCACACACGTTAAAGGTAAAACTCCACTGTTTTTTTTATTTTTATTTTGTTATGAAAAAGACTAAGATTTTCGAATTTTCGAATTTTCGATAATGGTTTTTTGTGTAATTTAGGTGTAGAAGCGCCAAGGAACAGCTTGGAATCAGAGGAGGGTCCTTTCATGGGAGCTGCGTCATTTTCCTCAATCATGAAAGAAGAAGACCTGAAAATCCCAGTAAGGAATTTTCTTTTACTTTTTTCACATTACAAGTTTTTTTTTTTTTAAATCTTCATGTCTCTATTTGAGATTACTGTTTCTTGAAGCATTATATACCAGTAATGGCGTTGGATCCTATACAGGTGGGGATTCGACTCGAGACAGTAGCAGAAACAGGAGGCAAAGCAGGAGTTTCTAAACCCCGAATAGAAGATTTATCCTCAGAGAGCAGTAGCTCTCCGGGGACGAAGACCCCGAATCTAGTAGCTCGCTTGATGGGTCTGGATCTCTTACCTGATGATTTATCTCCCTGTAGCTCCTCAATTCTTGTAAAATCAAGCTCTCAACGCTTCAATCTTCATCAACACCATCTCCAAGAGAGAAATGCCAGTGCAGTACTTAAACGAGAGCTTCGATCTCGACAACCCCTTCAAAGTAGAACCAACAACACCACAAATTTCATGGAGAATCATCATGAACTAAGATATGAGATAACAGGAAGCAGATCATTGCCAGACACTCCGAGAATATCGTCGGCAAGAAGATCAGATGTGGACCCAAGGCTTTCTCTTTCAATCAACAAAGAGAACATGATCATCAATGGAGAATTCGATTATTCGCCTGTGATGAAGGGAAGAAAGAAGGAATGGATCAGGGAAGAAGATGAGAACAGAAGCCCAAGCTACTACGCTAGACAGATAGTGAAGCAGGTTAAAGAAAGCGTTAGTAGAAAAGTAGGCCTGGACATTACAAACAGCCCCAGAAACAGAGAAGGAGATTCTCTCACGATCAAATCCAAGAAAAAGGGTGTTTCAAAAACTGGAGATATTGAATCGAGTACAAGCAAGCATTCAACACCATCTTGCTCTCCCAGGCTCAGATTCTTGGAACCCAAGAACAAGCCAGTCACTACATCAGTAGCCAAAGATAAAACCTCCCATTCTCCAAAACCCTTATCGAAACCTTGTCCCATTTCACCACCATTAATGTCCTCAACACCTGCAACTTCTGAAAATCAATCACCACTACAACCACCCAAACCAAAATCCCAGCAATCCATCAGTAAGTGCAAGAAAGCCAGCAGCGAACGCTTCACACAACGTCTCAAAAAGCCACCACAGACCTCAGAAACGATTCGTGCACCACCAGTACCAGCAGCAACAACCAAACTCAATCTCGCAGAGAAAAAGAAATGCAAGAAAACCCCATTATCAAACGATCTTCTCAGCACCAAATTGCCTCAAAAACAGGTAACTATTTCATTTCTTCTAGTAAAAAAAAAATTATAACTTTTTTTTTTTTTATATACTTATATTTCCTTACTGTTATTAGTTCGAAAACACTGTTACACAGTTATCTAGTTGTTCGAGCCAAACGTACAAACAAGAAGCGACGCAGATGCTCGTCGACCGAGACGACCACAACAGCACCGGTGACGATGTTGCCGAATTCCGGTACGTATCTGCAATACTAAAACGTACGGGAATCGACAGAGATTCAGTGGTTTCCATCACCAGATGGTTCACCCCTTCTCACCCTCTCAACCCATCAATCTTTCACCACCTCGAACATTCCTTAATGCTCGATTCCAAAGCCACCTTCCTCGGCCAGTTACGCCATTTCTGCAACAGAAGGCTACTTTTCAACCTCATCGACGAAATTCTCGTCGAAATCCTCAAACCCCACCTCGGATTAAAGCCATGGCTTCCCTCCATGAGCTATTCTTCAATCAGACACGATAATTTTACTGGGTTTCAGCTCTTAGATCGACTGTGCGAGAAAATCAGGAGTTTTCCTCTGGCTGATTGCCAGAGTGGTCAAGATATCGATGCCCTGGTCGAGAAAGATCTCCCAGATGCTAACATGCGCAGGTTGCCTATCTTAGACGAAGCAGAGTTGATCGTGATCGAGATCGAACGAGATATTCTCGACTCACTGGTTCATGAAATCGCTTCCAGTCTTCGCTGACGTCATTCCTTCTCCTTCCCCTACTATTCCGTACAGCACCAGAACAGGATCTGACGGACGTCACATGGGGGGCATTCACGTGATCAGATACCAAAAACAGCCCAATGTGGGGCCAGGAAAAGAAACTCCAAAGCTGAAGCTGACACGGGGACACGGATAATGGACTGTAGCCGACAACACTCGCTTTCTTATTGGCGTTTTTCTCTCAGAAAGAAAAAAACGATTCTTTAAAAACGCTTTCAGGACTCTGAAATCTGAATAAATGTCAGTGAAGGAGAGAATATAATTGAATATTATGGAAGAGAGAAAAGGAGGGAGTGTGAGACTCTTCTGTCCCAGAAGAATCAGTAAGGTGACGACTGGATTACGTGTCGCGTCCTGGTGAGGTTTGATCGAGTCCAAGTGTCTGACTCGCATCGGTTTTGAGAGGTATCGGTCCCGACCGGACTGACCGGGCGTCATGAATTCATTTAATATTTCAACAATAACTCCTCTTAGCCTATGTGTATAATAGATGGTAGTAGAACTACTAGAACCTCAGCGGGAAATTCAAATTGCTGTAAATGTAAATGTAATGCAATGCAATGAAATGTTAGACTCTGATCTGAGTTAGTACTTAGTACTACTTTGTTTTTTATTTTTGTTTTTAGTAAAGGCAGCTTTTCTTATTAAATAATAGGATAGTAATTAGCAAGGACGGAGCTAGGATTTTTTAGAAGCGAGGGGGCACACCGATTGAAAATGGTAGTATTTGCTGATGTTTATGGAAAAAGATTAGGCAGTACAAAACATTCTTGGTGGGGATGGGGTTTAGGGGTATAGTTTTTTTTTTGACATTTACTTTCTTAGGTCATTTCCTACATATCTTACATATATTATTTCTCCTTATTTAGGCAGCTGTCATCTTGTCTTATGATTAGTCATAGTTATATGATGAAATGATATAAAAGATATAATTTATTTTCAAATGTTTAGGAGACAATTGTCCCTTGCTTTATGGTTACGCCATATTGAATAGGACTTTGCTACTGAGACCCATTAGGGCCAAGACCACGGAGACCATGCTCTAAGAGCATGGGATTTCAGGTGGAGCCCATTTCACATGGTAGGCCCCACCTAAAATCCCATGTACTTAAAGCATGGTCTCGGCCCTAAGGGGGTCTCAGAAGCTTTATCCTATTGAATAATATAGTATAATTTTTTTAGGAGATAATTACCCCCTTTTATCCTGATTATGCCCAAATAAATACTTAAACAACTTAGTATAAAAAAGAGAAATAAATTGTGGGATGTGCATTCAACCTAGCTAAATGCCAGTCCACATTAGTCCAAGTCCCCCTTTTTAACACCGATTAAATGTGATTTAAGATTCATTCATCCCTAGGGTTCATCCATCTTACCTTGGTTTTTAGAAAAAATAGATTAATTTTATTTTAGTTAAACTTAACCACAATTAAAAGGAGTGTTAAAAAGGATATGTGGACCGGCTAGCCGAATGCGCAATCCGCTAATCACGGCTATATAATGAAAAAAAAAATCAAAAGTTTAGGGGCACCTGCCCCCATTCCAATGGTTATATCATTGAAAAAAAATGGGGTTTTCAAAAGTTTAATAAAGGCACGTGCCCCCATAGGCCCCCACCTGCTCCCCCCATAGTAATTAGGCTAATAATTGAGTTGACATATCAACCACCATACTGTTAGGAATTCAAAAGTCGATACTCGACCACTGGAGCAACTTTGAGGTAGGGGCTCATTTGATTTCTTTTTTTCCTTTTTTTAATATGTCAACAAGAGTTACTCCCAAAATACGCATGATAGTTAGGGTAAATTGAAAACTATATTAATTAATAAAAAGAGCTATTTTTATTTATGGAAATTATATAAAATTCCTAGCATACCCCTACCATGGCATATTTTGGGAAGCTTTGGTTATTTCTTGAACTAAGCTCCTATTCATATTTAAACTCTCCTCTCTATTAGTGTCTTATCCAAGTCATTTGGGATCCGATATGAATCCGCCATTATAAATTAAAATGTGCTCATGGGTTAGAGGTCTTTGGTTCAATTCTCAAAACGAGGAACTCTCAATGTATATAGCAGTAGAATTTTCCTTTGGGTGATATGGAATGAGGGCCCACTCACCCATAATCATGGCGAGAAAGATTTTATTTATTAAAAGAATATTGTATAAACAAAATCACTATATCCAATTCTTAAAGGGGTTTTTGCATATCAGCGGTTGGGTTTTACCACTTTGCAAATATATTGTCATATTTATATATTAACGATTTGCAAATTGACCCATTACTTTTCAATTGATAGACAAGGAGCCTCAATATCCTTCTATCCATTGGAATTACATTAAATTTTCTTAAAAAAATTACCTATAACACCCTTGTGATGTTGGTGGATTTTTATCTTTTGCATTATTATAAAATTACCCTTGAATGAGACTTGTGAGTTTCCCCTTTTTCCTCTAATTTCATTAGGCTTAAATACAAATTTGGTGGTTAAGTGTATATACTACCATTAGTACATTTAATGGACCTAAATGTATCCCTATTAGTTTACCACAGTAACCTTTTAATAAAATTTAAGTTCGTTGGACAAAGTGATTGTTAAAATAAGGATCAACGGTAAATGAACATTTGAGAATATCTAACCAGCACAGTCATTACCTTCACTTCATTATTTTAAATATTAAAATCTTTCATGCGAACTCTAAGAATAAATATTATTTTTTTAATAATGGTAAAAATTCAAACTATAATTATCTACATTGCTATTAGTCTTAAAAGCGCCTTAAGCAAGTCTCACCCTAGTTATATCGACCATGAGACACGAAAAACTCTTAGTGACCGAACATTAAAACAAAACAAATTTCATAACAGAACAGAAGGAACACCCCCCCAAACCAGCAAACTTAGGTAGTGAAAGATATGTTAAAGCCTACTTGAATGAAGCGTGTGGGATTGGTTCATATTTTGGTAACATTTTCTCCAAGCAATCAATATTGATCCTATACAAAAACAAATGATGAAATAATCAAAATAGGAGAAGCAAAGACATCAAAACAATAAACAAAATGGTGTTAATGGAGATGGAAGAAACAAGCCCTAGTAGTGACATCCTCTCCAAACCCCCAATTCATTATTTCAACCCACGAGTCTTTGAAGGGTTAAGTTGGGTAATGTAACTGAGGGTATTTAGGTTCATGAATTATCTTAAGAGTACAAGAATCACATTGCTAACAGTTATCAACGTAATTCCAACGGAAAGAAGGATTGAGCCTCTTTGTCTAACAGTTGAAAAATAATGAGTTAATTTGCAAATCTGTAATGCATAACAGTGATTTGCAAAGTGGGTAAAACCCAACAGCTGATCTGAAAAAACCCCTTTATCAAAATATTTATTCTCATAACTTTCTTGTATAGAGTTTCAACCAATGCTAGAGACTGCATAGTCAATGTCTAGTTAGAGCAAAACATTTCATAATAATAATAATTAAGAAAAAACTTCCAAACTATTTCAAACCAATTGCTAGAAGATATAATAACCTTGATCACTCCATTAAACAAAATCTTACAAAGAATAAATCTCTCCAACGTAAGTTAATGAAAATTACTTATGAGATACAATAAGTTGGGTGTTGAGCAAATTGGCTTGCTTCGTATCCACGTCATTCTTATTCAACTTTTGATCTTTATCCCTGTTCAAATGAACAATTGAGATTAGAAACATCGTTTTCACAATTCAAGTTGCTTTCCCATGCTCTTCAAACTTCAGTTATTGAAGTTTACATGTGTGAGACATGTAGGGTTTTACATCAAAATATTTATGATAGCGTACATTAAAAAAATAAAAAATAAAAATTGTAGTATAGCACAATATATGCATGAAATATATATTTTTAGGTGTGCAACATCTGTTAAGTAGGTTCAGTAGTTAGTTGTGAGGGGACTTATAATATTGTTGCCTCACAGGGGCCGGCCCATCCATTAATTAGGCCATCAAAGCCTTTGCTTTAGGCCCCATTAAAAAAAATAAAATTAAAAGGGCCTCATTTAGAATATTTAAAAAAATAAAAGGCCCATTTAGAATATTAAAAAGGCCTCATTTATAGTTAATTTTTTTTAATAATATTAAAAATTTTTTTAAAAAAAAGCCCCATTTAGAATTTTCGCTTTAGGCCTCGAAATGGCTTGGGCCAGCCTTGCTGCCTCATTACATAGGGAATCAATCCCTAACCTCCCAAACGGGGAGTATGCTTCTTGTCATTCAGGTATGTAATATATTACATATGTAGTGTAAAAAAAATATTCTTATATCTAATAACAAATAACATATTCTTAGAAAAAATAATAATTATTAAATATAAGAAAATATTAATAATAAGACATAGGATTTTCTCTCGTTGATGCTGGCGAGGTGATCTCCAACATCCAATCTGAAGGTACCACACACTCATGTGCACGCTAATCAAGACATTGACTTTTGTGTGCATAGGCTTGGTAGGCATGCATAAGGGGTGTGTGGTGCATTCAAATTGGTGCTAGCAGTCTCCTCACTAGAACTAACTTATGAAGATCCCAAGTATAATAATAAATCGTGAACCAAGTTAGATCCTAAAAAAATTATGAGATTAACTATGAACATGAGCTCCGGTTGAACAGTCAATTAATCGGAGCAACCAAAAAATTGTTTTGGGAAGTGGTAGTTTAATAATTATGAACACAAAGAAGGGTATTTTTTAACAATACTTTTTTTTTTTCATAAATACCCTTTCCCATGACAATTTTTTGGTTGCTCTGATTGACTGTTCAATCGGAACTCGGGCTGATTGTTATTCTAAAAAATTATTAAACAATAAGGGTTATTAAGTTATAGAATATTAATTATAAGATGGCCTACTTCACTAACAACTAACCTTAGATAACACTTCGGATTTTCTATTATTGTGTATCGTGCATGTTCGATGGTGTCTAGTTATTGGCCTTGGCAATACGCATCTTTATAATTATAGTTAAGGGGCATTAACCCTTGGGGTTAAAGATAACCTCTTCTATTTTTAGAAAATAAAATAAATATCGTGCAGTTGTACCGAACGATAAGATGAGTTGTATTATATAAATTCTTTTAAAGTCACTTTCTTCAAAAGAAGACATGTGTAAATCCTTTTTTTTTTGTGTGAAAATATTATCATGTAACAACAAACACACACACAACCAGACCTAGGTAGCCGTTAAGGTGCCATAATGGTAAGTCCAAGCAACCACTCCAACTTGAGGGTTGATGGCCCCTTATACACCCTTGCGAAGTCCACTTCCCATATAATGAAGACTAAACCCCGGATACATGTGTGAGTCCTTTTTACTTGGAGAAAGGCATGTGTTTTGTACTAACACATATCATCCATCTGAAGAAAGTGAAATTTTTGAAGAAAGTGAAATTAAAAAGAAAGTGGAGCCAACTTTGGACATATATGTATATATGATGCATGCATGATTCTATATTGCTTCTAGTTTTGGGTACGAGTTTATACTCGATCTGGTTAGCGAAATGCTGGTTAGATCTGGTCAGCGAAATGCTGGTTATAGTGTCACGTTTGGGATCTAGTCGTTGAATGGGGTACAATGTTTTAAATAGTGAAAGTAATGAAGGTAGCGTAATGGTGACAGAACTTAACCCCAACATTCAATGATTAACCTAGGGCCCGGCCTGGCCTTCAGGTTTTCATTTATTAAGCCATGTGAGTCCATGTCCTTTTGAGGGACCGTGAGACTGCCTCGACACATGAAATTGTTGTGCCAGTGAGTGTGTACGAATGATTAGGGTTTCACTCGCTTGGGATAGGGTTGTCAAATATTGGGTAATTATCGAATTTGATTAAACGAATATATATCTGAATTGGTATCTGTGAGGGGAAAAATACCGGAAGGACACACGTCAGCAGCAGCTTCTTCCACGTTCTGGTTTACTGGTAGAAGGTTGGAGCGGAGGGTGTGGCACCCTGACCTGTACTCCGATGGTAAAGTCAGTAGGGGTAGAAGATGATGAACAGTAAACACAAGAACAAACACTGAAAAATACGCAAGACACTGAAAGCACTGAACACTTAATCTCGGATCTGGGTTAATGAACAAGTGTCCTGTGCACTAAAAATCACGGGGTTTTTATAGGGCAAGGGTTGGTATGGCCATCGATGACCATGGATGGCCATAGGTGTCCACACCGCATGTCTTTGCACTCATTGCCAAATATCTGCCGCCGGTTGCATTACACGTGAGAGCCTCCTATAAGTCCAATCGGACGGGATCGGACGGTACGCAGAAGTGACCAGCATTAAATGCCAAGACAGTGCTTTCGGCACGAAACGGCGCGTTCGGCACGCTTGTCGGAATTATGGATCGCCTCCTGATCACTTCCTCCTATGAGTCGGTCTCGTTGTTGACTCAAGCTCGGTTACGGCGTAGATGCCTTAAAACACAGCACGACATCGTTGTCGGTGAGACAACGGACTCGTTGTTCGCGTAACGACAACGACGTTGTCAAGAGCACAACGTTCACGTTGTGCTTTAGACAACGAGCACGTTGTCAAAGCCACAACGGAAACGTTGTTCTGCATGAGAACAAAGACGTCGTAATGCGCACAACGGGATCGTTGTGCATCAGACAACGTGCGACCCTATATTTTAAGCACGTGACCCCAACTAGTGTCCACGTGTCACTTTCGTGAACAAAACGACAAAAAACGAGCTCGTCCTCCAACGCTGGGTTGATTTTACGAATTTTATCCGTTACAATTTGCCCCTTTATGATGCTTGGAACGCAGTTCGAAGCGTCATAAACGGACAAAAAGATCATACCTGGCACCGCTCCGGAAGACGAAACGTTGCGTGCTTTAAACGCTCACTGA
This sequence comes from Tetracentron sinense, assembly GCA_015143295.1. Lineage (NCBI taxonomy): Eukaryota > Viridiplantae > Streptophyta > Magnoliopsida > Trochodendrales > Trochodendraceae > Tetracentron > Tetracentron sinense. Next base: position 9,749,012 of record CM026571.1, on the reverse strand, counting down.
GAAGGTCGACCGTTCACGCCAGCTGGTTACGCGTGCGAACCGTCACGTCCATTTAATGCGGACAGGCTGTCACCATCGCCGATTTGAATTTCGAAAACGCTTTAATGACCCTGACGGTTACTCTATTTGGTGAAAAGACGATCTTGCCACTGCTTTCATTTCCGCTGATACAGGTGTACGACTCAGATAAAGGGCAGTGGCGTACTTTCACAAACCTGAGATGCTTATAAAATCCCACCGAATCCTCCTTCTCTCGCACCCTGTTTCTTCAAGCACTGTTACTCTGCCGAATTCTCTTCTCAACCGAAAGTTCATCTTCCTCAAGCTCTTCAACAATCTCTCTGAGCTCTTTGGTTCGGTACGCCCTTCACCCCCATCTCTTATTATTTCTTTACTGTTTCTCTATTTCTCTCTTCTCTGGTCCTCAGAGTGATTCTGCTATGTGTATACTCTGTTGCTCTGTTTACTATTTTTGCCCCTCTTCGCTGTTTCTTCCAATCACCATGGCCGCCATCGTTCCCGTAGAACCCGCTAGGTTAGAGGAAGTTAGAGGCCCTTCCGATGATGAGGCCAGTTGCACAGGTAGCGCACCTCATGGTGCCTACGTTGAAAAATCCTCAGCTCTGCGCCAACACCAGTTGGCACATCTGAACCGTTACAGGGAACGTTTCGACTTCCCTTCCAACGTCAATCTCCATTTCATGCGAGATGATGCTATCATAGATAGGCGCTCTGCCTGTACCATTGTCTATCTCTCCCAGCTTGAGGCTGGCCTTCGCTTCCCCCTCCATCCTGTCTTGGATGAAGTCCTGTCCACCCTGCAACTCGCACCGGGACAAATGCACCCGGGTTTCCACAAGTACATGTCCATGATGATCAAATTCATCAAGGACGGATACCCAATAGAGGCTAGGCACCTATTCCACTTCTGTCATGCCGTCAGATGCTGAGGCAACGACGATGGTTTGTACTCCTATTACTCGTGGAACAAGAAACCCCTATATCCAGAGCTCGTCTCAGACATCCTCGATAGAGAAAGAAAGTGGAAAGCCACTCCTTTCGTTGTCTCTGGTGGCTGGAAGGCGGAGAGTTCCACGGTCCCCAACGTCTTCCGAGTGGAAGCAGGTATACCACTATAGTCACCCGTTGTCCGTTGTGCACCATTGTCCTGACTCTGTTCTCGTTGTGCGTTGAATGCTTTCGTCTTACTAACTCTCGTTGTACTCATTTTGCTTTTCTGTGTGCAGTTGACCCGAAGAAGTTCCCGTACAAGAAGTTGGCCCCAGAAGAAGAAGGCCTCCTTACTGGTATCCCCCGTGCTCAAGGTGGGGAATACATCAGGTGGAAACCACTCCAGCCTGACACGCGGGTCTCCTCCAGCTCTCTAGCAACTATTCAACAACAACCACAACAACAGCAACAGCAACAAGGCGCCTCCACTTCCGCACCTTCACCAGCTCTTAATCTCGCCGAAGGAGAAGAAGAAGAAGAAGAAGAAGAAGAAGATATGACTGACACAAATCCACCCCCACTAAGCAGGAAGCCGAGGTCTGCTCGCCCTGTGGTTCAGCCGCCACCACCGTCGAAGAAGAAGAGAAGCCACTCTTCCAAGGGTACAGCGACTGCTGACCCTAAGAGAAAGATGCCCACCCAGGCCGAGTACGAGGCCAGAAAGAAGGCTAAGGCGGACAAACGCCTGGAGAAAGAGAGCGTAGTCGTTGCTGCTCCCCCCTCCACCTCTGCCGCTCCTCCAACAAGCCCGGGAGCAGAGGTGACAACGGCAGTGCCCGAGGCCATCTCGGCGCCTGGCCCTTCTCGAGCTGCCACTGCCCTCGCCAGCACGAGCTCCGCTGTCATTGCCTTGGCCGCAACGGAAGCCGGCACAACGAGTCTCCCGGCTAGTATGCTGCCGTCCTTCGTTCAGCACTGGTCACCCGACTTTTCTCAGTTCGGTGCACCGACCGTGAACGAATCGGTGAAGAGCTCGGAGAAGGCCGCCCGAGCTCTAACTTACGTGATGAGGTTGCCTCGGGACATCGCTGAGGTTGGCAAACTCCAACTGTCCGAGTTGTCCTACGCCGCCTGCCAGTCGGTGGCGACAGTAAGCTTCTCCCTCTCTCGTCCTCTTCCTCAACTGTTTAAATATTACTTCTCGTTGTGCTAACGCCCAGACACTTCCTTGCAGATGAACGCGCTCGTGCAAGAGCTCTGCGATCGCAACCAAAATAAGTAAACCCAGCTGCGAGATGGGATCAATTACTGGAAGGATAGGACGGAGACGTTGGAGCAGACTTTTGTTGAAGAGAGACTCAAGGCAGACTTTGATCTGTCTCAAGCCAAGGCTGACACTGTTCGTGCTGAGGTAAGGCTAAATACTGCCACCAAGGTACGGGAGAAGGCTGAGGCTGAGGCACGATCAACAAAGGAGGCCGAAAAGAAGGCCAAGCAGGAGGTAGAGAACGCTGTTGTACGCATCAGCGAGCTGGAGCATGTCTCCCAAGTTTTGGGCAGACAGCTGGAGGAGACTGAGGCAGCCAGGACAGCACTGGCGGAGGAGCTCGAGGAGGCCAAGAGAGCTCAAGAGGACACCGAGAGGTCCGTGACCCTGAGACTGCAGCAGCACTATCAGTCTCAGCTGGACATGCTCTTGGACGAAGATCGGGCTGAGACCGAGAAGGAGGTTCTCGAATCACTCCGCCAACAAGGACGCCTGAAAGAAGACAATGAAGAGGACGCAACCACGTTCTCCGAGCTTCCGAGCAAAGAACTGATCGAGCTCGACATCGAGCCCGAGGTGCAAGGCGTCGAGCAACCTCACTTTCTTGAAGGTCCTGCACCCCTCCCTGCCGAGCCATCCTCCGAGCCAGCTGCTCCAGAACTCCCTGCTGCCGATGAAGTTACTCTGGTGGAAGCCCCGACTGCTGAAGCCTCTACTCCTGCTCCTGCTGCAACGATGATAGATGCTGATCTTGAGCTCGTCTGAACTGCTGCTCCTCTGATCCCTTGCTCCTCTTCTATGTTCCTGCTTCTGTTTTTGACGATGTAAATTCTTTTTTTTTTTTTATATGGGAGGTTATCACCGTAATTGCCCAGAAATGGGCCTTTGATATGAATGGATCGCTCCTCTTTCTTATGTTTGCACTTCTTTTCACCTCGTAGCATAGTACAACGCATGCACACAGAATAAGAAAGAACACAACATGAGTAGTTGAATGATTTTTCACAGTCCACTGTACTGATGTTAATGCGGTACTTCGCTATGTGAATGTTTGAATGTTCATGAAATTATAACTGTTGTACACTAAATAAACTGTTTTGATCAAAACACTATGAGCAGAACACTATGAGTAGAACGCTATGATCAAAGCACAACGAACAAGCACTACAAGTAGATTACTACGAATAGAGCACTACGATCAAAACACTACGATCAAAGCACTACGAGCATGCACCACGATCAAAGCACTACGAGCAAGCACCACGAGCAAACACTACGTGCAAAGCACTACGAGCGTTCGCTATGAGCGTTCACCAAGAGCAAAGCACTACGAGCGTTCGCTATGAGCGTTCACCAAGAGCAAAGCACTACGATCAAAGCACTACGAGCTAACACTACGAGCAAGCACCACGATCAATCACTATGAGCAAAGCACTACGAGCAATCGCTTATGAACAAGCACTACGAGCAAGCACTGATCCAGATGCATCATTCGCGTAGTTCACTGTGAATGCAATCTGACAAATAAAATTCATAGGACGAACGCAATGTAACTCAGTTCCGAAGCACATGCTCAGAGGATGTCATTAGGATAAGCCACTAGATTTACTCAGATGACATCCTTGTATAAGCCACTCGTGTCCGTTGTGAGTACGTTGTTCAGTCAAAACTTTATTTGAATTACTTGCAAAACATTCACAATATTACACTGATGAACCAGACAGAGAATAACGTAGACACCGAGCAGGGCACATAATATTACAAATCACATGTTGAAATATGAACACTATGATTATGTAAAATCACTGAAAGCTTGTAAGCACAACGATGCATGTAAATAGCATATCACAGATTCTATTGAAAGAATTGCCTCAGATTCATGATGTTCCAAGATTTCGAGATGAGGTTACCTTGCAAGTCTTTCAAGTAGCAGACTCCAGGACTTCCCAACCGTTCTACGATATAAGGCCCTTCCCAGTTAGGTCCCAACTTGCCACTGTTAAGCTCTCTTGTGTTTTGGAACACTCTTCGGAGGACGAGATCACCGACCTGCAGCACTCTCCGTTGTACTTTCTTGTTATAGGCTTTCCTCAATCGCTGCTGATACCTCCTCATCTGAATGCTGGCATCTTTTCGCTTCTCTTCTAGCAGATCAAGATGAATAGCCATGAGCTCGGCGTTCTGATCTTTCTCTCCACCCTTCTTCTTGCTGTGCCAAGAACGCACTGTAGGCAAACTGATCTCTGTTGGAATGACAGCCTCCATGCCATACGCTAGAGAGAAAGGAGTTTCATTGGTAGGGCTCCTTGGAGTCGTTCTGTACCCCCACAAAACGTTGTGTAGCTCGGCGGTGCACTTTCCCTTCGAATCTTCCAGTCTTCTCTTCAAGGCATTGAGAATATTCTTGTTGGCTGCCTCGGCCAATCCATTCCCCTGGGGATAATATGGGGAAGAGAAGACATGTTTTATCTTCAGCTCGCTGCAAAAGTCGGCAATCACACGTCCTGAGAACTGCTTCCCGTTGTCAGTAATGATGGACTGCGGTATGCCAAATCTGCAGATGAACTTCTTCACCTCTTGTTCTCTGATACGTGCAAGGGGAACAGCTTCAATCCACCGAGAGAAGTAGTCAGTTGCCACTAGAAGAAAGATCAGATTCCCTGGAGCCCTCGGGAAAGGTCCCACAATATCAAGTCCCCACCGCGCAAACGGCCAAGGCTGAGATACAGTGCTGAGCTCTTGAGCTGGAGCATGGATCAAGAGAGCAAACCGCTGGCACTGGCTGCACCTCTTCACGTACTTCTGAGCATCGGCCTGCATATAAGGCCAGAAGTAACCTTGCCCCAGAGCTCGATGGGCAATGGTTCTCCCTCCCGAATGAATACCACATATACCTTCATGCAGCTCAGCAAGTATTCTCTCCACGTCTATAGGATGAACACACTTCAGCAAGGGACCACCAAAAGATTTCCTGAACAACTCCCCTTGCACCAAGGTATAACGAGATGCCTTGAACTGAATGCGCCTCGACTCATTCACACTGATAGGAAGAACTCCGTTCTTCAGATAAGCCACCAACCCTGTCATCCAGCTCGGGACTGAATTGACAAAGAACACTTCTCGCTGTGCCTGAAGAGTTATCGAAGGATACTCTTGAAACTCCATCAGAATAGCCTTGGGCTCGTCAGCCTGCACCATGGAAGCTAGATACGCCAGAGCATCAGCATGCCTGTTGTCATCTCTTCGGGTATGCCTGATCTCCACAACGGTGAATGTTTCACACAACGAACGAACGAGAGTAGCATACTACTTCATCCGGTCGTCCTTGCATTCATAAACACCATTCACCTGATTCACCACGAGCTGTGAATCACAAAACACTCTCAACGTGGAGATCTGCAGCTCTCGTGCACTTTCCAACCCAAGGAGTAAGGCTTCGTTGTTGGAGGCAGTGAACCCAAGACGCGACATCTTCTGCACTTTGATGTTGTCCGGACTTATGAGCACAACGCCTAGTCCCGAACCACTGAAATTGGAAGACCCGTCCACGTATAACAGCCAACCATTCCACTCTGACGACTCGGCCCCCTCCACAACGGCATCTCCGTTGTCAACTTCAATTGGGAGCTCCCGAAGATCAACAACCATGTCCTCTGCCTCCTCCTCCACAGGGAAATCAGAAAGAAAACCCGCCATCGCTTGCCCCTTCTCTGAGTTCCTGGCCCGGTACTGGATATCGAACTCACTCAGAGCTACAGCCCACTTTGACATCCTCCCCGCCAGCTCGGGTCGTCCCAGCACGACTTTCAACGGATACGTTGTGATGACAACGATAGAATGAGCATGAAAGTACGGATGAAGCTTCTCTGCAGAAAAGACAAGAGCCAGACACACCTTCTCGAGCTTGCTATAATTGCACTCTGCTTTGAGAAAGGTCTTGCTGATGAAGTAGACAGACTTCTCCACGCCATCACAGCTTCTCACCAGAACGGATCCAAGGGCTTGCTCTGAAACAGACAAATAGAAATATAAGATTTCACCTGGCTTTGGCACCGAAAGGATGGGAGCTGAGCCTAAATACTCCTTCAAGGCAAGGAAAGCTCGGGAACACTCTGGAGTCCACGCAAAAATGGAGTCCTTCCTCAGCAGCTCGAACAGAGGTTTGCAACGATCGGATGACTTGGAGATAAACCGGTTGAGCGCAGCAATCCGGCCTGTCAGCTTCTGGATCTCCTTCTTCGACTTAGGCTCTGGCATGTCCAGCAAAGCACGGATTTGAGCTGGATTAGCCTCAATCCCCCGTTGACTCACAAGATAACCCAAAAATTTTCCTGAGGTAACTCCGAAGGTGCACTTCTCTGGGTTGATCTTCAGATTGAAAGATCGCAGCACAGAGAAAGGTTCAGCAAGGTCTGCCACCAGAGTACCTCGTACTCGACTCTTCACAACGATATCGTCGATGTACACTTCAACCGTCTTGCCAAGGAGTGACCCAAACATGAGATTCATCAGACGTTGATAGGTGGCACCTGCATTCTTCAAGCCAAAAGGCATCACCCGATAACAGAACAAACCTCGCTCTGTTATGAAGGTGGTCTTCTCTCGATCTGCTTCCGCCAGGAGGATCTGGTTATAGCCCGAATAACCATCCATGAAGGATAACATCTCGTGGCCAGCAGTGACGTTGATGAGCCTGTCTATCCTTGGCATGAGAAAAAAGTCCTTGGGGCACGCCTTGTTGACACCGGTGAAGTCGATGCAAACTCTCACCTTCCCGTTCTTCTTAGGCACAGCTACAACATTGGCTATCAAATCAGGGTACTGCACCTCCTGAATGAACCCAAACTGGATCAGCTTGTTAATCTCCTCATTCACTGCATCATGGTAAGCTGGAGCAAGCCTCCGAGGTTTCTGCTTCACTGGAGGGATAGCAGGATCAACATTGAGGTGATGACAGATAACACTCGGATCGATGCCAGTCATCTCTTTGTGAGACCATGCAAAGACATCAAGATTCTGCCTAAGAAAACTCAGCAACTCGAGCTCCTCCTCCGTTGTCAAGCTCGTCCCGACCTGCAACACCTTTGGCTCTTCTTCCGTTCCCAAATTGACAGCTTTCGTGGGCTCAACGGAAGGTCTGCACAACGATGTCTCCGAGCTCTCCTCCACAACGGGAGCGACCTGTAACTGCTACGAAGGCACAACGGGAGCAGGAAAATCGCACTTCTGCGACGCCAACTGATCACCTCGGATCTCCTGAGGCCCGTCCTGCGTTGGATACTTCAACACCTGGTAGTACGAGGACGGAACAGCCTTCATCTCATGGGTCCACCAACGACCCAAGATGCCATTGTACGGTGATGGCGCGTCCAGGACGAAAAACTTGGTCTGAAGGACAACGGGTCCAGCCACAACGGGCAAGACAACGTCGCCTACAGGCTTCATCGAGCTACCATCAAATCCGAACAGGGGAGTCTGAGCGGGGATGAGGACGGAAGGGTCTAACTTCATCTGAGTGAAAGCATGAAGGTACAAGATGTCTGCTCCACTCCCAGAATCCACGAGCACTCTCTTGATGTTGAAGTCTCCTATTCTCATGGTGAGAACAAGAGCATCATAGTGAGGTCGGATCACTCCTGCTAGATCACGATCAGTGAAGGTGAGTGTCTGCTCAACCCTTCTGCTGGGCGCTTGCACCTGGCACATTGCAGCCTCATGAGACAGCTTCCTGGCCTTCGCCCTGAAGTTCCTCTCCACATCAGTTTCCGGCGTTTGCACGCGGCAAATGACATTGATCGTGCCCAAGGAAGCTCCTCCACTGGTACTGGGATTATTGGCGGGTTCTCCTCCACGGGATTGGGACACCGGCTCCCTGGTGCGCTCCCCACCGCCGTTGTCAGAAGCAAGATACTCTCCCAAGTACCCCTCCTGAACAAGCCTCTCCAAGTATTCCCTCAGAATACGACATCGGTTGGTGAGATGACCACGGCACTTGTGATAGTGACAATACTCATGCACCCGTGGTCCCGATGTAATATCCTGCACCGCCCTCGTCGGCCACTCAAAGTATGGCTGATCCTCCATTGACCTCATGATGGTCGCCGGGCTGACTGTGAAGTTGATGCGCGGTGTTTGATCTGCAAAAGATCGCATCTCATTAGGCTGCACGCCTCTCTCATGCCGTACTTGAGGCTGCACTTGGCGTGGCTGATACTGCTGCCTCGCCTGCTGGTCATTAGGACGTCTCTCCGTCTTACTCTGATGTTGGTTAAAATTTCTTTCCAGCGGGCGCCAATCCGGCTGATCCCGCTGGGTCACATACACAACTCTCTCCCTCTGCTTCCTTGGTGGCGAGCCCTCAGATGATGAAGACTCGTACCTCTGCTTCTTCTCCTTCCTCTTCGATGATCGGTGTGTCCTCTCCACGACATCCACCCCTCTCGCTCTGGGCTTCGGCGCTGACACAACGGATACGTCATTCTCGTACCTCTCGTACTTGGTGGCACGTACCATCAACTCGTCCATCTTGACAGGATAGTCAAGAGCTAAGGACTTGTAGAGCTCGGAATGCTTGGGGATAGCATTCTTGAAAGCAGCGATGCAGCTCGCTTCGTCAACCTTGTCAATGTTGTGGACTTCATCGGTGAAACGCGAAATGAAGTCCTTCAAGGATTCGGCCGGCTTCATCCTCAAAGAGAAGAGAGTATCTGCACCTGCCTTCTTCTTCTTATTGATGATGAAGCGATCAATAAAGGCCGACCTGAGCTCCGAGAAGTTGCTGATGGAACCAGGAGGCAAGTTCTGAAACCACTTCGATGCTGCCCCAGACAGGCTGTTGGGGAAAGCCTTGCAATACAGATCATCATCTGGGTTGCGAACAGCCATCGCGTGTTTGAATTCAAACAAATGCTCCTCCGGGTCCGTCTTTCCAGTGTACATGGGGAAGATCGGAGTTATGAACTTGGAAGAAGTATAAGACTGGTTGATGGCATCCGTGAAAGGAGAGTTCTCAACGTTATCCTTTGCTGACTGAGCAAAGTGGTCAGGAATCCCTCCCTTCATGCTCTTAACACGAGCACCGATTAAAGCCTCCACCTCCTTGGCTGTTACCCAAGTCTTCTGGGTGTCTGCGCCTCCAGTACCCACTCTCAGGTCTTCTCTTCCTGCTCCTTCTCTGAAATCCACACGATCTGAAGGGATGCTCTGCTCTGCCCGAACCGGAGGTTGCCTTACATCCCCTTCAGTAGGAAGAAGCACAAACCTGGTTTCACGGTTCTCTGGGGCAGAAGGAGAAGAAGAGAAGTCAAACTGACGTCTCAAGGAAGGCCTCTGCAGTGGCACTTCATCCACCTCGAGCCTGCTATGCTCGAATGCCTCCAGCCTTGCTTGCATCAACTGCTGCTGCCTGGTGATTTGATCCAGAGCAAACTGCTGCACTTGCAGCATCGCCAAGATGCGATCTGAAACAGAGAGCTCAGTAGGAGGAGGCACGGTCCTTTCTGGTTGCCCAGACGAAGGACTGGCTCCAGGAATATGCACGACAGAAGGTATGAAAGAATTGGCGTGAGGGGTTTGATCCTCATGCCCAAACACTACTGACTGATCAGCCATGATCACAGAGAGCAAAGGGGGGTCCGTTTATTGAATCCCACAGACGGCGCCAATTTTGTGAGGGGAAAAATACCGGAAGGACACACGTCAGCAGCAGCTTCTTCCACGTTCTGGTTTACTGGTAGAAGGTTGGAGCGGAGGGTGTGGCACCCTGACCTGTACTTCGATGGTAAAGTCAGTAGGGGTAGAAGATGATGAACAGTAAACACAAGAACAAACACTGAAAAATACGCAAGGCACTGAAAGCACTGAACACTTAATCTCGGATCTGGGTTAATGAACAAGTGTCCTGTGCACTAAAAATCACGGGGTTTTTATAGGGCAAGGGTTGGTATGGCCATCGATGACCATGGATGGCCATAGGTGTCCACACCACGTGTCTTTGCACTCATTGCCAAATATCTTACACATATCTGCCGCCAGTTGCATTACACGTGAGAGCCTCCTATAAGTCCAATCGGACGGTACGCAGAAGTGACCAGCATTAAATGCCAAGACAGTGCTTTCGGCACGAAACGGCGCGTTCGGCACGCTTGTCGGAATTATGGATCGCCTCCTGATCACTTCCTCCTACGAGTCGGTCTCGTTGTTGACTCAAGCTCGGTTACGGCGTAGATGCCTTAAAACACAGCACGACATCGTTGTCGGTGAGACAACGGACTCGTTGTTCGCGTAACGACAACGACGTTGTCAAGAGCACAACGTTCACGTTGTTCTGCATGAGAACAAAGACGTCGTAATGAGCACAACGGGATCGTTGTGCATCAGACAACGTGCGACCCTATATTTTAAGCACGTGACCCCAACTAGTGTCCACGTGTCACTTTCGTGAACAAAACGACAAAAAACGAGCTCGTCCTCCAACGATGGGTTGATTTTACGAATTTTATCCGTTACAGTATCGATGGAGCGAAATCAAATAGTGATTTAACTATCAGATACGAGCAGATATTGGTAAATTGGATTCGATAAATATCCAATCAATTATATAATATATTATTATATTTATTTAATATATTGTAAGTTTACTCTTTATATAATTTAAGACATTAAATTATCTTTTTAATGTAAATAAAGATAAAATATTAATTTATAATTTTTTAAAAATAAAATCTATATTTTTAAATATTTTTAGTGATTTAATTTCTTTTAAATATTTTAAAAGTAATTGAATAATCTGGATAATATCCCAATTCGAATATTTTGATCAGAGTCAAATACAAAAACCAATTTCATTATCTATGGGATATTTATTCGAATTTTGATAATCAGATATTTAAATGGATATGAATTTCGATACTTCTATCCGCTCTGAATTCGCTTTGTTGATAGCCCTACTTTCAGGTGCCATGGTTGAGATGTCCACCATTTGGCCTAGTTTCCGCTGCTAACCCTCTAACTAAATAATGAAATGTCCACTGTTTGGTCTAGCTTCCGCTGCTAACCCTCTAACCAAATCAGAGCACCCAAAAAAATAAAAATAAAAAATAATTTTTTGTTTTGAAATGCTTGTATTTCTCCATAGAGCTCTTTGTTTTATGCTTGTGCAATTAACAGGCCTCTTCGGCGAACATCGCGCTCCAACACGGTCCCATTCCAATGGAACTCACTGTTTTCTGTAGCTGACTGCTTAAGATTTTAGAGTACGCAGTAGGTGGAATGCACCAAGTTTTGCTGTAATGATTCTTTCTTTCTTTCTTTTTCGTTTCTGTTTTTTTAAAAAGGGGGGCTATAAATGAGCCATTTAGTCATTAAGGGTCTGCTTTTAGGCTATCCTTCTTAGGGAACGCTTAGGATGAGACGTATTGAAGGCCCTGTGTACATAAATGAGCTCACCCATATTATTGAGGGGAACATGATTGTACAGAGCCAGGGTCCAACAATTCTGCCCCTAAATCCCACTGGCTATCCCTAGGGATTCACGCAGCTAAGGAAATTAAGTCATTAGCATGATTTAAAAAAAAAAAAAAAAAAATCTATTATGACCTAATATTTATTGGGGTCCAGGGCCTTAATTCTTGGACCCTGGACTATTCTATCATTACCTAGCTTTTATTTTAAGGAAAAGAATCCGCTCCTCACTCCGGGTCTTGCTCTTTCCTCCTTTACACCGACATGTCTCCCTTTTTATATCTAGCTGTGGTTAAGATTTCTAACCCTTAAGGTTTATATTTTTAAGCTTAGTTCAAAAAGTTAAAAATATTAACCACGGTTAAAGGAAGTGAACCACAATTAAAAGGGACACATGTTGGGTTAAAAAAAAGGGGGGGGGGGGGGGTTGATACCACTCCTCAATACATAGAGGTTTAACCCACTTCATTTAAACAGCCTAGGCCAGTGTTATTAAAATTGGCCCAGCCGGTTGAACCGAACCGGCCAGGTCGCCAGTTCCAAAAACGCCCAAAACTGGACTGTATTAAAAACTGGTTGAACCTATCCAACCGGTTCAACCTGGGTTAAAAACTGGTTGAACTGGCCAAGGAAAAAAGGAAAAATGAAAAAAGAAACAGTATTTTATTAATAAAAGGACACAGCCAAACCGGTGGAAATAGGTACCGGGAACCAGCCACCGCGGTTCAATGCTCGGTCCGGGTCTGAAAACACTGGCCTAGGCCTCCCCTAATTTATTCTTGGACTGGGCTGAGGCTTTCAATTTGTGTCAGAGCTCAGAGGTTAGGCTATAGATCAGGGGTTGGGCTGGACCATTAATCAGAGCTGGCCTCGTCTTTCCCCTTAAAACTACTTTCCGCATTTGCTGTTTTCAGGGATCTGTGGTTTTTGAGCTGCGCAAACTGAGCCAACCAATTAAGTTAATTTCATTCAGCAGAAATGGGATCAGCAACAGCAATCTGTAGCCGAAAACACGAGCATAGATCAACATAATATAGAGATGAAAACCTTAAGAACTTCAGCTTTGGAAGTTCAAATCTAATACATAGAAGACTAAATACTCCCATCAGTAAAAATAAATGCTTGATACAGAACTAAAATGGTTGTGATACAAAGATATATAAATGGGCGGATACACGTCTTCAGTAGCATAAAAGACGTAACCATCTATTACGAGCACCATGCATCGGTTGAGACCAGCAATTCAATGGGTCACAGTGTCCTAGATCAAAATTAAAGTGATTCCATGGCTACCAATGACTAAATCTCTTTACTTTCTTCTGAACTGTTTCAAGTTCTTTAGGAGTGTCAAAATGAACATTATAGATTAAATGCCTTTGATCATCCAACAAGTTTGGTTTAACCTGAAAATCTCCTATTCAAGATCCTTCAAATGCTTAAATATGTATCATTCATATGAGGAAGACATCAATTGACAATTAAATAAAATAAAGCCCTTGGCCTTTTCCTAATTAAATAAAAAATAATGGTCATATTCATGAAATCAAAGTGGAAAAGAGCAGACAAGAAGTTCCCATCACTTTCTGCAGGCAATTGGAACAATAGGTGAATGAGAAGCTATGAACTGACTATAAAAAAAAGGGGAAAAGGTGGCCTCAATACAATACCTCCTAGGATGACTGAAAGATCACCCATAGCTTCAGCACATACATGAGAGTTTCCGAAATTGCGGTTTGCTCAAGTCCTGCCATCCACATCAAACCCAGATCCAGTCCAACCAGGTCCCGGAGATCCTCTCCCCTTAGGCACAGCCCCAATTCCCTTCCCTCTTCCTTGGATCAGACTTTTCTTCTTTCCTCTTCCTTCTCCCTCAACAGCTGGCTGTTGATTGTGGCCGTTCACAATTGGTACATTTTGCTCGTTTCCTTGACTGCCTAAATTTTCAACTATTTGACCAGCTGATTCTGTTGTATGAGGATTTGTGGGAACATCTGGAGCTATTGTGCTTCTCTGTGCAGGCTGCACTGATTTGCCACCCTAAACACAAAATAAAGTGACAACTTTTAGCATCTACCAATTACCATCCTTTGTGAGTGCATTGTGTGTGAATGTGTGTGTGTGTGTGTGTGTGTGAGAGAGAGAGAGAGAGAGAGAGAGAGTCCTGAACTCAGGACGACAAAATGGGAGGTAGCCTCCCCAATGTCTAGCATGGGTCATATGTAAGGAGTTCAAGAGCAATATTTGATGGGTCACAACTCACAAGTAGGAGATTTCCTAGGCCAAAAAATTAACATGACCAAATGATCCCGATCACCCAATCTCTGTCAGATCCATTTGAGGGGTCAAGAAACATGATATGGATTCAAGGCAAATATCTTTTTTTAGATTCGATGGTTAGAACAATATATTTCCTAGGTGGGATCCATCGAATAACTACCTTGTTGCACAGCATGCCATGAGAACAACATATTAATGGAATATTCCACCATTGTAGGAAACAAATCCCCAACCAATTGTTTGTTTCCTATTCAGTCTCAAAGACTGCAATCTTGTATATTCTACAGCTTTCACTTTCCTACTCTTGGAAGCCTTATTGTACAAACCATTGGTTATATATATTGAAAAGAACAGAGACTGCTCACATTGAGGAAGTCTCCTTCAAACCTCTTCTTATTTCTTATACAACACAGGTAAGAAGTTGCCTTCTTTCAGTCCTCCTCCCCATGAGTATTCTGAATATACAGAACTACATAGCTATAGAGAAATGACTAATGTGATATTAACTGTTAATTATATAGATAGTGATACAAATAATAGATGTGAAGGCCACTTACGTGTGGGTCAGAGATAGAAGCTCTGCCAGGGTTTAAAGCTTCAAGTCGCCTCTTTAGTTCCTCCAGTCTAGAAAATTGACTGTGACTGCTTTCTTGGACCTATTCGAGGCAATAGCGTCAAAATGATTTGTGGAATAATGACATTTCATAAAAGGTCACACACTATCAAGATATATAGACAGGTACCAGTTGGTTTAGGTCCTCACATAGCTTCTGCTTGATTGCTTCCTCATCCTTTACGGCCTTTGATGCTGCTTCCAACACCTAAATTGCATTAGTCCCAATATATTGCATCAGTTAGAAAGTGGGCGTGGAAGTTATGCACTGTTAGCCTTTAGGTTTTTGACTTAAGGTAACATGTTTGATTTTGATGAAAACACAATAATATAATGACATTTGTGTTACTAATGTTCTATTGAGTTTAAGTGTAATTCAGCTTATGAAGAGCATTAACACATCATCTAAGGCAAAAAGATGAAAATAGCAACCAAGCAAGAAAGATTCTCCATCAAGTTACAAGAAAGCAATTGGATCAAGTTGAGCATATTGAAGATAATCAAAGATCATATCAAATCCCAAAGTCCAAGTTGGATCTTGAAGCTAAAGAAGAAATCTACTCAAGATCAAGACTAGAAGAATGAAGATTCGAAGAAGGTTTAAATATTTTATTTTAAGAGTCTAGGACTTATGTAAGAAGTCCCTATAGTTTGGTCAGTTGAATTGCTCAATTACTTAGGTTGACCATAGGTTCCTTAAGAACCATTGAATATCAATCTAAGGACCTAAAACATGATAAAAATCTTGTTAAAGATAAAGTATAATACCATGGAAATCATGTCCATCATATTGGTTAAGCAAAGATGAGTTTTCTGTGAAAAATCAGAGGACTCGTCAACGAGTAGGTTTGAGTAACTCACACTCGTCGACGAGTGAAATAGCAGAAGCTACTGTACTATTTTTTCCAGCTTGACCCGTCGATGACTGGAAAGTGCACCAATACACTTGTCAACGATTGCCTGTGGGAAACGCCCAACGGCTAGATTTAAACGGCTCTTTGAGTTCCCATGAAGCCTCCAATGGCTATATCTTTACAAGGGCTATAAATAGGAATGATTTATAAATGAAATCAAGAACTCCAATACTTCCAATTAATCAAATCATTCACTCAAAACTTAGATTGCCAAATCTATTGAGTTCAACCTAGAAATCTCAAATCCTAGTTTTTGAGCCATTCAACTCCAAACTTTGGGAGATTATTTAGAGAGTGTTAAACTTCATCAATTCATCTAAGGAGCATTTCAAGATTGTAAACCTCTTTCTATCAAGAGTGTATTGAAATCCAGACGTCTATGGGAGTCTTGTCCGTGAAGCCGGAAGCTTTGTAAAGGTTTGGTCACTACCCGGAAAATGGACTAAGACTAGGGAGGATTGTTCCCCAGCACGGTTTGATCTTCACCTAGAAGAAGATTGTGCGATTGAGAATAAATTGTGACGAATCCTCTAGCGGGCATAACTTGAGGCGGGGATGTAGGCGGGTTGCCGAACCTCATGAACAATATCTTGTGTCGCTTGTGTTTGCATCTCTCTAACTCTTCTCTTTACTTTATTATTTGTATTGCTTAGTAGAATTGCTTAATTTCTATTCTTTCTAACTAGTTTAAATTGAAATTCCGCTTAGGGAATTAGAAAAAATTTTAAATTGTCATAGACCCTATTCACCCTCCCCTCTAAGGTCCAAACCTTGGGCAACATGCACTATAAAAATGCATCCATAATTCATCCAGAAGAGATACTGTGAATCCCATATCTATTCAAAAATCATGCCTCTAAGTAGTGATGGAGAAAGTAAAGGAAAATGAAACTAGAGATTGAACTAACACGTAGAAGCTTGAAGTCTATTCTCTGAGTCAAACCAGGTGTCTTGTAAAATATTAGTGTATTTATCATTTGGAAGTTGGAATACAATGGCATCCAAATATATATATATATATATAGAGAGAGAGAGAGATTAGAAACATAACAGCTCCACTTCAATAATCTAAGCTGACAACTATGTCCCAGTATACTATTTTATCATCTCCATATAATTTTCAAGTGGTTCAAAGCACACAAGCCATCTTGATGATGTGAATTTTGCGGAATTCATAGGTTTCAGTTAAAAAGGAACAAAGATACAAAAGGGCATTGGTATCTACTTCTTTACTTCAGATAAGCCTATGCCATCAAGCCTTTCAAGGATTACTTTTCTCAAACTCATCGCAATTCTTTGAATCTTTCATCTTAAAGCATGTTCTCTACATCCAAATATAACCACATCCTTTACAACCCACACAGCATTCTGCAAAATGCTGAAGTTAATTATCTTGGAGAGAGATGGTTAAAAGTATAAGCACAACCAACTTCGAACCCTATACAAGAGAGACCAAATATGAATTGGGTAATAGGATTTTCATTAAAAGACCTTTCCAAGCCCTCAATTGTTATTGTTGCAATATAACAAAGATATTGGCCTCTTTACATTTTACGTTCAGTGTCAATAGGAGTGAATCATTATAGAAGCAGCCTATTGATTAATCTTGACAAAGCCCGAGAGAATCATGCTTCAAAAAAGCATTCCTCTCTCTCACTAATATATATATATATATATATATATTGGTCATGGTGAATCTAATAAATGGACTTTGTGTGCGAGTCCCACAGACACACATAATTCCTAATGATTTTTCTCAACTTGAAATGGTATAATAAGTAACACAGACAACTTGCCACATAAGCAGAATCCTATCTCTAGATATGGCTTTCATCAAACTGTCTGTCAAGTTCCAAACCATATCAAGCATGTATTACAAACTAAAGAGTGCAGTAAACGTAACAGGATTAACGAAGAACAAAAGAATATAAGAGAACATTCAACCCTGTCAGAGTTTAAAGGTAGTGAGAGGAGTGATATCATGTTATCTGTAACTAGTTAATTCACTTTCAGACCATCATATTTTTTGTGTTATCTGAATAGTCAGTCTACTTTTTCCTATAAAAGCATTCCTCTGTGCTTTTTTGCACACACAGCTGATAATGCATATGATTAGTAACTGCATTAAATTTTCTAAACAATACCCTAGCTATGCATGCTTATGAATTGACGAAGAACGTATGGTATTAATCAGCTTTCTACTTGGTCAGATAGCTCTGAGAAACCTACTCGAATTCCTTGACTTATTTTTTGCTTATTTAAATTAGATTATTAATTTTCAACCTAAAGTCAACTCCTTTCATTTTTTAATTGATGTAACCTCTTTGAAATTATTAGTGCAAACCTTTTATTCCTTACCGTAAATTTAGTGTCCGCTCATTATTTGATTGATATTTTTAAACTATATCAAGTTTTACATAGATTATACTTAGACAACTATTTCTCGTGTTTTACTAATTACTATATAAAATTGGTTAGATTATTGATCGCACATTTAATTTATATGTGTATAATCCTTTTCAGTAATTTTCCTTCCTATGATTTTGATTTAATAGTTATTTATTTCTGAGGAATTGCCATAGGATACTGGAAAATGCCAGAAACAAGGGATTCACAAGGATTTACTTCGGTTAAAAATTGCAGAGGGCAAGGATATCTACTCTATTTCAACCTTCGCCTAATGCAAAAAGAAGCAGTGACCTGAAAATTTCGAAAGAAATATTCTTGTATACCTATTAATATCTCCGTGTAAGTTTATAATATATATATATATATTATAAACTTACACGGAAAAGAGGGGTAAAGGATGATTTTTGTCTGGTATTTTGATAGGCATGTGTCTGAGACATGTATTTAACTTTTTTTTTGCAAGAAGACGTGTCCTTGGTATAGGGCTCTCAACAAATTGTCAGATGGTAAACATATGTGAAAGAGATTGTAAGCATAGAGATACTCTGCAAGCAGTATGCAGCATATAAAACCAAAAATAACTAATTAAAATATCAACTGCACAAAATGACATGACAAATTAAAAAGTTTTTAAAAATAATCAACAAGGATATATCGAGACTGCCATTATTAAACATGTAAAACAAACCTTTTGTGCTTCTTCTTCCTTCAGCTTAGCAACATGAATTCTCTCGGTTGACATTTCAATTTTCTTACGCATGTGTTCCAGTGCTTATAGTGGATTGCAAATAAGAGAAGCAAGGCCAATAATCAGTCAGCCATAAATTTTAACATAGAGAAACATCATACAACTGCCAAGATAAGAATAAGAATAATGAAGCTAATCTGCCCTTGCCAACCTGCTTTTTTTGGCCCAGCTGTGAGTTTCAACTCTAATGTAAGATTCGCTAGCTCTCTTTCAACATCACGTATTTTAGAATAATTTTCTTCAATGTATCTGAAAAGCTCATAGATTGGGGAAAAGCTTTCCGATTATTGAATTCTGAAATTGGATGATATATAAAACAAGAATACCAGTAACAAAAATTCAATCAATGCAGCTGTAGGTACTTTTAGTCAGTGTCAACATAATTACAACTGGGTAAAAAGAGCTGCGGATTGACATTACTAGACGATATAACATTTGAGTTCCTTGAAGTGAAATGATTCAGATGACATAGACCTTAAAGTTATATGTTAATTTTACTGTTGGTTACATGTTTTGGCTTTGATCATGAAATGGCTTTGATAAAGTAGCACATGGACAGGTGCCAGTTTTTGATAAAACAAGCAACTGTCAACCATGACCACCCCAAAGAAGCTGAAATGTTGATGTGTTATGTAAATGATACTGCATTAATGCATAAACACAGCCACACAGGATACACACACACACACACACACATATATATATATATAGAGAGAGAGAGAGAGTAAATCTTTGTAGATATAATATGCATATTCAAAGACAAGTATACCATGCATTAACGAAAATGCCGAACCTGGGTCACAATCCTTAGTCACCATAAGTGGCGGGAATTGGGAGTGGCAACAAAGAACACAAAAGAGCCAGTTCATAGCTCAAGCATACAGTTCCTGTAGATCCTAAAGCAGGAGCAGCACTCAAAGGATAGAATTCATGCACCTATATTACAGCAACTGTTACCAATTAAAGAAAAAGAAAAAAGAATATCCTATACTATAGAAAGTTAGAAACTCCATACAGGTTGCAAACTTGCGGTTGCTTTTGTTGAGAGCAGATGCTAGATGTTAAAGTCCATCCCTATAGTTCAGAAAAGCCTCCAGCAGCCAATGAAAAGAGAAATACACCCCAAGTGCATGGAACTCCTAACTTTCCTCCAAAATCAACCCCTTTGTCCTTTTTCTTTCTGACTTTATTTTTCATTATAGGTTAAAATTTTATTAAAGGCTATAAAGCAGGAGAGTGGGGAGAGGGTTGTGGATACATAAAGGATTGTGAAAGAGAATTCCCTATATACAATTGGAACTTTACACTGGATATATCCAAC
The DNA here is from genome assembly GCA_015143295.1 of Tetracentron sinense. NCBI lineage: Eukaryota > Viridiplantae > Streptophyta > Magnoliopsida > Trochodendrales > Trochodendraceae > Tetracentron > Tetracentron sinense. The sequence goes on along the minus strand of CM026571.1, from coordinate 9,729,050 downwards.
AAATCCACGAGATTGTTGGGACTTCTATGAGGCTGGAGAAAAAGGCACTGGTTAGTGATCTTTCTGACTTTATTTTTCATTATAGGTTAAAATTTTATTAAAGGCTATAAAGCAGGAGAGTGGGGAGAGGGGAAGGGGGTTGTGGATACATAAAGGGATTGTGAAAGAGAATTCCCCATATACAATTGGAACTTTACACTGGATATATCCAACAAATCCACGAGATTGTTGGGACTTCTATGAGGTTGGAGAAAAAGGCATTGCTTAGTACTCACATGATACCAAATATGATAGAAATGAAATCAAATCTCCATGAACTTTTTAGCTTGGGGCTATTCACTAACATTTGAGGAGTCACCTTCTACCAGCAGAGGTGCTGAGAAGCAAGGATCTACTATCTACTTCATTTGAGTCCAGGATATACCTCACCACCCAAAGAAAACCTCAAGATTTGAACCTTCATTTAATCTAAAGACACCACCAATTCCTACCCATGGTTTTCCCCACAAGCTTGCTTTCTCGTCGGTTGTCCTGCCAACTCCTTTACTCCTTTGACTTGTCATGCTCTTTCTTCCTCATTATCTCTGTAGTATGTATACGATGCATTGCCACTAAAAACACAAACTCATTGGATTCTTCCCAAAGCATTTCATCAGTTACCATACCTGCCCTTGTCTCTGGGGCCCAGGTATCCACCTTAACGCTTTTATCATTTGAATCTCCTTGACTCTGAAGACATCCCCGTAAAGAAGGGGGTTTTGTGACATTTATGATTGGATTCCCAAGAAAATTTTCAAATTATTTTGGAAGTACTTCTCAAGTTCCATGAATAACTAAGTGACTATGGGTTACAACATACTGTTTATGACCTAGAACATCTACAGTAACAGCAAGGAAAAATAATGAAAATAAAAAAAATGAGCAAAAGGTGAGATTGGGAACTTCATACCACAAGTAGGCTTTCTGTGAAACAAAGTGCGGCAAAAACAGTTAACAGGATTTGCAACTGCCTGTGGTCGCCATCCATCAAGTGTTCCCTCTTTTCAAGTTTGTTCATTGCCACATGTGGAGGGAGGCTAACAAGCAGCTGATCTTTGGCTTAATTTTGCAATATGAAATATGAAATCATTTTGTAATTTGTACCCTCCTCCTATATTTATTTATATAGCTGGTGGGAATTGTACCTAACCCCAACCCCTTAAACTAATGAGAAAAGAGTGACTAAAACTTAGAAACAGAAATACTAGGAAATTCATAGTTCCTAATTACTCTTGGTTAGTATTGTCTCTGTTCTTTAACTTTTGCAATTGGAACTCTTTCCCGAGTGCAGGTGAATAAGGCATTATTAGGGAAATGAATTTGGAGATTCGGCGACGAGAGGGATAGTTTGTGGCGTGCTGTGATAATAGCCAAATATGGGGAATCTTTGTGCTGGGTACCGAGAGAGGTGAAGGGTACTCATGGGTAGAGTCTTTGGAAGGGAATTATGGCTAATGCCAACTTGGTGCCGTACACTCGGTTTTCAGTCGGGAGGAGGTCAGAGGTTAGGTATTGGTTGGATGTGGGGTGTGGGAACACTAGGCTGAAGGATGACTTTGACAACTTGTTCTTGTTAGCATCCAATAGGAAGGCTTTAGTTAGGGATTCTTATGAGAGGTTAGGGGAGGGGGTGGTGTGGTGTTTGAGTTTGCGTCAGGACCTGAATGATTGAGAAATTGAGGATATGACCCGCCTTTAAGAAAGGGTTACTTCGGTATCTCCTTGTGCAGATATTAGGGACATCAGGATTTGGTCGCGAGGAAACCTTGGTCAGTTTTCAGTACGATCCCTACTTCAGTCATTGTATCTTGTTCCCTCTGGGCCGTTTCCTTATAGGGCTGTGTGGAATTCCAGTATTCCCTCAAAGGTATCTTTCTTCTTATGGAATGCAGCATTTGATAAAATTCTAACATGTGACCATCTATAGAGTAGAGGGTGACGAATGGCTAACCATTGCTTCTTGTGCTTTCAAGCTGAAGAATTTGTGGATAGGGCTGTAAACGGATTAGGATTTTATCCGAATCTGGTTCGAATCTGTATCCGATTAACTGGATAGTTATCCGTTTACACATCCGGCGGTTCGAATTCGAATATCAATATACATATTTGATTTGTAATCGGAGCGGAGTCGGATAGTAGTGTATCTGCTTCGACAAATATCTGACCGAATATATTATTAAACTTCCTAATATACCCTTCTTTATAACAAGTTGTATACATTATTTTTTAAAGGAAATACATAAATTGTAGTAGGGCACAACTGTAATTAACACGTCATATATAAACAACTCATCCAACCCTAATCTATTTTACGTTTCTTTCTTCTGACAGAAGAGGAGAGGCCTCCGATCTCTTTCAACCTCCGATCTCCTTCAATGGTTAAGAGGCGCCTAGATCTCCTTCACCTTTGATCTCCTTCAAGGCTCAGGCAAACACGAAGAGGATGAGTCCTTTCTGGTTTTTTTTTTTTTCCTCTGTTTTGGGAATCTAAGAGCTTAGGACTTGGAAGGAGGGAGGGAATGCAAGAGGGAGGGAATCCAAAACCACCGTTGGGTGTTTACACAGTGCTTGCAAGCCATGCGAAGTGAGTTCTTCCTCTCTTACTTTTTTTTCCCTTTTATTGTTCTATTTTGATGTGTGGTTGAATGAAATGGGTAATTACTTTAGATTCGTCTTTTAGATTTCTATAGATTTTCCCAAATTCTAGGTTTCAACAGGTTCCCCAATTTTAGTTTTCAATTTTTTTTCTTTAGTTTCTATAGATTTCCCCGAATTTTAGTTTTCAGCAAATTCCCCCAATTTTAATTTTCAGTTTGTTTCTTTATATTTCCCCAAATTCTAGGTTATTCCCCCAGTTTAATTTTTATTTTGATTCATTAGTGTTTCATCTTCTGCTTTAGATTTTTGATTTGGTTAAAGTTTGGATACTTCGAATTCTGAATTTGAAATTGCTAATCGGTCGAATTCGGATAATTATCCAAATTCGATTAGTTAAGTGAATTCGAATTCGGTATTAGAAACTTATTATCCATCGGATAACAGAGCGGATACGGATAGTAGTTTTGATTAATTGAATCGGATACGGATGGAGCTCTATCCGCTTCGAATCTGCTCCATTTACAGCCCTATCTGTGGATCATCTCTTGTTGCACTATCCTATTGTGCTTGAGATATGAGGTTTCTTCATTTCCCGTGTGGGGGTAGACTAGGTCTTTCCCTCCTCCTTTCTTAATTTTTTATCTTGTTAGCCAAAGATGTATGTGGATAGGGTCAGGGAGGCAATTTGGGTAGTGCTTCCGGGGGTGATTTCATGGATGGTTTGGAAGGAGAGAAATCTCAAGGTCTTTGAGGATTCCTCCTCTTTAGTGGAGCGTCTCTCTGGGCGGATCCGTATGGTGGTGTTGGAGTGGGCGGGATTACATTTTGATGTGGAAGCTTTGAGGGAGGTATTAGGTTGATGTAGTGTATTGGGAGTCCGGGTTTGATCGTGGTTGAGTTTATGAGCTTGTAAACTTTTCCATGACCTTCATCCTTTTTTATCTCTCTCTTGTAACTCTATTTTCTTCAATCTAAAGCTTATTTACCGATAAAAAAAAAACTAGTCACAATTCACAAAAGAGTTAGAAATTAAGTGCATATATAGTTAACTAGTAGTTTTAACTCCTATCCAACATTGCTCACCTTAACTAATAATTGTTCAGCTCCTCATCCAGAAAAGAAACTAAATCAAATGAAACCAACCCATAATTCTAAACCTAAACCAATCTTCTTCTCTTTTCTAGATCCAATTTCTTGTTTACTCCACACAGTCATTGAGAGCAAGAATTATATACCATTTCCTTGATACCTCTTCAAGGTAAACGAACTAAATGGATACTGAAATTAAAAATCAGTGCTTTGACGCGCCACAAAAAAAGTGGGATTCCGACTAAAAGAGAAACCTAATTTAGGAAATTCGAGAACTTATACAACAGATTCAAACAAAATTCAGTAGATTAAGAAAAGGAAAAAAGTAGAATTGTACATACTTCTTTAACTGAAGCTGCTCTGCCTCGATTTTCTGATAAATTGTCAAGAAATTAGTTCAATAGATTAGCAAAAGAACATTTACAGAGAAGAACAACAAAGATAGAGAGAGAGAGAGAGAGAGAGAGAGAGACCCTTTCGGTGTAGGCGATGACAGGGGCTTCCCTGTGGAGGCCATCAGGTCCGATTTCAGGGAGGAGAGAAGGATTGGTGGCCATTGGATTTGAGATCAATCTCTTCTACATTTTGTTTTTGTACTCATCATCTTCCCCCTCTCTATTTCTTCCTCTGTTTCAGTCCTATATCGTCAATCAGCACCCGATCTCTCATTCTGGTTTTTCCATAACATTATTATGTCTAAATTACCCTTCATGTTTTCCAATATTTTAGTACTATACCCTGCACGTGGGAAGAGAGAGAGAGCCGATGCGAGTAAAATGAGCTTTTTTTATTTATTTATTTTTTAATTTTTTTAGGGGGAGGGGAGGAAGCATCATTTATCTAAGTTACTAGGTAAAAAATTAGTTATTATTTATTAATCAAATAATGAATTTTTTTAACAATCACATCATTTCATGAGAATTGATCATGATCTATCCGGGGGGATATTTACTGCCATTAAGACCAATAGGCTGAAATAAGTGAGATCTTTTACCATTCACGATTTTGTTAAGGGTCCGTTCTAATGCTGAGAATATGCATTTTCTTTTGAGAATTAGATGTATTATGTTATTCATCTCTTGAGTTGCAATTTCTGTAAGACTTTAAATGCAGGGAATATTGAATAATTTCAAATCTCATAATAAAAAAATGGTTAAGACTTGAAATCCTATGATAGTAAGAATTAATCTTGTTAGAAACCTTAACAAAATGACTCAAATTTCTTAATAATTATCATGACAAAGTGTAAAGTGTCTAAGCTTTATTAGTCTCAACAAAAGAACGGACACTAATGGGATTTATGTTTTTTTTTTTCTCATGTGAAATTAACTATGAACAAGAGCTCTGGTTGAAAAGAGCAATTCAAAATATGACTTTTTTTTTTGTTAAGGTAACAACACCACAAGGCGAAGCTACAGTCATTAAAAGGAAGACCATACACACACAAACAAACACATACCATAACAACCCTCAACCCAAATAAGCTTCACCCAAACACTCCTCAAAACGGGTACCAACCATTTGAGGTGTGATGAAACTTATATGAGTATGAAGGCTCGGTTACACAACCGATGTAGGACTAAGACCTTGTATAGGTTTTTTTGGTTAAGGTAACAACACCACAAGGGCGAAGCTACAGTCATTAGAAGGAAGACCCCACACACACACACCACACACACATAAACAAACACATGCCACAACAACCCTCAAAATATGACTTCACAAGTTTATTTTGAGAATTATAGAAAAAAGTTTTAGTTGAGAGAAATATTATTCTTCTATATTTGTTATTTTCAAACAGCTAGGCTACACTCCATGCTTGCTCCAATGGTAGGGTGTGGCATCTCTTATGAGATAGGTCTTGGGACCAGGTGACGACCTGCAAAAGCTTCACTCCTCATTGCTAACCGCTAACTGTATGTAACTCATACCCCCTCCCCTCCCTCCTTCCCAAATTTTATTCCCGCTAGGTGATGAGTTGCAGGAGCTTCACTCCCCGTTGCTAGCCGCTAAACTCTTTTTATATATTTGTTCCTGGCGTGAATCAACCTTCCTATGGGACTGGGGCCGACAATGCCATTAAAAACCACAACTGGCCCGTGAAAAAAAGAGTAACTTGGTGTAAGATCTAGACTAAAAATGGAGGAAAAATAATGAGTAAAGATAGTAAAGAATGATATCATAACAAATGATTTGAGTGATTATATGATTTTTAATGGAATAAAGTGAAATTGGTGTTCCTCGATCCCATGTATATTTGAGATATCAGATAAGGCATTGATGTGAAACATGTGCCATGCACTTGACTTCAGGAAAAAGTCAAGTAAATGAATCATCCTAGATACATGCCTAGTTGGGCCCAGTTTCTCCTCCTGTGATCTAACTTGATTTATTTTAAGTTTCCAGTATAATTGAGGCATGATATAAGTTGACTTATGTTGAGTTTTCAGTATAACTAAGGCATGCATTAAATGACTCATTTAACCTCTATCAATGTATTCTGTTTTTTTAGTGATTTTAACTTCTTCTTTTTTGCACTAATAGTGGAGCATAAAATTATGAAATAATAATAACATGTTTAATGATTTCAGGATTTATATATATATAAAAAAGTGGTTCATCACTCCGATAAATCTATTCGAGTTGACTTATATCATGAATTGAGCTATTTCATTGTTTGGAATCAGGGGGAATTCGCATGTGGATCAGGCATTTATCAAAATCACGCGGGATAAGCCTATTATTCCCCCAAAAAAAATCAGTTACATATTTTCAATTATTTTCCTTTTTTTAAAAGAAAAGAAACTGTTCTTCATTAAATAATTTCAAGACATTGTACTATAGTATTGGCATTATGTAGCTATTCAAAATCCTAATTCTGCAAAGGAATATGCATGTCTGAAATGTTCAAACGGTGCGACACGCAAATGTAGATTATACCCGGAAAATTGTGCTGACTGCTGAAAGGGCTGCCCATTGGTTGTGTAGTAAACCACACATTTGATCCGGGATCAAGTCATGAGAGAGTGTGGTGGTTGAAAACCTTAAAGCGGCCTAACTTTATCTTGATAAAAAAAACTAAATTAAAACTGTCCTCTGTCTTCGTTTTGACAAAATACATAAGTTGCGGCTTGGATAGCTAAGATCATTTGATTAAGAACGTTGAACCGCTTCTTGCACGAGAAATTGCTGAACCTTAACCATAGCAATCACATGGCATGCAACCAACTCTGTTTTAGCAGGATAGGCTTGATGTTATTTCCACCCAACAAATTCTGTATAGTAAGTGGTGTTTGGTAACACTAATCTAAATAGATAGAGCTTATTTGAAAATTGTGCTCAGTTAAACTTTAGATTGTTAAGTTGAAGATTTATTGCATATCTACTTCTTTTTGAAAGTAGAGATTTTAGAGGTAAAAACCTCTATTTTAAAAAGTTAGCTAATAACTAGTTGAAATGAGGATGTTTAAAGCACTGCGTGAATTGGTCTATAACAAATGTGTTTGAGAGGTATGTTTAAAAGGGGCAAAGGGCCTTGTAAACTTTGACATATAATGACTGATAAATTTATGAGATAAATTTATGAGAAGATGCAGATACCAGATACGACAATGCAAGCTTTCAATATCACAAGTATGCCAGTAACATTGCATATATCGCGGTATCTAGGCCGTTTAATCAACAATATAATTTATATATTTGTTTTAATTATTCAAAGGATCCATCCATGGATGAAGTTACTCTCTCCAGCAACGCTCCTAGGAACTCCTTCTGGCGGATCAAAATGGTTGTACCTGTTCCAAAACTAGAACATTAGAAGTTTCCTTGTGTTCTACATCTCATACTAAAAATAGACTTAATTAGGAGGTAGTTGATTATTCAACTGGCATATGCACTCATATGCTGAGAAGCCTAGAGTCATCTCCGTCAATATCAACAAAATGGAAGCAAACGAGCCACAAATTAAATGTACCCAATTTGTAAAGTAGGTTCACAATCTATGGGGTTGGATTGAGAAGTTTGCACAGAAAAGCTGTTGTCTCCAACTACTGCAACCGAGTTCCATGAGCCTTGAATGACTCTAAAACCTTGTCCCTCTACCTCAAGCTAAATAATCAAACACACAATAAAATGCAAAAAATTATTAGCACACATACAACAAATGTATGAATATTTCATGAGTTTTCGCGACAAGCTAAGCAAAACCTTAGACTTGAGCTGCTTATTTATGTCTCCAAGATGATGCTCCTGCTAGTGTCAACCGAAACTCCATAAGCATAATAGATTATTAGAAACGGAAGATAAGTCAAGAATTAAAAAAAAAAAAAAAATACAATGAAAAAAATGATGAGAGAATTACTTAGTTCACTAAAATTAACTTCCATTTAGCATGAACTATGAAGGGAACAGAGTCACAGACAGCTTAAGTGGACATATCCTATTCGAATGTTGGTAAATCTAGAAAGAACATCATAAATACCAATTTACTAAATAATTTCTTAGATTAGCCAAAAAAAACAAATTCAATCGTTATGAAAACACACACAGTCCAGAACTTATCCGATATATATGTCAAGCTCATTCATTCTTTTGTTCGAGCAGCCATGTGTCATAAAAATATGAGCATAATTTTATATTGGTCCATTAGTACTGTTCTCAAGTTTCAGACAGTGACACATATATTAGATCTCATGAGCTAATATAAGCATATCCTTAACCATTATGCTACAAGATGGTATGGAGTATGGACATAAGGAATGAGAAAACGAAAATTAGATACTCTTCTTCGTAGTTTGGCACTTCGTGAGGAACATATTCCATATCTGCCTGAGCAAGATAATGAAGTTTTTTGAAAGTAAAGAAGCTTTCGAATTAAATCAGAAAGCCCTAGAATTTTTTTCCCAAGATTCTAGACATCAAACTCGACAATCATAGGGAAAAACCATGTCAAATTGTCAGGTGGTTGGACAGTTCCATTGGCAATCTTCACACCTTATGGTGCGAAGTTCCTACAAATATCCTCAGCTTCAAGCATGTTCTATATTAGTATGCTGTAGGTAAGATACCAGAGACTATCACTCATTTATCCTCTCATTAGTATTTTAGGAACTAAACTCCTTCTTTACACAGTATTTATGTTGGTTATAATATATACACATATATGATATACGTGTTTGTGTGCGTATATTTATGGTTATTTTGGTTGCTTATATGGTTCAAACATGGCGGATTACAGGATCCACAGTAATGGAACCATTGAGATACATTAGTAAGGTAGCTCACAAGTTGGAGATTCACACATACACTGACATACTGTAGATGAACAAAGGAAAAGATGAGCTTTCTTGAAAACCCCACAAAAAATTTCTCTTATTAAATATCAATTATATAATGACTTTTCAATTCAGAAAGGTTTGAAAAGTAATGGCTTTCCTTAGAGGTCGACCTTGAGCTGACTCAGTTCCAGCAAATTTCATGTGAATTATATGGTTGGACAGTTCCATTAACAATCAATTAAATCGAAATTATGCAGCTTTTGTTTCAAACTATACAGTTTTACCTTTCTGCAGAGTTCTTCCATTTGTTCTATCATTATTTGTGTCTGCAGTTAAGAGCAAAAAAACAAATATCATTGATCTCAATTTCAGATTCCTTCTATAAGTTTAGGATATGATTATATTAATCATGTGAACATTATAATTCTTAGAGAAATACCAATCTGGACAAAACTCAAAAACATACAGCTAATGAAGACTGTAAACATAGGAATAGCTTCACTAAAAGAGAAAAACAAGGGGTAACATTTTCATTTAGTCATGAACAGAACAAGATGATTTACATTCTTACCAGCTAAGAACATATTGTTTGATTGTATTACTGTAGCTTCATGGTGATTTGGGAATGTTTATTTTGTTATCCTGCAGATAGAGAGTGGTATTTGCAGGACTAGTGATGCGGACATCCATGAGCCCAAGGAATTTCAAGTTTACCAAAGGAGAAAGAAGAAAAAGAAGACCCTCATGTCACTTTGGATAGATGACATGGGGCATTGAAGACCTCCTATGCACCCACAGGGCATTAGGAAGGCCCCACACTGGGAAGGTGTACATATAGGATTATTTAGCAGGTTCTATTTAGTTAGGAGAGGTCCAATGGGCTGGATTAGTATTTAGGAGGATTACTTTATTAATTATGTTATTAGTTTGAGATATTATAGTCTTTTTATTATGTTTTGGATATTTTGGTCTTTTTACAATTAGGGCTTCACCTATTTAAAGCCCCCTTTTGCTGTAAACTTTTAGTTAATGAAGAAGAAACATAGAAAAACCTACTTTTGGGTATTCTCCAGTGATTGGAACTTGGTGTGATGTCATGGGAGTGATTCCCTAAAGCTCTAAGATACGTTCTTCAAATTTTCCTCTCTTCTACTCCATCCTTTCTCTTTATTTTCTGTTTCTTTCTTGAAACCTTAGCCTTCCCTGCCTAGATCCTCCATGCCATAGCCCTTTTCCTGCTGCCCCTGCATAGCCACAGCCCTCCCAGCCACTATACATCACTGTTGCAGCCCCTGCAGGCTGCAGGTCTCCACCTTGCTGCCACTTGCTTCCACCAGCCTTCTTACAGTCCTATACCTTGGTCTCTGCTGTCACAACCCCTTCTACACCAGTTCCCCTTGCTGCTACAGCCACCTACAGGCTTTCCTTTTCAACCACATACTTGTACCAGGCCTTACAGCCTACCCCCAGTCTTTCCCTGCAATCACAGCCTACTCCAGGCTTCCCATAGTGATTCTACAGCCCCATATTTAACCCGATCGTAAATTCAACATTTCTATAATTTCAGAACTTTAAGATATTCAATTCCCAAACCATAAACACTAAGAATCCTGAAACTGTAATCTCATACAACCCTTTGAAACCCTAGATAAGGTTGAAAATCTACATTGAATTGAAAGCTAATCCCTAAGCTTGTGGAATCATAGAATTCCATTAACTCTTGCTTATACAATTGAGGGTCATTATTGTAGGTTTGTGGCACGACCTTGAATCTTCCTAAAGTCGTTTTTTTGAAATTTCTGGATAATTAATTGTGATAAGATTGTTGATTTATAATTTTTATTATTATTGTTAATTCAATCTGGATCTCAGCTCATTAGATTTTAGGTCATTGCATAGTCCTACGTCAACTAGGTCCATTTCTAGCTGAACTTTAACCCTGTTCAAAAGCAGTGGCTAAGCATGAGTGGTAGAAGAATAATTGAGCATGAATTAGAATGAATTGGGAATATCAGAATATTCAAAACAATGTTATCGAAGAAGAAGAGATATAGCTTGGTTAAAATGAGCAGAGCTAATCTGAGCCGGCGAGCTAGCTTGGGCTTGAGTGCAGCCCTAGACAAAATGAATAAAAAAGTTGAACTTAATGAAAGTGCAGTATACTTTTAATGTATTGTATCAACATATTTTAAAAACAACTCCCCATTTTTTAAAGTAGCAAAATTTATAAAATCTGAATGTAAGTAGAAGATATATCTTAAGTTTTTCGCTGCAAAATTATTAATCCATGCAAGTACCTTCCGCTGCCAAGCTTGTGAGAGAGTTCCTTCAAGTTGTTTTTCAAGTTTTTGCAACTCTTTCACACTAAGTGGTCCAAGATCTTCTCCTAGCAATTGCCTTAAATATACATGACCAACTAAAATTTAGTATTTCCCAAAGCTAAAATGGTAGTAGTAGTTGAATTTGTATGTTTGAACATAACTAAAAGTATGTTCAACAGCCTAAGTAGTAGAATGGTGCTAATGTCTGCAATCATGGAAATAAATTCATTGAAATTAAGTCTGCCTTAACCTTTGTGTGCGATGTAGAGATTCATATTTTTCCTTTAACTTTGAGACCTCTTGATACCAGCTCTGTGTTGACAATTGAAAAATAGAAAATAAAAACTTCTTAAGAGTAAAACAAAACATAGTAGAAGTTATATTCCAAAACTATCAATATTCAAATTCAAACAAGTAATGTACTCAAATTCTCTTCCAATATCTCCCTTACACATGTCAGAATAAAATAACTTAGACCCAATTCTAATATGACAAAGAAACTACATTCAGTTGCTATGACTATAAAGTGCATTTATGATGAATATGCATTAGTATGTGAAAGGATATGCCTGCAAAGTTCTTGCTATGACTAAAAGATTAAGAGATCATGAATTTGCATTATATGCCTAAGTATTCATTTAGAATGACAACACAATCTAGAGTTAGCTTGGGTTCTTGATGGCATCACTCTTTTTTTGGACAAGTGAAATTTTGAGAACCAAAATTCCGGAAATTGGCAATTTGTTGGTATATATTCCACCTAGATAATGTTGCATATCAACAATTCTAAACATAATTTTCCAAATAAATTTTGGACAAGTGAAATTTTGAGAACCAAAATTCCGGAAATTGGCAGTTTGTTGGTATATATTCAACCTAGATAATGCTGCATATCAACAATTCTAAATGTAATTTTCCAAATAAATAGTCAATGATCCATTGGCCCCTTGGTATTTGACCTGATATGAGTCTCCACGACTCTGGGACAAACTATTTGTTGGTTTGTGGCTAAAACTGTGAAAATCTGGGGGAGGCGTTAGAATGGGCCTTAAGGGCGTTCGAACGGCTAGGACATAAGGTAAAGCGTTTGAACGCCCAGTGCGGGATTCGCGTATTGATTGTGGATTTCGGCAAGTTTTATGGTTAATTGCTTAGGACTCTATATTAGGCTTATATATATGTGATTATAGGTCTAGGGTTTTAAGAGTGGAGGTAATAGAAAGGGATTAATCATTCTAGGGCTTGGGAAAAAAGTTTAAGGGAAGGAGATAAGGATTCTTCTTCGGGTTCATTGAGAATGTGACTTGAGTGAGGTGTACAAACAGTCTTTGGGCTTGAGTTGGAATTTAATCTGAGAGGAGAAAGTGATTTTGTTACAGTTTTTCAAGGTTTCTCGGAATAAGGAAGAAGTAATCGGATCTTGGACCGTGGACGTAGGCAGATTATTGCCGAACCACGTAATTCTCTTGTGTTTTCTTTGTGTATGTACTTTTTTATCTTTTCTGTCAGGTCTATTATTTCCCCAACACTATTGTCTAAAACTGACAAACAATGCCTTTGTCTGATCTGCTACTAATAACATTTGGTTGTGATTAGAGGTTTCATCCATGAAGGCTAGCTTCTTATATTATGGAGAAAAACACAAAGACTGTCAATGTTTAAAAGCATAAATTATACTTAAAAAGGATCCATTAGAGTTCCTAAATTTAATGCACATGCTATTCGATCCATGATTCACAATTGTTAATTTAATACGAGATTGTTGAAAATAAAGGAACAAATCAAATCAAACACACACAAAAAACATAGGATTTTACGTGATTCACCCAACGTGGGCTATGTCCACAGAGACGATTGTCTTCTCACTAATCACAAGCAAAGGTTACAAGGATTCTCTCATTTCTCTATTCTCACGAACTCAACAATATCTCTCTTAAACCCTAGGCTGAAAATAACTATATATATATATATATATATATATATATATATATATATTACTAGTTTAACTACAACTGAATACAAGACACCTTTGCACAACATTCTCTCATTCTAACAGCTGGATTAATCAATTCAACTCGACACACCCTACCTTTGGTTTTAATCAAGCTTTGTGCATTAGAATGGAATTTATCAATTGTCATTAGTCAAACGACTATATAAAAATCTAAACTGATCGGTGCACTAACAAAATAAACAAGCTACATAGGACTACGTGATTTTTTTCATTCACTTTCTACTGTTTTTTGTTTTGTTTTTGTTTTAGGTTGTCAAGTTTTTTCTTTGTAATGATGAGGTGATTCCTATACAAATGTGGACTTGTAACTTTTCACATGATTAAATAATAAACTGTCTCACCTTATGTGGTGAATTTGATTTGAAATTTCTACCTACTTAGCTCTGATATAACAAAATATAATCCAACTCAAGTGAATGTGTTCTAGTTTTTTTTTTTTTTTAAACCTGGAATTTCCGCGGACCCAAGCTGGACCGACAGGATTTATTAGAGAAAAGGAGAGCTAAAGAGAAACAAGGGAGGCGCAACCCGACAAACACCAAGCCCGGAGGGAACACAAAGAAAAAACCAACACAAACCCTTCCAAACAATAGCTTATCTACAAAAATTGGGAAGACCCAATTTATCATCAAACAACAAAGAATTAACATTCACCGGGAGTTACATCAAGCCAGTGAAAAGGCCATTACGTTCTTGATCACAAGCCATGTTAGCTAGAGCATCCACTACCTTGTTATTTTCTCTGAAGGTGTGAAGGAAGCTTGACATGGTAATAAGCGCTAGTCTTCGAATCTGTTGGAGCCACTTCTAGCAAGACCATGGGAGGGAGCCTTTAATGGCATCAATGAGAACCTTAGAGTCTCCCTCCACCACAACATGAGTTAAATTGTGTTGACCACACAGCAGAAGCCCATCAACGAGAGCATGAGATTCAGCAATTATGTTAGTAGCAATGCCATAAAAATTGTGATCAGCCAAAACCATTGTACAACATGACGATCTAACAATACCCCCACCGCCTGCATTGCCCCTGGAAGCACCATCAAAATTGAGCTTGAAATAACTAGGCATAGGCCGAAGCCACTTGGTGAGGATGGGGTGAGGACCAATAACTTGAATAGGCATAATTTCCAAATCCTTTAAGATGATTTCCTCCTCAAATGATGGAGTAGACTTGATGGGCAAAGTAAGCGAAATATCTCTAAGAAAATGAAGGATAGTATGATAGATGGAGGAGAAAACCATGTGAATATCTTCAAATCGAGCCTTCCATAGCTCCAAGAGAATAAGGCAAGGAACAATTCTAGATAAGATTGCAGCATGAGAGTTCACTCATCTTCTTGAGAACCAGAATAGAGCCATAGTCTCTACTGTTGGGAAAAACCTATTGGAGCAATGCATGTTAAAAATATTATCAAAGCTATCCCATAGCTTAGAGGCCATCTCACCTTTGAGAAAGAGGTGAAGACCGTTTCTTCCTTTGGTGACTCACAACAAAGGCATTTGCTTTCTAGAGAAACCCATTTTTGCTGAATTCTATTGTCAACACTAATAGCATTCTTAAAAAATTTCCAGCAAAATATCCCTCTCTTTAGTGGGGATAAATGGCGCCCAAATAAATTTGCACCATGAGACACAGTCACCATGATCTCTTTTGAGATTCCAAGCCAATTCAATAGTAAATTAACAATCCCTTTTTATCCGACATCCAAATAATGTAATCCTCATTGTTAGGGATGAAAATGTCTAAGGACCGCATTCTAGCAATAATGTCATCGGACAAGAAGGAGGCAAATATATTTGTATTCCAGATACCATAAGTGTCCAGAGCACCCTTAACCATTAGAAAAGTATCTGGGGCTGAGTTAGCATATTCAATTAGCGGGCCATCTCCTAACCAGTTCTCCAACCAAAAATTAACTTCACCTCACTGTATGATCCATTTAGAGTGCATCAAAACAAATTTTGCAACATTATAAAGCTTCCTCCAAGCTTTGAGCAAAGTAGAGGAGGGTTGGGATTCCAAACTGACAAAAGAGAAAGTGTTCTAGTTTTATATATATATATATGAGATCCAAAATGTGAATTATAGGTTTACTCATTTAAAGAAGGAATGCAAGCACAAAAATGTGAGCATTCAAATCTAGCAAATAGCAATATGTTCATCAAAATGAGCAAATCTGTTAACGTGAAAAGCATCATTATATTAAGTATATCAGAAGTCAAGAGACAAGTTTGTGAAACTGATACCTGGGTTTCACGGTCGGCATTACTTTTGTCTTGAGGAGTGTAGCAGCATCTTTCATATCGCTCGAGAGTTATATTCAAACTGGAAAAAAAAAATCATAAATAGCTCATGTTATATAGGAGGAACAGCCCTATTGAGAAATCTGATCAGACACCCTCATTAGTGGAATTATGGACAAACAAAGATATACTTTTACTCTTAGTTCAAAAACTCGAAAAAAACTCAACTCGACCGATTCGGAAATATATATATATATATATATATATATATATATATATATATAGAAATGCTAACAACCACTCAATGTGTGAAATTGTTAACGACTACCAAGACAATTTTTCATAGAGGACAATTCATTAAATAGGATAGAGAAAAGTCAAATTGTATTTATTCTCTCCTACATTTAATGACTGATCTCCTATGAAAAGACTAAAGTATCCTTACCTTTAGTGGATTTTGGTAATTAATACAGGAGTAAAAATGTCTTGGTGATCATTACCAATTATAATGTATAGTGTTATGTGGGACCCATGAGATCCACTATTAGCTATTAAATATCTATTTTATTATTTTTGTCTATAAGTACTCTATTAATAGAGAGTTAAAAGGACTCATTACAATTGTACTAATCTAAATGTGGGATCCACTATTACGCAAGAGTTTTTAGTCAACTGTGGAGGCCATAATTCTCACACTTGGACGAGCACCAATAGCTGAAACCATAAGGACTCCACTTTGAGGGAACCAATATTCTATCAGCGTTCGTATTTATAAAGTTAATAGGAGTTTTATTAATTCTAAAACTCTTTTGATAGGTAAAGTTTCCCTTATAAAAATTTACGTTATAAGGAGAGGTTTGGGAAATTGGATACGGAGGAGAAGATAGATGCTTCATTGAGGATGTAGAAGTGTTAGACCTCAAAACGGGTTTGCACAGTCCTTTTCGGTAAAAGCCAAGTCTCTATATGCATAGTAATTCTGAGGTTTTTAAATTAGAAGTTTAGAACCGGGGAGAATTTGTCACATGTCTTTGGGTACAGATGAATTCTTAGAAAACGAGGCTTACTCGAAAATAATTCCATCCTTATCCTAGATAAGTTCATCGTTGCATCTAAACAACAATATATATACTCCAGGTGTGGCGTCTGAGCCACATTTCCCATGAATTGTATGTGACTGTGTTCTTACCTTAGCGTTAGAACTACATAAAGAGATTAATAGTTTCAGTTATTAAAAACTTTTAATTCTATAAAATTGGATAACCTTAAAGAATTTTAGAATGTTTGATGTTATTGCTTATTATAAGATACTAGTAGAGACCCCGTGCGATGCACGGCTAATAATTTAAGAATATCTAAAATTAAATAATATTATTTATTTATTTAAATATATTAAGTAATATATTTAAATAATATAATTTTTTTAATTTGATAAACAATATAATTTGTATTAATTAACTTAGTTTATAATAATAATTTTTTATTATTTTAATAACATTTAATGAAAAATCATAAATTTCTTAGTATTAAACTTAAATTAATATACCAAAGAGTTGGAGATAAGAGAGAACTCTATAATAGTGGAGATAGAGAGGTCTCTAGGATGAGATAGTAGATCCCAAACCTGTAAGAGTTGGAGATAAGAGAGGACTCTACAATAGTGGAGATATAGAGGGCTCTAGGATGAGATAGTGGGTCCCAAACTTGAATGGTGGAGATTAAAGAGAAAATCCACGTGTTATCTCTAAAATAGAAGTTATAAGATTGGAGGGATTGGGGTTTGGAGAGCAGAGAGAGAAGTCTTATTTCTTTATATTATAGTATAGATATGTATTTGGATAATCTTAAATAGAGAGTTATTAGATAGAATCCACCAATATCTTCTCCTATTAAATATAATAGTTAAAAAGACGTAATCATCATTCACCTTACTTTATTATTCAAAAGTGAAAGTAAATTATAATTATAAGAATATAATCCACAACCTCATATTTATCACGAGAAAAAGTGAGTTTTATTACTAGGGCCCATCAGTGAGTCTTATTCCTAGGGCCCATCAATAGTGTTGGGATTTGAACTGCGTGTTTTAATCCCTAAACACTTTGGATCTTGGAAACTATGAATCACGGAAATCACACAACAAATAGAAAGAGATTGCAGATAATAAAATAGAAACAAAACTCAAAGATATACGAGGTTCGGCAACGTGCCTACGTCTTCGGGAGCCACACCAATTCACTATATTGAAGATATAGAGTACTTACAATTTCTCTTCTCTCAGAATTATCGCCTAAGAGGTGGTCTTAATTGGAATTCCAAACACCTCTTTTAAATTGATTATAAAGCACTCACTATCAATAAGGACTCTATTAGAAAGAATGCTTGTTTTTTATACATTTATAAGTGGGACCTAATAATAAGTTATTAGTAACTCTTATTAAATTTAAATTCATATAAAAAAATTTAAATTTAATTACTAAAATTTATTCTATAAAATATATTAATTTAGGTATAAAATTAATTAATATAAAGCGAGTAACGTCTAATAAAAATTTATTGGAAATTAAATTTTTAAGAAATTAAAAAAATTATTTTTTTCATCAATGATGAAAAAAATATATGTGCAAGTCTAATAAATAAATTTAGACTTTTAATACTTTAATTGGTGGGACCCAATCCTAAATGCTCTTAATGAGGACTCTTTAGTCTTCTTATAAATAGAAAGAAGTTATTAGTAACTCTTTTCTAATGGAAATCTTTTAAAGTGATTATAAGAAGTACTCACCATCAATAAGGACTCTATAATAAAGAGTCTTTATTTTTTTTTTACATTTATAAGTGAGAACCATAAATAATTAGTTATTTATAACTCTTTTGTAATATTAAATTTAAATTTATATAAAAAAATTTTTAAATTTAATTACTAAAATATACTGATATATTGTAAAATTAATTAATATAGAGAGTAATGTCTAATAAAATATATATATATATATATATAATCTTAAAACGATTATGTCTTTCTTTAATAATGAAAATATTATACGTGCAAAGCACATGCACCTTTACTAGTATATATATATATGTGTGTGTGTATATAATCAAACATAGACCAAAAAATTATTATTGCAAAATAATTTCTGCTTTATACAATTTTATTACAAATTTAAAACACTCTGAAAGTAATTGTAATGCTAAAAAGCCTAAAATCAATCCCAATTTCAGAAATTAGATTTTTCCTTTTCTTTTCCTCGATTGAACCTTGGTATGGGTTGAACAAAATTTTAAAAGAAAAGACATCTATGTCCTCGAGTGACTTGGCCGAGTCTTTCGAGTCAAGTAACTCGGCTCGACTCAACCGACTCACTCGAGTTACTTGGGCAAAAAGGAACTATCGAGTTTTTTGGGTGAGCTGATCTGAAACTTTATCGACTTAACCAAGTTTTGAGTCCTCCCCGAGTTTTTGAATTATGCTTTTGCTAAATTATTTTTGTTACTAATTCATAATACATAAATTCATTTTCCTAGTTTTCTAGGAAGACTTATTCTATAAAAAATAATTAGGGCATGATACAAAGCACTTGTACATCATGACATAATAATTTCTGTAGATTTCTTTGTTTCTTGATCTGCCATTCTCTAGGCATTATCATTATTTTAAACATTGACTTCCATTTGAAAAAAAAGGTTGCGTACAACTTTTAAAGGACCATGCACCATCTTCTTAATCAATGCCTTAACCAAACCATTTGGAGTAAGAAACACAAATCATGTTCCACTATACAAGTCCATCGAGAGTCATATCTTAGGTTAGAGAATGTATTATCTCATTTCACATCTTTTCTGGACTTCTCCTCGTCTTTTAGAGCCCTTAACTTACACTAACTCACTCTCTATTAGTATCAATAAGAGTGACTTATTCTACTAAATTGAGCTTTATTTAGTAATAAGACTGCTTGATAATATTTAATGATGTCTAAAGCAATAAGTGATTTTGCCCCTTATTCAATAAGCAATCTAAAGCTACTTTTTAAAAAGAACTTAATTTACTTATATGGATAACATCGATTTCGGACCATTTTATCATTATAAATAGCTCTTAATTTTTAGACCTTAATTAAAAAAGAACACTTTTTTTTTTTTTTTATTGATAATCCTGACAAATATATAAAAGAAACAAAGATAAGAGTTACAATGACAAATATAGACAGAAGTTCACATGGCCGTGAACCAAAAGAGGGAAATCTACTACTATATATAAAGAAATAAGATTTTTCTCTTTGCACTCCAAACTTCAATCCCTCCAATCTCATAAGTTCTATTTTAGAGATGACATGTGGTTTTTCTCTTTAATCTCTACCATTCAAATTTGGGACCGACTATTTCATCCTAGAGCCCTCTCTATCTCCACTATTGTAGACTCCTCTCTTATCTCCAACTCTTACAGGTTTGGGATCCACTATCTCATCTTAGAGCCCTATCTATCTCCACTATTGTAGAGTTCTCTCTTATCTCCAACTCTTGGGTGTATTAATTTAAAGTTTAATACTAAAAATTTATGATTTTCCTATAAATATTATTAGAATAATAATAAATTATTATTATAAAATTAATTGATTAATACAATTAATAATATATATCAAATAATAAAAAACTAATACTATTAAAAATAAAATTTATTAAATATTCTTAAAATATATTACTTAATATTTAAATAAATAAATAATATTATTTAATTTTAGATATTCTTAATTATTACCGTGCATTGCACGGGGTCTCTGCTAGTACATAAATAAACAAGAAAACCCATGGTAGCCCCTGGTCATGGAATCGCGGCCACGGTACAAAATCAAACTAGAAGTAAGTCCAAGTTCACCCCCACCTGTCTAGAGGAAACCAATTCCAATACCAATGAAACGGTTCTAGAATAGATTCTATGAAGACATGAGTACGAGTTCTCAAAGACTCTTGTTCCTCTCTTCCATATGAACCATGCTATAGCACCTGATAAAACCAACCAAGATAGCCATCCTCATTTACCAAGTCCCAGCAGGATAAGAAATTATGAAAAGAAGAGGGAAAGACTCACTCCACGCCCACAACCCACTAGGGTAAGAAAAAAGCTCCAAATCTCACAAGATACAAGACAATGCAAGAAAAGATGATCTACCTACTCTTCCGCTTGGAGACACATAAAGCATCTATTAGCCATCCTCCTTGGTTCCACCCTCTATTTTTCAAGTGATCACATGTGCAAATTTTATTATAAACTGCATTCCATCGAAAAAAAGATACTTTAGATGAAATTCTTAGATTCTACGTAGTCCTATGAGGGAAGGGGACAGTTGGACTAGACCCAAGCAACTGAATTAGAGATCTCATTGAAAAATGACTTTTATTGCCTCTAGACCAAAATCTGCAATCCCTGCCATGGGAGACCGAAGGATGTGACCCCAAACGCATTAGGAGCCTACCAAACTCGACTATTTCCCAATTGTTTAACCTTCTTCTCAGTTTGGAGCACCAGACCGCCCCCTCACTATCCCTATCGATATAATCACCGACTGACACATTCCTTTCACAAACTCTGCGGAAGATAGTGCCAAAATTGTTCTGCAATCTAGTGGCTCCACACCATAAATCCTTTCAAAACCTGGCCTCGGACTCCTCACCAACCTTATATTTAAAGAATGAAACTACTATGTGAGCAACTGATATGATCCCCTTCCACATTCTCACCCCATAGGGCGTCTTAACTTTCTTTGGGACCTAACATGAGAATTTCCCGTATTTGGCAACAACACGGACCGCTATAGACTCTCCCTTTCCTTCCCGAACCACCAGACTCATTTCCCTAGAAGAGTCTTGTTCACTAGAGATAGGGGCTTCCAAATTGAGACCACCCTCGCTCTTAGGGTGGCAAATTCGAGCCTAGTCGACTAGATGATATTTAAACCAACCCCCTTTCTCATGCCAAAGGAAATCCCATTGCAAAAATTCGAGGGACTGTGCTATGGATCAAGGGATAATGAGAGTGGACATAAAGTAGGTTGGCAGACTGCTGAAGGTGATTTGAATCAAGGTTCCCGCTTTTTGATAGGTTGGCAGTCTCTATCAATCTTTGATAAATATAGAGAAGATAAGAATCATACCTTTAGTAAAAATCCAATTAATGAGTCATTGATTTTTCTTGAAACGACTGATGAGAAGAAAATATTCTCTCAAAAGGTTCTTTGAAAATGATATCTAATATTTGTTATGCTATTTTAAAGACGTAAAATTCTCTACGGTTATAACCAGACTCCTTGGAATCTAGTTATAACTTATAACCTACAGGTCAACACGCGTCCCTTTTAATACCCCTTAACTATGGCTAACATTCACTAAACCTTGGGTTTAAACCATCTAACTTTTGTTTTTAGAAAAATATTTTAAAAGATTAACTCGAAAGATTAAAGTTGTTAACCAGAGTTAAAAGAAGGCTTTTGTGTTATAACCAGACTCCTTGAGTCCGGTTCCAGCCGTAGAGAATTTCAATCTATTTTACAGAACAATTACCCCAAAAATAAAAGATTGTCTAAAAATTAAGCCCAAAAAAAAAATTGCAAAGAGATATTCATGTACTATCATTGGACTAATCAAATGATGAAATTGACAAATGTTATTTATTTGCAGAGAAGACTTTAAAGATAAAATAGTATTAAGCTGAAGACCAAAAATCAAGCTCCGACTATAGCTGCAACATTAAACTCGAGGGCAAATTTTGTTTCAAGAGGAGGGTATTGATGTAATCCAGAATATATGAGGCTACATTTTGTGATATATTAAGTTATGTGGATAGGATAAGTATGATATCATGTAATTAAAATAGTGGTTGCGTAAGTGGAGTGCATGAGACAATAATGTTCTTAATATTGGAAATGTAAAGAGTGAAATTTTAGAATTGCACGGGAACTTTGAGGCCCCAGTTGGATGTACTTTTATATTCTATTTTATGTTTTTAAAAACAATATTTGAATTTTTTTGCATAAAACATGTTTGATAAACATGTTTTTGTTTTTTATTTTTAAAATATAATAACAATTTTCAAAAATCAAGTTAACAAAAAATTTCTATAACTCTGTTTTTGGAAATTGAAAACAAAAGTAGAAAACACAGAGTGCTCTGCCTCCGTCAACGACTCTTGTTCACCACCACCACCACCATGGCGACCACCGCCACGATGACCGGCCACCAACAACAAAATGATATTTTTGTTTATGGTTTTTCATTGTAAACTCTTAAGGAGTCTAATGGGTGGATGATATTTTTGTTTATAGTTTTTATTGTAAACCTTAAGTGGACCAAGAGGCAGGGGCCTTTAACTGTTTAGAGATTAATAATGACTTTCTATAATTATTTTTTATGTTGTTGCCAAACGTATTTTTATGTTGTCATTTTTTAAAACATGTAATAGATAGTAATGCTAAACATGATTCCTGCTTTTAAAAAAACTTAAAAGAAAAGAAAAAAATGAATTAAATCCAATTTTAAAAAACTATAAAGATGACAATGCATCCAAAGGCCACCTAAGTGATTGGTTCCTAAAATTGTTGGCAAAGTCTACATAAGGAGCACCTAGATCTTCTATTAGAGAGAGAATATTGTTATGATAATCAATCAATCTAACTTAATATTAATTCTAAGAGTTGAGTGAATATTCCTTTTATTTGGAGTTCAATGATTCCTCCATAGGAGTTGAGTGATTCCTCTTAGTTGGAAATGAAAGATTCCTCCATGGGAGTTGAGTGATTCCTTCAGTTGAGTGAGTGTCTTTCCTAATATTTTATCTTATTTTATTTTTTTTTGTAACTGGTCTTTGAGCTTTATCATCATCATCAAGGTAAGTTCTAGGTTTTTATCTTCTTCTCTCCGTAATTCTTTGCCACGTCACATATCTAGTTTTGCACAACAGAAATGGAACTCTTTATTTCCTCCCAAATAATGGCTGCAGGCATCGACTAAAATGGTTATCAACCTTGGAAGAACAAGAGGCAACCTACAAAAGAACGCTTTAAAGGGGTTAAAACCCTAACCCTAGCTTATTTTTCGGGAGTCACATCAACATTTTCTAAAACTGAAGAAAATCCTAGTGAGATCGCAAAGGGCCGAGACCACGCATGTGATGAGCGGATCTCAAAAAAATAAAACCAAATTTATGAAAATTTTGAGATCCACTCATCACATGTGCGGTCTTGATGTAGTCTCAACCATCTGTGGTCTCAGTAGCAAAGTACTAAAACTTTAAGAGAGAGAAGAATGAACCCTAGGGGTTAATGATGCAATCTCATAGCAGGAAGAGTACTTTAGGGTTAGGCTTTTCATTTATAGAGTTTAAACCCTAACCCTAAACTACCCTGCCTCTCCTACACATGCATTAACCCCTAAGGTTCAAGCGAGCTAGTGTTAGGGTCTCAACCCTTTTGTAGTGTTTTTTTTTTTTTGTAGGTTGCCTCGTGCAGTGTAACTTTTTTTTGACGGAGTGCCCATAATTTAAGATATTTGAATCAACCAAACTGCAAAAGAGAAAGATGATTTGTACTATGCTACTAGGGTTGTCAATGAGCCGAGCCAGCTTGGCTCGACTCGAAATACACCGAACTTGAGCTTTTACTTTGGGCTCGTTGAGCTTAGCCTAGCCGAGCCAAGCCTTAAAAGTCAGCTCGAAAAATAAACGAGCCGAGCCTGAACAATAGGTGGCTTGGCTCGGCTCAGCTCGATTAATTTATAATAATACCCTTTAAAAGTTAAATTTATATTATATATTTAGTATACCTTTTCTTTGATAAAATATATTTAGTATACATTAACATAATTATTTCCGTTTAAGTTTTAACTCAAGCTTTCACGTGAATCACATGACATCCCAAAAAAAAAATTGTCGTTTTAAATTATTTTTTTTTTTATTGAATTTAGTACTTATCAATGTATTTTTTTTAAAAAAAATAGAGCCGAGCATCTGTAAAATTCCATGAGCCAAGCCCGAGCACACCCCTACTACACTGCACTTGTTATACACTGATATGCTTATATGCTTGAGTTGAAGCCACAACGTTGTTTGAATGCATTTTGGAGTGAAAAGATTCGGACAAAAGTTGTACTTCTAGAACAAAATTTTGAAAACAAAAAGTGTCACCTTTGAAAAACAATTCTCATAAGAAGAAATTCTCCGTCACCACAACTCCACCATTGTCATTGGCACTGCCCTACCACCATCCCCACCCCACTAAAGTCAACCAAAGATTAAAAATACAATTACGGGGATGTATTGGTTCCAACCGAAACCTATACGTATTGGTTTCGATAACGGCTTCGGACGATAAATATAATTTCTTCTTTTAAAAAATAAAATAAAATTGTTTTTAAAAAAAATCAAATGAGTTATTGGAATCAAATTTACCAAATATAAAGTCATTAGAAACAGTTCAAAGACAAAACAGCAAACACAATTACAATTACACAATGAATTAAAACATAAATAACTAATAAATGATACGTATCGCCCATTTCGTATCAATTTAAATATCATACAGGGGTCTACTAACCTATACGTATCATCTGTTTCGTATCAATTTTGACAATTTTTATTTCCATGCCATCAGCTCGATCACGACCACTCCCCACCACCATCTCCCTCCCCCTCCACCACCTCCACCCTCACTCTACTACTGTCATCCCCATCTCTATCCACAACCACTACCTCCTGACACCATCCTCTCTTGCCCCCATCCACGACCGCCCCCATATTCACCCTCAAGCATCACCCCATCTCACTAGTCTATGATGATCTCGATATTCTTCCCATCCATACATGACTATGATTCTCCTCCGCTTACATTTTTTTTCGTGGGAGATTTTTTCCCTATTCACATCCGAGTCGGTCTTTCCTCACAACTTAACAAGAAAAAGATAACAAATTACAAATTAAGAGCTACAACTTTTAATACTTGTATATAACATTTTCCTTTTTCCTAACCCTTATTAGACATCAATTAAGGAAAATAAAAAACATTCTGTCATCCTTTTATTATGGATTCAAGATAATATTAAAAAATTATGCATTAATCGGCCTTGGGCTTTGGGAGCTTACGCAAGAGAACAGACAAAAGTCTTTTCGTCTCCTCCCTCCTTCGTCCCTTTTGCCCTTTTTCTCACAGACTTCTAACGTCTAGCTCCTTCACTGTTTTAATCTCCTCCCTCCTCCGTCTCTTTTTTCCACAATCTTCTAACATCTACCTTCTTTCATCTCCTCTTCATGCTGCAACAGAATTGTGCTTTGTTTCATCTTAGTCTAAACAAAAACATGGCCTTGACGTGCAAAGAATGTATATTGAGCTGATAGTTCGGGAGCCATAGCTAGAGAGGGATAATGGAAGATTATCTGCACAAGACATTGGGTGAACAAGGGCTGTGGCAACCTCTTGAAACCTCCTTTGCTATGTATTTCTGGAATTTTTTTTGTTTGCTTCTTCCAAGTTTTAATAGTCAAAAATCTCTGTTGAGGAGATCAAAAGATCAATTTTTGCACAAGTGACAAAAACCCTTTTTTCTTTCTACTCCAGTTCATGATTTTGCAACAACTCATTAACTTAATATTCTCTGTTTTGTCTTTTTTATGTATTAAAGGAGTGGGGTTTCTGTTTTGGAAGAAAGCCACGAGATTTTCATGGAGGGAAATGGACTATTCATTGTTGTACCCAATTTGTATGTGTTCTTCTTCAACCCCATTGTAATCTGAGAGAACAGTTGGGATTCAAAGAGTTGGATTGTTGTGGTGTCAACTGGGGTTTCAAAGCGTCCGGCATGCACATGACAGAGGAAGACGAAGAACTACAACTACAGCAACACGAAGAAGATCAAAATTTCCCATTTTTGTTTCTCTTCATTTGCCTTTGGGATTTTTTTTTTGTTTCTTGGATTTTATATGGGTTTAATTTGAAATAGATGTGTTACTTAACTTTGATTTCGTGGTGACGGGAGGTTTCAGATTTGGCATCACAATTGCCGTTCCGAAATGACTTGCATTGTAGGCAGACCAGGTTGTGTTAGAATAGAAACCATCACCATTCAAAATGAAATTAACTCAAGTCCAACAAGAAAAATATGCTCAATGTTATGCAAAGGATTATCATCATCATGAGAGAGCCAAATTCGGTAATCACCGTGGAGGATTTGGCTCCAAATTGAATGACTTTAGTTCTATTCTATAGCAGTAGATATGAATGACTTGAGTTTGCATGTGGTGTGTGTGTGTGAGTGTTTGGGTGGTGTGAGTATTTCCTTGTATTTGCCTTCAGTCATTGCCTTGTGGTATGATTGAGTTTACAAAAAAAAAAGATATGAATGACTTTAGTTTAATTCCATTCTTATAATGGAATTAGGGCTGATTTGGTCAAATAAAAGACAATGGTAGAGAACTAGTCAGTTGGGGGCCTACTTAAACTGTCTAAATTAAAGACTTAAGGATTCGGAGGACTCTCTATTGACGAAAGACACAATCAAATCATACAAGGAATCTCACTGTTAAGATATGATCCAATTAGGAATCATACAAGAGTCTCACTGTTAATAGAAACGCAATTGAAAATCTGAAACGTGATTCAATATTTGTGAAGACTTATTTAGGAATCCTACTCAAAATCAATTGTTTAATTAAAAGAAGTTACTATAAACAATAGTAATCCTTGATTGTGTAATATTCCTTCCGTCTGTAAGTTTGTAAATATATAAATATAAACACCAAACACTCCTATCCTTTACAGTTGAGAGAGAAAAAAAATCTGTAGTGTCTTTAAACATTCTTTATAAATGAAGCTGGATGGTTCGTCCTATTGTGATTGGATTCGTTTCATCAAATTGTCAAAATGAAATTTCAGCTAACTGAATCAAGGAGCCAATCCTCCTTACATATGTTGCTCATGAACAAGTGCATGCATGATAAGTAAGATAGTTACCACCTTACACCGATAACCAAAAAAAAAGATAGTTGCCACCTAGCATTATAAACTCAAAAAGGAAACAAATAAAGTCTGTAATTTCCACGAGTAAAAGGTTTATATCCCTTTCACTTGAAGGTATTCGTCTTTGTAATCAATGAGCAGTCATCTTCAACTCCAAGCTAGCAATCCAAGAATGTAAGTAACAAAAAACCATTTTTCAATTGGAACCCAAATGCCTGAAATAGAGAAAAAAAAAAACCTTATTTACAAACTCAAATTAAAGAACAAAGCTAAAACCTCATTTACAAACCGAACAAAATATACGTGATATTGAAATGGTGAAATACCTTTTGTAGAGCATGTTCTTGCTTGTCAATATATTCAAAAAGGTCTTAATACTTCATTGTTGAGACCCTAACAAAAATTAATTCTTGCTCATATTGATTTTATAAGAAAATAAAAGAAAGAGTTGGATGCTCTTGTACGATAAAACACAATAATCAAATTCAACTAAAAAATGTCATACCGCGTTGTCCATCATCTTGATACCCTTGTTGTGAGTTGCTCCCTATAAAAATATGTCTATGCATGCCCATGATTGAAGATTCCTATATATGCGGATCATAAAAATTATGTTTTTTGTATAATACTTAGTTCCACCTCTTGCAATGCCCTACTTGCATAGTCAACAGCAATTGCATAACCTTCTTCAGTTTCTACAGCCCTTGCTGCTATTTGAACAAAGATGCGACACAACTCATTGTAACGATTTCCAAGAGCTGCCTTAGGATTTACTTGTATTATAGAACCAAGATTGTCTCTTATTATTCCAACCTTCGCATCTTTCGTCCACCTCTTCAAGATGTATTTGGGTGGAATCTCCTTTACTTTTCTGCAATCAAGCACTTTCAACACATGCTTACACAAAATTCCTACAAACTCAAATTTTCTACAACTGCAGACAATTGTGTTTTCAGATGAGTCAAATGTAACCATGTGTGTATGAGGTTTTCCATGTGAGGTAATTGTGTATTTAGTTATTGTACCAATCTCATTAGAAAACTCAACTGAACAATCAAGAATACATAAGTACTCTTGTTGAAACATCTCAAATATAGCTGGTGTGTATACTCTTGATGCTTTCTTCAGCATATGCACTGGTGCATAAGCATTCGGGCTACTTTGTCTAACTTTGAAATCAGCTTGTAATTCACTGTAACGCCGATCTTCTAACACCCTTTCAAAATGATGGAAAAATTGTAACAAATCATAATCTGGTCTTAAATAGTGTCTTAAAACACTATTAATACTTTCACTACGTTGTGTAGAATTCATGTCTGCACAAAATGTATGTCGTCCATATACCAAAGCCCATTTTTCTCTTTCCTTAAATAATTCTTGTAACCATGTATTTCCCTTGAGATTGTACTTCTGAAGCATGCTTTCCCAAGCAACCAAAAAACCTTCTTCTACTTCATGGTCATATATACAGCTCTTGAAATCTTTAGCAAAAGGTTTCACACCTTCAATTACTTGATTAAATACATGACTTAGGTGCCTCGCGGCATTCTGGTACATATGCCATATACAGATACGATGATGTGTTTCTGGCAACACCGAAGATATCGCATTGGCCATCGCCTTGCACTGATCTGTAAGAATTTTCTTCGGTTCTTTCCCTGACATTGCCTTTACAAAAGTCCTGAACAACCACTTGAAAGTTTCAGTAGTTTCGGCATAAAGTAGTGCAGCTCCAAATATGACAGATTGTCTATGATGATTTACTCCAACAAATAGAGCAAATGGCCGACCATATTTGTTTGTTCTATATGTCGTATCAAAGCAAACTACATCACCAAAATGCCCATAATCTATTACTGACTTTGCATCTGCCCAAAATATGTTGGTCATCTGTTCATCTTCATCTAATTGTATAGCATAAAAGAATGACTTGTTTTCTTCAAGTTTTTTTTCAAAATATTCTAACACGCCTGTTGCGTCACCCTTCTTCATTGCTGTCATCCTTTTAGAGTGAAGATAATTTTTATAGTCGATAGGAAGAAAACCAAGACTTTCTCGACTGCCTGCCTGTTTACTCATAAATTCTATTGTTGCTTTAGGTCGTATACCTGAACTTTCTGCCATGTCAGCTTGAGCTGCTTGAACAATAGTTATTCTCCTCTGTGATCTTAGCATGTGATTGTGAGGTGTGCTAACTAATTCATGATTATGAATTATCTCAAAACTGGTAACATGATATTTATCATTAGCTTGAAGCGTAATGACCATACGTGCTCGACAACCAGTCTTTGTTTATGGACGACGAGTCTTTGCATTGATACGTCGTTTATCTTCGTGGCGTTGACCTTCACATGCACAAGTAAAAGTTCGATCTCGCACTCTGCCAGTGCTAGTCCTATGTACCCAATTTTTCCGAATACTGAAACCCATACTCCGACCATATGTGTTGTAAAAATTGTAAGCATGCTCTTCAGAATCAAATTCCATGCCAATTTTTGGTGCTTTATTCATTTTAGCTTGTTCTTTTGCAGAAACATTTGAGTCAACCATATATTCTTTTTCCATGACAATATTTGACTCAACTAAGTCATCCCAAATATTTTGAGGGCTCTGACACTCCTCCTCTGAGTAGAACTCCAACCTACGGGCCAATTGTGGTCTTTCCTCCATATTTCTTTTCAAGTGGGTTATGCGCTAATGGTCTCGTTCCTTGCATTAATCATAGATAAACAATAAAATAACAAACTAATAAGACTTTCAATTAGGGTACTATTGGGTTGGGTTAGATTACATACTACTAACTCTATTTAAGCAATCTAAATTATAATAATAAAAAGAAGAAAAATCTTACCTCAAATCAAGTTTGCTGATTTGCATTGATCAAACGGCCCTTGATTTTGTTTAGACTAAGATAACGAAGACAAAAAGTACCAGCCGGTTGCAAATGATGAAGGGAGGAGATTAAAACAGTGAAGGAGCTAGACGTTAGAAGTCTGTGAGAAAAAGGGCAATAGGGACGAAGGAGAGAGGAGACGAAAAGACTTTTGTCTGTTCTCTTGCGTAAGCTCCCAAAGCCCAAGGCTAATTAATGCATAATTTTTTAATATTATCTTGAATCCATAATAAAAGGATGACAGAATGTTTTTTATTTTCCTTAAGGAAACGGTTGCTCACCGTCTCCGTTTAAAAAATCATGCGTGGCTGCCATTAATGACATGGCCATAGCTTATTGGGGCTGTCGCTCGACTGGCAATAGCGTGGGCTGTCGCCCATCCGAACTCACATGTACCCGACAGCAATGGACCCGGAACTGAAGAATCCCAAAAGAAAATGGAAAAATGAAATCAATTTTGGTATGACAAAACATGTTGTGAGTGGAAGTTAAACCAACTTTCTTACCTTGTGAAGAAAACCTTTGGTGAAAGGGATCAATAAAACCGATCCAACGGAAAAGTAAACAAACACACACAGAAAAAAACAAGAAAGAACACAAGATATACGTGGTTCGGTTATAAAACCTTGCCTACATCCACGGGCCAAGATCCGGTCTTTTTTCACCTAATAAACCTTGAGAAATCAGTAAAAGAACACTCTCAGATTAATCCCAACAAAACATACCAAAATGGGTGCGCTTAGATGATAATATATGAAGAAAAGCAACTATATTGTGGGATTTTCATAAGCAAATATTCAGTCATCTTCCATAAGTAAATAAAGAGAAAATCTCCTTCAATCACCCAAAATCTGATGCGATGCATCATTCCAAATAATAAAGCAGTAGATAACTAAATATAAATAATAAACATTATAAGGAAATAGGATTTTTTTTAATGAAATCTTTTTTCTGATGAAGAAATCATCAGTACCTTGATTGATTATAGAACGATGGAGAGACCAACAGATCTAACGGTAAAAAGATCAAAAACCAAGTTTGAATCTCACAACGTTTTTAGAGTTTTTTAATATTAAAAATATTTTTTAATTTAAAAAATAATAATTAAAAAAAATTAAAAAAACCAAGGATGGAGTGAGTGAACCTTAGGGTGGGTGAACCTTACCCATGGTTAAGGGGTGTCAAAGGAGACACGTGGCGACCTCTAGGATTCCAACTCGAGAGGATCCTGAGCCTTTCTTTAAACGAGAAACTAATTAAGAACAGATTAGAGAGAAACATTCAGATTCATTAAAATGCACTTGCTTCAAAATCAAATAACCTGACAAGATCATCAAGCACCACAAACAATAACCTAATCTGGAGCTCCAGATCAATGGATCTAAGAAGAAATGAGAAATTAAAGAGAATCTGCAACAAAACATCATGAAAAGAAATAGATCTATCGCTATAAAAACAGTAAAAATGAAGAACAACAAGCAAGAAAAAGATGAAACAAGCATACCCGGCGCTTCCGAACTCAAAAAGCCTGCCGCAACTTCAGCATCGCACAACACAGAAAGCTCGTAAGCTTTCTTGAGCAAACCGTTCCTCCGTTTAGAGAAGGTAACCTGGCGATTGATCTTGTTCTCTATCATCTTCATCTCTACTCTTCCTGATCTCCCCATTTCTCTCTCCCACGAAGAACAACAAACAGAGATCAGAGATTTCAACACTTTCTAGCTTCTGCAAATTCCTTCTACTGAAAAAAAGAGATCTATCATTCTATTCTATTATTCTCATTCTTCAGTTTTGTTGAGAGAGAACGGAGTATTCTCTCTCCTCCTCTCTCTCTCTCTCTCTCTATACGGAGAAGTACTGAGGGTGATTAAATGGGTGGTGGTGAGTGTCAGGGAGACGTGTAGAGCGTCGTACGCAGGGGTTTGCTCGTCAAATGATCCATCCATCCATTGCACCAACTCCGTCCTTCTTTTGTACCCAACTTCGCTTCTATTCTCGTGGAAACCATAACTCCGTCAGTCACTTTTGCTTTCGGCATCTCTCTCTCTCTCTCTCTCGTGTTAAAGCCATTTTTTGCTTGCCACTCACTCTTACAACTCTATAGTCTATACTCTATGCACAACGTTGAAGCTAGCATTATCTTGCATAACCAGGGAAGTCGAGGATCACCTTGGTTTATTGTGTAGAAGTAGGTTTTTTTTTTTTTTTTTCTTGGAATGACACCCGACTAGTCCCTCGAGTGCAACACCCCCCAAGCCACACGCACCGGGATGAAGGCGAGGTAAATCCTTGAGCGTGTACAACAAAGGGAAGGGATTTTGAATCCCCCCCCCCCGGGTTAGAGCAGAAGTGGTTTGCTTTTATAGGGAGGTAAGGCTGCCCTTAACACCAGTTGCCAGAAGTGTTTTTGTGTATCTTAGGTTGTTTGAGATGGATTTCCACGAATGGTGCATGTGGCCATTGAACCTAATGGCCAGCTTCAAATACTAAGCTACCAATAATTAACAAATACTAACCGGGGGTGCGTCCTAATCACGATACAAAAAAGGACAAAAAAACTCCCATTAGGTGTATAGTTTTCTTTTCAGGAGAAGGCAACCTTAGTTTCTCTCTTACCGACTTTCTTTAGGGGAATTCTAGCCTCAGTTTCTCTCTTTCCCACTTTCTCTATGGAACCATCATGTGTCCTTCATGTAAGTGAGGGCACTTGTTGTCTCCTAGAAAAAGTGAAGAAGATAGAAACTAAGGCTACCACTCTCTTTCCTTTTAACATTTTGAGGTTTTTTTTTTTTCAGCAGCACATTATTTCCTTTCTTTTCATGTATGACATTTTTTATTTCGAATTAATTTTTTGTGGACACATCTACAACGATTCCTTATAGAATCAAGGAGAGAGCGACACATATTTTCTTGTGTAGAACATTTTGAACTAATAACAAGAGCAAATTATCTCATAATTAGTGTCTTCTTTCAAAACATATAAAACGGTTACTTGACATATCTCTTAGATTCTACAAGGAATCCTTGTAGAGTCCTCTACAAAAGATCTCCACACTTTTAATTTGAATTGGGATCTTTTATATAGACCTCTACAAGAATTTCTTGTTGAATCAAGGAGAGTGCGACACGTATTCAAAATAATACTTACTAAGAAAGGTGTTTCCATCTCATAAATATTGTGTTCTTTTAAAAATATATAGATGGTTACCTGATATATCTTGTATAGGCCTCTACAAAAGGTCTCACTTCCCTTTGGGGGCAACAAGATGAGGTTTTTGTGTCAGCCCTTATGCTGCCCACCAAAACTCCTTGTCTTCTTACCCCAAAAAGGGGAGAGTGTGACTAGTAAAATCCATAGAAATGAAAGAAAACAAACATGAGTCTAAATGACGATAAATCCAACTACATTACATTATTCGGTATTCGGTATTCGGTATTCTTCTTTATCAATGACCTATCCTAACTATTTGGGTTGCCAACACGGATTATATTGTCATTCCAGAACTATAGGCTTTAAATATCGAATCCTGGCTTAATCCTCCTCTTTTATTTGGGCTTGCGATCGTCAATGCAGCGTAGAACACGGCTCTAGCGAGTTTGTTACATTTTTTGGTGAATGGAAATATTTTGCAATGAATATCAGAAGGTCTTTCACCAAGAGGCCATGTTTGGTTACATTTCTAGACTTAAAATGTTTCACGTGCGGCCATAAAATTCCTTTGTTCCTAAAAAGAGAATTAACATTTACCAAACAAACAAAACAAATTTTTTGTTCTTCCCCTGATTTTTAAATATATGATTTTTTATTAGAGGACCTCGAGGTCCTCTTCCAACCTAACCACTCCAATTGTCATGATCCAAAATCCCCATCTATGCCAAATGGAACTTTGACTCGAAACAATGCAGTGAGCTGACATCTCATCTCGAGATACCTTACCTTATAAAACATATAAGCCATATTAAAACATGAACTTAAATTTTTTTTTAATTAATCATCATCAATTCCATAATATCCAAAACAACTAAACCTTAATAAACCAGAATCATCTAACAAAATCCCCAAGGTCAATAACTTAAATTTAAACATCATCCATAAATGCATCTTATTACAACCCAACCCTTTAATGATGAAAGTCAATTAACTAATGAATCGGTAATATGGATATTTCTCCAAACGATTTTCCTCTTCCTAAAACATCATCAGGTTCCTTTATGTAGTCCTCTTCCACCCAAGGTTAAACTGCAAACTTTGAATCTAAACCTACCGAGATAAACATATCGGTTTAGCAATAAAACGCTCAGTGAATATAAAGTCCTAGCAAACAATATTATAAGCATCATAACATACTTACTTAACATACTTAACATGACATAGATAACATGACATAACATGCATACATAACATACATAATCTGAGTGTGAAAACATGTAAGTATATACATCTTACTTAAGTAGGATAACATACTTAACATGACATACATAACATACATAATCAGAGTGCAGAAACATGTGAGTATATACATCTTACTTAAGTAAGATAACATACTTACTTAACATGCTTAACATGACATACATAACATGCATACATAATCAGAGTGCGAAAACATGTGAGTACATACATCTTACTTATCTTGTGAGCATATTATCTTAATTTAGCATGCTTGTGTGAGAAACAACATACAATTGTAAGATAACTTAAAATAACTCAACACCTTTATATCGGTTATAAGATTACATATATAAATCGAATACCAATGATTTGACATGTGTTGGCCTCCATAGGATTCGAATAAACCGGATACTAATACCAACGTTTTCTAATTGCATTCACGTGAGAACCAGGTACTAGTATCCTATGCTAGTACTAGTCTAAGATCACAAGGTGCAAGTACCTTGAGATCTTAAACTAGGGTTGGTATCCGTGACGTGTGAAAACTCAATCATGAATTCATACATACTTACTTACTTACATGTAACTTACTTGTGATCATGAGTTTATCGTGCTTGTGTGCATATCTTACTTGTAGGAATATCTTAGATGATAAACCTCCGATTAAACTACACCCTAGACATAAATCTAGTGTCATAAAAAACTCATCATAGCATCTCATACCACCATGATAAATAATCTAAAGTAAAAAAGACCGTAAATTTAAGGCTTGTTTGTTTGAAATAAATCACACATACCTTACATACATCGTAAATCATGGTTATCAACCTATAGTTAACAAATCGAAACTTATAACGCAATAATATGTTCATAAATTCTCAAAGCGTATAAACATGTTCATAATTCATTAATCGTTTATAGAACACATGGATAATACATTAATAATTTGTAAAGCATGTAAATATCTCACTCATAAATTATGGGGCATCTAATGTACCCTTTCTTATTCACCAATTCATCATACATAATTATTTACATCCCAATAATACAAGAATCATAGATCTAATAATTATTTACATACTTATTAATCTACATCTTGTTCATATTTAATAAAATCCATACATACTTACATAACAAGTAACAAGTCTAATAAGTATGAATTCATTCTCGTTGGTCGAGCTTTCTACAAAAAAAAGCAATGCGAGAACATATTCCCTTATCTAAGCTTCTTCCCTGTTCATTCGCCCCCCCATTCTTAATTCATAACTCTTACTAATTTTAATTAAATAAACTCATTAGCCCTTTAAAACATCCATACTTCTATGAATCCTTACTTTTAATCAATTTAATCCTTAAAATTCATACATCTACTTAAATCTTAATCTTAACCATGCTTATTCTTAATTACAAATCAATTATTACAATATCATTAACCTAGGAAATCATATCAAACACATACATATACTTATTCTTACTCTTTCTTGAAAATCCGTGATTATGAGACACTACAAGAAATCTACCAACTAGTGATGGAAATTTTTCGTCGTAGTACTAAAATTTCCGTGTCTAATACTATTAGTAAAAGAATTTTGAATCCAATTCTCTCAACTTGAGAGATGCACGTTGATGTCCATTGAATATATAACAAAGGCTTTACAAGGATTTTACAACTTATGGAAACTCTAAACCTTTACATGGTTATAGAAAAATAATATACAGAATATAGAAAGAGATAAAACTTAGTAAGTCTCTTTCTATGATCACCGAAAATCCTTGTAGGATTTGGTACATTGGTTTCCAATTGTGGTTATTACTTCCTTTTGTAGAGAAGTATGTCTTGGATGTTGCCTTGTGTGTTGTTCCCTTAGATTTGGATGCACTGATTTAGAAGAAGCAAGAGAATCCACCACCGTGACAGCTATGTTGGACATTGGGAGGGATTGTATTCCATGTGACAATCCGGATGATGAACTATTGCTACTGCCACTGTTAATATCCACCCTCAAGTGAAGCGTAGAGAAATCACGAAGCTGTACCTTGGAAGAGAAGAGCTGAAGAGCAGGGTGAGGTAGGCTCTTTGTGAAAATATCAGCAATTTGAAGTTCGGATGGTACAAACTTAATGCGGAGTTGTCCAGAAGCAACCTTTTCCCTGATGAAGTGATAATCCAGTTCGATATGTTTGGAGCGAGCATGAAATACAGGGTCAGAGCTCATGCAAATGGCACTACGATTATCACAAAAAATTAGTGGACAAGAGGTCAAGTAGACCTGGAGATCACGCAATAAGAATGTAACCCAAGTAATTTCAGCAGCAGTTTGAGCAAGTGCGCAATACTCCGCCTCAGCACTAGAGCGGGAGACTGTGGCCTGTTTCTTGGCACTCCAAGTGATGAGATGACTTTCCCTCGCATGAACCGCTCTAATACTAAATAAATTGGCTCAAT
Source organism: Tetracentron sinense (assembly GCA_015143295.1). Lineage (NCBI taxonomy): Eukaryota > Viridiplantae > Streptophyta > Magnoliopsida > Trochodendrales > Trochodendraceae > Tetracentron > Tetracentron sinense. The sequence goes on along the minus strand of CM026571.1, from coordinate 9,691,738 downwards.
TGAAGAGAAAATGAAATAGATTAAGAAATTGGAATAAAGAAATGCTAGTGCGACCGTTTAGGGCCAAGACCACCCCCGAGCCCATGCATCATAGGCACCAAACTTTAAAAAATGGATTCAAAATTTTTTTGAGTTCCCTGTATATCATGCACAGGCAGGATGGTCTCGGCCCTAAACAGTCTCACTAGCATTTCTCTTTGGAATATAACATGATGAGATTTAGAAAGCCCAACGGCATATTACAACCTAATAACAAAAACAAAATATTATGAAAATGGAAGTGATTTTAAACTCTCTCGATAGTACCTATTATCGAGAGCAGGACCATTGGATTCAATATCCAATGGGGTCAAGCATTATGTGGGCCCCACCATTTAAAAGCATGTGTGCATTGGCACCATTGGATTTTGAATCCAATGGTTCAGCTCTCGATAGTAGGTATTATCGAGAATTTTTAATCACTTTCCTTATGAAAAACACTCACCGAGGGGATTCACTCAACTCTAAATAGAAATTCCATTGGTGATGTGGCAGGCGGCCCACTCACCTCGCTCAATGTGGACAGATTCACCCCAATGTAGCGACTTAAAGTGTCTACTCACCATCCATGAACAATACCAAATAAAAAAGATGGTTAAGGTTTGACGATATCATTTACCAAAAAATGGATTTAACTATCAAGTAGGGCTGTAAACGGAGCGAATTCAGAACTGACAGTGCTATATCCGAATTCGTATCTGATTATATATTCAAATATCTGAATCCGAATAAATATTTGATGGATAGTGAAATATGATATCTATTTCCGACTCCGATTAAAATATTTGAATTCAGATAGTATCTGAATTATCCAATTAATTTTAAAAAAAGGTTTTGAAAATTGTAAATTAATATTTAAAAATTATTATTTAAAAAATATATATTGTAAAGGTTATATTAATTTTATAAATTTAAAATATATATATATATATATATCCGATTATATACGGATAGTAATTTTATTATCCGAATTCGCTCCACCATATACTTATTTGGATAATTATTCAACTAAACAGATTCGGATACGGATAATTTCCGCAACCATTTACAGACCTATTGCCAAGTTTTGGGTTTAGCCTATTTTGCAAATACAATGTTTTGAAATATTGCTTTAAAAAATCATCATCCACGAATCCTTAAACCATTCATGGGTTTATCCTAGTCTGAGTCCGGACCACAATATATTTTTTTGGTTTACCTATACAACACATGGGGCTAGTCTGAGTCTCACCCAGGATACCCACATTTACAAATATATATATAATTTCAGTGATTTCAAAGATGTGATACAACATTTATTTCAAATAACAAAAACACATAGTTGAGCACCACCAATATTAATGTTGAGAGTTTGAAACTAGTGAAATGTTATTAGTATCTTGTAAGTTATGACATTTAACAACAAAGGCATCTTTGGATTGAGGTTGATAACCAATACTCCTCAAAAGATTGGCTTGACAATTGGCAGAAGCAGAAAATCAATTTATTTAATCAAGGCACGTAACATTCCATCACGTTTTCGCAACTGTCGTACTCGGTGGCTTTTACTTTATGGTGGGAAAATTTTCAGGATTTTTTTCCGTAGTCTTCCCTAGATAGCCCTTTCTGCTGCAGCTTTCACTCTGAGGCCAGACAATTCTTAGGATTTTTTCCATAGTCCTCCCAAGTAGCTCTTTCCTAACTCGAACCCGAAACATGGTATTAGGCTCTTATACCAATAATAAGTGTTTCGACTAATACTCCTCAAAAGACCGATGTGACAAAAGGTGAAAGATCAATTTACTTAATCAAAGCACGTAACAGGAGTTGTGAAGGTCTTGCGGCGGAGATGAGAGGGCTTGATTTAGTTGGACGAAGGATGACCACTTGGGGTTTTAGTATAGTGCTTTGCTACTGAGACCCCATTAGGGCCGAGACCATCGAGAACATTCTCTAAGAGCATGGCATTTGAGGTGGGTGCTCTTAGAGCATGGTCTCGATGGTTTCGGCCCTAAGGGGGTCTCCGAAGCTTTGTCCTTTAGTATAAGGTTTGGAGAATAATGGAGGGTTTATGATTTTATTATTAGAAGAGTATTCTTATAATTTTATACACAAGGGCGTCTGGGTTCATCGTATTTATTAACTCTAGTTCTTAGGTTTCGTTATCATCCCACTAGTGAAAACAAATTGCAGAATCAATCCCCAAAACAAAAAAACAATAATGCAGTATGAAATTGGGAGGACGCCCATTTATTGTTTTGATAACTAATTTTAAAGTTGGAGGGGTACATTCATTCTCTTCTTTTTTGAAAATCCAAGGCATTTTTGTCATTTTTCTAAAATGGGTATTCGGACATTTTAGTATACTTCTGTAAACCGGTTCGGGTTTGGAATTGGGGCTCGGTCTTTTATGGTTTGTTGTTGTTGTGTTTTTTCCAGCAATTCTTTGAAATCCTTTATAAAAGACTAAATAATAATCTCTACTATAATGAGAGAAGCCCAACTAATAATGGAAACTCCCAAACTACCTCCTAGCTTGATTTTTGTCAATTCCCAAACTACTCTTATATGTAAACCTTACAAATCTTCATTCATTTAATGTTTTACTCAATTTCCAAACTACCCATTTTTCATCTACAATCTATCAAACTATCTTTTTCTCAAACTTTTAAATTCCCAAACTACCCTTTTGTCTCTACAATCTATTTAAAGTTATAAATTCCTAAACTACCCTTAAGACAAAACCTTGATTTAATGTTTTACTTAATTCTCAAACTACCATTTTCTCATCTACACATTTTGACTTTCCTTAACTGTGGTTAAAGTTCACCCACCTCAAACTACCCATTTCTCATCAATTGCACCAACAAGTTAACACGTGTCCCTTTTGACACTTCTTAACTATGGTTAAAATTCACTCACCTCTAGGGCTTCCTAGTCGCTCTCCCCTACCCCTCTCTCACGTGCATTAGATTGTACACACATGCAACGCGCATGCCTTCCGCTAGTAATAATAATAATAATGGATTTTCTATTGAATAAAGGAAATTAAATAAAAGGTAGGTTACGTTGTTGGGTCATTTGAATGAATGAGAGGAAATGCACAACCAATTAAAAGTTACAGGGCCCACCACCTGATCACCAATAGGATCTAAGCCCTAGGATGAGGACTATACACCACCACCACCCGATCACCAATAGGATCTAAGCCCTAGGATGAGGACTATATACCATAAGCATGGTCTACCAATTCCACATCAGTGCATATAGTGACTAGTGACCATGTCATTCAAAAAATCTGTGAAAGTGTTTGGTTGCAGCCTAAACTTTATCCAAGATAAACTTAATCCATAATCAAAGCTAACTAATGTTTGCCTTTGGGAATTTGATTCCATGGATGCCTATAATTCAGGGCGGAGTCAGGATTTTCTAGTAGGGAGAGGCAGGTATGAAATATTTTGGACTTAGGGAGAGTGTTTAGGGGCATAGGCAAAAAAAAAAAATTTGACGATTAAGTTCGCGGATCATTTCATTCATATCATACATGTAGTAATAAAAAAAATATGATTATGTCCTACTAAATAATTAAATAATACAAATAATTATTTTGGAGGACAAATGCCATTTTTCCCATAATTATGTCCAATTAAATAATTAATCAATTTAGTCTAAAAGATAAGGAAAGATAACGGACTGGTCCTCATTGGTCCACGAGCCTTTTTTAACACCCACTAACTATATGGTCAAGATTCACTCACCCCCAAGGTTCATCCATCTAACCATGGTTTTAAAAAATAATAATAACAATAATAATGCTAACCTTAATTTGGATCGCAAACGTGCTACTCGGGTACTTTTTTTGACTATTTCTTTTTTTTTGGAGACAGTAAGCTAGGGTTCGACGACCCCGACAAATTAGCGGAACATCTTGCATGCCCCATTCCTATGGCTACGTCTTAAAAATAAAAACATGTTTTTTCCAAAAGTTGGCGGTGTAGGGGAGCGTAATAGGTCAATTGTTGGATATATTGTCATTTCCCTGTAAGCTTATCCATCTCATGTAAATCCTATAACCAAACACCTTGTAATCATTTGTGAAAAACTCATAGCGAAAATATTTTAAAATATTTTAAGAACATCTTTTGAATCTTGATAAGGGATTAGGGAAATGGGTCGGTTTGACTCTCTCCGTTCAGTAACTAAAAGAAATGATGACATGTACTTGTGGGTCCCATTTTTTTTTTTTATATTACCTAAAGCTAAAAGAGCAATAGGGAACTATAGCTTTTCGCTCTCACATAGCCACCTCCTTCAACTCAACATGAATTGAGGTTAAAGTTTTCTTACCCTATGATTAAATTATTTTATTTTATTTTCTAAAAACCAAGGGTAGATGTGTGAACCTTAGGGGTGATTCAATCTTAACCATGATTAAATGGAATTAAAAGAGGGACACATGGTAAGAAAAGGGGAGCAAGGCCGGCCCGTCCATAAGGCCAACAAAGCGGGTGCTTTAAGCCCCCAAAAAAAAATGAAGGCCCCAAATCCCTAATGATTTAACTGTCGATTTGAGAGAGATGAGAAATGAGTCCGTTTTGCATAGTTCTGGTTACATTTTGGATTTAAGGTCTTACTGGGTAAATCGCGAGCTATTTTAGTTTAATGTTCTTGCATCAGTCCTGCAATCCAGTACGAAATTACTATTGGATCACAGAATCTGATGGTATTGGGACTAAGTTAGTCAGGGTTTTGGTAAGTTGCAAAGTACCTTATGATTTCACTTTGGATTTTGAGTACATATGACGCATCCGTTTAATGGGTCCCACCAAAAAGAGTTCCCGAGTAAGTAAAGTCACTGTCGTTTGATGAACTACGACAACTATGGGGTCCACTACCGTTTTGGTGGTACCCAGGTCCAGAGTCCAGACCCGTTTTCCATAGGAAAATAGTCACCTCCTCGGTGGGTGACGCGAGGAGGGCCGTCTCGGCTCCCATTTTCTTGGCATGTGTCCCCTTCTAACCCTATTTAACTGTGATTAAGATTCATCCACCCTTAAGATTCACCCATTTACCCTTGGTTTCTAGAAAAACATAATAAAAAAATTTAACTAAAGTGTTAAAATAAACTAACCTGGGTTAAAAAAGAGTTAAAGGGTCGGCTTTATGAGAGCGAGCAGAAATAGTCCCCTCCTCGCTGACGAGGGAACTATTGCTCTTTTCCATATTGGGTGTTTTATCACTATCATTAAAAATAGTGCATTGTTTCAAATACCAAAAATATAAAAATTCTTTGTCCATCACTATGCGTGTCAATCAATTTGATCCGTTAAGCCAGTGAACCACCCGTTGGAGTGGACATCACCCAAATGTGCATTGATCAAATGTGGCTTGGATAACCACCGAAGGGGTGGACCAATGGGTCCTGGGTTGTTTCGCTTTCCTGGAGGTCGTGGGTTCCATTCCTCACTCCCCCTTTGGTGGCAACTCTGCACGGTTTTCCGAACTTTCCCGGTGTGGCAGGTTGCGGGCACTTGTCACACCCCTGAGAATCAATCCTAACCTAAAGGGTTGGGGAACCATGGGTCTCCAAAAAAAAATAATAATAATAATATGGCTTGGATATGTCTAACCCTGCCCAAAAACCATGTACACTTTTTATGGGTTTGGTTTGGGATTAGTTTTGGACTATGAATTAAGTTTAGGTTTGTTTTTCTCTCGTGATCAGGAAAACTTGAATTCAAAAATTTAATTAAGTAATTTTGCATCTCAAAAAATAAGAAAAATAAATTTTAATTAAATTTTTTAATAATATTGAAAAAAATATAAAAGAAGGTCCAACTTAGAATTCCTGCTTTAGGCCTCCAAATGGCTTTGGCCGGCCCTAAAGGGGAGCCAAGACGCACCTCCTCGCGTCACCGACCGAGGAGGTGATTATATTCCTGCCTAAAAAGGAGGGTAATGCATTTGGGGAGAGTGAGGCTAGCAAAATTCCTCAAATTATATGGCAAAAACTTGAAATGATTCAACTGGTTTCTCTCTTGACATGAATTAAGAACACCAGTAAAATCAAGATTGCACAACAAATGATGCATTTTACAAAAATAATAATAATATATATATATACATTCGCTAGACTTTCTACCATTACGTGTGAAATTGTTAACCTTCACTAGAAATGATTCGATGGGAATGCTATACAGTATAGTATAGTATATATATATATATATATATAATGTCTACTTTCTGCATTTCTGGGCTTGTGTTAAAATTTGACCGCATTGGACACAATGTTTTAAGATTCATTTGTTGCTCTTTTTTCTCATGTTAATCTCATCTACAATGATGAAATGAATATTGAAACATAATATGTTCATTGTAAATGTGGGACTTTAGCTCAAACTGGCGGATCCCTTGAGAAACAGAGTGACTCCGATATTCTTCAAGAGGATACTATTTGTTGATTGATTTGGTATTTGTTATTCTATTGAATTTTGATTGATATAACAGTTGAAACTCTATAATCAAATTGGAGATTTAAATTGCATTTCAATGTAGGTATGATGGTTATGAAGACTTAAACATGCCATAGCCCAAAAATAAAAATCAAGAAAAAATTTCTCATATGACTAGTAAATTTGTTTGATCAATGCGATCTTCGGGGTATGAACCATTCAAGGAGGGAGATTAATTACATAACAGAGCATAATTCACAGTCCTTAACTTTAATAGAGCAATATTTCAGTAAATCGGGTTTCATTTAAATTAAAATCGCAAGATCAAAAGCCTAAGCAAACTCAGATTCCCTTCCTACCCAAAAAAAAAAAAAAATGAAAGAATTGCTACAGCTTGAAAAAACAGATTTGTTCTTCAAGCAGAATCACCTGCATCGGCTCATGGAGCCTTTGAAGATCTCTCTCCCTTCTTGAATCAAAACAAAAAGATTTGCATTTCAATTTTCAGGTAATCTTAAAGACATTAATAAGTCAAGAAGGAGGTGAATACTCATGCTCAATTGTGGGCAGTGTTCGAGTCCCGGTCGCTGTAGGTGCCCTCACATGCCCAACCATTGACATCTGCAGAGCTTCCTCTTCATAAGCCCTCCGCTCCATCTCCGCCATTCTAGACCTCTTCTTCACCTTAACAAGCAGCGCGATAAGAAGCAAACCCAAAAGAAAAGCACCCAACACGCCTCCAATTGAACTCCCGATCACAATCTTCCATCGATTCACCTTAGTCCGCATTTTTGGTAACGATGGTTCAACCAGTAGACCAAAATGCCCATGCCCCGATACAATACAAATGTTCAATGAAACCTGCTCAATTATAGTCACATTTCCATCCAAATCAAAACTAGCACATAATGGCCTAAGGTCTGAAGAGGCCATCTTTGTAAAATTGGAGAAATCAATTGTAATTGGTTTCTTTCCAGCAAAAATTCCAAGATCAAATGGCGTCGTAGAATTCAGATCACCAGCATGGTATGCCAGTAGGCCTAGAACAGGTGAAACTAACTGATACCCAGATACATTATAATTATCATAATAGATTGAAGACCAGTTATATCCCAAATTCTGTAGAACAATCACAACTCTCTCCACACAAGGACGAACAGTAACGCCGATCGGTAAAAGGAATTCTTTAACCTGTGCACCATACCTTCGAAGGCTACCACACCTGAACCTTACAGTATCAGCTCCAACACCAGAGAGGCTTTCAGGCAAACTTACATTGTACAAAAGTCCAGTCTTGGGGTGTTTGACATAGGATCGAAAAGCGTAGTCCCTAATGACATGATCAAGAACACGAACAGATTCGACTCCCTGAGATTTGGCATTCTTCGTCGACACCAAGAATAAAATTACTACATAGATGAGGAGAATAAGAGAGAAGAAAGATCCCATGTGACAAAAGTGAGAGCCTAATTTAGGAGTTAGTTATAACTGTAGTAATGCTTCTTCTCTATTTCTTTTTTCAGATCAAATGCATTGAAAGGCGTGCTTCGATTCCCTGAAAACTACATCTGCATCAGCTTTTGTTCCTGTAGAGTTCAAATGAATCGTTTGAAGGGGAGACAAACAAGAACATGCCACTCTTTTGGGTATTTTATAAATCAAAAAAGCTTTTTTAGATGAAACGTAAAATGATGAAAAAAGAGAAATAAAAAGTTGCTATTTTGTTCCTAATGTTATGAAATTTGGAGAGAATATGTGTTAGGTGAGCTGTTAGAATTCAGATCAACACTCTGTTAAAGTAGTGGGAGAGTTGCTGGAGTTGGATTTTGCATGTGATGAACACTTCTAAAAAGGCCAAAAAACAGTTGAAATGACCATTGGAAGAGCGGTTCAGATCTGAGATTATGGCCCACTGAACAGATGACCCACAAATTGAATGGTCTAGATCAGATATCAATGGGAGAGATCGGATCACAGCCAATCGCAATTGAACTTGGAGAGAGCTCAATCGCACCCACAAGTCAACACATGTCCCTTTTAACCCTTATTAGTTATTAGTCATGGTAAAGATTCAATTCAATAATTGTTTGGGTGTGTTTGTTTGAAAAGAAAACAATAGAAAAAAAAAAGTGAAAAGAAAATAAACTTAAATTTTATTTCAAAATAACCACCAAAAGATGGAGAAAGTTTTGAGAGAAAGTTATTCTACTATTGTAACTACTCAGAAAGTGTAATAAAATGGATGTGGGTTTTCTTGCACACCAAATGCTGGAAAAATGCAAGAAAACTCATTTTTCTTTTACTTTTCTTCACTTTCTCGTCAAGCGAACGCACCCTTACCCCCTGTTTGGTTGTCACGAAAATACGTGAAAATAAAGACTTTTTTTTTCTTCACACAGTTCATAGTTGCATTTTTTCAAATTTTCTTTTCACATATTTTCTTGGCAACCAACATAGGGTTAGGGTTCAACAATCTAACCTTCACTTTTAGAAAGAAATTTTTTTAAAAATTAATCCTATGGTTAAATTTTTAACCTTAAGGCTACTTTTCTAGAAGAAAAAAAAGGATTAAAAGGGACATGTATTGAACTGTGGGTGCAATTGACTGTATTGGTTGCTGGAAGATTACTGTTCGTGGTAAAGGAGTTTGGATCAGTTGGCAGGTTTGGGGGAGAAATGATTTTGAGGCATGGAGGGATAATGGCAATCTACTTTAAAATTTAAAAAAAAACTGAAAAGGCTAGCATGCTTAGAAAATGGAATAAGAGCCTCAAGCCTCTTTGCTGTACAACACTCTCTATTGTGTTCATAACATGTTCCCCCACTTGAACAACTTTGTGGTTAGCATGTTATCGTTTTCATTGAGGGGCCCATTTGGTGTTCATCATCGAAGAGGAAGTTCAGAAGGAAGCATTGAGTGTTCTTTTTCCTTCTACTTCTTATGTTGATGGTACATCTGCTTTATTTTTCTTTTGGGACAGTCAATACTAGTATTAGTTCAACATTGGTATTAATTAAAGGTGTTGCTAGAGCACCCTAATATTTTCTTCTCATATATCAAAAATAAAAATATTTCTTTTATTTGAAGAGTTCCCTTTTTCTTTGTGCACCCAAGCGTTAGCGGCAAGCAATCATAACTCAACCTTTGAAGATAAAAATTTTGGTTTCTTTTAGAGCTAATTTCTAGTTTTTGTTACTTAGAATGGACGACCATTCCTTTTCCTCATGTTTTGACTGCATGCGTTAGGCTTCTTAGAGCTTTTGCTGCTAGAGACGACTCTCTACACTTTTTAACTTTCCCATTTTATACTAAATTTGGGTGTTCTTGTCTGTCCTTTTCGAAAGGCATGTTCCCGGGACTAGGTTTAGGTTCTCTTGCTCTTGTTCTTGTCATTTTCTAAATTCATGGCACAACGATAAATCACTAGGGGAATATCATGGCAATTATTGATGTTATCTTCTACCTTAGCAACAAATAGGTATGGATCAAGTTCTCTAGCTTTTTCCTTCACATGCTTCTTATTAGAATGATGTTCTTCAAGAATTTAATGCTACTCAATTAGTAAGTTTTAAGTTCGGTGTTTAGTTAGAAAATTTATATATACTTTGTCTACCTTTTGGTATGCTCATAGAATGTAATGCATTTAATGGTGTATAGTCACTATAAGTTTAAGTTTGGTGTACAATCAAAAAATGTTGGTGTGCTCATAGCATCAGCTTTATTTAATTGAAGTGGGTATTACTGCAATGCAAATTAATATTAATTTATCGGGGTTAAACCGATCTAATTTTTATGATCTAGAACTTGTGTCGATACAAAAGATCTCGAATCTCGAATGCCGACGCAATTCTTCTTATTCGATTTGCAAAACTAAAGGGTTAATGAGACAAATCAAACAATGAATGTCTTAGAGGGGATTAATTTGAATTTTAGGGGTAGATTGCAGATATAAAATACTTAAATTGAAAATGGTGTGTTGTAGTGGAAGAGATCAATTTGTTGAGTTTCTTTTCAATCAATTTTTCTTTGTTTTGTACATACATTCCTCCTCTAAGATTGTAGTTTCATCATGATCTACATCATATTCTCTAGCTGTGTCCAGACCAAAACAATTTAAAAAATTTATGTTGTGGTGTTGGTCTCCATATCCATGATGTCAAGCAGAAAAGCAAGGGTTGGTGATGCCACCCTCTCCTACAGGCGACACCCAATAGAATTATAGCAAATAGCTGATCCTAATATTAAATGTCCAATTTATGGAGTTTATTTAGTATTTTTGCCACCATCAACAGCATTTTAAGCCACCCAGTTGACTCCTTTGTGATGGTTCAAATTGTAAGTTTGTAATGTGCAAAAATAGGGTTAAACAATAATGCTCAATGATCAAGTGAGATTAGGGGTGTTAATGGGCCGGGCTTGGGCTGGAATTTTTGTGATTTTCGAATAGGCTCAGCGTGAGCCCAACCTTTATTCTTTTTACTTCATTATACGGTTAGGCCGCAACCCCGGTTAGTAGGTTAGTGAGTTAGATTAGAACTAATGGTGGGTCTTAACTGCCAACTCGAACCCCGAGCCCCACCTATTTAACAGATGTTTATGAATCTCGAATTCGATCTGTTTACACCCCTTAAGTAAGATGCTAGCTTCTAAGTTGGAAAAGTAGTTCGATATTGAACCCAAAACCTGGGTTCTAAACTCGTCCTTGCCTATTAACCCACAAAACCATAATGCTTGGAAAAAAAAAAGGAAGGCGACTCTTTTTCTCCCTACCTTTTTTTAAGGCAATATTTATCTTGGTTAGTAGGTTGGTTAGGCTTAGGGTTAGGTTAGGTAGTACAAATGGTGGCACTCGCAACCGCCACACCGTCCAGACTCGAACCTGGACCCAAATGGATGGGATTTGTCTGGCCCTCGTTAGACCAAAACCATCTAGCCCAAGCTCTACATGCGGCCATGTGTCTCTTTTAACACTCATTAAATATGGTTAAGTTTTACTCACCCCTAGGGTTCATATATCTAATCTTGATTTTTTTTAATTATTAAAAAAAAATAACCCTAGGAGTTAAAATTTCTTAACCTTTGTTAAAAAGACAACTTTGTGAGTGGGGCAGATGGATTTGGTCTAACGAGGCCAGACCAAATCGGATCCCTCCAAATGGGTATACATCCTACCACTGTAGCAAACCATGGAGGTGTAGGAGTCTCCCCTTTGATATGCTGAAGATGTTTTACTTGCTATTAGACCTCATTATCAGTGGACCATAATATGAATACAATTAAAGAGTTAGGAGGAGCCATATATATGACTTTTGCTATTGGACCACAAAGACCAATAACATTTTGACATATGTCCCATTTAAAGTACAGGATTAGCTTTTCTTTTCGGAAAACCCTACTTGAGAATGCATTAACCCCTAAAAGAGACATGTGTCACATCTTCATGGGTATGTATGAGTCAGGACTCAGGAGACCAAAAGTGGTATACGGTTCCTCCAAAAGGATTTGCATCCAGGTCCAGTCATATGTTCTAAGCGTCCAGGCTACTGACCCACTCTGTCAGCACTTGACCTAGTCCCTGACGTAAAAGGAAATCTATATTCTCCCTATTCACTTTAATTTAACAAAACACACAGGGGTATGCATTGCTCTAGAGGGTAGGAACCCTACCATCTATATGGGTCCTCTCATAACCATAATAGCCCAAGCCCTCTCCCAAGTCCCAACTATTCAGGTTGTTTGTGTTACAAGATCCTCTTCCACCATTCTACTTGAGTCGGTCTATGGGTACTCTCTTAAATATATTCTCAAATATACTTCCTAATTATAATCGTTTATAACTAAACACGGCTAAATAGGTCGAGCTTATTTGAAAATTGTGTTTAGTTGAACTTTAGATTGTTAAGTTGAAGGTTAATTACATGTCTACATCTTTTTGAAGTAGAGGTTTTTACCTCTAAAGTAAAAAGTAACTATAAGCTATTTTTTTAAGTAAAGGTATTTAGCTCTAAAATCTCTACTTCAAAAAAATGTAGACATGCAATTAAACTTTAACTTAACAATTTAAAGTTCAACTAAGCATAATTTTCAAATAAACTCTACCTATTTAGATTAGTGCCACCAAAAGTCACCAAAGGGTTAGGATTTGACTTGACTTATTTTGTCTTTTTTAATATCACAGTTACTATAATCCTAATCATTTAAGAGGAGTTCTAGCACCAGACGCACTTGATAGAATTTTCCATATACACAATGTAGGTGCAACACGTGGTGTTGTTATCCTATAACAGGAGATGTGTTGTCACTTGTTGCAACCACCTTGCGTTTAGGGAGGCCTACGCAACTGTACTAGCATTTCTGAACCATTTAATAATTGAATTAAACAGTTAGAATTTTGGAGAATACTTGGGAGTACCCATATACTAATTAATTATTATTTACAATGTCGTGCATGGTTACCATGCATATTCAAACCCATTGTGTTTTAATATGTATCAATGTTTTCATAACCAGATCGGTCTTCAAATCAGCTGGGTGATCGGTTCCTAGTTTAACCAACTCGGTTGGATCGTAGTAGATTTTAATCTTAAAATAAATTTTTAAATATTAAATTATCTTTTTCCTGGTTTTATCTAGTTTTTCCAATACAAGTTGAACCAGTCAGGTCTATCAGTTGCCAGTTATGACCTAAATGCCCAATTTTGACCCTTTTCAGGACCATAGACATGACTTTCCCAATTGTTGAGATAAAGGGGGAGAAATATCAAGTGGGGAGAAAATGAAATGACTTCTCCCCTTTTTTAACGCCACATGTCCCCTTTTTATGGTTGCCCGAGAGGGGTTTCTGGCTTTGCCACAGACAATTGAGGCCCTTGGAGAGAGATATGAATTGTAACTCACTAGAAAATTGTATCTACTTGATATTTCAAAATCAGCTATGACCTCCCAAAACCCTAACCCCCATCGCATGTGCACTTTTTTTTTTTGGTAACGGAGGTTGTCAACACCCCATTTTTACACCCCCCTTTTAACCATGGTTAATCAATTTAACCATGGTCGGTTCACCCTACCCTAAGTAAACCCTAAACACTAGACCATACCGTAGGTAGACCCTAAATCCTAAGTAAAACCCTAAACCCTAGGAAAAACCCTAAACCCTAGAAGCCAAACCCTACGGACTCAAGGCCCATTAGCAAGTCCAATCTCCAAAACCATAGTAAACCTAGGCTTCCTATGGGGACAAACATGGGCCCATGACCTTTTAGAGTTCTTTAGGGTGGGGCCCACCTCAAAATTTTGAATTTTTTAGGGCACCTAAACCCTCCAATAGCAAAAGTCAACTTGCTTTCACCGGCCCATGTGAGGTTTGGGCCCAAAGTAGAAAAACAAAACAAAAAAAAAGGAAAAAACAAGGGTATTGTTCATCTTTGTTCCCAGCAGAACCGAGTACAGCCAGCCCCCTGCTCCTCTCTAGCTTGCTCCTCAGGTGTCCCCCACGCCATCCTTAATCCGCAAAATACCCTTGGACCATTCCCACTCCTCTATATAAACCACACCTCCCCCATGAATTGACCACACCTGAACACCCATACCAAACCTCTGCCAAAAAGTAGCCAGTCCATTGTAGCCCTCACCTAGTTTCAACCTCAGTCCTTAATCATCCATAGGCATGTCCCAGCTCTGTCCTAGCACCACAGTGCACCACCACGGTTTCCAACTTGGTTTTGGTTGTAAAAAAACCCCTGTCCGAATAGGTTCAGCCTCTGTCCAGCATAAACCAGCCTTCCACCACATACTTTAATCCAATCCCTGGAGCTTAGTTAGGCCACCCTCAACCTCCTACAACCTTGCTCAGTCAGCCACCACTTGCTACAATGCGCCATCAAGAGTCTACAGAGGGTAGAACCCTCTCCCTTTTTTTTCTTTCTGTTATAACTCAGTGTAAGACCCCCTGGTCTTGCTCCAGGGGGTCCCTTCTTCATATTTTTTTATAGTAGATCAGCTCAAACCAAGGACAGGGGTCCTCTTGCCTTAACCATAGGTGAGGGAGAACCCCCTCGAGGACAAACTCGGGTTAACAGGCCCCCCATAGCGTGCATGGAACCCTCCCTCAGTGTTCTAGGGGTCCTCAGGCCATGAGGAACCCCCTGGACACACACTGTTGCAGCCCCCAAAAAAATCAATTTTTTTTTTGGGCATTTTTTCACCTCCACTGTAACTACCTTTTAACCATGGTTAAGTTAGGCCCTGGTTAAGTCCACGGCCATGGTTAGTCTCACTTCACACCTGACTACCTACCCTGACCTTCTCATGTCTTAACTCAGCCCTTAACCGTGGTTAAATTAGGTCTAAACCTAAGTGTACAGTTTGGCGCAACTACTAAAACATAGCCTCTTTGGGCCACTGTGGGGCCTAAACCAAACATCCCCCTGGGCCCACCAAATGCTCAGGGTCTTTCCTGGACTTCAGGCTATCCCATTGTGGTCTCAGTTTACCCTGGGTCAGCCCCTAACCTGATTTAATATCTTGCAAACCACGGTTAAAAAGTTGATTGTTGAAATTCGTCATTTCATATAATTGCAAACAGAGTACTTTTGGCTCACTGTGGAGCCCACACCCGACCTCCCCCTGTGCCCACCAAAGGCCCAAGGTCTTCCTTACAGTCCAGGCTACACTCCTGTAATCTCAATTTCCCTTGGTTCAGTCCCTAACCCGAGTTAACATTCCGCAAACCATGGTTAAAAGTGTGATTGTAATTTCTGTTTTTTTAACTTCTGAGCTTTTGCACAAGGCCCAGACTAGATAGGAGGCCAGTCTAGGCCCTACCATGGTCTTTGGGCCCAAGCCTAACCTGACCAGACCTTTACCCATGGTTAAGTAGTCCTTAACCCATAAAATAATGAAAAAATGTTCATAAAATCATAAATATTTCAAGGAATCCAAAATGATCTTCTGTGATCATTTTTGCCCTGGTTATCACCCTTAACCATGGTCAAACTTCATCATTGGTTAACATTTAACCATGGTTAAGCGGCCATTAACCAAAATTTTTTAAAAAAAATACTCAAAAAATCAGAAATATTTTGAGAAGCCCAAAAATGGCATGTTTCATCTATTTAACCCTGGTTAGCAATCCTAACCATGGTGACCTACCCTCTTAACCATGGTTAAGCGATTCTTAACCCTTGTGAAAAATCCAAAAAAATACAAAAAACATTTAAAAAATCCAAAAAGACCAAAAAATGCTTGCTAGGCTTTCTTGACCTTGGTTAGCTCACCTAACCATGGTTAATACCCTTCTAACCGCGGTTAGACCTAAACCTTGCACTTAACCAACCTGGTCAACTAAACCCTAGTCTCCGGGCTAGACCCTTGACCACCTCATGCGCACACACACACACCCCTAGCCTTGTCACGGGCTCATGTGCCAGAACTACGTTCGGTTTGATCTCACTCCAATGTGAATTCGTAGGCAACTCAACCCGTGTTCGACCCTAACCCATCTAGCTTTCTCATTTTCTTGGATTAGTATTTGGTTAAACACTTAGGCATATTAATTAATTTTGAAATTAAATTGGTTTAAATTTAGGGAGTAGGTTACCATTTATCAAATGGGGGTCCTGGGGTGCCTAACACATTCCCAGGACTTAATCAAACCGCTTACCCTAACTCTGATAGACTATTAAGACTTTATCCAACCATTTGGGACCTATCCCTAAGAATGAATAGGTGGTGACTCTTAGTCAAACTCTAATGTGTGTAGGAGGGTAAAAACTCAGTGCTCATAGAGGTGTCCCAAACCCTTCAAAGCAAGGAGTAGTCCCTTCATGTGTTCGCACTGACCCGTTGCATGTGCACCTTTCTCACAACACATCAGCATTAAATCTAGGGTTAATACATCCCCTCACAAGGCTTTAAACAACGTTGATGAGGTACTTGTTGCTTTCACACAAGCAAGATTAGGGTTTTGACTAGTCCCTTCAGGTTTTTGCACCAACCCGTCGCATGACATCTGTCATTTTTCCATCCATGTTAATGTTAACAGACTCAACACTACAACACACTAACAGTTGACACAGATGTCAACTCCAACGTAAGAGAATCTCAAGTCTAGGATTTTTTTGGCTCCTTAACATTAATTTTTCAAAAGAGCAGGTGTCCCTTTTAACCTCCTTTTGACTATGATTAAACTTAATTAAATTAAAATATATTTTTTTAAAAAAATTAAAAGGATGGATGGATGGATAGATGAACCCTAGGGCAAGGTTTTTAATTTCGAAATTTTTGACGATTTCAGCCAGCCAACCCGAACTGAAATCCCGAAAAATTGCGGGATTTTGGCGAAATTTCGAAATCTAAAATATTAATATTTTATTCATTATATATATTTTTTATTAATATATATATATATGTTAAAAAATATTATTTTATTAAAATTTTATATATTTATATAAATATTATTATTTTATTTTTAAAATTAATATATAAATTTTTGAAATTTCAGTAAATATTTCAAAATTTTAATTAAAAAAACTTATTTAAAAATAAAAAATCAAATTTCTGCCGAAATTCTGAAATCTTCGAAATCCGAAATTTCAACTTGAAATTTCCGAAATTTCAACCAAAATCTGATTTTCGAAATAAGCCCAATTTCGATGTCATTGGGGTTGGCCGAACCCAAAATTTCGCAAAATTTCAACCAAATTTCAAACGTTGCCCTAGAAGTGAGTGAATCCTAAGCAGAGTGTGGGTGTTAACAAAGGGGGGGCGTGACCCTTGAACATTTTCCTTTCCAAAACCCTTATGCCTCAACTAACACATGATTCATGCAAGGCTTTATTAAAGAACAAAGTGTGTGAAGTGCAAACAGAGAGGAAAGGAAAAGATGGCGGGAGTCACCGAAGCGCAAAACAGAGTCGCAACAAGACATCTTCCACCTCCTCC
Source organism: Tetracentron sinense (assembly GCA_015143295.1). Taxonomy (NCBI): domain Eukaryota; kingdom Viridiplantae; phylum Streptophyta; class Magnoliopsida; order Trochodendrales; family Trochodendraceae; genus Tetracentron; species Tetracentron sinense. The sequence continues at coordinate 9,674,326 of CM026571.1, read as the reverse complement.
GGCCAGGGGTCCTCCGCCGGCCGGTCGTCCCCGGTTCCAATCCGTTGATCGTGAGAAGGTCCATCCCATCCCTCTCTCTCTCTCTCTCTACATAAATATATTATTATTTTTTTCCTTGTTAAGTCGTACATTTATAGTGTTTTCTTCTCGTTTCGGAGAGTCTTTCTAGGGTTTACTAACCTAAGATTCTTGAAAATGGAGGACCCATGGAGGAAATCTTTAGGGTTTTTTAGAATCTTGATTAAGTTTCGATTCACACACCCAATTCGATGAACAATCGCTGAAACTTCCCCATTTGTGCATTCTGATTCAAATGTGAAATTTTCTTGTTCTTTCTATTTGGCTGCAGTACTTTTCTGTTTTTTTTTTTTCATTTTTGGGAAATCTGTTTCAACTGCTTTTAGACCTGTATCTTTGGTGGGTATGGTTTTTTTCTAACCATGCTGATGGGTAATTAAGCAAATGACACTAAAGATGACCTAAATGGCCGTTGTATGACAAGTCAGTGAAGTATTATAAAAAAAATTGGCCTTCTTTCTTGCTTTGCCACCATAACACATCTGTTGTCTATAGTGGGGTTGGTTATCAAGGAATCAAAAGAAATATAAACTGTCGAACTTGGTGAAATGAGTTGGGATCTTAGTTAATAGCGATTGAACTCGGAAGAGTTCTATGGCACCCACAGGTCAACATGTGTTCCTTTTAACCCCTGATTAACTACGGTTAAGATTCACTAACCCTTAGGGTTCAACAATCTAACCTTGTTTTTTAGGGAAAAAAATAGTTACCCTAAGGGTTAAAACTTTTTAACCAAAGTTAAAAAGGCAGTTAAAGGGGCTCTGTGAGCGCAGTTCAATCCCCGAGTACAAACGCCATTGGCTAAGTTCGGTGAAAATTTTGTGTTTTGACTTTTGAGTAAGTAGGTTATAGTACTGATCATACTGGATAGGTGCCTTGCTGGCTTATGTATTCTATTTTCACTCATCAACTGCGGTGATATTATTTTTTTTTCTCACTCCTGTCGATATTATGATCCAGAGACAGCATACAACTTCTATATTGAAGTTCTTCTTAATTAGATTACAATGTAGTCTAAGCGCCCAGGCGATGCCTACATGATACTAATAGGGGTCTCCTAGGCAATGTGTTGTTTAGGTGATCAAAATTTTTACTTTGTTGAATTGTAAAAATTTAATATATTCTTATGTTATGAAAAAATATAAAGAAATTAGAAAAAAATCTTACATAAGACCCAAATGTCACTACAAAAAATGAGAGCATAGTTTGACATTATAACTACACTATTGATTTGTAAAAAAAATTCTTTCACTTATTTCATATCTACCTTTATTGACGAGGATTTTTTTTACTGTCAAATGCAGACTTGCCCTTTATTGCTTCGAGTTTTCACTAAGGTACGTGCACCCTTGACTGCCCTATATGGGATTATTCTTTCTTGAATGTTCTTGTTCACCAAAAAACCCGACTTGCTTTTTTTACACTCCAGTATTATAATGCTCATATACATTCTCATATTTCACCATCACTAATTTCGTTATTAACCAGTCGTGGGTTATGTATTGTTGCTTTTGATTTTCTCAGTTTGTACATTTTCATGCCTTTGTAGTTACACTACTAAGGCACAACTTACAGATGGTTCATGCCTTTTTTTAGTGAGCCTTGTAAATAAACAGTCAGTGTTTTAATGAACGCCATTGTATTCTTAACGCTTAAGAGTAGGAAATTGGCAATATGGACTATAAAAGGCATTGAAAAGATGATGCAAGGTGGTGGCTTTCTCTAAATGAAAGAAATATACCACTAGAACAAGAGGGATCAAATTATATCTGCAGCAAGACAATTGATAACATAGCCGTAGAATGTAGTTGATGCCAAAATTTGCATTATTATCCACCTCTAAACTTTTTTAAATGTGTAGGTGCAATATCCTGAAAGAATTAGTGAGGGAATTTGATAATTAACCAAAGCATCACTATTTTTAACTGTTTGACAGTGATCATCTACTCCATATCATTATATTATTGACTATCTATAGTATGAGAATCTGTACCTTGCTTTTACAATTTCATAGGATTGCTAGTGTACCTCTCTCTTTTGATTAATATAATCCTTGATTACCGATCAAAAAAAATTATAATCACTGAACTTTGCACCCATGCATGTATCTATTGCACCTGGCATTAAAACCCAATTCATCCCAAAGGAAATTTTGTAGATGTTAGTGACAATAAGATTCATTAAACTTCTAGGGAAGGGTAAGAGATGCTTCCTGCACATTTAGAGAACAAAGAGATGGGGCAAACATCTTATAACATCCTAGTCTACTGAAGTACTACTGTTCCATTGCTATATATGATGTGAGATTGGAAAGCCTAAGAACTTTGTGATGATTTTATGATTGTTTTTATGAAATAGTAAGTTTTTATGAAATAGTAAGAATTCCCTTGAAATTCTAGTGCAATGTGTAAACGCATAAATTTACCGCATTTCCTCCCCTCTCATCTCTAGGTGTCGAGATAAGGTCCGAGAGTAGAGGAATAACGCTAAATTTATTCTAAGAGTCGCCACCTACTTAGGGGAAGTAGGATCCCGAGATAATCCAAAATAAGGGGGTCTACGGTCCAAAGTAGTCTAGGTAAGAGATACCTTTAGGTCCTGGGGAAGGGGTTAGGCACCCCAGGACCTCCATCCAATGATGGTAACCTACTCATTAGGTCCAAGCCAAACATTTGAAATCACTTAAAATTTCCTAAATAATTATTAATTTTGCTAATCAAACACAAATCAATATGGGGTGTAAAAATTTTATTTTTGGTTGGGGTCGAACCCTGGTTTTGGGCTGCCTACTTATCCGGTTAGTCGGAATCAGACCCTCATAGTAGTTCGGGGTCCGTGACTGTTTTTATACTCGTTTCGGAGTGTGGTCACTTCCAACTCATGCTTGAATTGGGGGAATTGAAATTGAGATTTATGAATCTCATTCCGGGAGATGGTTGCGTAGCTAGGTGCTCGTGGAGGAGCTATAAGGGGCGTTCATTTATTAGGGTAAGTCCTTTTTCATTTTAGATTTTTTGAATGTTTTTGTTATTTTGTATTTTTTGATTTTTTTTTGTTTGTTTTAATTTTGGCAAGTTTAACTAGTCAAGAACTAACCTAAGTGCCCAAGGTAGGCAAAAGGAAAATAAGCTACGGCCTAGTCTTATAAGCTGTACATACGTACATACATAGAGATAAATTACAAATCATTAATGATACTAGACTAAGGCTAGCCGACATTAGAGAAGTCGACCCGCTTTAATTCAATAGACAAATAGAAACTAAAACCAATGGCTGAATCTAGCCCAGGCTTTGAAACAGGCTACTACTGCTCGCTGGAAAATACCAACAAGAGCACATGAATATAACCAGAATGTAGGAAAGAAAATGAAAAGTTCAGGGGTTATACCTGTCGTGAAGGCTTGTGGAGGACAAAGGATGATGACACTGCTCCGATGGAGAAGATTTCTCCCGATCACTTCGGATCCCAAAGGACCAATGCAATTAGGAGCGAAAGAAAAGAGAAAAAATGGATGACTGATCTAGACTGGCCGGAGGTGATTATTGGAGTTGCAATTCCTTGGCCAGATTCAAAGTAAATCTTAGGTGCGAACCGGGGAGCTGAGATGGTGCCGAATGGAGATGGAGATGCTGCTGCCGATCTAAATTTCTGCTACGAGTTGTTGTCGTGGTGATGGCTGGGAGGAGATGTTCCGATGGTGGCAGGTAAAGAGGTGGAGCTGCTGGATCTGGGCCAATTACTTGGTCGGGACTGGTCCGGCATGAAACAAGGGAATCATCACTGGAGAAGATGATCGGGAACAGACTGAGATCTATGGATGATGGAGTTCGTAGGGAGAGAGAACTGAATGCTGGTGGAGTTGCAGACACCGATGTTGATGGACGATCGGAGGTGTGGCTGATCGATTGAGCAACTCCCTGTTGTTGCGGTAAACAGAAAAAAGAAATAAAAAAAAAGAAGTGGGAGAAGAAGAAAACGGGAGTGAGATGGGAGCTGTTGCTCTCATACGAATGGGATTCTGGATTAACCTTATCTCTTGCTTTATATAGGCGCCAGTAATGGGCCATGGTGGCTTTAGGATTGTGGGCTTTGGGCCTTAAATAATAGATCTTGGTCTTGGGCTTGGAAACATGGGTCTAAGGCTTTGGGATTTTAGGGTTTTAATCAAGGGTTTATGGAAATGATCGTGGGCCTCTCTCTCTCTCTCTCTCTCTCAACACTCAAAGGCTCACAAAACAAAATTAAATTAAATTAATAAAAGGATTTTGGGGGTGTAAAAATGGGGTGTTCACAGTTGCCCCTCTTTGTCGGAGAGTGTTGGCAATTGAACGACAAAGACTGAAACATCGTCATTTTTACACACGAAAACCCTGAAAAAGCCTATGAAAATCAAATATGAAAGAAAGGGAAAATAAATTATAATCCTAGTTAAACTTGCCAAAACCAATAGATGGAGTGATGGATAGTAGTTTATGAGCTCATTGCGGAGGACTGCTGGGGAAAATGGGTGTACATGGACCATGGATTGATGGATTGTTGGGGAAAATGGATGTAACCGAAACATGGATTGAAGGGAGCTTGCGAACCCTACTGCATGGAGACTGATATAGTGTCCGGAGCGAGGGGATTGATGGTGACATCGCCTTCAATGTCAACCGACAAAAGAGAGGATGACATCGCCTTCAATGTCAACCGACAAAAGAGAGGATAACATCGCCTTGAATGTCAACCGACGAGATGGGGAGCGGACATCGCCTTGAATGTCAACCAACGAGATGGGGAGTGACATCGCCTTCAATGTCAACTGAAAGGATTGATGGTGACATCGCCTTGAATGTCAACCAATGAGATAAATGGTAACATCGCCTTGAACGTCAACCGAAAGGATTGATGGTGACATCGCCTTGAATGTCAACCAACAAGATAGATGGTGACATCGCCTTGAATGTCAACCGAAAGGATTGATGGTGACATCGCCTTGAATGTCAACCAAAGGATTGATGGTGACATCGCCTTGAATGTCAACCAACAAGATAGATGGTGACATCGCCTTGAATGTCAACCGAAAGGATTGATGGTGACATCGCCTTGAACGTCAACCAACGAAAAAGATAGTGACATCTCCTTGAATGTCAACCGAAAGGATTGATGGTGACATCGCCTTGAATGTCAACCAACAAAAAGAGTGAGGGTGACATCGCCTTCAATGTCAACTGAAAGGATTGATGGTGACATCGCCTTGAATGTCAACCAACAAGATGGGAGGGTGACATCGCCTTGAATGTCAACCGAAAGGATTGATGGTGACATCGCCTTGAATGTCAACCGAAATGATTGATGGTGACATCGCCTTGAATGTCAACCAACAAAAAGAGTGATGGTGACATCACCTTCGATGTCAACCGAAAGGATTGATGGTGACATCGCCTTGAATGTCAACCAACAAGATGGAAGGGTGACATCGCCTTCAATGTCAACCGAAAAGATTGATGGTGACATTGCCTTCAATGTCAACCAACAAGATGGGAGGGTGACATCGCCTTCAATGTCAACCGAGAGGATTGATGGTGACATCGCCTTGAATGTCAACCAACAAAATAAGAGTGACATCGCCTTCAATGTCAACCAACAAAATGGATGAAGGTAGTCTGACTGATGAAAAGTGTTTGGTGCGAGCCTTGCGCTAGAGACTTCGAGGTCTTACCTAGCTTGGCATGTACGCGACTTGAGAGAAATGCATGATGATGCAAATATGGTGAGGTGTATGTGGAGTTACATCTGTGCTAAGTGACAAAGTGGCTGAAATATGACTCGATTGAGTGTGTGCAACTGGAATACAGTTAGGTACAATATGTGTGACTCGATTGAGTGTGTGCAACTTGAGTGTACAAATGAGTATGAGCAATCTGTGTGCAACTAAAGTGCAATATGTGCGACTCGATTAAGTGTGTGCAACTGAGTGCAGCAAGAGTGCAAAATGTGTGCGACCCCATTAAATGTGTGCGATTGAGTGCAGCAAGAGTGCAAAATGTGTAACTCAAATGTTGTAGTAAAAGTGTGATGTGTGCGACTCGATTGAGTGTGTGCAACTTGAGTGTGCAAGATGGGTGTAACTAGTGCGATATGTACAACTATAGTGTGCAAATGAGTGTGTGCAAGATGGGTGCAACTAGAGTGTAATGTGTGCGACCCCATCAAATGTGTGCAACTGAGTGCTACAAGAGTGCAAAGTGTGCGACTCGATTAAGCCAACGAATGTATGCAACTAGTGTTAACTAAAGTGTAGTGTGTTGACTGTGTATTGACTGGACTTGAATGGTATGCATGTATAACATGTATGAGAAGCAGGACAATGCAAGACTCAACTTATGCAAATGCGCGGATGATGCGACTAGACCTGGATTGAACCAATGCAGTACTAATGGAAGATACAGATTGATGATAGGCTAAGTATATGACTCGCTCTTAGATACCAGTTTCATGCTTGTCAGAGATTTCAGATGTTCTTGACCTTGCTCCTGCTTCCAATCGAGGTTGTTTGGCTCCCGAACAGTTGTTGAGATGAGATTGATTTGACCAAGCCAAGAGACATAACCGACACTATGACCTTGATGACCAAATGGAGGATGATGAGATATTTCTTGGAAATGCCCTACGGTTTGAGTGAGATTGACTTCATACGAATATCAAGATCCTGATTTTGGTTGGTTATTTTGAAGACAACCGAAATTTTCGAATGCAAATGCTCTCTTTGCTCATTGGATTTAATAAGGTGATCACCTTCACAAGGCGATTGAATTTTGTCCTCAAGGGTAGAACATGATGCTAAGCAAATATGACCCGTCATGCTGTGTCAGTGGTAAAGTTGATCTTTAATCCTTGACATATGCTGAATTGGGCCTTGCTACGAACAAGAGACACTTAGTCCACTCTGACGATAAGATTCTTCAGATGATGCCCGAAAGTGCTTTGTCTTGATCTCGATGATGCTCCTAGTGAATGCTTGTTGCTTTCAACTTTTCCTTTTTTTACCTTTGGAATGACCAAGTCTGGGGATCGCATAATTTTTACGCAATGAGGCCGTTGCCGGTTTTTACTCATGCATGCGAAGTTGATCAATTTTTGTATTTCCCTTTTTTGCCTCTAGTCACAAGACTAGGACTGGGGTTCACGTAGTTTTTGCGCAATGAGACCGTTTCTGGTGTTTACTTATGTCTGCGATTTGCTTGAGGTAAAGTTCTGTTTCGACCATAAAATCCTTCAATTGGTACTTGAAGTTCCTTCGAACTGATCTCAAGGAAACTGCTGTTGAACGCTTGATGTTTTCAACTTTCCCTTTTTTACCCTTGGAATGACCAAGTCGTGGGGTCGCATAATTTTTGTGCAATGAGGCCGTTGCCGGTTTTCACTCATGCATGCGAAGTTGATCAATTTTTGTATTTCCCTTTTTTTGCCCCTAGTCGCAAGACTAGGCCTGGGGTTCGCGTAATTTTTGCGCAATGAGGCCTTTTCAGGTTTTCACTCATGCCCGCGATTTGTTTCAAGATAGGTTTTGCTCCCTTCATTGCCTTGGATGCTTGCATTCTGCTTTTGAATATTGTCTGATAAATTGTCTGCACTCGTAATCTCTAGGGGATCGGGGTGGACTTAAGATAGGACGAAATGTAGGCTGAGGGGACCGAATATTTGGGACACCCTTCTACTTGAGAAATCATTTTCAACTATGGGGAGAAGAATCTTGATTCTTTTGCTTCTGATAGAAGATAAAAATTTCCATTGAAAATTCATCTACTTGAGCGCCTCTTGACTTTTTTCTTGCCCATTTTTTTTTGTTTGTCTTTTGACATTTTGTCTTTCTATATTTTTTTTACGTGCCTTTTTTTTTTAGGCTGATTTTTTGCTCAATAGATTGAATGTTATGACCGAACCTAATTTTCTAGGCTGCCTACGTACCCTTTTACAGGATCAGGTCATTGACGTAGTTCAAGCGAACAGAGTACAGGGTGTCCCGTTGGAAGTTTTTTGAAAGAAGGGCTATTAGGCTCGAGATGGCTAACTATCGGAATTTGATGATATATCGAGGGTGTTACATGAATCATAAGGGAATTAGGTGACAAAAATGGCCTCCTGTCCTTTCCCGAAGAGGCTAAGAGTGCAAGCATTTATCAAACAAGACCCTAAGCATAATACTTTTTAACCTTATCCATGTTGATTGGCTCAGGGCTCCTTGTACAAATGTTGAGTTTGCCCCTTGCATCTGCATAGCTCGATGATGCCTTGGTGAAAACGAATCATTTGCTCTGGCTTGTTGATCTGCACAACTGTGTGAAGAGTTTGACCACTTTTACTCTGAGTGAGTGTTCTGATGAGATATGTCACATGAAGAAAAATCTCATATCTTAATGAAAGTGGCTTTGCCCAGGCATGGACAAATCTTGATTTAGATCCGCTTTCTCGCTTGTCTATGATAATTGCTCCGCGGCATTTCTCAAATTTGGATCTTGAGCAACCACACTATTCCTGCCCCAAGCATCGGTAAGGGTACTGTTGTGGTGAATCTGTTACCCCAACTTATATCGAAATCTTAGGGGGTTTTTGAATCTCACCTCAAGCAGATCTTTTCTCTTGCCCCTCTGCATGCAGTAAATGTACTTCATGTATTGACCGAGTCTGACAATTTTGCATTTGATCATCCTTGTCATAGTCAGGAGCTTTATCTGTACAACAACTAGGATCCTGCAATTTTTCCTTTGAAATGTGTCCTGGAGGGTTCGGAGGACAACAGGATGTGAACTTGCTTTTTCCCTGATCGGTCTTGACCTTGATCCCTGCCCTTGGCGTAACAAGGTTCTAATTCTTGCACACATAGGATCATTATCCAACTCTATTCTGCTTTGTAACACTCGCATGGGATTGAGGGTTTACTGTTGGAAATCCCTCTCTATGCTCTTCATCATACTCTGCCCCCGAGAGTTATGAGTTTGACTTTTGTTTGAGTGATCCCTTATTTAAACCAATAAGCTTAGCTAGCATTTTTTATTGGGAGAAAGATATTTTTGGATTTTTGATAGCTTCAGATCGCTAGACTCTTTGAGAAGTACTAGGTCATGCCTTCATTAGCCAAATGAGAAATGAGACTCTTGAAAGGAAGAGAGATTTCAAGGAATTGAAAAGTGGAGATGACTCAATTATTGCAAACTGGATATATGCATGGGCCACTGTGGCCGACTCTGACGGAAAGAAAACCTAGCTAAGATTGACTCAGACCTGGCTTGATTTCGATCAATCTCACTCGACATCTTGCTCTTGGAGCTCCTTTCTGACGGGCCTCGAAGATGTTCTGCTTGGCTTTCTTGGATGGCACAAGGGTGATTTGTTGATGTAGCAGGATGATGTATGGGATGTATGGAGACAGATGTTTCAAGGGTCTCAAGTTCGAAATTAAGTTTGGCCACATCCGTCAAGTTTTGGGTGGTGCCCGCACTTTTACGGTGCAGAGGGTGGGCATGGAATGATATGTTGAGTAAGAGAAGATTGTGGTTGTGTCATTAAGATAATGAGCGGGTGTTTGTTAGGATGGTTGATGGGTGAATCTGGGTTTGCCCCTGTGCCACCAAGAGTTTGTTGAGAGCCAGAGTAATATCTTTGAGTACAAATTTAATTTCTCTGATGTCTTGCTCATGATTAAGGAGTCATCGTGATGATCTTTTGGTCACTCGATGTGTCTCCGTGCTCCATATTTTCTGCTTTTGTTCCACTACTTGGGCAAGTCCAAAGATGAAAGTAAAGAGCGAGTCACTACCAGACTGGGGTGATTGGATTATGATGCTGCATGAGTATGCATGGATGAATTATGAATGAGGTGAGTGCTATGTGAGACTCAAAATGAATGGCCTATTAAGCAACTTCCTAAATGAGATGTGCCAAATTAAGGGTCAGGACATGTTTTGAATGATAGACTTTTGGAATTGGACTTCATGGTTGTGCTACCTCTGGGGGTGTTGCCAACTAGATGATGCATGACGGAGACTATGCTTGACCTAGCCAATGCAATGTTAAAGTGAGCGGAGTGCAGTGATAAAGTGAGCACGGTGCAATGATAGTGTGAGTGTAGTGCAATGATGAAGTGCAGTACAATGCCATGATGAAGCACAGTGCCACAGGGGCATGCAGTAAGTGTAGATGTACTGGTAGTGCAGTGAAAATGTTATACTAGCAGGTGAATGTGCAATTACGGATAGTGCCATGAAGAGGATGAATTTTTTTTTTTTTTTAATTTTTTTTTGGATTTTCAACTTTATATATTTTTTTGAATTTTGAATATTTGATTTTTTTTTTTTTTTTTTAAATTTTGATATTTTTTTGATTTTTTTCAATTTGGATTTTTGAATTTTTTTCAACACATTTGGATCTTTGAATTTTTCAAATTTTGAATTCTTGTTCCTTCTGAATTTTGAACTTTTGATTTGTTTATTTTTCTTGAACTATGAGTTAATGACATTTTTTTTTTTTTTAATTGAAGTTCAGATTTATTTATTTATTTTCAGATTTTGAGTTTTCATTTTTTTTTGGAATTTTGAATTAATGATTTTTTTTTTTTTGACTTATTTGAATTTTGAGCTTCCATTTTTTTTTATGTTTGAATTTTGACTTTTTTTTTTTTTTTTTACTTTTGATTTTATTTGGACTTTGAATTTCTCATTTCATTTTTTTGTTTTTTTTTTTTATTTGAATTTTGAACCTTCTCCTTTTTTGGATTTTGAATTTCTGATTTTGTTTAAGGTTTCAAATTTTAACTTCATCTTTTTTTCTTTTTCTGAGTTTTGAATTTTTGATTTTGTTTTTATTGAATTTTGATTTTGATTTTTTTTTTTTCACCAATTATTTAGTTGAAAGGGGTGATCCTTGACATATGTAAACCAATGGGGTAGGTAGATAGGGGTCTACCTACTAAGTTGGGTTATTGGAAACCAAGGCCCATTGGATTTAAGATAGAATATGGATATGGACATCCAATAAAATCTGGGTTTTTGAACCCCATATGCAAAGTCTAGAGATGAGTTGGGAGTTTATTGAAACCAACAAAGGCTCACACAGGTCCTTTTTCTGAATGAACATATGGGTACAAATGGGTACCTTCATGTTCAATCAAAAGGCAAGGCGGGTATAGGCTATAAGCAAAGTAGGATTAGGAGAAGCCTTCCTAAATAGATGCTTATAGACTATATCTTTACCTAAACTATATGCATATGCTGGGGTAATGCAAGGTGTTCTTAAGGTGGTTAGGGGACACTTGGCCGTATATGCGACTCCCAAAAATGGGCCGATTGGCGCAAGTAGGTTTAGTCTATATCCCTTCCTGAGAATAATCGTCCCACAGGGGTGATACAGCTAAACCATGACTGTTAAGCCCCATCACTGAAGATAATCATCAAACAGTTGTAGGCGTAATAAGTCAAACTAAAGGGTTTAGGGGTTATTACACTAATATGCAATGAATATGATATGCACATAAGAGAAAATATGAACATACCCACAATATAAAAAGAATTAGCAAAAATAAGAATTACTTTAGGAAATAATTAGTGATTTTAATAATGTTTGACTTATACCTAATTTTCAGGTTGGATCTTAGACCTCCCCAGCAGAGTCGCCTAAGCTGTAAACGCATAAATTTACCGCCTTTCCTCCCCTGTCATCTCTAGGTGTTGAGATAAGGTCCGAGAGTAGAGGAATAACACTAAATTTATTCTAAGAGTCGGCACCTACTTAGGGGAAGTAGGATCCCGAGATAATCCAAAATAAGGGGGTCTACGGTCTAAAGTAGTCTAGGTAAGAGATCCCTTTAGGTCCTGGGGAAGGGGTTAGGCACCCCAGGACCTCCATCCAATGATGGTAACCTACTCATTAGGTCCAAGCCAAACATTTGAAATCACTTAAAATTTCCTAAATAATTATTAATTTTGCTAATCAAACACAAATCAATATGGGGTGTAAAAATTTTATTTTTGGTTGGGGTCGAACCCTGGTTTTGGGCTGCCTACTTATCCGGTTAGTCGGAATCAGACCCTCATAGTAGTTCGGGGTCCGTGACTGTTTTTATACTCGTTTCGGAGTGTGGTCACTTCCAACTCATGCTTGAATTGGGGGAATTGGAATTGAGATTTATGAATCTCATTCCGGGAGATGGTTGCGTAGCTAGGTGCTCGTGGAGGAGCCGAGGAGCTATAGGGGGCGTTCATTTATTAGGGTAAGTCCTTTTTCATTTTAGATTTTTTGAATGTTTTTGTTATTTTGTATTTTTTGATTTTTTTTTGTTTGTTTTAATTTTGGCAAGTTTAACTAGTCAAGAACTAACCTAAGTGCCCAAGGTAGGCAAAAGGAAAATAAGCTACGGCCTAGTCTTATAAGCTGTACATACGTACATACATGGAGATAAATTACAAAACAATAATTACCCATGGTTAACACATAACCTGATATCAAGCCGCAAAGATGCTAATGGGCCACAGCTTATTGATCATTAATGATACTAAACTAAGGCTAGCCGACATTAGAGAAGTCGGCCCGCTTTAATTCAATAGACAAATAGAAACTAAAACCAATGGCTGAATCTAGCCCAGGCTTTGAAACAGGCTACTACTGCTCGCTGGAAAATACCAACAAGAGCACATGAATATAACCAGAATGTAGGAAAGAAAATGAAAAGTTCAGGGGTTATACCTGTCGTGAAGGCTTGTGGAGGACAAAGGATGATGACACTGCTCCGATGGAGAAGATTTCTCCCTATCACTTCGGATCCCAAAGGACCAATGCAATCAGGAGCGAAAGAAAAGAGAAAAAATGGATGACTGATCTAGACTGGCCGGAGGTGATTATTGGAGTTGCAATTCCTTGGCCAGATTCAAAGTAAATCTTAGGTGCGAACCGGGGAGCTGAGATGGTGCCGAATGGAGATGGAGATGCTGCTGCCGATCTAAATTTCTGCTACGAGTTGTTGTCGTGGTGATGGCTGGGAGGAGATGTTCCGGTGGTGGCAGGTAAAGAGGTGGAGCTGCTGGATCTGGGCCAATTACTTGGTCGGGACTGGTCCGGCATGAAACAAGGGAATCATCACTGGAGAAGATGATCGGGAACAGACTGAGATCTATGGATGATGGAGTTCGTAGGGAGAGAGAACTGAATGCTGGTGGAGTTGCAGACGCCGGTGTTGATGGACGATCGGAGGTGTGGCTGATCGATTGAGCAACTCCCTGTTGTTGCGGTAAACAGAAAAAAGAAATAAAAAAAAAGAAGTGGGAGAAGAAGAAAACGGGAGTGAGATGGGAGCTGTTGCTCTCATACGAATGGGATTCTGGATTAACCTTATCTCTTGCTTTATATAGGCGCTAGTAATGGGCCATGGTGGCTTTAGGATTGTGGGCTTTGGGCCTTAAATAATAGATCTTGGTCTTGGGCTTGGAAACATGGGTCTAAGGCTTTGGGATTTTAGGGTTTTAATCAAGGGTTTATGGAAATGATCTTGGGCCTCTCTGTCTCTCTCTCTCTCTCTCTCAACACTCAGGCTCACAAAACAAAATTAAATTAAATTAAATTAAATTAATAAAAGGGTTTTGGGGGTGTAAAAATGGGGTGTTCACACAATGTTCCCAATTCATTCCATAAAGAAGAAAAGAATGTGCCATGGTCACCTTATTCTCTTAAATTGCAATTACATTGCACATGTTTAGGGTCGAATATTAGTATCTATATTTTATCCGATCAATCATGTTGAAATATGAATAAAGTAATACTTGATTAAGAGATGAATCACACCTTCAACAGTGTTGTGGTTCAGCCACCTAGGGTCTCCAGGCTTTGATTGTTTCTTTCTTCTTTCTTGATTTTCAGTTCACGACCTTGTGAACTCTTGTAAGCCTTATGCCTATGTAGTATTGTTTATTTCCTATTTATATATTTATGTCTCATTATCGATTAAAAAAAAAAAAAAAACAATGTTGTGCGGACTCTTCGAGTATGTAGGCAAGTGGTGTGCTCATTAAGTGTCGACACGGTTTCGGACTTGAATTCGCCACGGACTGTTATGTTTTTCTTTGAACTACTACTATCCATACCTTTGGACTTGGATTTGAACTTGCATTTTGTTTCTTTGAGTTACTACTATCCATACCTTTGATTTTATTTTTATTTTGATCGATAAAGCAATGCATTAGATAAAACAAGAGAATAAGTACAAGAAAAACCCCCAGAAAATGAGCTTACAAGGTTATAAACCCAAGTGCCGGGAGGAAGAGAGCATGGACCTAGCCCTAGGAAGGAAACAATTAATACAAAAGCCCCCGCAATTCCTCCCTACTACCATGCAGCCCGACCCACTTCATGACTATCATCTTTATGCGATCGCAAATCCGAAGAACGGAAGAAACAACGTTCTCAAAAACTCTAAGATTTCTTTCTTGCCAACAAGACCAAAGAATAGCTCCAAGAGGAACCCCCCAAATCACCTCTCTAGCACCTGCCCCGCACTCCCAGGACCAACAAGCTAAGAATTTGAGAAGGGAAGAATTAAAAACCCATGCTACCCCTAATCGGGATAGGAAATAACCCCATAGCTCTTGCACCACGGGGCAATGCAGAAGAAGATGGTCCACCTCCTCTTCCGCCTGAAGACACATAAAACATCGGTTGGCCAAACTCCAACCTCTATGTTGCAGATGCTCACAAATCAGAATTTTGTTCAAGGAAGCAGTCCATAAGAAGAAAGAGACTTTGAAAGGGATACCCAGATTCCACACAACTTTATGAGGAAAAAACTCCCTCCATATAGGGGAAATCGACAGTAACAGTGATTTAACCGAGAACTTGCCTTGGCTGCTCCTGGACCACATCCTACAATCCCAATCCTCTAAGCTTAGGACCGACGAGAAAATGCGCTCCAAAAGGCTGGACATATCATCAATTTCCCAGTCATTAAGGCTCCGCCTCATCCTCGGGCACCACACTACCCCCGAAATATTTATCTCATAAGAATCCTCCATTGAGGCATCCTTGTTTGTAGCTAGATTACCATAGTCATCCATTAATCTGGAAGACCCCGACCAAAGATCTTTCCAGAACCTGATCTCCAACCCTCTCCCCGCACTGAAACGAAAATAAGGCACTACCAAATTTGCATTAGCCATGATCCCCTTCCAAAAGCCCATCCCGTGAGAGCCTCTAACCCCCTTTGGGATCCAACACGATGTGTCCCCGTATTTGGCCACTATCGCCGCACGCCACAAACTCTCTCTCTCTCTCTCTCATCTCCGAATCTCCACACTCACTTCCCTAATAAGGCTTTATTCACTAAGCTCAACGGCTTCAGATTCAAACCCCCAGCTGCCTTGGACCTGCACATCTGTTGCCATGCAACTAAATGATATTTATTTGAATCTCCTCTTGCGCCCCACAGTAACTCCCTTTGAAGCTTCTCAATAGATTTAGCCACAGATTGAGGGATGGTGAGCGTCGACATGAAGAAAGTGGGAAGGCCACATAAGGTGCTATGAATAAGAATAAGTTTTCCTTCTTTCGATAAGTGGGACGATTTCCATCCTGATAATCTCTTGGCGAAACGATCTAGCACAAGATTCCACACCGATTTATCTTTAAAGCTAACCCCCAACGGCATTCCCAAATACACCGAGGGAAGAGAGCCCACTCGACATCCTAGACAGATGGCCAGATGATCCATGATAGGGACAACACCTATCCTAAAGAGCTCGGATTTGGCTAAATTAACACGAAGACCAGACACTGCTTCAAAGTATCTTAGAATACATCTAAGGTAAAGAAGGTCCCTTCTTGAAGCCTGCCCAAAAATAAGAGTATCATCTGCAAATTGGAGGTGAGAAATCCTCAGTCTTGAAGCACCAACCCAAAAACCCTCAAAGAGAAGACCCTCTGCTTTAGACAACAACCGGCTCAGAGCCTCCGAAGCAAGCACAAAGAGAAAGGGTGAAAGAGGATCCCCTTGTTGCAAACCTCTAGAGCTAGAGAAATAACCCACTGAACTTCCAGTAATCAAGATGGAATAAGAAACCGAGGTCATACAGGATCGCATCCAAAGCCACCACTTCAAACCAAAGCCATCCTGCCTAGCACATAAAGCACAAACTCCCAATTGATGTGATCATAAGCTTTCTCCATATCCACCTTACACATGATTCCCGGAGCCTTGGATCTCACCCTTGCATCTATGCACTCATTCGCAATAAGAATGCTCTCTAAAATTTGACGCTCTTCTACAAACGCACTCTGCTGAGGGGAGATAAGATCTACCATCACCTCCTTGAGACGAGAAGCCAATACCTTTGAGAGAATCTTGTACGTACTACTCACTAGGTTAAATGGCCGAAAGTCTTTAAGGTCCACTATCCCTCCTTCTTTGGAATTAAGATGAGAAAAGTGCTATTCATGACTCTGTCAAACTGCCCTTTTTCAAACAGTTCCCCCATCACATCCATGAAGTCTTGACCTACAATCTCCCAACAACTTCTATAAAATTCCAAAGAAAAACCATCTAGCCCAGGAGCCTTATCAATAGCCAAACTTCGAATCACTCGAAGAATCTCCTCCTCAAAAGGAGCCTCTAGGGCTGACCTCTGATCCGGGGACAGCCCATCAAAGGTAAGACCATCCAACTTTGGGTGCCAACCCTCTTTTTCCATGTACAAATCTTTGTAAAAGGAAACCACGCTATCTTCAATCTCATCCTTCCCCTCCTTCCAACTCCCGTCCACCCACAACTTAGAAATGAAATTGTTTTTTCTATGGAAATTAGTCATTCTGTGATCTTTGTTTATTACTTTGTTTATTACTTCATTTATTTTAATTCATGTCTTATTTATACTGTTTGATTAATTGTAATCAGTGTTTTAAAACCCGAAAACTCGACTCAACTCGGAAACTTGCCGAGTAGAGTCAATTCGGAAACTCGAGCAAAACTCGTCCGAGTAATGACACCTAAAACTCGGACATATATAATATTTTTCTAATACTATATGCATGGTATAAATTCAAAATTAATGATAAAACATGCCTAAAATGATATATATAATTTAATATATACTAAACACCCCCTTTTTGTTTTGTATTTATACTTAAGAGTGAGTGGGGTGTGTTAAAAAAAAAGAAAAAAACATAATTTAATCAATTGAGTAGGCATTTTACTCAATTTTTTGTTTTAAAAAAATATGCAACAACTCGGGCGAGTTACTCGGTTTTCAGTGTCAAAACCGAGTTTTGCCCCAAACTCGACTTGAAACCTTGGCCGAGTCGAGTCGACTAGCCAAGTTTTGATACTATGATTGTAATACATGATCCTCACGTTATATTTGTATGGGCAATGATACCTTATATTTTGCCTTACATGAGATGTGTGGAGAACTAGGCGCATCTCAGGATCTACACTTTACGTTGTAGACTAGGATCTATCCCATCATGTTAAATACATGTCCCTCTTGGACCACTAAATAGAGCATGTTAGAAGCACGCTTTCTAAGAAGTGATTTTTCCACCCTGAACACAACTTCCGTTCAAATAATGCTTGAAACAAAATAAGTCAATAGTTTGAGCTTTTGGTTACTAGTTCTAAATCATTGTTCAGACACCATTGGTGTTCTGTCTTTTGTACACTGGACATGATTTTTAAATTGTGAAGCTATGATTCCAGTGTTGTATGCATGTTTGATACTTCTATGTGGTTTTCTTTTAAGGGGGAAAAAACACCCAGAGGAGGTGTGGGGTTTGGCATGACCCCACCAGTTAATTGAAATAGACAAAAAAATTACACCTAGATATATGTGACAAAAGTCATGTGCTCTCTGTGATTTGCTTTTGTATCTTTTGCAGGTTGGAAGTCATCATTCAATGGAAGATTTTGCAGTGAGAGGCAAGGAGCCCAAGGATGAAGTCCAAATTTACACATGGAAAGATGCTACTCTTCGTGAGCTAACTGATCTGGTATGTACAATGCTTTTTTCTCCAATGTTTATTTCTGGACATGCTTATTTTATTGGTTGTATAGTTGATTATGGTTCAATATTTTAGGTCAAAGAGGTTGCCCCAGCAGCAAGGAGAAGAGATACAAAACTGTCATTTGCGTTTGTATATCCCGATAAACACGGCCGTCATGTGGTGAGACAGGTAGGTGGTAGTTGGTAGTTGGTACTCCTTTTTCTCGGGATTTTGCATTCATTTGTACGCGTCAGTGGACATAAAACCAGACAAAGGGTGACCATGCATTCATTTGCTTTGAAAATGTAATTGTGTGGTTTACATATATTAATGCAGATGGATTGGATTTGTTTCACCCAGGTCCATGTACTTTTTCTTTATCGGCAAATAAAAAAGTACATGGATTTTTTTATGCTCTTCCTGATTCATGTACTGCTTCCGTTGAATGTCATTATTATGCCAACAGCCTGATACCCTTGATAATCATCAACCTAAATATTAATAAAACAAAAAAAATAACAAACGATGAGGGAGGGAGTCTGAGCTGCCCATGAATAGAGCAAAGTGGTGGCATTTATGCTCTTCCTGGTTTATAACCCAAGTTACGGTTAAATCTCATGTGGCTCTGAACTTTTTTAGAATTTTAGTTTGCTACAATTCAGTCCACCATTGTCATTACAGTGAGACCATTGTCATTACAGTGATCTCACGACACCACCACCCATCATGAAGAACCCTTCAACATTATTGATCCCCTGCCACCAAAAGGAAACAAACTATTATAATTTAAAAGACATACATTTATCATATCAATACATGCATGTACATAGCACAGTCATACACAAATAGAACAACTTTAACAAAGATCTATAATTGTGGTGTTTGCAATGCCTTCGTGAAGGTCGGGATGACTCATTCTTATGGAAATGGGAGACGACTAGATGACAGCAGGGCCTTGGCCGAACTTAGCTTCCAGGTAAAATCGCATATTCTTATTGGCTCCCTATATCTTAGATTCATTTGGATTGTATTACACTTACATTTAATCCAATTCTGTAGATTGGAGATTACTTGGATGTGGCAATCCTATAGAGAAGCTTGTGAATGCATAGAAATGTGGTACTGATATTCTACTTAGGTTGCTCCAGATTAGGTTGGCGGGGGTAATACATATCAGCTGATTTACGACTTGTACTGATGCCTGTTTGTATGGGCACGTAGACGTGGTTTTCTGCAACTTCTTACATGTCTTTAAATGTGATACAGGGATAGAAATGTGCCGTTTTGAATTTTCATGGACCTAAGCAGATATTATATGTCAAAACATGATCAGCTTGTTTGAATTTGAAGCATATTTTCTTTGTTTCCTAACGTTGTACTATCTATTTAAAGTTTGGGAGTGATCTCATTTGGGTGAAAAAGCTTGAGCTTCCGTTGTTCATGTGCTTGGATGTCGACCAACACAAGGTAAGATCTATGGGGTCAGCCCGGAAGAATGACTTTCTCATCAAAATCTTTCGTGAAAGGATTTTCTTTAAGTTTGTTTCTTCATAGGGGGGAAATAACTCAAGGTATCATCTCTTTTTTGCAATTCTATTGAAGTCAGAACATCTTTCAACACTAGTGCACGAATAATAAACCCTGCCAGTCAAAATTATAGCCAGAACAAGGAAAAATCAGGTTCTGCGTGAACTAAATCACATATTGGGACACCTATACAGCCACTGTTTTTGCTTTGGATCCATTTCGTCTTAATGATAGCAACCTCTCTTATATGGACAACGACTCAGAAGATCAGTTATTGGGTGGCCATATATATCAGAGTAGTTACTTGATTTTGAATATTTGTTAAAAGTTTCATGCTGATTCTGAAATATGATTCTTTAATTTGATGAATATCATCAACTAATTGTGTGAAATTTTGGCTATTTTTCATCTCTTGAGTTCTATCAATTGATTCAGTTTGGATCTGGTTCACATAAAGCCATTCGAATGATGGTAAAAAGTATGTTATTTGGTTGTTTGTTTATGCACCTCATGCACTTTCACATCAGTATATTGCACCCCGCGAGGAGTGGTGTCTCGTCCCCCCTTTTCTCTCCAGTGTAGGGCTCTCTTTAATTGTGGTTAATCTTTTTAATCATGATTTTTTCTTAAAACTAAGGGTACGTTTGGATTTACGGAATTGGAGAGCAGATTTGTTATTTCCGTTTTACAATTCCGTTTCCTTCATTTGGGTGCACTTAAAACGCATGGATTTGGATTGAGGGGAAATCCACATGGATTTGAAGAGTGGAATACAAAGGATAAAAGTGTAGCTTTCAAATCCTTTCTTAAACTAGTCATTTAACAATTCCACACTAGCGTGAAATTCTAAAAGTAAAGAGGCCCGATGAAACAGTCGTCTCTCTCCTTGTGGATTCTTTCTCCTTCAACTTATAGTTGCCTTTCTCCTCAACTCCTCTTTGCCATCGCCACTGCAAATAACCAGGTAAGAACTTTTTGTTTCTTCATCCTTCACTTTTTCATCTCTATATTGTGGATAGATAATATTGGTGGATTGGGGAAGATGTATATCCAATAATCTATTACTCCTTTGAGGGATTGCAACTCCATTCAGACTGTAATCTCTAAATGTTGATATCCAAGATTATAACTCTCTTTTTGTTTTCTTATATATTGTTGGCTGCCTCATTAAGTTTGAGATTTGAATATTAAGATCCCATTTGAGAGCATAGGCAGATGGGTATCCTCAAAAGTATCACCAATCACGTGTTGTCCATCACTTTCTTCGATCTAATCTCTTCATCCTCTTCAAACCCTCTTCAATTCATCTAGTAGAGCACCTCTTTAGAATCTGGTACCCTATTCCACAACTTTTATCAGTTTGTAACTCGAGACGTATCCCAGTTGCTTCAACGTGAAAACTGTTGTGCTTTTATAAGTCTAGTAGAGCATCTCTTCAAAAGCACCTCTTTATATTCCCCCCCCCCAAAGTAACAGTCAAAGATTGTATCAATAGAGAAGCATGAACCACACAACAGACATATTTAGAAGAGGATTCCCTATGTACAGAATGTCAAACATACATTAAAAATAGAATTAACAAAAAGGTGTAATACCCTTAAAACCCAATGCATGTTATTTTACGGCTCCATCTGTAGCACCATTTGCATCTATTGATGGATGGAGAAGGAAAGGAAAGGTACAAGTGGGGGTATTGTGGTTTGCCTACTTACAACCACCCATCTTAGGGGTTTCCACATGTAATCACGCGTAATTCCATATACTTAGTAATATATCCAAATGGGAGAATTATGAAATCTACGGAATTTAATTATGTGAATTCAATTCCGTGGAATTCAATTCTTTAGGTCAATTTCAATTCCACATATCCAAATGCACCCTAAGGTTAAAAAATGCGACCCCAAAAGGTTAGTAAATCTATGAAGGAGAAGCCATCTTGATTAGGCCCAGGTAAACAATCACTGCAGGGTCCCTAACTAACCACTTCCTTAAGTAAAGACATCAGAATTCATTGCCAAAGAAGATTCACGCTCACACGTCCAGTTGCATAGCCCTTTTTTTTTGCAGAGCCCTTGGTCTACTCTTTTATACTTGAATCATTCACAAGAGAGAGAGGATCACAGCCAATTGCTATTGAAAGCAAGAGAATCCAATTGCATATGTGGCACATGTGGATTGGATGAGGGAAAAAAGGCAGAAATTTTAAATTTTGGTTTTTTTTTCTCTTCCAATAAACATGCGCCACATATGCGCACAATTGAATTCTCATGAATTCAATTGCAATTGGCTGTGATCTTGTCTCTTACTCTTTGAAACCCCACCCAAGAGATCTATGACAAAAACTCACTTGGTTGAATGATCATATATTATAGTTCTAATAAGAGTTTTAGGTGGGATCCACTGAACTGTAGGTCCTCTCAAATGTACATAGATGATGGTAATAATCTCCACATGAGGGAGCTGAGTCAAGGAATAAGCACATGGTGTCAGAATGGGTAAGCTTCAACTTTACACATGAAGAGGGTGTTTGGAAACCAAGTTGAAGCTGTGATAAATGACTAACTGTAACTAAAGCTATACATGCAACGTAATTCTTCTTCTGTCACAACACATGCATCTTTCTCATGGTGGAAAAAGTCTTATCAAATATGCATATTACATACATACAAATACACGTAAACGTGTTCCAATAATAAAAATATATTTTTCCTTCAATTTCATAGATGATCTCAGATATACATAATGTATGCCCAAAGCAGTGACATTATTATAAGTTAGCACAAGTTGCAAAGTTGTAGGTGCCTTCAGACAGTTTGATCCTGCACGAGCACGATGGAGCCCTCATGGTCAGTGCTTATGGATTGAAAAGAATCCATTCACGAAGATTAACATATTTGCAACTTTCAGTGCAAGAGGAATTCTCATCACTATGTTCAACTCTCTTAACATCTTCCCATTTTTCTATCGATTGTGTAGACCCTCAGTTGATTAGTGGCCGGACATTTTCTTTAGCGCATGTGAATTAACACAAAAGTTGTGATTGCTTTAACAAACTTTTTGATGCTACTGTAACTGGGTAGAGGAACCATAAAGCAGACAGGGTGTGTACCTCAACTCAAGCTTCACTTCCTTCTGGTAATGTTATCAAGCGTGTTCCCGAATCATACATCAATTGAGTTTCACAACTAAGAAAAACAAACCAATAAGAGTTATAAATATGAATTAAATTCACCTTTTGTTACATGATGCCAAAAACATGAAAATCGGGAATGAGATTATTTAAAATCACAAGGTTCATTGATTAATGCAGTCACCAAATAGCATTAAACTTACTTTGAGCATTTACGAGCATTGGTAGAACCACCACTAGAAACTGATAGAATAGTCCCAAAGAAGGAGACATTTTCAGTACCACAATTTGGACAGGGGCCCTAGAAAATAAATTTATATGTTAATATGCACTAAAAATCAATATCATATGGAATTTCAATTTTTCAAAAAAAATTCAGAGTCGAGGATGGGCTTGCTACCTTCAAAATCAAAAAATCTTTCACAATAACATTTGTGAGTGATTGAGCTAGCCAAAATATGAGAGGTAATGCAGCAAACCATGTAAAAATGAAACTGAATGGCTCCGGAAGCTGCATTTGAACGATTATAAAAATTAAATTAAGAAAGATAAGTTTAAAAAAATGCATAGTAAGAAACATGACGAGCATAGATACCACAAGTATGTAGTGAGAGATATAAGGAGCAAATATTACATATGATTTTGATCAATCTTATCTCAGAATTTCTTCATTAAAGTTTAACTTCTGAGAACTCCTACTGCAGAAATTTTATGGGCCCATAGATCACATTTCCAGAGAAGAATTGAAATAGAAACACCATTATAGGCTTATGAACCAGCTACCATTCTCACTTTACTCCGAAAAATATTGAGTGGGTATTTTCAGACTCAATAGAGTTATTGCTTTTCCCGGCTACTTATGCAACTAGTTCAAGCAACAAATTTCTTGCTTTAAGATGTTGAAAAAGTAGACACAACACCAAAAAAGTATCGAATGGGTATTTTAAAACTCCACAGAGATTATTGATTTTAAATTATTTGGAACACCCAAATCCCCAAATTATGATGATCAACCTGATGGAAATAAGTCTACCACGGTGTCATTCAGTAATGATTTATGGAGGAAATAAACCATGATGCATCAACCCAAAGATACCCAAACCTAATACTTTTCAATCAAAAAGCAATGATCCAAAAACAATGTTTTAAAACCTGGACCAGAGACTCCAAGGGGACGGGTCAGGTATAACAGACCTGGGTTGCCCGATGACTTTGGCTGAACAAACAAGTGACTAGACTATTAAAAGATCCAGAAAAAAAATGAGATACGTTTTTCTTTCTTCCTTTCCTCCTCGTCTTCCCCTTTCTCGAGCTGAATAAATAAATGACTAGGATATTAAAAGAATAAGAAAAAAGAGAAAAGGGGGAAAACAATTTTTTTCCTCCCTCCCTCGGCATGGACCCATCCAGTTCAACAAGAACCGCCTGAATCAAGCAGTTAGAATGTAACACTGGCCGAATCACTGGCATTGTCCTTTTTTTCGCAATTTCAGTTTAGTTGTCTGAATGACCCACCCAGGGGCCCAGTTCCCAGATCGTTCAGTTGCACCAGACCTGCTTCCTCCGTAGGGGTGGCAATCAGGCCGAGTTTGGGCTTCAAAGCCTTTGTAAATGTGTTGGGCTTCGGGCAGGGCCTATTAAAAAATCACCAAAATTCAAGCCCAAGCCCGGCCCATTGTCACCCAATCCTTCAGACTGTCAATCCGGACCCAGTTAACACTTATCCAAAGATTGAACAATGGGAAAGTACTAGAGAAATATGAGACCCTATCAAGCAACATTAGTTTCAATAACAAATTGCATTTAACCATTTTGCCTTATGAATAGGGATAGAATATGAAGAGGAATTATTACTAACCTCCAAAAGATATGTGATTTCAAATCCAGTCAAATCATCCAGGAAAAAAAACCTGTTAGAATCAAAAGTAAGGAAAGCGCATGAGAACCTTAACTTCTGACCGAAGTTGGATATGAATCCATAAAATATACAATTCTTGTCATTTTAGTCACTAAGGAATGAGACTTCGCCAGCCCATTAAGGATCATTACAAAGAACCATTTTCACATATTTAAACAGCATAAGGCAAACTGCTTCACAGAAAGCTATTAACGGGGATGAAGTTGGAAAAATATAAAAAAACAATAGAAATGGAGCATTCAACCACCAGAGGAACCATCATATAGAACTCAATTAGAGCTTTAACTCTCCAATAAAATTTTACAGCAAAATAGATGCAATTAATATTAAGAATTTGCTGATACATTTCAGTTACATGGTAGCTATATATTGGAAACGAGATATATGCAAACATTTTCTTTTAGTTTTTCATTAGTCGAGATGGATGCCCTTCAGCCTTATAGAGGGAGCAGGCTGAGTTCAAATAAAATTTTAATTCCATAGCTCAACCTATACACAACGTAAGTCTCCTGAAGAAAACATCTCAGAATCTATTGAAGACTTGGTTGAGACCACTAAGGCCATAACCTCTCCCATGGAGTCGATCAGAATGTTAGTTGATCACAATACGTTAACATCACGAGTATATCTTTGAATAACACAAAATAAAGTCTTTTTAAACTTACACAAGATATGAAATTTGGAAGAAATTCCACAGAAAACCTTCCAAGAATAAAATAAAACACACCTATGATCTAATTATTCTTCCACACACATCTTACTCTAATAAAAATCTAACACGAAAGATTCGTAGAGCTTGACAGCACGTACCTCATTCATATTCCCTTGCAGATTATTATGTAGTCATATTTCTTTCAGTCATGCTATAAAATCATGAGATAATTATGTGATTGCATACTGTGGTACATATATCACTGTAAATTATGTGATTGCATGCTGTGGCACATTAAATACGTGTGTGTGTGCACATTTTACTCTATTACAAATCTAAAACGAGAGATTCCTAATCACTATGTAACACACTTGACATTGACAGCACATACCCTCACGCTGTGGTACATATTATGACATAATTAAGTGATTGCACGCTGTGGTACATTATATGTGTGTGAGCGTGTGCATGTGTGTGCTTGTGTACACCTCAACCTGATGTACCAAACATGTACGAAACATTTTTTGATAGGTGTTGAGATATATTATTATTATGGGTGTACATACACCCATCATGTTAATAAGAGCATTATTGTAATCTTCTTTTATAAGTAGTAAATAATAAGAAAGGGGAATCAGCCGCTGATCTTCTCTCTCTCTCTCTCTCTCTCTCTCTCTCTCGTTTCACTTCCAACGTGGTATCAGAACAGTTCTACTCGATCAAGAGCTTCAAAGGAGTACGTCAATAACCACACACACACACAAAGGACCATACGGCTGACGTCAATAGACCGTACGGACACAGTCTCCCCTTCAAAATCTGAATTTCTAAAGGGTATGAAAATTCTGATTTTTAAAAAATTCTTTTTGGAATTTCTGGATGATGTTTAGAGAGTTTTTTTCTCACTCGAGGTGTTTTGTGAGAAAATTTCAAATTTTGAAAATCTGATTGGTGTGATTTGTCCGTGCTATTTTCCCGGGAAAAATTGGTATTGATTGATAATTTTAAATATTTCAGAATTTCTTAAACTCTTTTGGGAAAGTTCCGTGAAGAATTGAAGTTGGGGTGATGCTTCTTCTCCCTCTTTAGGGCTGTTTATTGAAATTTTTTGAGGCTCCAAATCTCATAACTATAAGATTCTGGGAATACGTGGAGATTCAACAACTTGCTAAAAAAATTTATTACCAATGTCAACTTAAGGAGGTTCTGAAACGATTTCCAGAGTATCCAAGAATCCAAGTTTGATGTCTATCACAAGCAATTATGGTGATAATCCTAGTGTATAGACCACAACTATAAAGTTACTAGATGACACTAATTTTCTGGAATGGTCTCAATCCATGAAGATGTACATCGACAGAAGATGAAATCTTGGTTACTTGAATGGCATGGTGAATGAACCTTCTATGAAAAATATGTTGAATGACAAATGGGAACAAGAAAACCTTATGGTGATGTCATGGTTACTCAATACCACGCATTAACACAATAGTAGATTTTTTTGTTCCTTCGGACAATGAAAGAGGTTTGGGATAAAGTTACCAAAACTTATTCCCAATGTCAGAACATTGTCATGGTCTATCATTTGAGGAAAATATTGCTACTCTTCGACAGGGGGATAAGAGTTTAGCTACTTACTATTCTACTCTCTAAGGTCTTTCAGAAGAGTTAAATCATTAACAAGTCATACAGTGAGACACTAATATAGACGGGGATACACATCGGCAATAGGAAGAGCAAAATCGGATCTTCGACTTCTTAGCTGGACTGAACCCTAAGTTTGAGTAAACTAGGTTCAAAATTTGGAAAGAGATGAACTTTCTACTTTGGACCAAGTCTATTCTATGGTACAAAGTGAGATAAGCCACAAAAAGGCTATGTAGCCCACTCTGACCAACAATCATTTAGTCATTATTGCATCTTATAATGGTCAAAAAAGGGGGAAAGGCCCCAATAGGAAGTACAGACCTTTCGATGATAAGGACAAACTAAAGTGTGAACATTGTGGGAAGACTCGACATACTCAGGAGACTTGTTAGGATCTACATGGCAGATTGACGCATAGTTACCAAGTACGGATATAATACGGCAATGATTTGTTCGAGAAGTACAGGTATTATATGACAAAAACACGGCAAAAGTATGGTAAAATTAAAAAATAATCCATAATTTTAAATAAATATGAATCAAGATACTAACTAGTGACAACCATTTAATACGGAATATTCGTCTAACACGACAAAAGTAGGAAAAACAATACGCGTATTAAACGTGTTTAATACAGAATCTGTGTATTAAACGTGCATTATACGGCGATACATGTAAAATACGTATTCGATAAAGTGTGTCGTTTTAAATGGCAACCCCCTTAAAAGTATTATACGGGTATAATAGGGGGCTTGGTAACTATAGATCGACGAGGTATAACTGTCTCAGACAGCAAATGAATGCTCCTACTGGCCACACCGCAACGACTGACTCCTTCCTTCAGTACCCCTTTATCAGCCCCTCCTACAGAAAGTGCATCATCAATCTCAGACACTTTTGCTACGGATGACACTAATCATCTCTGTCGCCTTCTAAACCAGTTGGAAGGTCCTTCAGCCTCCACACCCTTTGCACAATCAATTATTCATGCATCTGCTAACTTTGTAAGTCACTCCTCGTCCAATCTAGCTTGTATTATCGATTCAAGTGCGTCTGATCACATGATTAGTTTGTCCTCTATTTTCTCTACCTGTACTTTATAATCTGGAAGAGATAAGGTAAGGATCGCTAAGGATTGCTGACGAATCCATTTCTTCTATCTCTGAAAATGGAGATGTCAACCTTTCCAATAACTTATCTCTTTCATATATTCTTCATGTTTCAAAGTTATCGACAATCTTGTTATCCATTAGTAGTATTACTAAAAATCTTAACAATTGTGTAACCTTTGTTCCTAGTTCCTACCGATTGTGTCTACCAGTACTTGGCGACGAGAAAAATAATTGAGAATGGTCGTAAAGCATATGGTCTCTACCTCTTGGATGCCACTAGTTCTCCTTATGTTTTACAATCTAGTAGTAGTCTTATTACAAGTAATAAAAATGTCCAAATCAAATTGTGACACAGTCGTCTAGGTCATTTATCTTTCCATTCTTTACAATTAATCTTTCCTAACTCATTTTAGTTCGTCTCAGATCATCCTTTACAATGTGAAGTGTGTGAGTTGTCCAAGCATTGTAGAACTACTTTTTCTAAAGTATGAATAAAAGTTCCTTTTGATTCCAACTTCTTCATTTTGATGTCTGAGGACCTACTCCTACAATGTCTATACATGGTTATCGGTATTTTATCACCTGACTTCTTTCGGTGCGCTTGGCTCTACTTGATGAAGACCCATGATGAAGTTCCAATTATTATCAAAAGGTTTCATAAGATGATATTAACCCAGTTTGAGAAGTAAATCAAGGTTTTCCAATCTAATAATGTAAGAGAATACTTTGAAGGTGAACTGTAAACATACTTGCAAAATTATGGTATGATACATCAGAGTATCTGTCCATATACTCCTCAGCAAAATGGGGTAGCAGACAGAAAAACTATCACCTCATTTTTTTTTATCAATTAGACATATATTAATCAAAGAGAGGTACAGAACGAGTCTACAAGATTGTAAACCCAAAAGAAAAGAGAATACAACAAGCATCAAAAGAAAAGCACAGAAGTCATGTGGTCCTTGTACTAAGGGACATAAGCTATCACCCTAGAATGACTCTCAAATCCACTTCCTCCTGACAAATGCTTGCCTAATCGAAGACCAATGAGCGTATGCGAGTACAAATGCAGTGGATGGAAGAGTGAAAGTTCTCAAATACTCTCTTGTTCCGCTCTTTCCAAATTGCCCATGCTATAGCCCCCGGAAGAATCCCCAAACTACCTTCCACACACTATCCTCACTGACCATAACTGTCACCTCATGAAAGTTGCTTGAAGCCTCCGCACAAGAATGAATATACCAAAGAGGTTCTTGGCAGAAACAGTTCTTCCAGTGCCTACCTTATCAATCATAATTCATATGTCGTTTCAAGTACTGAAGTTGAAGTCTCCACATAAGTTTCTTTGTCCAGATCAATCCCCCTTCGTTACTCCTCCTTGAGTCTTCGGTTGTGTATTTTATTCATGTATTGGGTCCAACTAGGACTAAATTGGACCCCAAATCCATTCTGGGTGTTCTCTTAGTGTATTCTTCCACTCAAAAGGGGATGCAAGTGTTTTGATCCAATGTCGCGGAAATGGTTTGTTACCATGGACGTCACTTTCTTTGAGTCGTAACCCTTTTTCCTAGTCCCCCTACCTCTCTTAAAGGGAGCATAGTGAGTTGAAAAAGAGACAATATTCTACTGTTCCTCTTTCTCAGCCGGCCATTAATGTTCATTTCTAGTAAGTTGTTTCAGGGAACTTGGCTCTTACTAAAAATACTACTGAACAAGAATTACAAGTTAATACCAAACGTAAGAATAGGGAAGGGACCAGCGTAATAAGGTCAGCTACCAATTCAGATTCCTCTGAACTAAGCTCTAATTCAGATTCAAGTAATCCTACTTCTTCCTCTTTGGTACTTGTTCCGATAGATGACAACAATGCTCCCATTGCCTAACGCAAAGGAAAACTTCAGTGTACTATATATCCTATTTCTAATTATGTCTAATATGCATCCTTGTCCCCTGCCTATTGTGTTTTTTTTATCTTTTGTGTCTTTACCTTCCAGGTTTCAAAAGACAGTCTCCGATCTTAAGTGATGTGAGGCTATGATGAAATAGATGAGTATTTTAATAAAGAATGGTATATGGGAAATGATGGACTAAACTGAAGGAAAGGAGCTACTTGGTTGTAAGTGAGCATTCACTCATCACTGTGAAACACAAGACTGACAGGTCGATTGAGAGATATAAGGTGAGGTTGATTGCTAAGGGATACACATAGACGTGGGATTAACTATAGGGAAATATTTGCTCTTATTGAAAAGATGAACTCTATCAGAGTTCTATTATCATTGGCAACGAGATTTGCTTGGCTTTTATATCACCTGGATATATAAAATGTCGTCCTTCATAGAGAATTGTGGGAGGAAATGTATGTCTCCTCCACTATGGTTCAAGCTTCCCAACAATGAGGGAAAAGTATGTAGATTAAGGAAGTCAATCTATCTTCTTAACCAGTCGCCCAGGGCTTGGTTCGAGAGGTTCAATTAGGTTGTGATGAAGATGGATTATTCATAGAGTCGTGCGGTCACGGATCACACTCTCTTTATGAGACGTCATGGGGATCTAATTACAACTTTAATTATTTATGTTGATGACATTGTGGTGACATATAACTATTTGCTAGAGGTAGAAAAATTGAAATTTTTTGACACGGGAGTTTGAAATCAAGGACTGACCTAGGAAGTTTCAAGTATTTTCTGGGTATAGAGGTGGCTCGCTCCAAGAAAGGCATCTTATATCATAAAAAAAATATACCTTAGACTTAGTTAAAGAAACTGGAAAACTAGGTGCTTGACCTATTGATACTCTGATTGAGCCAAATTATTAGTTCAGCTCCAATGATGAAAAATTACTTAAAGATAAATAGATGGATCAGAGGTTAGCCAGTCGTCTTATTTATCTCTCTCGTTAGGCCAAACATTGCATATGATGTTCGTGTGGTAAGTCAGTTCATGCATGAACCTCCAATCCCTCATTATGAAGCTATTGAGACTTGAGAGGATATTGTGTTATTTGAAGACCACTCAAGGAAAAGGTATACTATTTTCTAATCATGGACATCTCCGTCTAGTAGCTTACATTGATGTTGACTGAGCTGCAAATGTTGATGATAAAATGTCAAGGTACTACTAAACCTTCCTTTGAGGTGATCTCATAACTTAGAGGAGTAAGAAGCAGAGTGTAGTGGCTAAGTCTAGTGCAAAAGTCAAGTATAGGGCAATGACCCATGGAGTGGTTGAATTGTTGTGACTAAAAATCTTACTGCGTGATTTAGGAATTAAGATAGATGTTCCAATGAAATTGTTCTGTGAAAACAAGGCATCCATTAACATTACTCAGAATCCAGTTCAGCATGATTGTACTAAACACAGACATCGACAGGCACTTCATCATGGATCGGACTATTTCTCAGAATTTGTGTTTACTATTTGTTACATTCAAAAACCAATTTGCTGATATTCTCACTAAAGGTGTTGTCGATACAACCTTAACATCGGTTCTTAGCAAGCTGGACATAATAGATATCTATGTCCAGCTTGAGGGAGTGTGTTGAGATATTATTATATGGGCGTAGATACACCATATCATGTTAGTAAGGGCTTTATTGTAATCTTCTTTTACAAATAGTATAACTAATAAGAAAGAATAATCAGCCCCTAATCTTTTCACTCATTCTCTTCTTCTCCTCTCTCTCTCTCTCTCTCTCTAGGGTTTCACTTCCAACTATAGGCAAGCATGATGGTTTGTGAGTTAACAGGTAAGGATAGGTTTTGAACCCAAGTCATAGTTT
Organism: Tetracentron sinense; assembly: GCA_015143295.1. Lineage (NCBI taxonomy): Eukaryota > Viridiplantae > Streptophyta > Magnoliopsida > Trochodendrales > Trochodendraceae > Tetracentron > Tetracentron sinense. The sequence goes on along the minus strand of CM026571.1, from coordinate 9,642,483 downwards.
CGAGACCCAACAACTTTACCAACTTAGCAAGCTGACATCCTTAACATGCACAAAACATGTACGCAATGCATAGGACCTCATCAAAGACTTCAAATTTTGAGTTGACTTGATGAGAAACTCAATCAATAATATAGTCAACTTACTCCAAGACTTCATAAAGTCAATTTGAGTGGTGATAATCAAGTACTGGGCACATCACATTATTGGGGGTTCTCACTTCTCAAAGTGATTGAGAAAACTAGAAATAAGTGGAAACAGGTGTGATGCTATTGCTGAACATTTTTGAATTATTAAACAGAAAGAAAAATTCAACTGTCATTATGAATTATGAAATGTCCATAGAAGATATTTCACAAGGTTATGGATACGTTTGGTACATAGAGCCAAGAAGCCAAATGATATCAGATTGTTTAATATTAGGGGATACATATTTATATGAGATGCTATTAACAATAGCTATGGAATCAAGATTTCTGTTAAAATGGTTATCAAGTTTGTGAATTCAAACCTATATAAATGCAGAATGTTACTTACAATGTCAGTGCAATAACAGCAGCTGGGACATTCAACAGAAGCATCTTGAAATAGTCAACAGACAGATCACTGTAAACCTATGGGAAGAAAAACAACCATTGAGAGTTAATCCAAGGACATCTGCTAACCGTTAATTAGTTATTTCACTAGCACACATTCCCATAAAAATATCTTCAAATCTGCAATAATAACAGGTAGACATCCAATTTTATATCGCATAAAGGATAAAATATTCAAGATATAATGTTACTGATACTATCTTTTAGTATACACCAAGTACAAAGTTCTACACAACAGGCTTTCCCACACTAGGAACTTTTTACAAGCAAGTCAGGGAATCAAACAGTGTAGTCAAGGCGACGCCTAGGCGATTTTGGGCCTGCGTCGCCTAGGCGCTCCTCTAGGCGGGCGATCCTAGTTAAATTTTTATTTTTATTTTTTTTTGCATTAAAAAAATCCAAAATTTCCTAATAAATAATATAAAAACATGTAATGAAGTAGTAATAAGATTCTAAATCATTTTTTTCACTAAAAATATCAATTTTTTTCACTAAAAATATTGTTTTCGACGCAATCTGGGCCTATTAGGCCTAGATTGCGGACGCACTTCATGCGTCGCAGGGGGGCGCTGCCCCCCCGGGCAATCATAGGGAGCTCTGCCTAATATTATACATGGACAATGACACGAATTTGGGTATTTTGCCTAGATTTTGAAATGTTTAATACTCCACTATGTTAACATGTCTTTGGTTATGTGATGAATGATTGTAATAGACTTTTTATTTTATGTTTTTGTGGAATGTGGGTGTGGAGTTTTGGTCTTTTGGATGTTATATATATACGTGATATATATATAATTATATATATATATATATATATATTAAATTTATCGCCTAAGCAACGCCTCGCCTAGCCGGGGCTAATCGCCTAGCATCGCCTAGACGCCTTGACTACACTGGAATCAAAGATTCAAAATATAATTCACAAACCTAGAATTTAATTAGTTCAACTAAAACAGATATTAACTTTGTCAAAGAACTAAATCTTAGAATGGTACTTTAGTCATTCATTTGTTCCTCAGTGACTTGCAATAATCGTTAGACTTGATATTGTAAATTGTTCATAATTGTATGTGATTCTCACTAAATGCAGAACAGCAACAACATAAATTTCACATGACATCTGCTTCGTGCAGATTGGCAGATATACGACATAAAAGCTTTAAGAATTTGGGCTTTGGAATCGAGACCGGGCTCAGGCAAGGCCATGATGGAGACGAGATGACTGACATTAAATTGAGAGATGATTTCTCAGATGAGGATTTGAACCTCACTGATATGGCATGTGGTTGATTAATTCCACAAATAGTTTCTAATGTAAAGTGGTAAACAAAAACTGTTCAGCAGATTGTGCCTTCACATTCTTATGATTATCCAGTTTAACCTTCTTACTCTGGTTTACTATACCACAAAAAAGATGACTTGTTACTTACATTCAAGCCACACAGGACTCAATACCTGCACATAAAAACAGATTCTCAGGGCTCAACCCAGCCAGAAGCTCTTATGTTCTTTCATCTCCAACTTGATGTGCCACTCCTTTGTGAGGATAATGAACTGAAATTAGATTATAAAAGTTGATGTCCTCCTGCATAGTTCCGACTACAGAGAAGAATGCAACTTTGGTGGGCTCAATCCAACCCAAATTAGATTACACTGATTAGACGTAGATTTCATTTCTTCATTCTCATAACATGTAGACGGAGAAATAGGATGCAACTTGGGTGGGCTCAATCCAGCCCAAATGGAGCCCAACCTAAACACTGAGCGGGCATGGGCTGGGAGCGTGAAATTTTCACTTTGTGTCAGGCGAGGGTTGAATAAATAGAACTTGACTTTAGGTTGGGTTGAGCCTTGGAAAAACATTAGAGGTGTTTTGTTCAGTACCGACTTTGGCTCTTTGTTGTGACCATTGACAAAAACTCAGTGAGTCGACTCAAAACTCGGCCGAGTCGAGTCACTCTGTGTCAGGCGAGTCGACTCGACTCGCCCGAGTGACTCGGTCGAGTCAGGCCGAGTAACTCGACTCGGCTAAAAAACTCGACTCTCTTTTACCCGAGTGACTCGGTCGAGTCAGGCCGAGTGACTCGGTCAAGTCAGGCCGAGTAACTTGACTCGAAAGACTCGGCCGAGTCATTTGAGGACATAAATGTCAATTGCATTGAAATTAGGATTGATTTTCACATCACAATTTACAACCATGTCTACTTTTAATTTTTGAAATTAACAATAATATTATAATTTCTGAAATTATGATTGATTTTAGGCTTTTAGCATTACAACTACTTTAAGACTGATTTTAATTTGTAAGTTTGCAGTAGTAGAAATTATTTTGCAGTAGAACTTTTTTTTATCTATGTTGGATATTATTTATATATTTCCGAGTCAATCGAGTTTTTTTCGAGTTTTCCAAGTAACTCGACCCGACTAACTTTCGAGTCGAGTCGAGTCGAATTTTCAAGTTTTTGAACTATGGTTGTGACTATGGAAGGTTGTGAGTTCAAGTCTCATAATTCCCTCTTAACTTTCTTTCATTCCTCCAAATAAGTATATAAGGTTCGCTAATTCAAGAATAACCTGACATACTCGGCCCAATCTGACTAAACCCAAGTCGGGAAAGGGTTGAGAAATGAGCCTTGGGTTGAGCACCATATGTTGAAGCTAGAGCTGCACTCAAGCCAAGCTGCTTGGCTCGTCGGCTCGTTCGAGCCAAGCTCAAGCTGAGCTCAAAGGAATCAAGCCAAGATTTTATTTGAGGTCGAATGTTTAAACAAGTCGAGCTCGAGCCAGACCCTGTTTGATTTGGTAGGGCTCTATTTGGCTTGAGCTTGACTCGAAATATTATACATATATATATATGGGTTGTGCTAGAGTTCACGCAATGCGTGAACTCCAAAACCTTCACGCAAGCTTAAATTTCAAAGGTGCATATGGCACTTCTGTAATTACTTAAAATAGGGATGGCAATTTGATAAAATCAATTAAGAACAATATTTCCAAGAATGCCCTTATACCTTTTATCTATTACCAAGGATATCCATCATTTGGGCCTGCGTGAACTTTAAGAGAGTTCACGCATTGCGTGACTCCTATCATTACCCTATATATATATATTTATAATTTTTTTTGGTAATGATGATTATATTAATAAATAATAATACTTTTTAATTTTATTTATCATTATAGTAAATAAGTCTAGTAGATAATAGTAGCATAAGAAAGTTGAGAAGTTAAAAGCAAGAACCCTAACCCTGATTATCTACTCTCTATATTTTTGTGTACAAAATATAAATTAATTAATTTTGTGTAGTTTCTTGTATTGTAATTTAATAATAAATGCTTTTTATTAAAATCATGAAAAATTGATCAAAATAACCCTGTGAATCAAGCTTGAGCCAACTCGAGCTAACTCAGCTCGAGCTCAATCAAGCTTTTTCAAGCCAAGCTCAAGCCTGAACATTTGAGCTCAAGCCAAGCTCGGGCTTGGCCAAATCAGCTCAGCTTGACTTGAATACAGGTTCAACTGAAGCTTGGGTTAGGTTGGGTCATTGGCTGACTGTTCTGATCTTAGGGTTGACCTTGGGTTGGCCCCAAATCAACCCGACCGGCCAAAGTTGCACTTCTATGAAGAAAGACATTTTCACTATATTACCATGTGAAAGTGGATTAAAGGAAGACTACCACAACCTGCATGTAAGTTTTCTCTTGGATCCATTAAGCTTTATTAGATGGTTAACTTACGCATGATACAAATTCGGCATTAATTAATGATAAAATAGTAAATACATTAAGAGATAACAAAAACAAAGACTAATCTAATGCTTGCTAGGTGTAATTTTCCAATAATGATTTTCTCAACTTCCCACAAACAAACTAATCATCTATAATTTATACGTCTATACACCATAAATTTAGAGATATATTTCAACTGATTTCCTTGAAAAACTAAGAGCTAGTCGACAAACACTTAAAAGAAAAAACAAGCACTCAATATTTATCTCCTTATAAATGAAAAAATAAAGCAGTGAATAAATCCACAGGGAAGCAGGCAGTATGACACATACCTTTCTAGTGCGTAGACTGCACCGGGGACCTTCAACTACAATTTCGCTCCCGTCTTTCTACAGAATGGTTATGCATACGAAGAAGAAACTATGAATAAATAATAACATCAGGAGAAAGAATAAGGGACAAGGACAAAAGCAATGATGTAAACTCATAATTAACGTTGCTAGCTTGTTAAGATTCTAAATCACCCAGCTAACTTGTTATGGTTTTAAATCAACGAAACAAGTGGATTTGGTCCATTTGGAAACATGGAACAGAGTATCAACAAGAATTACCTCGATGGAAGTGGGGAACATATGTTCAAATAACTTCAAACACACTAACATGTACATGGAAATGGATGTTCACTGCCAACACAACACTGCAGATATTTTGGAAGTTTCTTCAAAAAGGTCTACATTTTTAATGTAGATTTTTCAAATTTAATAAATGAATAGACCAGGTTGAGACGTGTTATAACCTCCCTCCCTCACACACACACACATTCAGTAGGCAAGTGGGATATTTAGTGACTTAGCAGTGAAACGGGTTTCGAACCCAACGCTGTGGTATGAACACTCACAAGCTTACTAGCTTCATAAGCTGACATCTTAGGCCATTTAGATATTTGATATCACTTAGGTATATTTAGTGTTTAACATACTCCCAGATCTAGTTTTAACAGACCATTACTGCATTTCTAAGTAAACATGATCACCCAATTGAGAAAAAAAATTGCTCTCAGCAAACCATAAGTTCCAAACAATTGAGGTTCTTGTAACTATCTGAGACTGAAAGCAAGTGACCACTTGATAAGTCTCTTTCTCAAGCCATGAGACTAAAAAATTAAAACAACGAAGAGATTGCCTTACATGTACATAGAAAAGAACTGAACACATTAGTGGGTCAGTGTTAAGCAGAAAGGATTGCAAGGCCTCTAAAACCTACCAATGGCCATATAGAAAAAGTTATAAAAAAAAATTATTTAACAAGGATCATATACTGATGACATGAAATAACAGGTTCTTAGGCTAATAACTAACTGGGACAATGTGATTCCATGGACTTTGATTGTATAACTGAATCACTCTCAAACGAAAAACTAAACACTTCTTTTTCTAATGGCAGAACAGGATTCGTGCAGCTGATCTCAACCCCAAATAGTTGGGATAAGGCTTGGACAACGATCATGACGATAACAAATAAGATGTATATACAGAGCTAATAATATGTGCAAGGATCACCTAATTATACCTTCTTCACCTAATAAATTGGTGTCTTCTAACTTTTACGACCTGAACTTACAATGTATAAAGGAAATCAAAGCACTTCTAAATGCATTACTTCTTTTCTGTTTTAAACACATGAAGTTTTATTAGAACAAAAAAGCATACTATGCATAGTATAGTGGACTGGTTTTTCTACCTTTGTGTTTCTTTCCCTATAATAATAGGTCCATACACCACAATGAGATGAATTTTCAACTGTCACAAATCTTATTTGTGATTAGATTCCTTGTATGGACTAATAGGCTCCAATAATGTTTGGAAATTCCGTTCAGTATAAACTTTAAACCATTTTTAAAATTATGTAAGCTATGGAAACATTTGATAGCTAGGATGAAATCATAGGAAATGGTAATAAAAAAAACATTATAGCAACCAGAAACAACCATTTAGAATAGTAAACCTGAGATCAATAAAAGTGACATAAGCCGATGCGCTTGTAGAAAACTGTAAAGGTTAAAGTTACACATGATAAATGGTCTATGGCCATGGTCATAAATAATAAATCCCCAAAAAGGATAAAGAATTACAATAAGGTCACATAACAAACTCATATACACATGGAGTTATTATTCGCCTCAAAGTCATCATCTCCATCCCGATAAGAGGGCCGAGGAGGCTGTTACTCTCAATAGTTGTAACTTCTACACTAGCTAGTTACACGGTAAGGACACACCACAACCAACATAATGTCTTACATAAGGTACACATAATATTAAAACAAATGTGTACTCATTGTATTAGCAAGAAACACTACATATGAAAAGATTAGTTTCATACCGTAGTGTTCCCCACATTTTTTTGTATTTGTAGTTTTTAATTAATATATAATTATTAACTATAAGTTCATAAAAGTACTATTCAATAGCAGAATATACAGCTAAAATATGTCATATGCACATGCAATTATGTTCATATACAATTTCCTAATTTTTTCCTTTTCTCAGTTTTATTTCTCCAAATAAATATTACTTTTATATTTAGTAATTTTTATTTTTATTTTTTATCAATAAACCAGCAATTGCAATAAAAGAACGAATCTACAAAGAAGAGTTTACAAGGGTGTAAACTCAAAAGAAAAGGATAAAGGATCCCTCCAAATCCCCAAAACAAATATCATGACATAGACACACTCAAACCAACAAAGAACCCAAGTCCACCCTGTTTCGGCGGATGGAAATCCAATCTGCCACTAGTCTGCGGATGCGATGACAAATGCGAGGTAGGGAAGATGAGGAATCATCGAAGACCTTCCTATTACGCTCCCTCCAAATCGACCAAGAGATGACACTAGGAAGAACCGGCCAGATAGCTTCCCGCACACTATCCACACTTACCAACGACCAACAGGATAAGAAGCTCAGAAAGGAAGAAGGGAAGACCCAGTCCACCCCTACTCGGGAAAGGAAGAAACCCCATATCTCACCCACATTAGGACAATGTAGCAGCAGATGATCCACCGTCTCTTCAGCTTGGAGGCAAAAGAAACAATGGTTAGCCAAACTCCACCCTCTATTTTTAGTTAGGAAACTATGAATAAAATTCATCAAAAACATATGAATTCATCGACCTATAGACTCTTTGATTTGTTCTGTTTTAAAATAATATATAATTTTTAAAATATTATTTCGTTATTAATAATTTAAGCCATAACATAAATATATGAATGTTTTAATTACAAAAATTGGTTAACAACTCACAGATCCATACTCAACAATATGGGTAACATATTACATATCTGATTTACATCAATTTTATTAAAATCCTTAAAAATATTTTCCAAAAAAAAATTATCCCAAATAACTTGTAGTTCGGGCCAACCTCAAAAACATATAAATCATTTCATTCAACTATAAACATGACATATTTCTGATTTATTACTAAATATTAAAATATCCAAAAAAAAAAAAAAGTTAAAATGAAAGAAATGTTTTTCAGGAAAAAAAAATCTAACCTGACCAATTGTAGATCAGGCCTAGCTTAACAACATAAAAATCGATCAACTATAAACATGGGAGATCTAGGATGAAATTAGGGTTTGAACAATTTTTCGAAACTTATTTTTCTAGGTTCCAAAAAATAATCCATAAAATCACCAAATCATAGATTTAATGCATTTATACATGTTCTCATAAAACATAACCTGAATCTAAAAAAAAGGTGGAGATTATAAATTGAGTTAACTTTTCCTGGTGAAGAATCCTCAATGACCTTCAATCCTCGATCTCATGTTTTAATCTACTTTGATCGAAAAAGACTAAAGGAGTGCTTGTTTTTTAATAAAAGTTATATTTGAATTAGTTTCGGTCACACATTTTCACCGAAGTTATCATCTTATCTCTACCATTATAATGAGAGAAGCGGGGTTAAAAAATTGGTTGATTTTTTTCTAATATTCCTAATGAGTCCCAATTTTATGGTATAAGGGTGAATTTTTTATATTTTTCCTATTTTGCCCATAACTCCATATAAAAAAAAATAAGAAATTATGTTATCTTATTTTACATGAGAAAAGTTAGTAGGGGTATTGAAGTAATATCAACTACAACTAACAATAATCCTTCAATATCTCCACGATTCCCTCAAATCCTTATCCTTATCTTCAATCATGCTCTCTTCTTGGTCTCTCAACAAAGAGACACACCCTCTCTACGTTGTAACTACTTTTTAAGAGAAAAAGTAGGGACATGTGTTATAAGATAGTTTCAACCCACTACCCCATCTTTTTAAGTTAAAATTTTAAAATGAAATCTCTCACTAGAGTCCCTCTTCCTAGTCTCTCTCCCCTTCCCCTCTCTCTCACGTGCATCGCACGTGCTGCCCACTGGTATAATATAATGTAAAAGTATCGTTTCTGTTGAACTCAACCAAAATGTTGAAGTCAACCTTTTGACTGAAGTCTTGTATTTTAATATTACACCAACATTTTGTCTCGAAGACTGTTGAAATGAAGCCAACACATTTCGGCAGAAACATACCAAAATACGTCAATTTTTAGAACCATGCCAATAACACCATCCCTTTAGTTAGTCATAAGCAGGAAATGTCATAGAATGTCTATAATCTAGACTGAATCAATTCGTATATCTGTATCTATGGGAATGAAACAGAAGAAATATAACAAGTGGACTTGGATTCTTACAAACTTCCTACTCCTCCACTATTATGTCTTCCTTTCTACGATTGTAATATGTAGACCATTTCAGTTTATTTGAGTTTGAATTATTCACTAAAATTTTCCTATGTAAGAATGAACAAAAGAACACGAACCTTTAATTTCATCTTCAAATTGTCAAACTCATCATCAGTCAGTATTGGTTTCCCAGCAACATAAGCCATTGAAGCTTCCAGAAACTTCTGTTCATCAGAACCTGCATTGCGGATGAATTAAGAAAGGCGTGCAAATGACGCTTAAGAGAAATCTCCTTACTCTGATGCAAGAATTAATGTCAGATAGCCATTGGAGGACATAAATCTTTGAGGAGGTTGCTCTGAAAAGAATAATCCATACTTAGCATGACAACGTCGCTTCCTTCCCACATTAGCTCGTCCTTTAGATTATCGAATTCCTCATTTGACATGGTAGCCTTTCCCTCATAATAGAATGACTTTAGCAGAGAAAAGGAACAAACTTGTTATTGCTTAAAAAGGTGGCACTCAAAACGAAAAATATATCAGGCATGAGAAATATATAAGAACAAGAAAACTAAGTACCTTTTTCTTCTATATTCATATGAAAACTAGTGAGGTAGCAGAAGTGTTGGATGCAAGTGGTGTAAATACTAAATATATCTTTGTACTATACAGAAACGTCTCTTCTCTGATAAATACTTGTATATTCTCTTTCTGATAATAAAACTATTATGTATTAAGTAAAAACAAAGAAGGAAAAAGAAAAATGAGGAGAATCTGTTTTAGTACTTGTAGTGCTTGAAGAAAATCTTGTTCAAGCTCCCCCAACGTCTTCTTCTCTTTCTTGTTTATGTTACAATAGGGCAAGATTTTACCATCAACAACCTCATCTTCTTTGACCTGGCCTGGAAACAACACTAAATTCAGCAGATCCTTCCATAATATCCAACCGAAGACTTAGAAAAGCATGCTTCTGAGAGCACATACAAAGGCAAACAACAGGTTCTATAATCATTTTTGCACAAAAGTATCTGTCAAACTCTACAATGGCTGCTGACAAGTGGATGATAGCCCATCAACAAAGGACAATCAAAAAATTGATTTATAAATACTAAAATCACCGCGACTTAACTGAATTAACAAAGCATAACAACATCCAGAAACTAGAGAAAATCAATGATTCTCTATAATAAACATTGAGATAATCAGATATACACATAAATGGCAATACGCATCCTCTATAACTAAGAAGACAACATAAATAAGCCCTATATGTATATGTATCTATAGGAAACTAGACAATCATAGACGTACAGAAATGTAGATTAAGTGTACTTAATAAAACAACATTGGTAAGCCCTAAATATACCAAGAAATTTGTTGATACTAGAATCGTCTAAACCAAATCAGAAAGCATAACAATTTCTATAAACTCGCAAATTAATGTCTTTAAACAGTGAGAAACTCATAAAACACATAAATGCCAATCAGGAGTTCAGGACGACATTGATAAGCCTTCAATATAACACAATATTGTATCAATACCAGAATCAGTGCGACTATGAAATAAACCAAAAAAGCATAACAATTTCTCGAAATTCAATATGTCTCTATACTCTATAGTAAACTGAGAGATAATCATAGAAATCCGTAAGGGTCCGTTCTTTTGCTGAGACTTAAAAAGCTTGGCAATTTGCACTTTGCCATGGTAGTTGTTAGAAAATTTGAGCCACTTTGTCAAGGTTTCTAACAAAAATAATTCTTACCATCATGAGATTTCAAATCTCGTCATTTTTTATGAGAATTAAAATCATTCATGTTGCTGCATTTGAAGTCTTACGGGAATTACAACCCAAGTGATAAAAAGCACTATACATCTAATTCTCAAAAGAAAATGCATATTGTCAAATGAGAATCCGCAAAGTGCCGGACTTAATAAGTTTAAGCAAAAGAACAGACCCCAAATGGTAATTAGACATGCCCATGAATTCGAGGGCGAATAATATAATCATCCCAATAAAATGCAAGATATACCTACGAAATTTCATCCATTTGCACATTAATTAACCAAATTAAATACTCCAACTACATTAAACATAGGCTAACTATCAGTAATTGGATTAAAAAAAACAATAATTTGATTTCAGAGATATGATAAGCAGCAAAACCTTGCTGGTCAGCAGTGGCCTTAAGGGAAAGTATGAATAATTTGCGCCGAAGCGAATATTGGTGACCGATAAGTTGAAAAGAGTGGTGAATTCTTGAAGAAGACGATGAAGAAGGAAGAGAAGAGAGAGAAATCAATGGCCTTGGGACAGGAGTATAGAAGAACCGAGGAGATGTTACAGTAAACCCTAATTCCCTCACCATTTGAGTTGATGAGAGAAGGAAGAAGGAGTGATGTTGTGGAGGTGGAAAAGCTTGGGTACGGTGGTTTCAAATGGGAGTGACAGTGAGAGAGTGGATGCATCGTGAGAGGAGGAGAGTGACGAACAGACGCAAGGATAAGGCGAGTGGAATGGGTGGAGGGAAATTCAATCGCTTGTCCTTGCCTTCTAAAGATTAGATTTTTGAAAAAAGTATTAAAATCTTTTCTTTATCTTTATCTTCTTACTAGCGGGTGGCACGTGCGATGTACGTGACAGCGAAGGGAAGGAGTTAACCACAGTTAATACGACTTAAAAGGAACACGTGGTAACCCGTGGGTGTGATTGAACTCTCCTTGAGTTCAATTGTAATTGGTTGTAATTCAAAATAGATAGATGAGCGAGGGTAATTTCAAAATTAAATAAAAGGCAAAGGTAGTTTGGAAATTAAAACAAATATTAAATCAAAGTTTTGTTTATATATAAGGCTAGTATGAGAATTTCAGAAAAATCATCTACGATTACCTCTCGCATTATAATAGTAAAGATTTATCTTTACCATTACTAACGGGTGGCACGTGCAATGCACGTGAGAGTGAAGGGAAGAAGTTAACCACAGTTAATAGGAGTTAAAAAGGGACACGTGTTAACCCATAGGTGTGATTGAACTCTCCCATATAAGGGTAGCTTGAGAATTTTGGAAAAAGCAGGCTACGCCTGGCTCTTGCATTATAATAGTAAAGATAAAGATAATGGGAGAGGCAGGCATAGATGATTTTTTTACAAATTCTCATACTACCCTTATATAAAAACAAAATTTTGATTTAATGTTTTGCTTTAAAACCCAAACTACCCCTTGCCTTTTATTTAATTTCCAAATTACCCCTTGCTCATCTATCTATTTAGAATCACAGTCAATCGTGATTGAACTTGGGGAGAGTTCAATCGCACTCATGGGTTAACACATGTCCCTTTTAACTCCTTCCCCTCGCTATCACGTGCATCGCATGTGCCACCAGCGAGTTCAATCACACCTGTGGGTTAACACGTGTCCCTTTTAACTCCTATTAATTGTGGTTAACTCCTTCCCCTCGCTCTCACGTGCATCACACGTGCCATCTGATGATATATATAACTATAGTTAAGAATTTTAACTCTTAGTATTAATATTTATTTAACATTTTTTACAAAAAACTAAGGTTATATTATTAAACAATGAACACTAAGTGTTAGAGAATAGTAGCCACGATTGATAGGGTTTAAAGGGGACACGTGTTTAGCTGTGGGAGCAATTGAACTCTCCCTCTCCCTGAATTCAATCGTGATTCGCTGTGATTCAATATCTACAATATCTTCTCCGCTTGAGATTGGATCACAGTCAATTGGGATTGAACTCTCCCTCAGCTCAATCGCACAGGTGTCCCTTTTAAATCTTATTAACTATGGTTAAGATATATAAACTTGGTTTTTAGGAACAAAATATTTAACTCTTATTAATATTTTTTTAGCCTTACGGTTCATTTTTTTATTTTTAACCAGTTTTATATTATTGAACCCCAAGAATTAATGAATCTTAACCATAGTTAATAGGGGTTAAAAGGGACACATACTATTAATGGGAGCAATTGAACTCAAGAAGAGTTCAATTAAAATTGACTGTGATTCAATCTCTCTCCGCTTATAACACTTGAAAAAAGATTTAGAATTCTCTCAAGTTATAACTAGACTCAAAGAAGATTGGTTGTGAGTTGTAACTTGGTGATTTAACCTGGCCATTCCATTTGCGTTCATTAGTGGTCATTAATATGCGAGGAAAATGGCCAGGAGTAATCACCAGGTTATAACCAATCTCTTTCGAGTCCAATTTAAATTGTATTTTTGGGTGGCAATGAGACCTATTTTGGGCTTTAAAGCCTTTGTAAATGTATCGGGTTTCATGTTGAACCTATACAAAAATCACTAAATTTCAAGTTCAAAACCGGCTCATTGCCACCCCTAATATCCGATTATAGTATAGAAGCAACACCTGTCTCATTAAATTTACTTTGCAAAAAGAATTATAAACAAACAAAAATCGAGCATCTTTTACAAGTTTGAGACAAATGTTCCAACATAACTTGATTGATCCGAAGTGTTATTGGTGGTGTTGTATGCAAAAAAGAAATATTAGATCCCTTATGTTGTGTTCGGCTGTCGAGAAAATCTGGAAAATAAGATAAAAGAAAAGAAAATAAGAGAAAACTATAAACTTTCTATCGTTTGGTTGTCTAGAAAAATAGAGAGAAAATTTTATGAGAATTTTTTCAATTACCGAAATGCCCCAACATTTTCAAAATTACCAAAATACTCCTGATCCTGTAAATAGCTTCATAAATTTAATTTAATTTATTTTACTCAAAATTGTTTTTTACACTTTTTTAAATATTTTTTTTACATTTAAAAATATTTTTCAAAACTTTTTTTCAAAAAAACCCAAAACGATTAAAACATTACCGATTGTGTCCCTATCTTCTTCCTCACGACAACACTATTTTTTTCAGTTTTTTTTTTTTTTTGTTTATTTCAACTAAAAATCAATAATGAAATTCTTAAATAGCGTTTTAATACTCGAATCCTTATCAAATCAAGATTGAAACATATCATATTCCAACTTGTTTAAATCAATCCAACCCCCAAAACTGTGAGTTTAGGAGAGTTTGGATAAAACCAAAACTCTCTCATTTTCATCCGTTTTCAACCCTATCCATAGAGATTTTCACCACAATGTACCTCGATTTCAAATATATAAATAACTCCATTTATCAAACGAAAAATGGAGAACAAATTTGAAGAACACTTTGGAGAGCAAATCTAGAGTCGTCGCCGCCAAAATCTCCGTCGAAATCCTTGCCGGAATCTCTATCGTAAACGCAGAGAAGTGGGGTTAAACCCCCCGATCTTTTTTTATCTCTCCTTTATTTTCTCTTCCCTTTAAAATCCAAGGTTTTTGTAAGGATTTTAAATTTATTGTTTAGGAGAAATTTTTTAAAAATTTCATTTATGTTTTATTTTCATTCCTCTATTTTCTTAGTAACCAAACAATGAAAAATCTCATTTTCTTTCAATTTTCTTTTCCACCTCAATTTTCTCAGTAACCAAACACAGTGGGATGCGTTTATTTGGCGAGAAAGTGAGGTAAAATTAAAGAAAAATGAGTTTTCTTGCACTTTTCATGTGTTTGGTGTGAATGAAGCACACTTTCATTTTTTTTGCATTTTCTCAATAGAGGGTGTTCGGTTGAAATGTTTGTGATTGAAAGTGGGAGAAAACTCAACTTTCACCATGGTCAGTTTGAGGGATTTTGAGGGAAAGTGAAACCTCACTTTTCTCTACAGTGCATCACTTTCTCTCAATTTCATCCAAACCATATTCCAACCAAATGAAGGAATTGTAAAAGAAAGTGAAGTAAAAACCCCACTGTTCCAATTCTACCATTTTGTATGACTATATTCTTAAAGAGAGCAATGGATTTTGGAAAATTTTATACTTTTCCCTAATACTCTTTTCTAAAACCAAACACACAAGAGAAATTATACAATTCTTTACTTTATTTTCTTTTACTTCACTTTCTTTTCTCTCACCCATTTACCCCTCAACCGAAAACACCCTAGTGAAAAAAATATTCCAAAAAACTTTCTCAATCTTTTGATGGTTGTTTTGAAATAAAATTTAAGTTCATTTTCCCTTATTTCCTTTCACCCACTTTTTTGCCAAACGAGCACACCCTTACCCTTGGTTGTCAAGAAAATAAGTGAAAAGATAAAAGAAATTAAAATTGAGCGAAAAACAATTAAGAATTGTAAGTATTCCAAAATTTTATATTATTTTCCATATTTCACCCAATTTCTTAGCAACCAAACATACCATTAGAGTTTGAATGTGAAATGGATTATATAAGTCCATAGAATATAAGCTTCAATTGTATCAACCATGCTTCACAATGAAAATGTCAAATTAGGGATGTCAATGGCTGAACTAGCCCCTAACCTGGCCCAATTAAAATAATTGAGTTGGCTTGGATTTGGAGTAGTCAAATTAGTTGGATCATCTATTGAAAATTTGTGAACCTAAAACCAATACAATTGAATAATTCAAATAGACACTCACTCATCTTTTAGGAACATTGTGTGTCTGCCTCTCATTAGTGGAGGAGGGGAGTTGGAGATGAAAACTCTCTATGAATGAATTGATGGAAATTTTTAGGGTGACATAGTCGAAGGATCCGCTCACCACATATTAGAAGGCAAAGTGTATTAATATTTTAAATCTATATCCAAAAAATAGTGAGATCATAATCAGTTTTACAGTTCATTCTATCAACCTAGATTTTTGTATACGAGGAGTCCTACATTGGAACCAGTAATTGGACGGTCAAGATTGACCAAAATGTGTATAAATTACCTTCTGACTCACTCGTGTATAAAATATAGAACCATGCTAAAAATATTCTTATAACCCATATTTTTATTCTTCTTATATAATAAAACAAAGGAATTAGTGTAGACTGGTAAGTGGAATGACATAGGCCCTAAAACCCCAAAAAAAACTCATTTTAATGCAAAAGCCACAATAGTTGTAATTCATTTACCATCATTCTCAAATTAATCTAAAACTAATAATGTCGGTATTTTCAGTATAGACATTTTTTATCCGACAAAATATAGGTATTTAAGGTTCATTCGACGAAGCCCATTCTCATTTCAATAAGGGCCTAAGGTCCGGTCCAAATTCAAGTTGAGAGATTTACTTCAGTCTCAAGGAAAGTGTTAGGCACCCCTGACCCCATCCAAAGGCGGTAACCTATTTCCTAAGTTTAAGTTAATTAGGTTGAAATTGCTAAATGAATTAAAATGGGGTGCTTACACTAGCCCTAGATGAAGAAATTTTTTTCTTTCTAAAAACTCTAATTGTGAGCGCAACACCTCATGTTACTACTTGCTACTCCTCAACATGTTAAGGAAATCAAATATTTTCAAAAGGAAGTTATGGTCTATACCAATTCTTAAGGGAACATGAACATGAACTGAAATTGGAACTAAAACTGGAACCGCATCTAGGCTTAGCATTTCTCCTCCGTATGTGGCAATGGGTTGGATATGAGCTAAAATTTTAGTGATTTTTAAGTAGGTTTATCTTGAAACTCAACACATTTACATAATGTGTCATAGGCTTTGAAGCCCGAACTCGACCCGATTGCCACTCCTATACGCAACCCATCAACTGGGGGCCGGATTACATATATATCACATCATGGATGTTGTGCGGAAATCCTTTAGGATAGAATAAACGACAATGAGAAAATAAATATAGCAAAAAGGAAAACAAACCACAAAACAAGATTTACGTGGTTCGGCCTAAATGCATACGTCCACGGTCACAACACACTAAAATCTTCATTAATCCAAGAGAATAATACAAAAGAAAATAACCCACAACGAAAATCAAACCCAAAGGAAAGCCCACAATGCTCTCTCTTACAAAAGTCTTCTTGTTCTCTCAACTCAAACCCTAGCTATGACAATCTTACTTTTTTCTCATTACAAATCCTAACCCCAAGCCTTTCTTTTATAGCCCAAAAGAGACTCTAAACACAAGAGGAAACAAACCCTATCAAAATAGAAGTCTCTTAATGCTAAAAACTCTCTAAAACTAATATTTAGGAATTTCCCGGAAACCATCAGCGTCCACCGATCAATCGGTCATCAGTGGCCGATCGATCGCCCAAGCCACCGATCGATCGGCCACTGTTTGGCCGATCGATCGTCCACTACAATTCGAGCAAAAAAAACTTACAAATCTCGACCTTGGCGAGAATCCCGCGAACACCCTATGATGTGTCATCTCATTTTCACCAACGTAATCCAAATTGAATACAAGGCTCTACCTCGCTGAACTTGGAGTAAGTCTAAATAATTTTTTAGACTTCTTCACCCAAATTCTTTCTCCCTATTGCGAAAGATGTGGAGTTTCCGACTCCACCTGCAAATCATCATTAAAGTTGAATGTCATATCTTCAGCAACCTTCATCTTCAAATGCAAACCCACATTATTTCCCAAAACTCGCGCCTCCTTTGTCGGATTAGAATTAGGAACAACAGGAGTTTTCTTTGCCTTAGATGCTCCACCAAAAACTGTGTTTCCTTACAACACATACAAGTTCCTGTTTCTTCTACCTGTCATTATAATTGAGACTCCCTTTCAAACTTTTAGCACTCCACCTTGTATATAGAATCTGCACCCCCGAGAGTCTAAATAGCTCAAAGAGATCAAATTTTTTCTTCAGATCTGGAACATGCCTCACTCCCGTCAATGTCCTCACTACACCATTGTGCATTTTTATTTTGATTGTTCCTATTCCAAGAATTTTACAGAGTGTATTATTACCTATTAAGACAGTGTCGTCTTCAACCTAGTTGTAGGTAGCAAACCAGTCCCTATTTGGACAAACATGATGAGAACAACCAAAATCAAGAATCCACTTGTTCTTTGACCAACCATTCTTTGTAGTAACCAAAAAGACCATGGGATCATCATCTGGATCCTTAGAATCTTCATTAGCCACATTAGCTGTACTGAATGATTTTCTTTCCTCCTCCTCCTCCTCCTTCTCCTTCTCACTTTTCTTTAATCGACAATATCTCGCTATATGCTATTTCTTATGACAGTAATAGCACTCAACATTCTTGTATGATCTAGACCCATTTTTAGACCCGTTACTCCTCTTCTTCCATTCTATTAGTAAAGTCTGTTAATGACTTTCACTACTTTGTGAATTATTTCTTAACTCATTAGAAAGAAGGGCAACAATAACATCTTCCAAATTGATATCCTCCTTTACATAGATCAACATCGTACGAAGGTGCTCATACGAAGGAGGTAGGGAAGTAATAAGGAGTAGGGCTTTGTCCTCTTCATCAAGTTTTACACCAATACTTGTTAATTCAGCAATAATCTTATTAAATTCACTAAGATGATGAGAAATTTTCGTACCTTCTACCATCTTAAGTGTAAACAACTTTTGCTTCAAGTATAATCGGTTAGTGAGCGATTTCGTCATGTAGAAGCTCTCTAACTTCAACCAAAGTCTTGAATCCATCTCTTCTTTGAGAATGTTGTATAGAACCTCATCCGCTAAGCATAGATGAATCACACTAATCGCCTTCAATTGAAGTCCTCCTAATCATCTTCCTTCAGATTTTCAGGCCTCTTATCCTTCCCCTTCAAAGCTTTGTGCAGACCTTGTTGAATCAACAAGTCACGAACCTTTATTTACCATAACCTGAAGTTTTTACTTCCATCGAATTTCTCTATTTCGAATATGGAACTCGAAGCTTTTGTTGTCATTCTAAACCAATAGCTTTGATACCAGTTTGTTGTGCGGAAACCCCTTAGGATAGAATAAACGACAATGAGAAAATAAATACAGCAAAAAGGAAAACACACCACAAAGCAAGATTTACGTGGTTCGGCCTAAATGCCTACGTCCATGGTCACAACACACCAAAATCTTCACTAATCCAAAAGAAGAATACAAAAGAGAAGAACCTACAACGAAAATCAAACCTCAAGGAAAGCCCACAATGCTCTCTCTTACAAAAGTCTTCTTGTTCTTTCAACTCAAACTCTAGCTATGACAATCTTACCTTTTTCTCATTACAACCCCTAACCCCAAGCCTCTCTTTTATAGCCCAAAAGAGACTCCAAACACAAGAGGAAACGAACTCTACCAAAATAGAAGTTTCCCAAAGCTAAAAACTCTCTAAAATTGATATTTAGGAATTTCCCAGAAACCATCAGCGTCCATCGATTGATCGGCCATCAGTGGCCGATCGATCACCCACTGCAATTCGAGCCAAAAAAACTTACAATGGAGCCCTTAATTATTAAATGAAATTGTGCCATAATCAAGTGAACTATGAAAGGTGCCAACTAGTTTAGTTGGTAAAGTCTTTAACATCGTATCAGATACTTGGTATCGAATCCCACGTACATAAAGGTTGGGAGGTTTATGGAAGGAGGAGGGTTACCCCTCACTGTGTAGCCTGTAGGTCCATGTGGCCTCCAATGAAACCAAAAAAAGTTGAACTATATGGTTAGAGAGACGAGCACAATTGTTCATCGTGTAATGCCGCGACATGCTAAAATTAGAGAAAAGTCCTTCAATGATACTCCCATGCAAGGTCACCAAATTTGCTACATGCTATAGCGAACCGAGCGAACTAGTTTGATTTGGAATATTTTTTTTTAGGTTTAACAAATTTATACTTTGAGTTCACAAACCGTTTATTTTTTTTAAAAATTTTCAAACAATTATTTTTACAATTTAATATAAAATAAACATTTTGTTTTACATGCTTAAGTAGCGAACCAAACTAGAGAACCTAAGTGAACCGAAAAATAAATTATCTCGTCCTATCCCTAACGAACTCGATTCATTCTACAGTGACAAACTGCGAACCGACTTCAAACTAGGGTTACCAAGTTCGCTATATGCTATAGCAAACCACGAACTGAGCGAACTTGAACTGGTTCGTGGTTCGGTTCGTTATAGTTCGTGAAATTGAGCGAACCACATATTGGGTTTAAAATAATCTTAATTTGTCTAATTTTTTATTAAAATTCACTGATATTTTTTATTAGTTTTGACAAATTTATACTTTGAGTTCACAAAAATATATTTATTATTATTATTATTTTTCAAATAAGTATTTGTAATATATTGTTTACCCGCTTAAAACATATATTTTTATAATACATATTTTGTTTTACATGCTTCAGTAGAGAACCAAATTAGCGAACCCAACTAAAGAATCTAAGCGAACCGAAAAACGAACTATCTCATACTACCCTTAACGAAACAGGTTCATTATAGAGTGACGAATTGCAAACCGCGAACCCAAATTCGAACAGAGCGAACCAGGTATCATTGCTTCAAACCCAGGGAACCGACAAGAAGTTAACATTGCTCCCAAATATCCATACAGCCAACTACGGTCTACCAAAGGAGGGCGAAAGGGCAAAAAGAGGAAGTGGTTATTCCCAAAAGTGTCCCCATCTAACTAGGGCAACGAAAAACCACATTTCCCGATCCAAACACCCCTACCGACAGTTTTTTAATATTATTGTTTTCTTGTCATTGCAATTTATTTTATTCTCATTTTTCTCCTTTCTCACGCACACTCTCCTACATTGCTTCTTCTTCTTCTTCCTCTCTAATAACAGTCATTTTTTAATGGCAATTCTCGATTTCAAGCGAGTGAAGTTGGTCTAGAACAGAACAACACTTCTTCTGGATTTCAAGATTTCTGTGCTGTAATTCACTCATCTTTCTTTGTATTTTCAGTAACAATCTCGCTACAATGTCGATTCCTGATTCATAATTATTTTTTCTAAGTCCAGGGTTTTGATCGACGATGGCTTTGAAACGGGGTTTCTCCGGCGCAGGGCTTCAAAGGAGTAGAGGCGGTGGATCTCGTGTACCTGTCGTGATTCTCCTCTTCTTTTCGGTTCTCGCACCATTGATCTTCCTCGTTGCTCGAGGAATTCACAAAACGACTACAATTGGTTAGTTTTTTTTTTTTTGTGCATTTACAGCCCTAGATTTGGCGAAATTGGGATTTTCACTCTTTTTTTTTTAGTTCTGTTTATGATGTGTTAACAGTCCCAATTACTGCTTTGATTTAGACCCTAGTATGCGAACACTAAAAATTTAAAATATTATTGTTTGTTCATTTAAAGAAAATAGCAATTCTACTAGTGTAGGGTTACTTTTGGAACTAGGGCTTGTAATCTGACGAATGTAGCAATTGGGGATGAGAGGAATGTCCTTTTATAATTGTCGCAATTAATCATGAAAGTGTGCTTAAAGTTAAGTATTGTGAAGAGTTAATGACTGAATATTACTTTCGCTTATGGTTCCTGTGAATGGAATTTAGTAGAATTGGTCTCTGTTTTGCCTTTACATTCAATGCTTTCTGTGTTTCTGTAGTGTTCCGTTGGTTTGCTCTTCTGCTGATGCGGCATTTACTGAATCACTTTGATTATTTAAAAAATAATAATTTTTTTTTTACCGATAAAATAAAAATAAAAATTATCATTCTGTTGGGATTCAAGAGCTGACTGTCTTGTTTGATATTTATTGGAATTGAGGACCTATTCAACCAAATAACACCACATTTGAGTTTGTGGGCATCATAAACCCTATATCCCAAAGACAACCGGACATTGCAAGAGCAAGTTATCCACTGTCTCTTCCGCCATCAGACACATGAAATAACGATTTTCCATACTCCACCCTTTACTCTTTAAGTGGTCAATTGTAAGAATTTTATTCAGAGTTGCGGTCCTTAAGAAGAAAGATACCTTCGATGGCACGTGATGAGTCCAAACAACCTGTGATGGAAAGGAGGGCAAAGGTATCGGTACAAAGGTCTGTAAAAAAAATCTCACTGAAAACTGACCATTATTTCTTCTAGACATAATTTCAGAGCGAGAAGCGAAAACGAGAAGCAAAACGAAAGCGAGAAGTGGGAAGCGAGGCTAAAAAAAATCTTAGGAAAAAGGAAGCGAGAAATGAGATACAGACTCCTCATCTCCATTATGTTATAATGGATAGTTATACTTTTGATTTTATCTTACATGAGATTTTTCTGGAAAAGTAGATGCCTTAGGTTTCAAACCAACGATACTTTCTTAGAGTTTACGCCCTAGGACATAAACTATGGTCTCCTCCATCACTTTACACATATAACTTCCTTTGACTACTAAATGAGACGTGATGGAAGCAAGCTTCCTAGGAAGTGAGTCTGCCCGAGGAAGTGAGCTTCTTAGGAAGCGAATTTGTCCGAGAAAGCGAGTCTGGGAATCGAGCTTCGTGGGAAGTGAGCTTCCCACCTTGTATGCTTGTCAATTGTCAACCAAACCTGCAGTCTCTAATCTGGGTACACGGGGGAGGAGTATAATCGGGCCAAAAGGTTTTGTAAATCATTCGATATCCCAATCATTTAGGTTTTTCCTCAATCTGGGGCACCAAACTAACTCACTTTCTGCTCCTTTATAACAGTTAGCCACTAGGCCATCTTTATTAAGGGCAAATAAGAATATGTTTCCAAAGTCGTCCTTAAGCCTGGATTGACCACACCACAGGTCATTCCAAAATTGGACGTCGAGTCCATTTCCAACCTTAAAATTAATGTAAGGATGTAGGAGGTTCGCTACTAACATGACTCCTTCCCAAAGACCGACCCCATGCGAGCATCTCACCTCTTTTGGCTTCCACCAAGAGGATGCTCCATATTTAGTGATGATAACATGCCGAATCTCCACGCCCATTGACCAAGGAGAGCCTTATTCACTTTACTAAGGGGAATTAGGTTGAGGCCACCAGCTATAGATGGTTTACAAATTTGATTCCATTCAATTAGGTAGTATTTCATCTTGCCCCTCTCTCATGCCACAGGAAGTTCCACTGTAAGTGTTCAAGGGTTAGAGCTATAAATCTGGGCAGTGATAGGGCAAATAAGAAGTAGGTGGGAAGAGGAATTGTCAAATAGAGCTTGTGGCGCTCCAGTCCACAATTGATTGCCGCACCTGGGTGCGGATCCGAAGATGTGAAGAAGAGGATTTTTCAAAGATACGACCATTCCTCTCCTTCCAAGTAACCCACGAAGCACCAGGCAAACAGGTTCAGATGGATTCCTCGGCACCCACAAAGTCGTTAAGTGCCATCCAGATAGGAAGATCAGAAATGAGAGAGAGAAGACCCACTCCACACCCATACGAGCCAAGAACCAAGCCCAAATCCCGAAGATAACCGGGCAATGCCAGAGCAAACATGTCCAGATTGATTTCCATCCTACTAGTTGGGTTGAGAATTTTTCTATCATTGGGGCCCATACCGATTTGGTTTTAAAGGGGGCTCCCAAAGGTAGACCAAGGTAACTGGATGGGAGGGATCTTGAGCGACAACCTAAGAAACTGGCCAAGGTTGCTAGATTAGGGATCTCACCCACCTGAATGATTTCACTTTTACTGAAATTGACCCTAAGACCTGACACTGCTTCAAAGCATTGGAGGATGCACCTAAGATAGAGGAGCTCACTGCAAGATGCCCCACAAAAGACTAGGGTATACTAAGGTTCTCTCGTCCTATGCAAAATCCTTCGAAGAACATCCCATTCGCTCAAGATAGCATCCGACTCAAAGCCTTCAAAACGATAATAAAGAGGGCCGGGGATAAGTGGCCACCCTACCTTAATCCTTTAGTGCTCCTGAAATATCTGTTATAGTTGCCATTAAGGAGGATGGACAATGAGGCTGAGGTTACGCATGCTAACATCCATTTCCGCCATTTGAGGCCAAAATCCATTCGCTGCAACATTTATTGGAGGAACTCCCAGTTGACATTGTCATAAGCCTTTTCCATGTCAATTTTACAAATAAGTCCCGGAAGGCTTAACCTGAGATGCTCGTCCACGCACTCATTGGCAATGAGAATGCCATATAAGATTTGTCTGCCACTCACAAAGGCTCCCTAAGCAGGGGAAATGATGGAGCCTAGAATTCATCTGAGTCTAGTAGCTAGGACCTTAGCAATGATTTTGTAGGCACTACTCACCAAGTTGATGGGACAGAAGTCCTTTAGTTCCCAAGCCTTGACTTTTTTTAGGATTAAGACCACAAATGTATTGTTGATTGCCTTGTCAAAGTGATCGGACGCATGGAGTTCCGCCAGAAGGTCAGACCTACAAATCACAATATCCCAACAAGATTTATAGAAGTCAATGGAGAACCCATCGGGGCCAGGAGCTTTGTCCCTAGCCATAGCACGGATAGCAAGTAGTACTCTTTTTCCTTGAAAGGGAGTTTTAGTTCCTCGCTTTGGTCTAGAGATATGGCATCTAGAGGGAGCACATCCCATTTTGGTCTCCACCCAGATTTTTTTGTGTATATCTCCTTGTAGAAGGTAACCACACTATCGGCGATATCCTTTAGATCAGTCTTGTAGATGCCGACAATGTTAAGATTGGATATAAAATTTGTTTTTTGACGATAGTTGGCCATTCGATGAAAAAGTTTAATGTTTTTGTCCCCCTCCTTGAGCCATTTGATCCTGGATTTTTGTTTCCAGCCGATTTCCTCTATTCTTGCCTTTTTTAGGTACTCCAACTTCTTGCTCTCTCTAGAGGGGGTCTCGTCCAACAATAAGGAGTGAGACTGCTCGACTAAGTCAATTGCCTCAATGTCGATAAGGAGCTTAGACTTTAACTCTGAGATATTGCTGAAGACTTCGTTGTTCCATATCTTAAGTCTAGCTTTTAGGGCTTTTAGTTTGTGGCCAAATCTAGTGCTAGGTGGACCTTAGATTGGGAGAGATCGCCACAACACAGAAGCTATGTCTTTGAAGCCTTCAGCCCCGAGCCACATGTTTTCAAAACCAGAATGGGGAAGGTCCACCCTTGTAATTTACAAAAGCTAGCATATGGGGGCCATGATCAGATGTAGGTTTGGGTAAGGAGGACTGGGGGAGATTGGGAAACACTTCCTCCCAATCGGTTGTGAATAAAAATCTATCCAATCGGCTAGCACGTGATCCCGATGGTGAGTCAGTGATTGTGACCATGTGAACCGGGAGCCTCTAAGTGGGTAGTCAATAAGGCAAAAACTTGATATGAACTCCTCAAATCGTTGCATTTTGGCCGAATAGGATTGAGCTCCTCTTCATTCATGAGGGAAGCAAACACAATTGAAGACACCACCCAAGCACCAAGGGGCGTCCCTCCGCCCACTCGCTTCTTCGAGTTCATGCCAAATATCAGAGTCAGCAGTGGCCCTAGTTGCCCATAGACCCCTAAAAATACCCTGTTGTTTCCCCCACTCATCGATCTACAGAGGATGGAAATCGAATACGCTCCCAGTTCTGACTCTAGAACTTCTATCTTGGCTTGGTCCCAAAGTAATATAATATGATTCCCCCTGAAGCTCCTAGGGATGGGATAGAAAGCCAATCTGATATCGAAGCACTCCAAATATCCTGAATCAACTGGGGATGAATAATTTCCAATTTGGATTTTTGATGCAAAGAATTGATGGCTTTTTGGATAAGATGAATTGTTTGATGGCCATTCTTTTGGTTGGGCATCCTAGACCTCTAATATTCCAGTATAGACAGGTGGGGGTGGATTTGGATAATTTGCCTGGGTGACGCGGTCTAGGGTTCTTTTGGTGGAGTTTAGGGGTCACCTTGGGTCCCATGTTGTGTATTTCTGGTTCATCGTTTAGGTTCATGATCTTGTGAGCTTTGTGCTGTTCCTTTCTTTGTAGCTCTACTTCTCATTTTTATATATATTTGCTTGCATTATCGATTAAAAAAAAATATTCCAGTATAGAAAGCTAGCCTCTAACATGGACAACTATACCTGCCCGCACTCCCACCCAACCAAGTATTTCTAGATCAAGGTGGTTGGTCCGGCCTATCATAATTGATGTTGCACTCTAATCGCTGCAACTCCCTTGCTGACTTCCTTGCCGATCCTAGTGGTTGCCGGGGTTTAGAATTTGGGGTACAACCTCCCTCTGATTTTTCTATGGACTGGAAAAGACTCTTAACCTCGTTGTCGCAGTCCTCAAAAGAGAGACCAAGGAATTTACTAAGACCTCTATATTGTTCAAAACCCAATCCGAAACCCATATGGGTTCCTTGAGGTGGTCAGATTTTGACCTCCCCCACCATGGAATAAGACTGATCTCGCTGGATAGGCTTGGGAGGCACAGACTCTGGTCTGGTGGTGTTTTTAGTGAGATAATTGATACAGGGCAAAGAATGAGACCTTACGAGACTCTTCCTTTCCAGCATAGGTTATGTGATATCATAGTTCATTGGGATAGCATGCTCAATAAAGAATTCAAATCAAAAGACTGAGAAAGAGCCGATCCCCCAACCCTATTTAAGATATGATAAATAGGGGATGGGGATGGGGGAGAGGGTGCAAGCGTACCCGAGCCAGGAAAAGAGGGTGTAAGCACGTGCCTCAGACTATCTCTTACCAAGGAAGTGGGTTGCTTTAGTGATCGAAGTTGGTCCAACTCTGGTTCAGTAGAGGAAAGGCTCTTGGTGCACACGCCCATCGTTACTTCCGCAAAACAGGTGGGTTCTTGACTTGTCGGTGCGAGTTCGGAATCAATTCCAGACCAGACAAGTGCTCAACAATCCACTGACATGATTGATATGCTTGCGCACTCCTTTCCTACAAGCGGACTGATTGGTGTCTTCTCCGAATCTTTAGATGGGTTCCCGTTTACTGATACTGACTCAGAATGGTAATCCAACGTTGGATTTTGATCGACAACTTATGGTTCTGTAGTTCAATTCAGAGCACAAACGATATTCTGCTTATGGTCTAGCATCGGCGTCCCATCGGAAGGATTTCCATTTGGTGACTTCGTATACTGCTTGGAGTGCACTGAGACAACATGGCTGCTCGTGGTGGTGTCATAATTCCACGTGCAGTCCTCCTCTGAGGATCGGGAGGCATCAAAGCCGAATGAAAATCGTGAGCTCGGGGTTGATTCATAATCACGGAGTGCCTGTAGCGACTCTCGAAGTCTCTAGATAGAGTGATTGTGGCAAAAGCTGCATTTGTAACCTCTGTTTTACTTGCACAATGGCTTCGGGAAATCCTGAGTCGGTCCCACCTTTGTAGCAAGTAGATTGGGGACCCAAGATGGGGTTGAAACCGCGCTAGAGGGGTGCTGCCCCTTTGGACCTTGACTTCCTGAACCTGTTTTCCTTGGACAAAGACTCCGGGAGGTCCTGAGTTGGTCCCACCTTCGTAGCAAGTAGATTGGGGGACGGTTGAAACCGCGCTAGAGGGGTGCTGCCCCTCTGGACCTCGACTTACTGAACCTGAAGACTCCATGACAGCTTTGCCTTTGGTGTCCACCATAGCTGCCCCTGAAGACCTGTGAAAACGATAAGCTGATGAAGACGATAGACCTAGCCGCTCAAATAGGGGATCCATATTAAAGGGGTTCGTTTCCATTGGCCCAAGATCCATATCCATATCTAGAGGAGGTACATTTCGGTTTACCTTGTTAGTGGGCTGGACCCCCATGTGTTGGAATCGGTCCAATCTTATCGGAGGAAGAGGGGCCTGGATCAAAGGTTTGTTGGGTTTTGTTCAAGCTCATGGGCCGCTCGTGAGGCCCAAGCAAAGATGGCAATGCCTGATGGGAGTTAGGCCAATTCTCAGGTCCTTGGATCTCGACAGGTGGAACGATCTTGGCCATCTGTCCTAAAATTAGGTTTGCTATAATAGGGGCCTTGTTTAGGCTCTACGCTTCGTCCCTTTTTAGATGAGCAGAGCGTTGCTGAGGACACGACACCCACTGCCATCGTCGACATTCAGTCTGATGGATACCACAATGGGTCAACTTTTGAGAAGCAACAATGCATGGTTTGGTGCCATTGGACGCAAAGGACATGTTCCTTCGACGTTTTCTTCTTCGAGTGGTTTTGGTGCAGTCACACCTGCTTGGTAGGTATTGGGTGAGTAGAAAGCATTGACTCTTCCCCTGGATTCCATTTCTGGTAATGGGGTTCACCCCTTTCGAGTAGTGGAGTAGGGCTCCTAGTATGGCTGCCTGCTTTGGTCAGGGGGTGGTTGGCCCGTCGATCAGGATGGGATGGGTTGGCGACTGGCGAGTAGACGATTGCCACGCGGGTAGATTTCAAAAAGCTCTGACTCTTCCTGTTCGCCACACCAGAGTGCAAAAATCGTGAAGGTTGTCGGAGAAGCCATTTTTTTCCGGGGGGATCTGATACTGATGGTTACCGTGTGGACCTCGCCCTTATCCGGAATGCACAGGGAGCGACGTATCTTATCCAAGCTCATGGCCTGGGTTTTGATTTGAGCTTCACGAAGGTCGGGAAGCACCAGAGTGATGGGGTTTGCTTTAACAAAACCTCCATAGGTGTCGCCAATCATGGAGAACATATTTTCAGTCCAAATATGGAAAGAGAGGCCCCCAATTCCCAGCCAGAAATCGAGACTGAGGGTATTAGAGGGGCATGCATTTGATCGGGGCCACCAACGGTTGAAATGAACTGAGCCTCCCAAAGATGCCAGGGTTCACTCTCAACTAGGCCGCTGAAGGTGGAGAGCTTCTTCACAATGATTAACCCACTATTTGACTCAAAATGAATTAGTGTGGATTTATCATCATTAGGGAGGATTTGGCTCACCGACATTCCCTGAGGTGCCAGCTTCCCACATCATTGGAGAAGACACTGACCAGGGCTTTTGACCAAGTCGTAAAGTTGCCCAAGTGAGGAGTGTTCAGTGATCTGTGTGGTTGGTTGGTTGTTTGAGGGAGGTAAGGGTAGTGTGGTTGGGTTTGAGTGGTGGTGGAGGTGTTGGGATATAGGCACCATAGGCGTTAGAGGATCTCTCCAACAAAAGCACCGCCTCAATACAACACATTTTCTGTACGAGATATGTTCTCCTGTGGCTATGAAGACAATCGGTAATGAATTGAAGAACCCACTGGAATGCCTCCTCCCCAGCCATATTTCAATAGAAATCTGTCATCCACGTTCAATGATCTTGAAGGCCAAACCAGGACGTCCATTATCTTCTGAGACTTCAAATGTCTTTGCTTCAATAGCAAAGATCTTCCTAAGAGCTTTCATAGCAGCGCTAATCTGTACCATACTTTCTTCCCAGATCTTCCAGCGTTCCAGCGTTCATCTTCAAGGCTGTTAGATCTTCTACATGGATCCCTTCTCTTCTGTGGTTGATCTTCTACACTGCCTGCTTAAATTGCCTGGCTTGGTCTCCTGATAGCACCCTGGTTGAGAGTTGATTATGTGGTAATTGCCAGTCATTACTTTATGTTGATTACAGGTTCTTTAACTTAAACCTAGCATTGATAGCATGAAATCGAATCCAAAAACAGGGGAAAGGTAGAATTTTTTCTTCTATGCGAAATTATTCCTCTTTGTTGTCAAATACTTCCTTCTGAAAAGGGGGAAAAATAGTGTATATCTTAGTGTTGTTTGGGAGAGAATTTTTTCTTTTCTTAACCTAACAAGAACCCCATGATCACCAATCAAAAAAAACAAGAACCCCACGATCAATTTTACTAAGAAAATCATTTCAAAAGACATCATAAAAGACCTATGAGGTTTTTTTTCTTCTTCTGAAGAACAGACCTATGAGTTACACCATGTCTAATATCAAGATTAGTGATGAGATAATTTTAACAATGTTAATGAACAATAGACAACTCTAAGATAATATAACCAATATTGGTACAAACATGCAAGGTTATGTATTCAAATTACATAAACTCTTTCAAGAGAAACATTCTGTTTATCCTACTTCATGGTCACAAGTCACAAGAAGAAGTTTGAGAAAAAAAACATAATTAAACTAGTTATCAATGTGCATGTAATGCACCCACAGGCTGCACACATGATCCATCCATACCAATTTTGCACATTCGTCCCCACCTGACAAACGTCACTATCTCTCAACCGAATGACGTGTGTGTCCAATGCAAGGTCGTGAGCTCAAATGAAGGCATTAAAATTTAAAATGTCCCTGGTAGAAAAGAATATTATCACTAATGAATCCTTTCTTTTCTTATTAATGGACACTATAGTTTGAGTTAAAGGTCATTACCTCGAATGCTGGGCACTTGTAAAAGAATTTACCATAATTATTCTTTGTTCTAGCCATGCATAACACCACAAGGCCATGCCCACAAGAACACCTCAGCTGGGGATACTCTTGTGCCACTGAATATATAAGGAGGGAAAAAAGAAATACTATATAGCTTTTTACATCAACAAATAACTACACAATCAGTGTTACCTAGGCACGTGGTACATAGTGTCCAGGTGTCCAGGGGTGTTCGGCATGGCAAGCTCTGAAAATCTCAATACGGCGGCACAGACGTACAAATTTTTAAAAATGATTAAATATATATA
Organism: Tetracentron sinense; assembly: GCA_015143295.1. Classification (NCBI taxonomy): domain Eukaryota; kingdom Viridiplantae; phylum Streptophyta; class Magnoliopsida; order Trochodendrales; family Trochodendraceae; genus Tetracentron; species Tetracentron sinense. Next base: position 9,612,029 of record CM026571.1, on the reverse strand, counting down.
TATATATTATAACTCAATTTTTTTAATAACAATAATAATAAAAAAAGGGGGATCACCAGCCCCCATTTTTTTAAAAAAAAAGTATATACCTAAGTTATAAAAAATACTCATATAGGGAGTAGAAATGAGCAACAAGAGAGAGAAGAAAAGAGAAAGACGTACATATTGAAATTGTTGTTGTTGCCGTTGCTCTACTAGTAAAATTTTGTTTATGTTTCCAAAAAAGTAACACAATTTGACAAAAAGTTCATTGCAATAGTATTTTTCAAATGACACATTCTAGAAGCACCATGTGCCTAATGATAATGTTGATGTCATCATGACATGGTATAGGCACATACCAAGGAGTGTCGTGTCATGTCCAAATGTCGGCACGACAAAATTTGGGAAAACTGAAGTGCCTAGGTAACACTGATCACAATCCCATAATTAAAAATATCAGTTCATAAAACAAACCTTATATGTAAAGGTTCAAACTAGTAAAGTATCACAATCCATAATGCAAATCCAATTAAGGGTACATCATGGTTGGAAGAGGGAAAGAACGCTTGCGTCTAAGGTCTGCCATTAGGTCATCAATCCCAATTTTGTCCGCTCCCTCATGCTGCATATTTACAAGGATATTGGAAAACTCTGGAGATAGAATGTCATGGTTGAAGCTCAAGTCATAGCTACTCGAGGGCCCTCTCAACACTTCATCAGACCGTTGTCCATGTCAGTTCTCTTCTAGCTGAGGTCTCCCTAAAGAGGATTGCCATCTCAGCAGCTACCTGCTAAGGTTTTCTGCAGAATAATTTGGCATCTGGATTTATCCTAATTGGTTGGGTATCAGTAGGGAAAACTTTAATGTTGTTAAATAGGTCTCACTTTTAATTGTGCTGAGATAGGAAGGAATGGTATTATAATTTTAACATATATCCAAAATGTTTTATGAATGCCAAATCCATTATGGCAAGTATGTGCAGGAAAAAAAAGAAAGAAATCCATAATATTGTTATCATAATTTTCACATTGGAATTTGCATTACTAACCTACTAACTATTCACATTGGGATAATATCAATTGAATATACCCATTAGTTGATAGTATTGTTTACTTTCTTTGTGTATACATCCTTGTAAACTCCTCCTTATCTGCATTGTTGATTATGTACTTTTTATTTATTTATATAATATGTTGTTTACCAGAAAAAAAGACCCTACTAACTATTCACATTGGGCATGTTTCTTCCCCATCTAGCTACTCTAGGTTGGGGGTTAGGTCCGCCAAAGCCCAATACTGCAGAGGAAATTAAGTGAAGTACTCCAGATACAAAGTATGAAAAGGTGTCTATAACTTCCCCACCAATTATTAATCTACTAATTACTTTGGGCACATAGTAACAAAGTTCTTTGATTCTTTAAAAAATTTCTGAAAAATACCCAACTTTTTCGTCGTACAATTAATTCCCGAACTATCATGAATTTTTGAAAACATCGCTTATTTTACGACTTAAACATGAATTATTCATGGCTTCTTGAAAAAGTCCCAAATAAATATCTAATTTGTAAATATGTTTGTTTATAGTTTAATAATTAGTGATCTTATTTAATATTTTTTCATATCTTACCTGATGTTTTACCAATTTATTTTCGATTTTTGCTATTTTTCCAAAAATTTTCCTAGACGAATAATTCTTGAACTCCGACTTAGTAACTATGGTTGGTATCATGTTACTTTCTCGATATAATTATTAAATTTAATTTTTTACTCTTTCCGTATTTTTCCCCAAGTTTTCCCTACTTTGCCAAGTTTTATCGTTTTTTCCCGAAATAGACCCCTACTGAATTATTCCTGAATCTCGACTTTGTTATGATCTTATTTAATAATTTTTCATATCTTACCTGATGTTTTACCAATTTATTTTCGATTTTTGCTATTTTTTCCAAAAAATTTCCTAGACGAATAATTCTTGAACTCCGACTTAGTAACTATGGTTGGTATCATGTCACTTTCTCGATATAATTATTAAATTTAATTTTTTACTCTTTCGGTATTTTTCCCCAAGTTTTCCCGACTTTGCCAAGTTTTATCGTTTTTTCCCGAAATAGACCCCTACTGAATTATTCCCAAACCTCAACTTTGTTACTATGTTTGGGCGTGTACCCATTACTAACCTACCCAATAATATCCCTTGAATATCCCAACAAAAAATACAGACTACCCCATCTCTTGCCCCCACTCTCATGCAGCATATTGTTCTCTCTGAATGCAAGGTGGATCATGGATGTTGTAATCTCCGTAATATGTAGGGTGGTTTTTATTGAAACCATTTATTAATCATTCTGTAGATACCATATTTTAATTAAACCAGTCCAACTATAATTTGCTTAGAAATGTAACCAAACCAGTCCAACGCTCAGGAGGAAGTCAGCTTATTTTCAATCCATATAAAGCAGCTTGCTGATTAATCATTCAATGAGATTCGGTTAAAATTTGTAATCTAATGGCTTACAATCTCTACTGAATTTATATGAATTGGATAGGCCACCATTTTCTTTGTCTGAATGAATTCCAACTCTATTTCTTTCTCATGAACTCAAGAGCTTCAACCACCGTGGAGCAAATTGATGCAATATGAGTGATATGCTGATTCACCTTTCACCAAAATGAGACAGACAGAACGGGAAAGAGAGAAAAAGTAAAACAAAAATAAAGAGGGGGGGAGGGGGGGGGGGGGGGGGGGGGGAAAGGAAAGCATCAAGAATTCAATGGATGCTTTCAAAATTAAGCATTTTAGTCTTGAGTCACACGATGAAACAAGCGTTTAGGTTGACTAAACTATAAACACAGTTGTAAACGCATACACAGGTTCAAGAGTTTAGGTTGAATAAACCCCATCTGCCACAAAAATAAGCAATGTTCAACTGTAAATGCAAGAATTTAGGTTGAAAAAACTTACCGCCAATTGTATCTTGAGTGGGGCCCGAAATTTCCTAAAAATCCTGAACAGATTCTTCTCCAAAACCCTAGAAATTCATCACCAAATATGTAATGAGGTTGAGAAACAAACTCAAAGATGATGAAATAATGCTACATGGGCATATTTTACAGCGAAAATAAAGGGATCAAAGCGAAGAGATTTCAAGGAAAATTTGACAACCCTGATTGCGAGAAAGAGGGTTTGAAAAAGGGAGCGAAGGAGAACGAGAGATGCTATAGAGGAGAGCTTAGGGTTGAATGAACTTACCGGCAATCCAATCTTGAGTGGTGGCGACGAGAGCTTGGGATGTGCAGCGGCAATGAGAGTTTGGGTTGGGTTTTGCCCCTAATGGGGTCGACGGGAGAATGAGGACTAGGAAATTGTGGGAGTGGGAGGGTATAATAGGAAATACAATTATTATTCAACGACCTTATCGTCCTAAAATTGCCAATTTTTTTGATGGACATCCTCAAGTGCATTAGCGAATAACCCCTAATAGGAAAAGCAACCTTCCATTTACTTGTTACTTTAGAGGTTAAAATCTCTAGTCCTAAAAGTTATTCATACTCTACTTGGACGTTACCAAGTGCTCTAATCCGAAATAAGTTCTAATTTTTAGAGTTTCCAAATGCTACTTTAGTTTTCCTTGATGGTTTAAGCTTTATAGCTAACTTATGTTGCGAGCAGAACGAGTGAAAACATTGCCAGTGCCCTTTAACAAGCTCTAGAGAGCCTAACAACCCTAACACCTTCTTGAAGAAAGAGGATATCATGGGGCAATCTTCAAGTCTGAGCAAATAGCGCTCTTAATCAAGATGGGTAGAGGAAGAGCATTTTGAGAAGTTTTTGAGAAATGCATCTTCCAGTATCCTGGAATGGAGGGTAAATTAAACCTAGACATGATTGGGTTGATAATGTGAAGAAAACACTTCCCATGGAAAGGTGATCTGATCATGACTGGCCACAAGTTTCTGCGAATATATTTTCTACTTTTCACATGACAATAATTGCTGCGCTTTTGAGTCAAACTTTACAATCCGACAAATACAAAGCCTACAGTGCAAGCTATAATCAAAACAATGAACTTAATCCACACTTAAAAAGTATGGTAAAAAGTATAACGGATATATAATATCAAGGTTCACTTTCCTAGTTGTCAGAATTACTATTGTTCTCTTATGTGATAATCTGATAGAGAAATATACAGTTATTTCTGTTTTTTTTTAAAATCGGTAAAGGCAATTTCATTAAAGCAAAAGAAACGAATAGATTCACAAATAGTGAACCACACGAAAGGAGGAATAGGCAAAGAGCTAAAAATAGAAACACAATAGATCATCACGTTGCCCGTACTAGGAAATAAGCTCATCGATCCCTAACTCCACAACATCGTTTTTGATGGAAACACCCTTTCTACTGATTCTAGCAAACATAGTACACATGCGGGCACAAAATTTTTCTAATCCTCAAAAACTCACATGTTGGATGTGGACTAATTGTTAGAGAAATAAGAGAATAGATCGAAATAACATATAGATACAGTTATTTCTGTTCTCTTTAACTTGATATATTAGGTGGTGAGAGATCAACTTGCCGATCTTGGTTTGTAGATGCTCCTATTTATTCTTAATCTCCAGAGTGCAATTGGATGCTGCATCAATTTTGTTGAAGTTGCTAATGACTTTGCCCTTGACGAGTAAGCTTAGTTTAGCTATACCACTTAGGTTGCAAAGCAACAAACTCTGTAAGCATTCAATATATTAGCTAAGAAGCCCGAGGCCTCTAATAAGACCCCCAACGTATAATCTATCATCAAGGTCCCTTAACTTAAGGTTTGTCTACATAAAAATGGCCATAGAATCAGATTTGGGGTAATCTCGGAGCCCCCTTTTCATCGCTGTGGTCCTTGGGGCTACCTCTAGGGGCCTTGGGACTACTAGCTCGATGGAGTCAAATAGGAAGTAGAAATCACGTGACTCACTTCATGGTGGCCCCTTCGGATCTCTAGTTTACTGGAAGTGCAATCCGAGCCATCATCCGATTAGTTAGATTATTTAGGTTTAGCAGATTTGAAATTGTCTCCTTTGAGAGCAGCTGCGATATTGTGAATTGCAGGACCTCAAACGAATCCCACTCAGCCCCCTTTTCACTGTTGGGGTCCTTGGGGCTACCTCTGGGGGCCTTGGGACTACTAGCTCATATGATAAAGGCTGCCCTTACTCCATTCCTTTCAGGAATGGCGGGCAGATACCAAGAAGCGGATTCTCCTTAGTTGTTACAATTCTTTTTTCCCTCTAGCTGAGTTAATAGGAACGACTCGGGGGGAGCTCAATCCACGCAAGCGACCCCTTGAGCAGACCTGAGCGTCGTGCTTAATGAGGGATCTCTCTCTCTCTCTCTCTCTCGCTCGCGTGCGTTGATCGCTTTGCTCACTCCAGTCCCTGTGGTCAGTTTCTGTTCATGAGGGGGTTCTGTCTCGAAGGCCGGCTTCCGGCTTCCTCCTCTTTCATGTTGTTAAGTGTTGGGGAGTACAGCTGACAGGGACACTGGCGTTTACGGTCTTGGACTGACCTTAAGCCCAGTGTCTTGACCACCTTATCTGCCAATAAGTTGTGGGTGGCACCTATGTCCACCAGTGCTATGGCATCCCGTCCGTTTATGGCCACTTTCACGTTTATCAAGCTCGCTGGCCGGTTTCGACACTTCTGATTGAGTTCCTTGCCCTTTTTTATTTGAATCTTCCTATCTAGGAATGCTACTTACTATATAGGAATGGAAGTGTGGCAATACAGTGGTGGTGTACTTAGACTCACTCATAATCATCCTTCCAAAATCTTTGTTTTGTATTCTTCACAATTAATGTAGCCTGTTCACAAAATTGGCATGGCCACTTTCACGTTTATCAAGCTCGCTGGCCGGTTTCGACACTTCTGATTGAGTTCCTTGCCCTTTTTTATTTGAATCTTCCTATCTAGGAATGCTACTTACTATATAGGAATGGAAGTGTGGCAATACAGTGGTGGTGTACTTAGACTCACTCATAATCATCCTTCCAAAATCTTTGTTTTGTATTCTTCACAATTAATGTAGCCTGTTCACAAAATTGGCATTTATCTAGAAATGGGGGTGGCAGCAGTTGGTTACCGTCTTACCGATAGTTCTAGACTCTGGTTCCAGTGATCTCTGGATATGGTCAGACATGTGGGGGTACTATTTGTGGAATTGTAGGTCTACATTGCAAAAGTTACTAGACATTCAAATTATTTAAATTTACAAGTTTACAAACTACAAAGCTTTCACATTACACACTATATGCTACTAGAGAACAATTCCAAGCAATGAATGATTGATGTTAAGGTAAACTAGCAAGAACTAAATAATATCATCGATTGAACATCAATTTTGAAAAGACCAAGCGCCTAACCATCTTCATCCTTGTCCTTGTAGGAGTTGTTGGAATATCATACTTCTTTTTGCTTTCTATAACTCCACTTAAGTAGGTGCAGATGAACCTGCATCAGCTGATCCAGCTTTCTAGATCCATCGGATTATCTTTTTGAAGTCTGAAATCTGAAGTCCAATTGTTTTAAATAATAACGATTTTGTAGAAGTTGACAATAGTCTTCATCACCCTTTATACATATATATTTTCCTTTGGTTGTCTGCATTTGGAGGTTGTTGCAAGACTGCCACATGGCTAGAACTTTGAGTAGCAGCACTGGTACTTGTTACTACTAGTAGGTTTTGTACCAACCATTTCCCTACTGTGAGCACATATCATTGACGTTAACAAATTTCTCATTGTTCTCCACACATACACAAACGTGTATATATATATATATATATATAGAGGTTTCTCTTATTCATTATTTAATGGAACACCTGCTGTTATTACACATTCTTATTGTTTTCATAATTATCCAATTGAAACACTGGTTTTTTTAATTCTTCACCACTCCTTAAAGGCATGGTCTATTCTCTAACAATTAGTCCTCAACTAGAACCAATTCATTGACAAGTTGGGGGTTTCAATGGGCCGGGCCCGGCCGGGCTGGTTTCAGCCCGATTACTAATCGGGCTTTAGAGGTAGGCCCAAGCCCCATCCTACTATAATAGGGCCGGGCTGGCCTCAGGACTGGGCTAGCATATTTATTGAGGATTTTAAAAGTAATTTGGCCGGTTAGAAGTATAGGCAAACTGGTCTCGGGCTCTAGGACGGACCGGGCTGCAGACCAGCCTGATCCAATGACATCCCTATCTATAAAGTTCTTGTAGTATAGTCAAATATTTCAGTATGTCATGGAGGACAAATGTATAGGGGTAATACTAATGTCACTCCAAAAGTCTCATTAAACATTTTTTTTAACAAATCAATGTTAGATGCTTTACTCCTAGGGTTTAGTTAATCTTAACCATAGTTAAAGCGAGATAAAAGGGACACGTTAAATTTAAAAAAAAAAATCAAGGTTAGATGCTTTACTTCTAAGGGTTAGTGAACCTTAATCACGATTAAAGGGAAATACAAGACACATTAAATTATTTATTTATTTATTTTAAAACCCAATGTTAGATGCTTAAGATTCATTAACGCATCTAACCTTGGTTTTTAGAATTTTTGAAAAAAAAATTGTGTTCCTTTTTAACTCCCTTTAACTATGGTTAGAATTTTTTTAATGTTTTTATTTTAAAAGGTGTATTAATATCTATTTTAACATTTCTTGAGTTTCACTGCAAAATTCCATGTTTTGCCATTTTTTTTTTCCAAAAATCACCGATAAACGATATATCTTCCGATATATCTTTTTTCCTCGGCTTGACATGTCAAGCGATATCGACATTCAGAACCTTGGTTGATAGAAGATTGTGAGTTAATTCCAGTGGTCACAATAACATGCCTTCCTGGTTGTTCTAGAGGTAGGAAGTGTGTCTCCCATAGGGGTGGACTTGGGTCCGAGTTTCTTAATGATGAGGCAGTTGGAAAGTTCCCAATTTACTAACATACTAGAAAATGTCAGTGTCAGGAATGAACTAACATAGCTAAATGATGCCGTGTACCCAAGGGAAAAAAAGTGGTCACAATTTACAACGGAGGACTTTTATGGATTAAGGTTGCAAATTTATGCATAAACTTGTGCTAAGAGCAGATGCCCATTGTGCAAACTTTATCAGTGTATTCATTAAAATAGAGAGATCAAAAATGAAATCTGCTGCTATAAATGTGTTTGTTTTTATCTTTCACTTTTGTCTTTATATCTGTTTTGGTCAAATTGGTATTGTTTATTCTTTGTGCAGATCAAAATGATATTCCAACTGGATCTGGTAGACAGGTAACCTTTTTGAACACTTGTATCTTTTCTACTGCTTATATGGTCTAGGACAGTGGGCCCAAATTGGTCTTTATTTTTTTGAAGTCCTAAAATCTTGGGTGCGTAGGTGCAGAATGTAGATTGGAGACAAAGGCTGGCCATGCAACATGTAAAATCTCTTTTCTCTAAAGAGGCAAGTGGGAGTAGATGAATATCTAACCGAGTTTGTTTCCAGATGCTCATATCTCAGTTACCCTTCCATAAATAATGGTAATTGTTCGGAGGCCAGAATTATTTCGCACCTAGTGAGACTAATGAAGTATATGTGACAGGTAATTGATACCATCACAGCCAACACCGATGATTTGGGGCCATGGAGTCTTGATTTTGTTAGAAAAAATCATATATCTTCTTCGTGGAAAGTAGTTGGGTTAGAGAATTCAGACGAAAGTAATTCCACTTTTTCAGAGGTTAGCGTGGTTTTATTATAATTCGTACGCGTGAATTATTTCACTGATTAATTCCACCTTTTTAATGGAAAAACCAAGTCAATTTGCAGCTGCTGATCCTGTGATGTGTTCTGGTTTATGGTTTTTTTTAAAGCCAAACCAAATAGTTGCAGATTTCGAACGAGAAACATCTCATGTCAAACAGGAAAATGTTGCTACGGATGGTAATTCATTTCTTAGTAATCATTTGTGTGTAATCTATTGGTTTTATAACTGCTCCACTTACGTGTTACTACAAATGAAGGACTTTTTCTTTCAATGCAGATGACCATTCTCAATTTCTTGATACACCTGCAAAACTGGCTCGCAGGGTAAACATTGTCCTTAGCAATATGCTTGCTATGATTATTAGACCAATTTGGTTGAAAGTTTCTCATGATCATGTTTCAAAATATCGGTACCAAGTGTTGTATTGGTAAGTCCAAAACAGGATACGTATCGGCGTATCATACTGTATCGGATGGATACAACGGAAAAAATTATGATACGCTAAGAAATGTTTGGATACGCAAGGAAAACCTTAGATATCTTGCATAAAACTTTTTTTAATGCAAATATAAGCTAAAAGCAAATTAAATGAAGACCTTCAACTATCCTTATAACTATACATATGAGAGTTAAAAATTTTATAAGTTAAAAAAGTGTGCTTGCTGATAAACATGTATAAAAATACAAACCAGAGTCACTTGACCAAATATAGGAAATAATAATACAATCTAGATATTAAAACCTTACATTCAATGAGTTAAATAAGAATGTATTGAATTACTACCATAAATTATAAGCTTGAATGTAAGTCTTTTTGATGCTGAACTGTTACACTGTTTGTTGACTTTTTGATCTTGTAGATGTAATATTTTTGAAGACTAAAATATTAGATTTTTTTACCGGACTTTTGAGTTTTGGTATTGTTTTGATATTTAGTAGAATTAATGAAATTTTACTATTTGAGAAATATCTTACCATTTGAAGTTGAAATTTTAATCTAATTCCTATAAGACACTAAATATGATTTTGTTCTTAAACTAGAAAGTTGACTTTTATTTTTTTAGGAATTTGGATACATAATAATTTTTATTGAATTAAAATAAGGGGTACAACCTTATCTTTATCTTTACTAATATAATGAGGATTGGCGTGTTCAAAACGTTGATTGAAGTTTTATTAATTCTAATACTATTCTTTCCTTGGTTCAAAGCTTCATTGAATTTTAATTAATTCCAAAGCTTGATTGAATTTTAATTAATTCCAAAACTGCCCTTACACATATAGATTGAATTTTAGTTAATTCCAAAACTAACCTTACACATATGAGTTGAATTTAAGTTAACACCAAAACTGCCCTTACACATGGGTTCAAAACATTGTCAAATTCCAAAACTAACTTTACACATGGGTTGAATTATAGTTAATACCAAAACTGCCCTTACACATAAGGGTTCAAAACGTTGGTTGATGTTTTATTAATTCCAAAACTACCCTTTCTTTGGTTCAAAGTTGATTGAATTTTAGTTAATTCCAAAACTACCTTTACACATGAGTTAAAATTTCATTAATTCCAAAACTACCCTTACACATATGGCTTGAATTTTAGTTAATTCCAAAATTGCCCTTACATATGGGTTCAAAACGTTGACTAAATTTTACTGAATTTTAAAACTATCATTTACTTTTAGCTTTTATTAATATTAATATAGAAGACTTTTTCACCAAAAAATATATAGGACCTAAAAAGGTGATTGAAATTTAATATAATCTTAAAACTGCCATTTATTAATATATAAATCAATGTTTCTATAATTGGACTGACCGTCGAACTAGTCGGGTGCCAATTCTCGGCTCGACCAGTTCGGTTGGATCATGTCCTTTTATTATTAAAAATATATATTTTTTTATTTTCTTGGCCAAAATGTCTAAACATTTTTTATTCTCAAAATGCCCTTATGTCAGGTTTCTATACCTAAAATACCCTCAAATTTTTTCCTATAGTTAGAATGTCATGAATATAGTTCTCAAAATGTCCCTAAATCAAATTTCAATACCCGAAATGCCCCTCACAATTTTTTTAACCCTAAATACTCCTCAAGTTTGCTCATATTTCATTTTCTTTATTTCTACAATGCCCCTCAATTTTTTCTATACCCAAAATGCCCTCAATTTATCTATACCCAAAATGCCCCTAAAGCTTTTGGGTTCTCAAAATGTCCCTACGTCATGTTTCTATACCCAACTTGTCCTTCACAATTTTTTTTACCGAAAATGTTCAAGTTTTTATACCCAAAATATTCTTTAATTTTTTCCCCAAAATGCCCCTCACTAGGGTCCCTCTTCCTTGTCCTTTCTCTCACGTGCATCACACGTGCAGCCCACTAGTAGATTATAAACTAACAAATATTGAATCCGAGACTGGCCCCTTCCTAGGGATGTTTGGTTGTAGTGGTAACTCCATTTGAGATATCATATTGCGTAAATCGGGCATAAGTGTGGACCAAAGTTTTTCAACTATACCATTTCCCACTAAAAATAAGCAACGCAAAAATCCAGGTTTATATAGTCCCGTTCAAACAAACAACAATTTAGCTCTGAACACTGTGAATAGGGCCATTATTGCAACCACAACATAACTCACTTTTCTTTTTTGCATGGGGAGTGTTATTGTGCAATTTCATCTCTCTGAGTATAGTCGTGCTAACCTTACTCTTATGCATTCCTTACTCAGCCAAAACCAACACCTTTTTACATATAAATATCTTAAGTAAATAGAAGTAAAATTAATTTGAAATTATTTACTTAAATAATATTTTATGTAAAAATGTTGTGCGTATCTGAATAGTGGAATTAGTGTAAATAGAAGGAGTGAAAAATTTACTCAAAAATATCCCGTATCGGGTGTATCGGATTTTAAACCATGCTCATGATCTGGAGGACTTTATTAACTGGCAACACAGAAAAGAGAGAGGAAAGCAATAGTCTTTTCGGACTAATGTTTCATCTAGCCAGATTTCTCCATTGTTTTATAGCTGCATTTCTTTCACGGATTATAAGTTTTTTTTTTTTTTTTTTAAATTAATGTAGAAATTGAGAGAGAAAAGACGTGAGAAGCGGGCGGCTGAGTTGGTCCAACGAGATGATGAAGCAACCGCTAAACTTGAAAATGCCGCTATTGAACACTCCAAAGCAGTTGATTCTGCTGTATTGGGAAAATACAACATATGGAGGAGAGAAAACGAGAATGAGAATTCCGATTCTACAGTACGCTTGATTCGAGATCAAATGATTATGGCGAGGGTGTATTCAAGCATTGCAAAGATGAAGAATGAGCTTGACCTATATCAGGAACTACTGACTCGGCTCAAAGAAAGTCAACGTGCCTTGGGAGATGCAAATGCTGATGCAAATTTGCATCACAGGTAGTAGCAGTTTTTGTCTGTTCCTCTGCATTTCTTTGTCCTCCATATTGATAGGTCTGGCATTCTTCATTTCTCTACACTTATGTTCTTAGTGCACCCGAGAGAATCAAAGCTATGGGTCAAGTTCTGTCAAAAGCAAGAGAGCAACTCTATGACTGCAAGTTGGTGACTCGGAAGCTGAGAGCAATGCTTCAGTCGGCAGATGAACAGGTGAGGAGCTTGAAAAAGCAGAGCACATTCCTGAGCCAATTAGCAGCCAAGACGATTCCAGATGGGATCCACTGCCTATCTATGCGCTTGACCATAGACTACTACCTTCTTCCTCCCAAGAAGAGGAAGTTTCCAAAGAATGAGAATTTGGAAAATTCAAGTCTTTACCACTATGCCGTCTTCTCTGACAATGTTTTGGCTGCATCGGTCGTTGTCAACTCAACCATTATTAATGCCAAGGTGATGTAAAGGACACTCTTAATTTTATATCAATGCCCCATGTGTTCTTATTCTAGATTGGAAATCATCAATCACCAGTGACTTGACTCATATCATTAGGAGTTATCTTATCAACTTTACTTTTATTCCTATGACTAAATATATGCTATTTGGCTCAATTGCAGGAACCAGGCAAACACGTATTCCATCTGGTTACTGATAAGTTGAACTTCGGAGCCATGAATATGTGGTTTCTGTTGAACCCGCCTGGAAAAGCCACCATCCACGTTGAAAATGTTGATGAATTTAAATGGCTCAACTCATCCTACTGCCCGGTTCTGCGGCAGCTTGAGTCTGCTGCCATGAAAGAGTACTATTTCAAAGCAGATCATCCCACAAGTCTTTCTGCCGGTTCTTCTAATATGAAATACAGGAACCCCAAATATCTCTCAATGCTGAACCACCTGAGGTTTTACCTCCCACAGGTTTACCCCAAACTGGATAAAATCCTATTCCTTGATGATGACATTGTTGTCCAGAAAGACTTGACAGGATTGTGGTCGGTGGATCTCCATGGAAAAGTAAATGGTGCAGTAGAGACCTGTGGTGCAAGTTTCCATCGGTTTGACAAGTATCTCAATTTTTCTAATCCACATATTGCAAAGAACTTCGATCCAAATGCATGTGGGTGGGCATATGGGATGAACATGTTTGATTTGAAGGAGTGGAAAAAGAAGGATATAACTGGGATCTATCATAGGTGGCAGAACATGGTAAGTTTTTGCAACTCTCCATTCCTGTTGCATGCTTACTGGTTTGTTGTTATACCCACATACATTATTCATATACATAAATTCATAAACCAAAAAGTGCAATTACTCTATATATGCATGTACAATCAGTCTGAACACTTCTGGTTTTGTTTCATTTTCTTGCATTAGAATGAAAACAGGGTACTGTGGAAGCTTGGGACATTGCCTCCAGGGCTGATTACATTCTATGGACTGACACATCCACTTGATAAGTCATGGCATGTGCTTGGTTTAGGTTATAATCCAAGCATTGATAGGGCAGAGATTGAGAATGCAGCTGTTATTCACTACAATGGTAACATGAAACCATGGCTGGAGCTGGCAATGACCAAGTACAGGTCATACTGGACGAAGTATATTAAGTACGATCACCCCTACATTCGGAACTGCAACCTAAGTGAATGAGTGAGCGGACGGAGGGAGCAACATTGCTACCGGCGAATACCCAGCATATCCTATTTCTCTCTCCTTTGTAAACGAGATGTCATTCCTGTTTGGTTTAATGCATCAGAGGGTGGGTTTACCTTTCTGTGTTCCATTTTCATTCATTTCTCCCTCATTGGTTATTCTTATTGTAATTTATTTTGATTTATTTCCCTACTGAGAATTGATTCTGTCATCTCCCTCCCTTTGGAGCAAGGGTACAAACTCTCTAAGCCTTGTTGACCTGTAAGAACTCTATTCTATATTTGGAAAGGAATTGAGTTAAGTAGGGGCAGCAATTGAGCATCTTTGGGGATTTGAATGCAATTGTGTTTATTTCATGGAAAGATGGTTCACTGGTTTGTAGAATGTATTACAGGTTTATATAAGAGTCTTGAAATTTCTCATACTGGAGTTTGTACTTGCCTTGTAGGAGATGTGTCTTCTTAAAAGTTGGAGGTAGATGATTCATGACTGACTGCAGGGGGGGATCATCGTCACTCTATTTTCAAGAATCCATACTTAATTAGTTCTGGGTCACAAAAAAGGTTCAGCAGCCAAAGAGGATGAAAATTTTGTGTAGATGGAGTGTCAATATTTTTTCTCATAGGTTTTGTTTTTTTTTGGAGGGAAACGCTGTGGAAAATAAAATTTCTTTTGAAAATAAAACTTCCTCATTTTTTAGAGATTTTTTTTTCTCAAACATAAAGTAGAATTAGAGAATTTTTTTTGGCAATAATAAGCTCATTTGGGGCATGCCAAACACAAAAAGCATTGGCTCCTCCAGCTCCTCCCAATCCAGAAAGAACTGGACTCACTTTTTTCTTAAAAGTGAGAGTGTACATATTTTCTCTCTAAACGAATGCAGCCATAGAGTTGGGGAAGTTGAGAGCTAAGTAACCAGTGCGGGAGCGAGAGCGTCAAATTTTAGGATAGGGTCGAGAGCGCCAATATATATACATAAAATATGTATTGATGTTCTTGAAAATTACTTGTAGATGTAAATATATCTTTTTTAGTTATTTAAACTCTATGAGAAAATTGATAAAATCATTCATAATTCAAAATTTTCATCACAACAAGATGACTATTGAATTATTAAATGTATCATTTTAAATTCAATTACAAGATCACTAATAATTAACAAATCTTATATGAATCTTGTACCCTACAAAGAAAAATGACAAAATACATTTTGTTTCACATGAAAAATTAAGATAAAAATAAAACTTTACACAAAAATCGCACCTTTAGGTGAGAGCGAGGTTTACAAAAGTTGGAATCGAGCTCTTGAGGTGAAAGCGAGGTTTGAGAGCGGGAGCCGGTAGTAGGTTAGGAGGTTTGGGTTACTAAGGTTGAGAGGCTTGTCTTTATGGTTAAAGGGAAATAGCTTGACAGTTATAGAAATTTATGATTTTGTTTTGCATCTGAAATGATTTTTATGATGCAAAAGTTTTTGCTTTAAAAGAAGAATTTTCAAGGTCTTGTTTGTTTGCACGTACGATGTGAATCATTTACAGTGTAAAAGTTGTTACAATAAAATAAAAATATTAAAAGCTGTTACCATAAAACGTCTTGTTTGTTTGCACGTAAGACGTAAATCATTTACAGTGTAAGAGTTGTTACCATAAAATAAAAATATTTATTTATTTTTTTATTGTTTGATTGCATTTTTGAAAATAAAGCAAAAAATTTCTGTCACTTATGTTTGGAGTAATGGAACATTAAAAATCACATGTAAGAATAGTGTTTTTGTCATTGGAATGCAAATAGATAAATAATATTTTTGTAAAATATTTAGTTGAACAATTATCGTTATTTAGAATATATGATGCAAAGATGAGTATTTTTATTATTGTAAAAAATACATGTAAAAGGATATTTTTATCATTTTAAAAAGTAAACGTGAAGTGTTTTTGTCATTTTGGAATGGGCAACACCTTCCCCCTGTGGCAGATTTTATAAAAGAATTCGCACAACCAACTTGGAATGCGGGCTCTCGAAATCAGTGAGCCCAAGGGTTAGCTAATGTGTCATCCCCTTTATGGGCTTTTACTAACGGTTGGGTCTGGCCTTTTGGCTGGTAACATTGGCGGGCCCGATAGAACCTGTTGGTTCAGATTCTCTTTCCAGGCTGCCTGGTGACATAGATTTGCCTTTTGGGCTAGTAGAGAAGCCACTCTGTTTGTGCCCTTCTTGTGATCTCCTATTTTTGGGATAACCACTACTTCTTATGACCCCTTTTGCTAATGGGATGAAGATGTGCCTTCAATTTTGGTTGAGGCAGGCCCAACTCAAGGTCCGACCCGAAGGCTAGGCCAATGTATAGTCTGTCCTGATTGATTGTTCCACAGCATGGTCTGACCTAAATGGGCCGTCCACTAATCTGGTCCTTCATTGAGGGTTCAAATATGTCTGGTCTAGCCCAATGGCCAATTTATTGTATGTTTAGCCCAAAGGCCGATCCCAATTATTAGGATATTTACCATGTGATCCGAAGAGAGCCCACCCCGAGAGGCTGTGAGGGAGAACCCATTGTAAGGGTTTCCATCTAATTGATAAGAGTTGTGAGAAAGATCTTCTTGTGAGAGATCTCCAAGTTGCCTTCATGTATTAGAAAGCGAAAGGTCTTGTCGTCATCATTGTGTTTTTTATACGGGAGAACCAAGAGCCCTGTCGGTGAGTGAGATCATAGACCACCTAGCTTGGCCCCCAAAATGAGATGCCAATGTTGATACATAAAAATGAGTGTCAGCACCCCATTTTTACACCCCCTTTTTAATTATGGTTAATTAATTTAATCATGATTAACATGATTTAACCCTAGAGTTTGTGACACAACCCCAGCCCAAAACCCATGTGTTTATTTGCTAGGTCTTAGCCCTAAGGCTGAGATTTTGCTAAAGCTTCAAGGGCCAAAGCCCCTAGACCCAAGTGTTGGCTCGAGTCCAAAAGCTAGGCCTATAAGTCTCAACCCAAGCCTTTGGCCCATGGCCCATGAGCCATGAGCCATGAGCCATGAGCCATGAGCCATGAGCTAAAATCCAAGACCCAAATCCTTGGCCTATGGCCCATGACCCATGGGTTAGACCCAAGGCCCCATGCGCTTCCTTCTTTCATGTTCACCTGCAGGGCTTTTGAAAACCCCAGAAAGATGTTTGCACAAAAATGGAAGAGGCCAAAATCCCCAGGGAAAACCAGAGAATCAAAGGGGAGGATCCATCTCTATTCGGTCCTCTCTCACCCCTTCTCTTTCTCCACCATCCCAGCTCCCTGTTAAAAATCATGGAAGAAATAGAAGGAGAAGGTGAGATCATATCTCCCTTGGTCTGCCCGTGCTCACCTCCATCCCTCTCTTCTCTTTTATATTTCTAACTTGGTTCCTTCCTCACCATACCAGATCCCATTGGATCTCTCACCCAATCATACACATTCTCACTCACCACATCTCTTTGGTCAATCCATCTCAAAGGCTCTCTCACCATTCGATCAGTGTTCAGCCACCATTCCTTCCTTCACCATCGCAGCTGCATAGGTTGAGGACGCACCTCCTCGTCGCCAAGATAGCAGCTGCTGCCCTGCTTGTAGCCCCCACAACAGTACCTGTGCACCACCAATAAACAGCCCAAAAAGCCTCCATAAAAACCCCAAAAGTTTCTCTCAACAACCCAAATTTTTTTTACCTGTTCAACTCTCAAAACCACTTCAAAGTGGCCACCCTGTTCAGCTTCCATTCATATTCAAAATAGCAACTATTTCCCCTTCTTTTCACAACCCAAAAACAGCAGCTACAAATCCCAACACAAATCCAAAACAACCCCATTACAGTCCCTGTAACAGTCCCAAACAGCCACTCTAACAGTCCCCAAAACAGTACCCGTGTATGCACAGATCAGCCATCTTGCGGTCTCCTAACAACAGAGTTACCCCATTCCCCTCTCTACGAGCAGCTGTAGGTAAGTCTCCTGTCCCTTTCCTTTCTTAACTTAACTTGTGTTTAGACTAAAGTAATTTGTTAGATTAGTTAGTCAGATTAAAATGTTGTTAGTAATGCTTAATTTAGTTTAGTTTAACTTGTGTTTAGCTAACTCTAAATCTGTTTTTTCTTGCTTTTGTTCTTTGGTTTAGTGTTAACTCATATGTAGAATTTGATTTTAGGTTAGTTTGCTTTCTTGTAGTTAACTATGGTTAGTTTTTAACTAGTTAAAATTCTGGTTTTGATTTCAGGTTAGCTTTCCTAACTAATGTCAGTTTAGGGTTTTATATTAGCATCAGGTTAATTTTAGTTAATTTAATCTTTTCTAGTCCTTAGGTTAATTTATGATTTAGTATTGGGTTAATATAAATTAGTGGCTAGTTTAGTTTACTTTGTTTAATCTTTCCTTCGAATTCTAGGCTAGTCCTAGTTAGTACTCAAGGTAGTCTAAGTTTAGTCCTTAGTTAGTCTAGGATAGTCGTAAAGTTAGTCTTAGGTTAGTCTTAGATCAGTCTTTTAATTTAGGTTAGATCTCAACTAATTTGAAAATCTGATTTTTGATTAATTAACTTACATGAAGGTTTAGTTTCTAGCTTAGGACTAACATAGTCAAAATCAATTGTGGTTAATTTTTCTAAGGTAGTCTTAACTTAGTTAAAATCTAGCAACCCTTAGGTTAGTTCTCATAGGTTTAAAACATAATCATAAGGTGATTCTTAAGTTAGTTCCGATTCCTTTTTTAGGCTAGTCTTAGTTAATTGAGCTCTTTTAGGACCATCCTTAAGATTAAATAACCATAGTTAGTTTAGGCCCGTTGCTCCGCAATGAGCCTAAACTACTATCCAAAAAATTCAAAAAAAAAAGAAAAACATTCAAAAACATGCATGCTAGGCTTTCTTGACCTTGATTAGCCCATCTAATCATGGTTAATACCCTTCTAACTGCAGTTAGACTTGACCTTGTACTTGACTAACTTGGTCAACTAAACCCTAGCCTTCGGGTTAGACCCTTGACCACCCTATGCACATACACACATACACCCCTAGCCTTGACACAGACTCATGTGTCAGAAATATACTCGGTCTGATCTCACTCCAATGTGAGTACGTAGGTAACCCAATCCGGGTTCGATCCTAACTTAGCTAGCTTTCTATCTTTCTCGGAATAACATTTGATTAAACACTTAGACATTTTAATTAATTTTGAGATTAAATTGACTTAAATTTAGGGAGTAGGTAACCATTTATAAAATGGGGGTCCTAGGGTGCCTAACACCTCCGGGGCTTAATCGAACCACTTACCCTAATTCTGATAGACCATTTGCTTTATCCAACAATCCTGGAACCTATCACTAAGAATGAATAGGTGGCGACTCTCAGTCAAACCATAAAATGTGAAAGTGGGTAGGAAATTTCCCATGCTCACAATGAGATCATCACGTGTCATCACACAACTCCTCCAAATCAAGACTGCCACTTTAGCTAATAGCTGATCTAATATATTTTATCCCTTTGTGCTAAATTCTTCGATTGTCTCCACAAGATGACTCTAGAAACCCTTGGTCGTCTCCCCAAGATGATATTTTTGTAAATCCTCATATGAGTCTATTTCTTAAGGCCCTCAAATGGGTGCGTTGTTAAGGTAAAAGCCCCTGAATGTGTTGCCCAAGGCGGTGAAGGTTTCCTTGTCCAACACGTAGATTCACCAAATGGACAGACTTCCTCAAGGCATATGACCCATCTTTAAGGCTGTAAATAGAGCGAATTCGAAGTGGATACTATACTATCTGTATCTGGTCCGTTTACTAATATCTGCTATCCAAATTCGCTCTGTTATCCGATCGATAATAAAAAACAAATTTAGTATCCGTAATATCTGATCACATTTGGATATTATTTGAATCCGTCCAATTATACCAACCGAATTTGGATATCATCCGATTACAATAACCGAATTTGGATAAACATCTGATTACAATATTCGAAATTTCCGAACCTGTTCATCCTATTACCAAATTTATATTTCAATACCCTAAAAAATCAAATTTCATTAGATATTATATTAAATATAGGGATATGTAAGATTACATGTAGGGGGATTATTATAAAGATATAGTAATGTTAATTTTATATTAATATTAATCGGTCAAATATTTAACGGAGCGGATACACCACTACATATAGCCACTCCGATTAGTAAACGAATAACATTTTACTATTCGAATTCGATCCGATGGATATTTATTCGGCTAATTATCTGACTATTCGGATAATTCAGATACGCATTCAAATCGGATCCGGATAAATCCAACTTCATTTACAGCCCTACCCGCTTTGGTGGAGTCTATGTATATATTATTATTATATTTGGGAGGATATCTCGGTTATCGTAGTTTGAAGGGTACAAGATGAATTTGTTAGTAGTTGGATCGTCTTGGTGTCCTAACTACTAACCGAAGACACTAGATCATGACGATTTAATTAATACTGATGTGACAGATTCCTAATAGCTTAGGACTCTAACTAACTTTGTTGAGTTGATACATTCTAAGAAGTTATAAATAGGGGATGACCTATCTTTATTATAGATGGACTGATAGAGGTTTTGGAGCAGAGAATGGACATGAGAATTCTATTTTTCTAGAATTTGGGAAATTTATCTCATTAGTTATTTTTGTTCTTTGGTTCTTCTTCATTTTCCTCCTTCCCACATACCTTACTAATTCATTACTCTTCATATTTCCTTCTTCGACGATTTCTTCAGTGAAAGTGTAGCTCCACTCGTACGGTCAAACTAGCCGATTTAGGCGGGCGGTGGGATGATTTAAACCCTATTATATTTCATCAATCAATAGCCTACCATATTTTTTGTGTATGTGATCTCTCTTTTTTGTTATCTTCTTTGGTGGAGAACGGGGACAACCTCCCATCCTTGACTGTAGCCCTCTTTGAGTGGGTTGTGAGAGACCACGAAGAGAAGAGAGAGAGGGAGGTCTTTATCACCTCTTGTTATGTGGAAGATGAGAGCCCCCCAATCCCTCTCTTTGTTTTGTTTGTACTCCCTCTTTTTTTTTGCTTGTCCTCTCCTTCAACATCGGATCTCTTAGAGCATCTCCAATGGTCTGTGCCAAATTGGTTGTGCCAATTCCAAATTGGGCATAGCTAAGTGCCAAAATGTCATATTTGGCACATGCTGCTCCAGGTTGTATCAATTCCATTTTTTTCATCCTTGGTGTCATCTTTATAAATTTGGAATACCCGATTCCAAAAACGACTTTTCGATTGTGAGTTACTGATAATTAGATCTTGGGTAATGCTCAACCAAGCATTACAAATTGTCATATCTTGATTCGACGTGAATGCCTTTCCCAACTTTGATTGTTAAGTAGCTTCAATCTTTTCTAGATAAAAGATAGTTTTTAAGTAAAAGAATACAAGAGTAAGAAAATATTTGATCACAATAGAAAGTGTGTAGACAAGTATGAAATTTACAAGAATTTTGTGAGGGCAAAATGGTAAAAAAATAACCGTTAGAGGTGAAATGGTAAAAAAATCAATCATAGCCTTTGGATGGTAAAATGGTAAAAAAATTATATCTGTCGGAAGACAACCTTTGGAGGATAAAATAGTAAAAAATTATAGCCATTAAAGGGCAAAATAGTAAAATCCAATAAAAAATCAACAAGTCAAGGGTGTGCCAAAATATAGTATGTGTTATACTTTGTGCTGCTATACTTTGTGCCAAGAAAAGTATAACACATACTATATTTTGGCACAAGCATTTTCTATCATTGGAGCACATTTTTTTTGTTCCAAATGCTATAATTTGACACTAGAACAAGAAATGGAGCACCGTTAGAGATGGCCTTAGTTTCTTTAAATCTGGAGAGAGTGTAGATGATGGATGGGGATCAAAGGGGTTCCGTGAAGAGATCCCAATGGGAAGTGAGCAGAGATAAACCCTCTCTAGATAGAGTGGGTGGGGTCTATCATGCATGATATGTCCTTTCTAGATAGAGTGTGGTTGTGAGGTAGTTTGGTGGGAGATGATTTGGGTGTGCGTGACTTATGTATAGTGAGGGGAGGTAAGGGAAAGTAGTGTGGGGTGACCCCTAACCTCATTTGATACGATGAAAAGCGGGTGTACCAATTTTGGCATGCCCCACCCGTCTTAGCTTGAATTGGGTGTAAAACGTGCACACACATCAAATGTAGAATACTTTCATCAAATATTAATTAGAGGATGATGAGAGTGTTGATACACCCCTAGTTTATAGGGTGTGATGCAGTTGTACTAAAGTTGGACACTTCAAATCCTCGGGCGTGACAATTTCATTGCCTACGAACATGTATTTCTAGCCACTTTTTGATTATATAGAAAGAGAGTTATGATTTTAACTATCACCCAACCCAACCCAACCCAACAATGATTGACAAGATGCATCACACCCCACTCCATGGCAATTGGCAACCTTCTCTATTGGTTTTTGTATTATAATAGCAGTGTTTTGAAAATTGGATCCGTCAGTTGAATCGGTAAAATCGGGAACTGAAAGGTCGATGGTTCCGAAAATCACAAAAATCAGGCATAAATCGAAATCAGCTTTAGAACTAGAAACCAGCAGAACTATTCAACCAGAGAACTAGTGATAAAAATCAGTAAAAACAAGAAGAACGGAAAGAATTGGCTAGAAAATAGGAAAAAAAAAAAGAGATTTTTTTTTAATAATAAAAGGACACACTTAAACCGGAGCAGTCGAACTAAGAATTGGCCACCCAATCAGTTCGATCACTGAACCAGTTATGAAAACATTGGTAAATAGTAGTAACCAGTTATAAAAACATTGGTATTTAGTAGTGCTTTATATGTTTCTTATCTATCTACTAATTAATTACCTAATACTAAGGCAAAATGTCCTTCTCTTCATTGGTGAAGCCATGTCGGCAAGTTAAAACCAACCCTCTTTCAATTTCTTTCCTCCTAAAGAGTTACAATTTAGAAGAGCAGGTGGTCGAAGAATTGAGTCCTTACATGCCTCTCTAAACCCTATTATCCCGTTAGCTTGCAACCCTTCACATTACACTTTTTCCGTCTTCTTCACACCTCTTAACAGGCACCACGTTTGTCCGGTCTTCTTCACACCTCTTAAAAGACAAGATATAACTACTCCTATTTTCATCACCCTTCATCTTCCAAATATATCCAAACCATCTTTCTCTACTCAACACCATCCCATGCGGGTCAAATATCTCGACACCCTTCCGTGCGACCACTCCAACCATCTTTCTGTACATGATACCATCCTGTGCCCCCTTTTCTCTTCAAGATGAAGGTACCCACCGTTGACCCTTTTCACTCCCTAATTTATTATTTTTGCCACTTTGATTTTTTGATAGAATATATTTTCAGATTTATGGGTTTTACTTTTCTCAGTTTTCCATTAAATAGCATTGAGGGAAGAAAAACCCGACCTATAGGTCTATCTATATCTTTCTCCTCTCGGCCTCTAACCGTCTCTCCCATTCTCATATCGTCTCACTCAATTGGATGATCACAAGATGTCATCGGTGTGAGTCAGATATGTGAGTTTGCTTCTGGAGTCTACCCAACAATCACAGATCTTGCATTTATTTATTTATTAAAAAATTCTTAATAGCTGAATTGCTACTAGGAATACAAGTTTTCGTGGTGCCATTAAGAAAGGAACCTAAAATTTAAATTGCCACCCTTGGCTGTTAGTGATAAAAAAATTTAACCATAAGGTTAAACAAATTTAACCCAAGTTAATAGTAGTTGATGGGGCCGCATTTGACCATGTACTATGTAGTCAAATTTTAGAGCCTCATTTGTCCATGCCTCCCTTTTTAATCCTAGGGTTAAGCAATTTAACCTCGAACATAGATAAAGGTGTGTCAGGAGTTAAAAGGTATACGATGAACTCTGCATTTGGCTACTGGTGCTAATCACGGTTAACGATGAAATTTTGTTCTTTGCTTGGATCGATGATGTGGAACATTGTCCTGCCATAATAGAATTGTGGAATGGAATATACCTCTCCTCCTCGGTGTCGATGACATGAGGATGAGCGTGGCTACCCTTTTCTTGCCACGTGTTTCCCTTAAAACTTAATTTAATTATGATTCTCATAGTCATAGTCAAATGTTAAGAACTACTCACTCTTAGTAACACAATCTAATTTCGATTCAAGAAAAAAACACTTATTGTGTAACGGAAATAAAATCACTTATAAAATTTTATACTAAAAAATTGCCCAATTGGATCGATAATGTTTATGTTTCTTATTATTACTGTCTAGACATATGGTCCACTATTCATAAAATAACCCCAGAAACATTAGCAACTTGACTAGCTTTGAGTTTGCTGAATTTCATTACAAATTATTTTTCCCTAATGAATTACTGGTATGCATCTCAAACTCCATGGTGTGTTTGTGTACACCTTTTTCACCTCCTACCCCCCTTTCTTGAAACTTTTTTTCCATTCTTATTATTTGCTCCCATGCATCGCGCACGGGGTCTTTACTAGTTAATACTATGTCAGAATATTTTCTCCCTTCTGCCAGTGCCACGTATGATTGCCATCTTATAACATGTGTCACATTGATTTTCTTATTTTAAACAATTCAGTTTTACTCGAACCAT
Source organism: Tetracentron sinense (assembly GCA_015143295.1). Taxonomy (NCBI): domain Eukaryota; kingdom Viridiplantae; phylum Streptophyta; class Magnoliopsida; order Trochodendrales; family Trochodendraceae; genus Tetracentron; species Tetracentron sinense. The sequence continues at coordinate 9,587,540 of CM026571.1, read as the reverse complement.
TCCCTACTAAAACCCACCACCTGTCTCAACATGAACCAACGGGATTCTTTCCTCCCTTCTTCCTCCAACCATCACACTTCTTCAAATTTCAGTTTAAAACAGACGGCTGGACACGCCCATTCCATTCTCCATTTTTCTTCTGTAATTCTTTTATCTCTCTCTCTCTCCATTCTCGTCATCCTTCACCACTCTATTTGTTTTTGACTTTGCTAAACTTTCTTGAGATTCTCACATTATACAATCTCCCTTCTTGTTGCTTTCTATCAAGTGAAGATGCATAAATAACAAGAGAGGAAGGCCGCGAGACAACGATTATTTTTTCTCCGATTTCGAGGGCAACAAACCTAACAAGTAAGTATTCAATAATCTACATATCTCTATTTGTGGTTTGGATCTAAAAAAAACTTGAAAATACAAACTTTGCAAAAAGACATGTTGTGAAACCAAAAGCTGGAAAAATCAGATTGCAAAACCCCCTTTGGTTTTAGTTAGGCGCCTACAATCTAAAAAAATAAAAAATTTCAAACTTTGAAATTTACAGGTTGCCGAAAGAGATGAGCGAGCCGATTGGAATAACAGTCTACAAAGAAGGAGGGGAGGAGTGATTTTTAGATTGGGAGAGAGATGTTCTACCACCCCTTTTACCTATGCTTAAGCTTAAATAAATTAAGGCCCATAATTTTTTAAAATTTCTTCTTAAAAACAAAGGCTGGGTGAATGAAGTGATTCTTAACCACAATTAGTGGGTGCTAAAAATTGGGGTGTGTATCCTGTCAATGCATTGTGAGAGATATCTTGTGCCGACCCTTCTCAAACCGCTTTTACCTATGGTTAAGCTTAACTACATTAAGGTTAATAAATTTATAAAGTTTTTCTTAAAAACTAACGTTGAATGGATGAAGATGATCAACCCTAGAGAGAGTGATTCTCAACCACAGTTTGTTGGTGTTAATAAGACCTATGTTTTTCTGTAAAACATCTTTAAAATAAATTTGAAATATTATTTGGCTCATACCATTGTTTTTTTTAAATATTAAATCTTAATAATTACATATCTTATGATTGATTTTTTTTCTTGATTATTATTAATGGTTAATTCTAATACATTTTATTTTTTTCTTGATTACTTTTTAAATAGTTTTTTTATTCACACACCTGTGCATCACACGGGGTCAAGGTTTTTAGTTTCGAAATTCTTGACTATTTCGGCCGGCCAACCCAAACCGAAATCCCGAAATATTGCTGGATTTCGACGAAATTTCGAAATATTAATATTTTATTAATATATATATATATATATATTAAAAAAAAATATTTTATTAAAATTTTATATATTTATATAAATATTATTATTTTATTTTTAAAATTAATATATAAAATTTTGAAAATTCATGAAATTTCGAAATATTTAATAAAAAAAAACTATTTAAAAATAAAAAAAATCAGATTTCGGCTCAAATTCCGAAATCCGAAATTTCACCCGAAATTTTAGAAATTTCGGCCGAAATCAGATTTTCGAAATAAAACCCAGTTTCGATGTCGGTGGGATTGTCTGAAACCGAAATTTCGCGAAATGCAACGAAATTTTAAACCTTGAAAAGGGTATCCGCTAGTATCTAACTATAGTTCTCCAACCAAAACCAAAACCAAAACCAAAACCAAAACCAAAACCAAATTACAAAAAAAGTGAAAAAAAGAAAGTATAAAAGAAAAAGGGGATGCATGAGATGGGGCAGAAGGCAGATACGTTGACTGAAGGTTTCAAATTCCAAATTAGTTACCAATTACCCCATAGCCCATTGCAACACACCACCTACCTCTCTCTCTCTCTCTATCACGAGCGCACACATGTCCACGGTTACTTAGAATTCTAAGGATGTCCCTACTCCTATCCTATTTCTACCCTGCCTCTTGCGCCTGTGGTGGAGGGAGGTCTGGGATCAAATCCTTCCGGATGATTTGTCCGCAAGAGCTCCAATCCCTAAACTAACCACTAACCCTACTAACGTAAGTAAATGAAGTCCGAAGCAAAAACAAAGATGTCCTATCCTAGAATGATGCTAACAATTAATTAATACATGACTATCTTTTTTTGGTTGACTTCAAAGTCTCTTCAGTTGTAACCAGACTCCTTGGAGTTTGGTTATGTCCCTGAGGTCACCACATGTCTCTATTAACATTGCTTATCTGTTGTTAAGATTCACCCACCACTACTGTTCACCCTACCTATCCTTGATTTTTAGAAAAATATATTGAAAATTTTTAACCTTGTGAGTTAGTGAATTTTAATCGAAGTTAAAATAAAATTTGATTTTTTTTTCTAAATACGAAGAATAGGTGAGTGAATCCTAAGGGTGAGTGAATCTTAACCATAGTTAAGGGGTGTCAACATAGACACGTGGCGACCTCAAGGGCATAATCAGACTTTAAGGAGTCCGTTACACAATCAGAGAGAATGCGAAATCTTTTTCTTTTGTTAGGATTGTCTCTGCCAATGCCAAAAAAGTGACATTGGGCTTCCACACATTATGCGACATGTGGTGATAAAAAAGGGAGAAGTCATTTCATTTTCTCCCCACTTAATATCTCTTCCCCTTTTTCTCACTACTTTATCGGCTCATGTCGCATAATGTATGGAGAAGTCAAAAGCATGGGAGATAATGAAATGACTTATCGACCAAATGTTGCATAATGTGTGGAAGCGTGACAATCCTTTGCCCTTTCGTTAAGGATAAAGTAACACCTAGATACACACTGTCAGACCTATGGTTATGGCTAAGGGGCCATATGGGTAAAAGCCCACTCAAAATCACTCCAAAATATATCACTGTCACAAATACTATATTTACAGACAGTCAGAGTACACACCGTGGGGCTAGCCCACTGGTTTGTGTATTCCCTTACTAGGAGGATCGATCCGTGTGGAGGGTGCATTGTAGCCCTTAGCTAACCCCTTAACAGATTACTAACCCAAACTAGTGGTATAAATATACATATATAAAAAAGAAGGTTACCGTTAAGGTGCCATGAGAGTAAGCCCATTTTTTTTTTTTTTGGGTAGGAGTAAGCCCATTCAATCACTCCAAACTACATCACTATCACAAATATAAGGTGCCATGAGAGTAAGCCCATTTATTATTTTTGGATAGGAGTAAGCCCATTCAATCACTCCAAAATACATCACTATCACAAATACTAAATAATAATAATAAATAAATAAATTGTGTGAAGTGTAGAAGAAAAGTCATTTATTATAGTTTCAATTGTAACTCAATAGGCGTGAAATCAGGTAGTGTGAAACGTGACAATGGAAAGAAGAAAAAGTTAAAAGAGTCTTTTTTTTGTAAACCAGATTACATTAAAGATTGGCCTTCTATTACCTACTACTAAGGCAGAGTGAGTCTTTCTCCTCATGCCACGTTTGATTGTCCCTTGAAGACACATATGAAGCCACGTCTCCATGTAAGTATTCACGTAGGCATCGGTCTAACTTAACATAGAAATCCTTTCCATTGAGTAGTTAATTACTTTCAATAATGATCATTAATAAGCAATAACTCGGATCGGTTACACACCCCTTAAAAGGTTTTTAATAGGGATTGGTTACACACCCCTTAAAAGGTTTTTAATAGGGTGTGGAAGGATGTATGTGGCCGAATTCTAAGGACGCGCCCATTGAATCGCATGAAACCCCTCCTTAAAAAACCATTAAAGAGATGGAGATAAATGTCGTATTTGGGTGCAAGAGGTGATAGACAACTTCCATCTCCTTTTCAATTTTTAAGGACATGACGGTTTGGATTCCATAACCCCCTTCCCTCAACTTGCTTAAAACAACCCAAAGGTTCGTTCTACTTTCTCTTCACTTGCCGGACAATGAATAGAAAATTTTATACCCTCAATCTACACTATACGAGAAAAAGTTTGGTTTGACAATGTGAGTTGAGTAGTTTAAACTCAATCTAAAGGTATTTTAAATTTATTATATTTTATCATTTGATTGGCAAACATTTCTCTGTTATTTTCTTTCTCTCTTTTCATTTCTGTAGGCTTGGATTCGTACAATTATAGTATCAAAAGTTGCAATTGGTAGATTATACCAAAAAAACTCTAGCCGAAGCTCATCTTCAGCGATTTCTCATTCTAGGTACTCAATATGTCCTCTCATTTTTAGAGTGAAATCTTGTTAGAATTTTTCTTATTTGGTTTCAAATGCTGATTCTCTATCTGGGTGGTAGTAATTTCCTGTTTTAGTGAAAAACATTGATGGGTTTTGTATCATTTTCCCTCACAAAGATTTTTTTTCCCGGGGCTTACATATTCTCCTCTAGAAATTTCCCGTGTTTTAGATAAAGGCCTTGTTGGTTTTAAATTCATTTTTAACAATTTATTGGTATTAGAGATGGTATTGTGCGCGGTTAGGTCGCCAAGCCTAACGTCCCTATGAGTTCTAAATTAAGATAACGACAATCGCCTCATGAGGCCTGTGCTTTATGTTCACTTGGTTTATGTATTTGTCTTATTCGAATTCTGTAACCTCTCAAAGGAGTGCTTTAGTGACATCTCACACTCTGCTTTGCAAAATAGAAGGTAAGGGCTTATGGGGTTCAATCTGAGAAGAGTAATCCGAGCAGAATTGAAGTACCCAAAGAAGATAACTAATTGGAATCCGATTTTTGGTGAAAGAATATTTATAGTTTCAAATATACATTGTGATTTATTGGATGTGGGTTTATAGTCTTTTCTGTTATGGGTTGTAGATTAAGTGTACTCAATCAAAATTTATTTTTTATTTCAAACAATATTGTAGCCTTGGATGGCTTTCTTGCATCAAATGCTACGAGATAGAGAGATCAGCTGCTGACTATATTTAAGTTTCTAGAACAATGATCCCAATTAACCCCTTAAAGGTTAAGTGAACCCAAATGACTTGAAGATATGTGCTAAATGTAGTTGGGTTATGGCTGCCTAATGTTTCTCTTAATACCAAAGATGAATGTAACTTGAACGGTTTACACTATCCACTTGGATTGCTGGGATTGTAAACTCTGATAGCTCAATTTACAACTTATGTTTTAAATTGCATGGTAGTATTGATTTCAAATTTTTTCTCTCTATGTTATATATATATATATTTGCAAATTGGTATAATTGTTTTGTTGCTTGGTTTACTAATGTTGGGATGATAATTGATGATGAGGAGATAAAATGGGTGAAGGTTTATGATTTTGTGAGGCTTTGAGGAAGAAGCAAGAAATAAATTATATAACTTATATTATTAAAAATTATAAATAAATAATTTAAATATTATCAAACTATATTATTTGGTATATAAAAATTTTATATTATTTAATTCTAAATATTTTTAAATTATTACCCGTGCATCGCACGGGGTGTTTACTAGTACATTAAGTACCGTAAAGGCCAGACATAATAGTAGCTCGGGCTAGAAAGAGAGCACGTAAGTGTACTGACGAGGATAATTATTATTATTATTTTTTTTTGCAACTCGGGTGTCCCCAACCCTTTGGGTCAGGACTAATCCCCGAGGGTCTGAAATGAGCCCGCAACCCGCCACACCATGTAAGGCAGGGTATGCCCGTGTGGGGCTGGCCCCAAAGGGGTAGTGAGAAATGGAACCTAGGGCCTCCCACTTGGGGAAAAGCCTAGGAATAATTGGTCCACCCCTTTCGGGTTCTATATCTTCAATAGATATAGCGAAAAATGGGTCTTGTCCATGAAAGAAGTACCAACTGCTAGATATCTTCAACAAAATCCGGATCTGGATCTGATTAGAGGGGTCTCCTAAGAGTAAATGCCCTTATCACACCTTAGCCGCTACGTCTTGTGTGTTTAGAGAGTGTATGTTAGTTACCTGATATCATTTCAATCAAAATAAAAAAAAACAGAAGGAAAAATTGCTTAGCGCTCGCGTACACTAGATAGTGTACAGAGTCGCCCTCATTGGTCTACATCCATTTTTTAAACACCCATTAATTTTGGTTAAGATTCACTCACTCCTAAGGTTCATCCATTCAACCATAGGAAAAAAAAAAAATTTAAATTTAATTTAGTTAAACTTAAAAAATTATTAAAAGAGGTTACAAGGAATATGGTGATAACTACATAAAGTATTGCGTGTTACCCTGATCATTGCTTTATTAGAATTTGGTTAATAACAACTAGGGCTATCAACGGGTCAGATTCGGACTGGATCTACTTAGATTTGAATCTGAGATTAAGAATCTGACAGATCCAAATCCGATCCGAGATCTGTGATTCATCAGATCATGAATTAATCAATCTGAATTCAATTATATTTGTAAGATCCGAATCCGATCCGATTAAGGTTAATTTTTTTTTTTAAAAAAAAAACTCTATTTTCATAATATAAAAATTGAATAGTACCATAATTAACTCTAATTAATATTATTTTTTTTAAAATTAATACTTTTAAGTATAGAAAGTCTATGCAATATTTTTAAAATGATTTTAAAAAGTTATTATAATCGAATCGGATTACACTATATCGAATCCGGTCCAATTATAATCGGATTCCACCGATTCAATCCAAACCCGGCAGATCACATATAGGGTCCCAACTGCCATATATGCATCTTGAGCGAGAAAACTGACATCAGGATCCGGATCCTGGTCTGATCCATTGACAACCCTAATAACAACTAACCTTTAGTCCATTGTAGCAAACCACTCTCTCACACGTGTAGTTGCTTTGAAGATATCTAATTATTAATTAAAATAATACATCATTGTCACTAGGTATTATATTTAAGGGAAATGTTTAACTTACCATTTCATTTGATTATGTAGTCAAATGTATGGTTCCCAATGGTCCATGCCCCTCTTTCTAACACCCATGAACTGTGGTTAAAATTCACTCACTCTTACATTTAAGCAATCTAAACATGATTTTTAAAAAGAAAAACAACAATACTAACCTTAATTTTCTTAAGCTTAGCCATAATTGAAGGGGTGTTAAAAGGGACACGTGGACATTGCATTTGACTACATAGTCATAAGTGTGGTTGGACATCACTGTCACTGCCCTATTTAATCCATGCTTAGAGTCGTTGCGACCAGGGGCGGAGCCACATGGGGCCCTAGGGGGCTGAAGCCCCCTCTGAAATTTCTGGAAAAAAAAAAATCTGTTGTATACTACTACGGGTGTAGCTTGGGAGATGGGTGGAGCTGGGACAGGTGGCTCTAGCCCTCCTAAATTTTTGAGAGAAAAATATATTCTTTACAGATGAACACAAAAAGACATGATTGCCAATGAAGTTGATCTCAAACATTAAAAATTACTTAAGAATTTTTTTTTTCTTAAGTAAAGGAGTTGGTAGCAAGTTCAAACAGAAAATTTTTTTTCTTCTCATTTTTGGATGAAAAAAAAAAAAAAAAAAACCTTGTACAGACCAGTGAAGTGACCCCATACCCAATGGACTTATCTCCAATGGTCTAAGGATGGAATCATTAGTTAGAAATAACATTGCCCATTGACTACAACCACAGGTTTCGTAGCCAGCAGATTTGGAATTTCTTTTCATGCTCATGTCACGTCAAGCTATTGCTTAAGAAAACTGTTGGATTTTGTCATTTTCTTCCTCCCAGAGTTTCTAATGATGATTCACGTTACACAAAACATCTTTAATTCTAAATCCGAAAACACTGTTTTCATAACTGGACCGGCCATCAAACGAGTAGAGTGGCCGGTTCCGGTTTTACCGGTCCGGTTCGACAGTGTACTTTTTATAATTTTTTTACTAATTTTTTTCGGTTTTGACCGGTTGAAATCGGTTCTGCCATTGATTCTACCGGTTCTGACCAGTTCTCAAATAGTTCCGATTTTGAGGGTTTTGGGAGCTGGCGAGGGGGCCGGTTCCACCGATTCGACTGGTCGGTCTGATTTTGACAACATCGTTCTAAAGTCACAATCGGAGAGGGAGTGACATTTTGTCATTTTATACAACACGTGAGAGAGGGGAAGGGGAGAGAGATTGGGAAGAGTGGACTCTAAGGAGAGCATTTTGAAAAAAAAATTAAGGAATATTTTGGGTATAGAAACTTGAGGGATATTGTGAAAAGAAAGTTATGAGACACGTTAGTTATAGAAATATGACGGAAGGGTATTTTGAAAACAAAAAGGCTTTAGAGGCCTTTTGGGTATAGCGAAGAAAGGGGGCGGGTGGGGCCTTGGCGAGATTTTTTTTTTGGAATATTTTGCCAAGAGAGCAAGGAGTCCAGTTATGCCACTGAGGTCGCCACGTGTCCCTTTTAACACTCCCTAATTGTGGTTAAGATTTACTGACCCCTAGGGTTCGCCTACTTATCTTGGTATTTAGAAAAAATATGAATTTTTTTTAACCCTGGGACTTAATGAAGTTTTACCAGGATTTTCTAAACACCAAGGATAAGTAGGCGAACCCTAGGGGTGGGTGGATCTTAACCACATTTGGAGTTCAATTACGCCATTGAGATTGTCACATGTGTTTCTTTTGACACCCCTTAATATTTTTAGAAAAAATATTAATATTCTTAAACCTTGGCTAAAATTCACTAACTCCTATGTTATTTTTTTTTCATATTTTTTTCTTCTAAAAACCGAGGATAAGTGGATGAGCTCTATGGTGGGTGAATCTTAACCACGATTAAGGAGTGTTAAAAGGGATACATGACAACCTCAATGTCTTAACCTGACTCTAAGGAATCTAGTTATAACTGTAGAGAATTTCAAGTAGATAAATGAATGAGAGATATTATAAGAATTAAGCAAACATTCAATCAAGTGTGTCTTATATATTGATGATTATAATAAGGGTAGTTTGGTATTTGAGAGAGAAATTCTATTGTATATAAGATAAGTAGATACGATAAAAACAAATGATAGTTTTAGAATTACAAAATTCCATCAATGTTTTGAACAGGGAATTATTTTTATATTAGTAAAGATTCTGGGTAGAAAATTAAAGTAAGAAAAAGTACAATCACACAAAAAACATAGCAGATTTAGATGGTTCCGCTTTGTGCCTATGCTAAGCAATGAGACCCTGCAAATTTACTATATTCTTAAAGAATAAGAATAGTTACTACTGCTACATATCTAATTTGATTGTGGGCTGTGGTGTGAGTTTGTGCGTGTGTATTTAGTATGTTATCAAAAAAATATCTATATATTTTTCACCTTCTATTACCTAATTTGATTTCAATTTTTAACCGGGAATATTTGTATATGATACAAAAGTTACTTAAAGTGTCCTATTTCTGATCAGGTCTACGATTCAACTGCTCTACAAAATACTTAGACAACTATCACAACACGAGAATGCTACTTTACTTTTCATTCACTTACTCATTTTTTAAAATAAAAGATAAAAATATGACAGCTTTTTATAAGACCCACCATTTTTGTGCTTTCCTAGAAAAGGAAAATGCATAGATGAGAACGACAGTAACCTTTAACATTATGGATGGTTAGAAATAACATTGTCTTTTCATTACAACCACATCTTTCGTTGCCACATTTGGAATTAATAGCAGTTTCGGGAGCATGAAAACATTGTCTATTCATTACAACCACATCTTTCGTTGCCAGATTTGGAATTAGCAGTTTCTAGATCTCTTTCATGCTCATGTCACGTCAAGCTATTGCTTAAGAAAATTATTGGATTTTGTCATTTTCTTCCTCTCTCTGTTGCTTGCTGATAATGATGCATTATGCATCACAATATTGTCACTGATAAAATGTTATATTTGAGAAGTTATCCATGCCCAGTGTCGTCGCCATTAATCCCAAAAGTGTTGCACTATATGATAATCAGAAATTTGAAAAGAAAAAGAAGTGTTGTAGCAAGCGAAAAATTAAAAGGACTAGTATTAATGAGTTTATTCATAAGGGGAGCTTATTACTTGCTGCACCAGTCGCGTGGTTATTAAACTAGAGAGCGAAGCTGCTAGTAGAGAGGTCTCAGGAACCATTCCCTCGGGTGATGAGTAGCAAAAGCTCCAATCTCAATGCTAACCACTAACAATTGATACTATCCGTAGTTAAATAATATCCCAACTAAAAAAATTTGTTACTGTCCTAGGAAATATGAGAATTCTATAAGATGATCACTAGTGCTACTATTTGATTTTATAAAAATCAAGGTTGAATGCTTTAACCTTTAAGAGTTAATGAATCTTAACCACAATTAAAGGGAGTTCAAAGGGGATATATTAATTTTTTTCTTTTAAAAACAAGGTTGGATGCTTTAATTCTAAGGATTGGTGTATCTTAATCTAAGTTAAAGGGAGTTAAAGGGGAAACGTTAATTTTTTTTTAAAAAATCATGATTAAATGCTTCATCCCATAAGGATGTAAATCTTAACCACAAGAATTAAAACTTATTAACCATTGTTCAATAATAATTAAAGATACGCAAGATTATAAAATATAAAATATCGTAAGGGCATAATGATCATTTTCTTAACAATATCAGAGAGATGCGTAAGGAAACTAAGGATTGATGATGCTTGTGTAAGGCGTCATGAATTAATTTGCAAAACTGTTATCAACCGTGTATTTATAAAGCTGCCGGAACACGTACGTACGTTGACTGAAGGTTTTATATTCCAAACCAGTTACCAACTACCCGTAGCTCATTGCAGCACACCACCTACCTCTCTCTCTATCACGTGCGCACACATGTACAGTCTTTCAATTCTAAGGATGTCCTATCCTACCCTGCCCCTTGCGTCAGTGGTGGGGTGTGGCATATCAAGTTCTCTCCGGTTGTAACCGTACTCCTCGGAGTCCGATTATGCCCTTGAGGTTGTCATGTGTCTTTATTGACACCCTTTAACTGTAGTTAAGATTCTTCCACCCTTAGGGTTAACCCACATATCCTTGATTTTTAGAAAAAAAAAATTGAAAATTTTAACCTTATGAGTTAGTGAGTTTTAACCAAAGTTAAAAATAATTTTTTTTTTTTCTTCTTCTAAATACCAAGGATAGGTGGGTAAACCTTAACGCTAATGCTTTATTGTTGAGAAAATTGGTGAAAACATAGAAAAGGAAAAAAAAATTGAATTTCTAATTCAATTTTTAGTTATGTTTTGTTCAGTTTTATTTTATTTTTCATTTTTCACTTATTTTCCCAGTAACCAAAATATTGGGCATGTAAGAGTGGGTGAATCTTAACCATAGTTAAGGGGTGTCAATATGGACACTTCAGGGACATGATCAGACTTTAAGAGTCCGATTACAACTTGAAAGATTCTTTCAATTTTTTGTTTAGGATAAAGTAACACCTAAACACAAATTGTCAGACCTATGGTTATGGCTATGGTGCTATATGGGATGCACACTTTCTTTTTTTTCCCGGTAAAGAGGAATTGTATTTCAAGATAAGGGGTTTACAAGATCCATCCTGGGCAGGACTGCCTGAGTTGACACAGAAGGCATTGCCGAGCATCCAAGTGTTGGTAATATCATAAAGGGAAGTTAAGGGCCTAGAGAGGCTGACATTAAGGGCATGCTGAGAAGAGTTGTGCGCCATTGAGTTGGCAGCATGCCTAATGAAGCGGAACTCGATCTTGGGACAAGACCGCCGCAAATGGAGAAGAGTAGTGATGCCATTGGGAGTAGTGATAGGCAGACCAATGTATTCCATTTACAAATTTAAGGTATTTATTGATGGGTGAATACCCCTCTTAAATGCTCACCAACTATTTCTTAATGAAGAATATCAACTACAAGGGCAATAATGTCCCAATGCACCTGAGATTGGTCGCCACAAATGAGGTCCACCACCTGTTTGGAGTCAGATTCCAGATTCCAAATGCATCACTATCACACATACTATATTTACTCACAGAGTCAGAAGGTGCCATAAGGTTAAGTCTACTCAATCACTCCAAAATACATCAATATCATAAATACTAAATAAATAAATAAGTAAATAAATTGCGTGAAATGCTGAAGAAAAGTCATCTATTATAGAATATGGACTACTTAGTGGGTCCTTGCACATGCAGGTTTTGTTTCAATTGTAACGAATCAGGCGTGAAATTAGGTAGTGTGAAACATGGCAATGGAAAGAAGAAAAAGTTGGCCAGCCCTTGAACTTCTGTTTTCAGTTTTTAAAAACAAAAAAAAATAAAATAATAATGAAAATATTTTCTGTAAATATGTTTCTATTTTTTGTTTTAAAAAATCAGAAACAAATTTTTAAAAATTAAAATAACATAAAATTTCTATTACCTCTATATTTGGAAATAAAAATAAAAATAAAAAACATGAAATGTCACACAACCACCACACCACTCCACTACCACCCACCACCATCACCACACCACACCATTACTCACAATCACCAACACCACCCACCCACCACCACCACCCACGACTACCATCACCATGAATTGGAATTGTTTACTCATTATTATGTTCATCATAACCACTACACCACCTACCACCGCCAAACCACTAATCTCTTCCACCACTACCTACTACTACCACCATTATGAATTGGAATTGTTTACTCATTATTTTGTCCATCATTACTAAACGCATTTTTCTAGTTTCCTTTTTTTTAAAACAAGTATAAGTTAGAAATGTCAAACGTGTTTGTGTTTTCTGTTTAAAAATTATGAAAATGAAAAATCATTTCTAATTAAAAAAAATAGAAAATAAGAACTCAAAGACGGAAATGTATCCAAATCCCTTAGTAAAGGTTTTTTTAGTACCATAAAGGCCAGACATAACAGTAGCTCGGGCAGGAAGAGAGCACGTAAGGTGTATGACGAGGAGAATATACAATAGATATAGCAAAAAGGGAAATGCTTTGGAGACCGCAAAGGGCCGAGACCACACGCCCAGGACGCAAGGCCATTGCACTCACATTCCCTCTCAAGAGAACCGTCATTTGAAGGCCATCAAAATGCCGTGGCGAAATGTGAGAACCTTTGCAACACCCGGATCCGACCCAGTAGCACAAAAAGAAGCCATTGTGTGAGCCCACAGAGTTAACTCATTGCTTGGTCCACAGACTTCATCTTCTTGAGCTTCTTTTGCTTGGGACGTACGAGGAACAAACAAAGAAGGTTTGAATGAAAAAATTGAGAAAGGACAGTCCACGAGCAGGTGACCTGAGCTCCGGTTGAACAATCAACTTGGAGCAACCAAAAATTTACCTTGGGAAAAGATATTTATGAAAAAAATTTACAGTTAAAAAACACCCTTTTTTTGTTTTTATATTTATCAAACTATCCCTTCATGAGATAAATTTTGGATTGTTCCAATTGACTGTTCAATCAGAGCTCTTGTTGATAATTATTTTATATATATAGGTTACTAGAAAGGAAAATGCTTAGCTTAGTACTTGATGAGCTAGATAGTGTATGGAGAAGTCCTCATTATTCCACATCCTTTTTTTTAAATACTCATTAATTGTGGTTAAGATTCACTCACCTAAGGTTCATCCATCCAACTATTGACAAATAAAAAAATGTTTTAATCATAATTTAGTTAAACTTAACAATTATATATTAACAGGGTTAAAAGGAACATGACAACATGGAAGGATGCTACATAACGTACCGAGTGTTACCTAATCACAGCTCTCTTAGAATTTGGTTAATAACAAGTAACCTTTTGTCTATTGTAGCAAACACTCTCTCACACACACAGTTGCTCAAAAGATTTCTGATTATTAATTAATACACACCATTGTCACTAGGTATTATATTTAAGGTAAATGTTTAACTTACCGTCGCATCTGATTATGTAGTCAAATGTGTGGTCCTCATTGATCCATGCCCCTTTTTTAACATGCATAAGCTATGGTTAAAAGTCACTCACTCCTAAGATTAAGCAATCTAAACAAGGTTTTAAAAAGAAAAACAACAACAATATTAACCTTAATTTTCTTAAGCTTAACCACAATTGAAAGGGTGTTAAAAAAAACACGTGGACATTACATTTGACTACACAGTCAAATGCGTGGTGGGTTAACGCTGCCATATATATTTAATGAAGTTAATCCATGCTTAGAGTCGTTGCGACCAGGGTGGAACCACATGGGGGGCAGGAGGGCTAAAGCCCCTTTGAAATTTGGAAAAAAAAAATAAAATTCTATTATGCTAATAGGGGCATAGCATGAGAGGGGTGGATCCAGGGGGACAGACAGCTCTAGCCCCCTATAAACGAACACAAACAGACACGATGATCAATGAACTTGACCCTAAAAAAATCCAGAACCCATTGTTAGCCCCCCTCCCTACTTTTGGTGACTAAAGGAGTTGGTAGAAAGTTCAAATATAAAAAAAAAAAATTCTTCACGTTCTCGGATGAAAAAATAAAAAAAAACTTGTACAGACAGTGAAGTTACCCCATCCCCAATGGCCTTATCTCCAATGGTCTAAAGATGGAATCAATAGTTAGAAATAACTTTGTCTAGTGATTACAACCACATCTTTCGTTGCCAGATTTGGAATTAGCAGCTTCTCGACGTCTTTCATGCTCATGTCACGTAAAGCTATTATTAAGAAAATTGTTGGATTTTGTCATTTTCTTCCTCTCCCTATTGATGATAATGATGCATTATGCATCACAATATTTTCACTAATTAAATGTTATATTTGAGATGTTATCCATGCCCTGTGTCGTCGCCATTAATCCCAAAAGTGTTGCACTGTATGATAATCAGAAATTTGATAAAAAAAACGAACAAAAAAAAGTGTCGTGGCAAGCGAAAAATTAAAAGGACCGGTATTAATGAGTTTGTTTCCGACGGGAGCCTATTGCTTGCTGCACCAATCGCGTGATTATTATATTAGAAAACGAAACTGTTAATAAAGAGGTCTTGAGATCCATTTCCCTGGGTGATGAGTAGCAAGAGCTCCAATCCCAGTGCTAACCATTAACTGTAACGGATAAAATTCGTAAAAATGAGTAAAAAGAAGGGGTAAAATAGTGATTTCTCATGTCCACAAATTCTGACATTTTAGCCGTCATAAGCCCACTTGGGCTATGTGGTGGCTCACTTGAGTGCTATCTGTCAGGTGATCTTATCGTGACTGCACAAGTCATGATGACCCCAAATGCCTGTAAATAAGCAAGAATCACCAGAGAGAAGAGATGGATGATGGTGCGAAAGGCAAGAGATGAGATCAAGAGAAGAAGAGAAAGAGGAAGAGGAAGAGGGAGATCTGAGAAGCTTGAGTCACTCACACCCTTCCCCCGAATTGATGTACAGGCGACCACTCATCTGATTCTCACATCTTCTTTGGTGTTATCCGGCTATTTGATGCTCTTTATGGCTTCACGATCGTTTGTGGCCACCGGAGTCTCTCAAATAGGCCATGTCCACCTGATGCTCTCCCTGAATGGTCACACTGCCACTTGCACGGCCGTACAGTTGATCATCTGGTGAGTGCAATCATACTTGAGCTTGCGCCTGACGCAGTGAATGGTGCCCAATACGTTGTGCTGTGAATGGTGCCCAATACGTTGTGCTGTGAATGATGCCGAACACGTTGTCACGTTGTGTTGTGCATAGTGCTGAGCTCGTTGTCCGTTGTCTTATGTACAGCGTACCCGTCTTGTGCTGTACAACGTACACGTTGTTCGCTAGACAACGTACACGTTGTTTGCTACACGACGAACCCGTTGTCTGATGCACAACGGATGCACAACGTATACGTTATCAGAGCTGGAGCTACGTCATCTGTGCCACGTTGTCAGAGCTATCTGTGCCTTGTCCGAGCTATGTGAGCTGCGTCCTCAGTGCCTTCCGAGCTACGTTGCCAGTGCCTTGTCCGAGCCTTGTGAGCTGCGTCCTCAGTGCCTTCTGAGCTGCGTCCTCAGTGCCTCACCAGAGCTCGTCCTCAAGTGCATATGCCCAGTGCCTCACCAGAGCTCGTCCTCAAGTGCATATACCCAGTGACCTCACGATAAGTATCTCTATACTGTGCTTGTGCCTTATACCGTGCTTGTGTCTTGTGCCTTATCATGTGCTTGTGCCTTATACCGTGCTTGTGCCTTGTGCCTTATCGTGTGCCTGTGCCTTATACCGTGCTTGTGCCTTGTGCCTTGTGCCTTATCATGTGCTTGTGCCTTATACCGTGCTTGTGCCTTGTGTGCTTTATCATGTGCTTGTGCCTTATCATGTGTTTAGTGCCTTATACTGACTTTATCATCGGAGCTTATTTCAGGGTGCACACCCGCCCCCTCAGGCTTATTTACAGGTGAAAGGGGCTATCATTCCTCTACCAGCTGAGAGCTACAGACGCGTGGCGTGTACGGGATTTTTTCCCTTTCACTAACCTTTCTCTCTTTCTTTCTCCCCCATTTCTCATTGTTCTTAAGCAATTCAGCATTTATCCAAGACGATATCCGAGTTAAAAAAAAGAGCTATTAATGTGCTAAGAAAGATGAGAATTCTATAAGATAGATGAACACTAATGCTACTTCTACACATTGCGATGCCATCAACGTCTCATTACTATGGTCTAATGTTCACGTTCTTTCTTCCATCTCGCACCCAAGTCAAGAGAAGGTATTTTCATCAAATTTACGAGTTCTTGAATGCAAATGAAAAGGTGTTTTCATCAGATGCATGCTCTTTTCACGTGATTTCTATTTGATTTTCTTTTCTATCTCGATAGTTTGATTCCCAATTTAAGTAGACGTAACAGAATCTCTGGTTTAATATTGCTGATATTGTTATACAAGTTTCCTGTTTCTATTCCTCTAGCTGTTTCTCTAGCTCAAATGGTGATGTGTGCACTACTCATTAGGTTGGTCCTGAGACCATTGTGGTGGGGATTTCTCCACGCCTCAGTGATCCTTTGGTCTGCTTGATTAGTTGAAGGATGAAGGTCGTAGACGAGTCATTTGTTTGCCGAGGGGGGGCCTTCCGTCCTATCAAGACACTCCGATGCTTAAGTAAATAGTGGAAGAAGTTGAAGTGCATATGATCAAATGCAAGTAGAGTTCAGGAGGTCTTGGGATAGGGCATTTATGTGAGAATTGCCGATCCCTGATCACTGAGATCCTCGGGGTATTTATAGGCTGGGATTCCCATGGTCATCCACGCTCGTGGATGACCATGCATCTCACGTAGTCATTCTAAATCTGTTTGACAAATATCTTACCATAAATGCACATCCCTTCCTTACCAGGTTAGTTCTAGGACCGAAAGTGGTTCAAAATGACCAATATTTAATGCGAGGTCAGGGATATTCACCTAACTCATGATTGCTTCATTAATGACTTGCTAGGGGATCGAATCCCAAAGTTTCGTCTATCTACTAGCTAGGTCGGTTATACCTTCATTAGAGCATGAGTTCGTCCTTAACTTGGGGACGAGTTCGTCGTCAATTGACCACGGACTCGTCCTCGATTCGGCCACGAACTTGTCTTTGATTTGGCCAAGGTCTCGTCCGTATTTAGACCACGGGATCGTCCTTGGTTCGACCACATGCTCGTCCTTGGTTGACTAATTTTCTCCATTACAAACATGTTTCAGTAAAGCAAAATTTTTCCTCACTAATGTGGCAAGCAGGAGGTCTACTTACCAGTTACTAATCCGCAAACCCTAACTATTGATAGTAAATGAATGATGCATTGTACCAAAAAATAAAGAGTTTATTAGTAGAGATGTTGAAATTAATACAATTGCATATTTTCATATTTACTTGGAAATTATGTTACACCATGAATAAGGGATTTTATAATAAAAATAAGAGCAGTTGACCTCTCATTCCATTATCCAGTCCACCGTTGTGTTTGAGTGTCTCTTTTAATCCCCTTTTAACTATGGTTAAGCTTAACTATATATATATATATATATATATATGGTTGGATGGATGAACCCTAAGAATGAGTAAATCCTAACTACATTTAGTGGGTGTTAGAAAGTGGGGCGTGGACCAATGAGGACCGCGCATTCCACTACATAACAGAATGTGTGGTTTGTTAAACATTTTCCTCAAAATAAATAAGAGTGGCCGATAACTTACACATGCTCCACTAATCATCATGCATGTTGGTATATTGTAGTCTTCATTGTGTGACATTAATTATATGTACACGATACTATTTGGCTATGTTAGTTGACTCTATTTGACATTCGTTAGTATGTACATTGGGGCTTTCCAACTGCCTCACTGTTAATAACTAACCCTAATCCTCGCCCATGGGTAGGGATGTCAAAGGGTCGATCCAGGACAAGGCCTAGGTCTTACCGCCTCGGCCCTCATTCATAGGGATGAGACCCTAGCCCTGAAAGGGTTTGGACTAGCTAGGCCCAAGCCCTACCCTCAAGGGCCACGGCGGAAAGAACCAAAAAAAAAATATTATATCATGTTTTAACAACTTTTTCATATATTGATTTCTGATCTAACATGTAACCCTCATACACATTTCTATTAAAGTGGGGGTTAGGTTCAATTTATAGTGGAGGTTGGAAAAATTACCACCACACACCCCAACTGTTACCATTAGATTTTTAGATTAGTATGGTTTGATAAAAAAAAAGAAAAATGTTACAATTTATAAGAAGATTCCGAAAACATATTACACTTCTATTAAACATACACACCATTGATTCTCTTAGATTTAAAAATAAAAAAATAAAAAAATAAATAAGTGCTACACTTAGGGTAGTTAATGGGCAGGGCTAGGGCAGGGCCTAGGTCTTATCGGGCCCGGTCCTCATTCTTCCGGGTGAGGCCCTAGATCTTAGAGGGCCTAAACTGGCTAGGCCCAAACCCTATATAATGTTTTATAATTTTTTTTTCTACATTAATTCCTAACCTAAGATGTAGCCATCTTTCTTAATTTATTCGGGCTTGACTAACAATGCAACTCAAAGAGCAATATGATGGAGTTTTAGTACTGTTAGATTGTTACAATTAGTGAACTCTCTCCAATTATTACCATTAAATTATTAGTATTAGTACTATTATATTTATTTAAAAAGAAGTTACAACTTATAAGTAGTAACATTAAAAGATTATGAAAAAAGACTACTTTATTAGTTTGTTAGACATTCACAAAGTAATATTATTATATATGATATAACATATAGAATGGAGGGTTGGGCCAAGTGCTTACCAAGTCTGACCCTCAAGTAAAAAGACCTTTCAAAATTAGGCTTGGTTCGGCCATAGAATCTTATTAAGGAAAATAAAACCCTCTATTTTGTTGGCTTTGAAAGGCCGAGTTGGGCTGGGCCCCCTCTTTAAAGGGCTGAATTGATAACCCTAACTACACTACAACGGTAGTATGTACACATACTAGTAAGACATAACATAGGTTATTATAAGTATTAAGTTATTCTATTATATATTTAAGACATGATCCAACCGGACCGGTCAAACCGGGAAATGGTCAACGATCTAGTTTAATAATTGGTCTAGTTATGAAAATATTACTTTATATATTAACAATGGGTAGTTTTAGGATTATATTAAATTTCAATCAATTTTTTAAGTCCCCTATATGTTTTGATGAAAAAATTCTTTATATTAATAAAAGCTAAAAGTAAAGGGTAGTTTTGGAATTAAGTTAAATTTATTCACGTTTTGAACCCATGTGTAAGGACAGTTTTGGAGTTAACTAAAATTCAACTCATATGTGTAAGGATAGTTTTGGAAGTAATTAAAATTAAATTCAACCCATATGTTTAAAGGCAATTTTAGAATTAACTAAAATTCAATCAACCATTGAAGCAAGGAAATAGTAGTTTTAAAATTAATAAAACTTCAATCAATGTTTCGACAATGTTTTAAACCCATATTGCTTGATCTTACAGTTACTTAAAGCACTTACCACTACACCAAAAGTCGCGACTTGTGGTGAAGGCGCAACTTTAATCCCTTATAGCTCATTATGGACCTTGGGCGGTTGGGCATGCTAAGCACCTATCGAGATGTGAAGTTTTTGGCTTATTTCCGCAAAACAGAAAAGGGCCGATCGATCGGTGGCACGCAATGGGAATGGCTTGGATTGCCGATCGATCGGCCGGGGTGAGCTGATTGATCGGCCAAAGCGGGAATATTTTGGGAAATTTCGAAATTAAGTTTTTATGCTTTAGGAAACTCCTAATTCGAGTGGGGTCTTTCTAATTGTTTAAGACTCTGAGTTTAGCCCTATAAATAGGGGATTATAGGTCTAGGGTTTGTAACCTAATCATCTTGAAGATTAATGAGAATGCAATAGCATTGAGAGTGAGAGATAATAGAATAGTTGAAAGTATACTAGGGCTTGAGAAAGGTTTAAGGGAGGATAGATAGGGATTCTTTGAGTTTCATAGAAAAGGTGAGTTGAGTGCTTTTGTACTGGTTCCTCAAGGTTTCTATGAATAAAGGAGTGATCGGATCTTGACCCGTGGACGTAGGCAGGTTGTTGCTGAACCACGTATATTTCTTGTGTTCTCTTGTGTGTGTGTTTTTTAGTTTATTATCTTTCATCAGGTTCTATGATTTCCCTAACAATTGGTATCAGAGCTTCGTGTTAATTATTTTTCAATGACTTTGAAAATTTTTGGGCAATTTCCCCAAGAGAAGTTTGATGAAAAATAGAGTTTTAATCTGTGGCAAAGAAGTATAAATGATATCTTTGTTCAACAGGGTCACGTAAGGACGTTGAATGAGGGAGTCCAATAAACCGGAAAAAATGTTTGATGCAGATTGGGAAGACATTGAGGCGATGACAGTCAGCATAATACGCCTTTGTCTTACAGATAACGTGATGCATAGCGTTATGGATGAGGAATCGACACTGGATCTTTGGACGAAGTTAGAAACGCTCTATATTGGAAAGAGCCTTACCAACATGTTATACTTGATAAATGTGTTCAATACCTTAAAGATTGGGGATGATGCAGATCTCATGGAGTACATTAATGTGTTCAACTAGATTTTGAATCAACTGCAGAAAATTGATGTCAAGGTGGATGAAGAAGACTAGGTCGTGGGGCTTCTTACATCACTTCCTGACTCATATGATCACTTGGTGGCAATCCTCATGTATGGCAAGGAGACATTGCTAATGGATGAGGTCACATTGGCGCTACTCTCTTACGAGATTAGGCAGAAGCCATCGCATGATGAGAATAATCATGCCATGGTTGCTCGGGGAGGAGGAAGGGACTTGGAGAGAGGATCTGGTAAAGGCAGAGGCAGATCTAAATCTAAGGGAAAAGGCAGAATCCAGTGCTATCATTGCAAAGAATTAAGACACTTCAAAAAGGAGTGTCTGAGGGGTGCTGATGGGAAGATGAATTCTTCTGGAGGAGATTCTTCAGCGGCAATAGCAACAGACAATGAGGAATACATTGGAGATGCTTTCACAGTCTCCAAAAGTATGGATAATTCTTCTGGTGAGTGGATTTTAGATACGGGGGCTTCATGTCATATTTGCTCAAATATGAATTTTTTTTTATAAATTCCAAAAGGGGACACGAAAAGTGTTCTTGGGTGACAGATTTGAATATGAAATCATAAGGTTTGGTAATGTAAAGATAAAAATGTTTGATAGAGCTATTCGGACTTTGGAATGGGTGACTTGTGTCCCCAAGTTGCAAAGAAATTTAATATCTCTCGAGCAATTAGACTTCAAGGGTTGTTACTACACAGTTGCAGGTGAAGTTATCAAACTAAAGCAGGGAAAACAGGGATGTTTGGTTTTGATGAAGGGAAAGAAGTGTGCTGGTTTATATCTCTTGGAGGAGAATACAGTGGTAGGTGGAACAACTACAAGGTCTGCAGGAAAACGAAAACCTGATGTTGTGCAGAGGGTAGAATGCTCACCTAAAGTCTCTTTCACATTCGGTGCAGAGATGAGTATTTTGGTAGGTTTTCGTAAGGGTGGAGGTGGTGATGATGTGCCTTTGACGAAGAGGACGGGTCTATGTCCTCATCCGAGATTCTTCTAGATTGGAGAATGGGTCTTCAAGCTACACATGTATTTTGACCATGTTTTATCGAATCTGATGGAGCGCTTTCCGGGGTTGGATTCGAGGGTGTGTGTTACTGGTGGGTCTCTTTCGCAGATGATGCAGATGCGGGCAAAGTCAAAAGGATTGTTTGTGGTATTTGCAAATAGGGTTACAAAACTTTGAGAGATGTTTTGGTTCAAAGTGGAGGTGCTTCCCGAATATGGATGAGGCGGTGTTCTATCTTGGAGGTTTGCTTTGTGATTAGAAAATCGGTTTTCTTGGTTTGTGTTGGAGTTGCGGAATTCTCGCCAAGGTGGAGATTTGAAGTTTTTGGCTCATTTCTGCAAAACAGAAAAGGGCTGATCGATCGGTGGCACGCGATGAGAATGACTTGGACCGTCGATTGATTAGCCGGAGTGCGCCGATCGATCGGCCAAAGTGGGAATTTTGCGGGAAATTTTGAAATTAAGTTTTTATACTTTAGGAAACTCCTAATTCGAGTGGGGTCTTTCTAATTGTCTAGCGCTCCGAATTAAGCCTTATAAATAGGGGATTATGGGTCTAGGGTTTGTAACCTAATCATCTTGAAGATCAATGAGAATGCAATAGCATTGAGAGTAGGAGATAATAGAAAGGGTTAAAGCATAGTAGGGCTTAAGAAAATTTTAAGGGATGATAGATAGGGATTCTTCTTTGAGTTTTCATAGAGAAGGTGAGTTGAGTGCTTTTATACTGGTTCCTTAAGGTTTCTGTGAATAAAGAAGTGATCGGATCTTAACCCGTGGACGTAGGCAGGTTGTTGCCGAACCACGTATATCTCTTGTGTTCTCTTGTGAGTGTGTTTTTTAGTTTATTCTTTTCCGTCAAGTTCTATGATTTCCTCAACAAGCTGAGGCTGACACTGTTTCACGTCATCTCCTAGTGGTAGATTGCTGGAACCCATAATTCCAACACTTGCAGTCCAAATAATCTCGTACCATGACGTATCTGAGATAGTAGTAATTAGTGTAAGGAAAGTTTTGGAATTAACGAAAATTCAACCCATATGTGTAAGGGTAGTTTTAGAATAAACTAAAATTTAACCAGTATGTGTGTAAGCACTCAATTTTTACACCCCTATCCTAATCATGGTTAAGGATTCTTCACCATGGTTAAAGCCCCAGTCAAATCCCTTAATCCTAAGACAAACCCTAGTAGACCCTAGGTATAATCCTAGCAAACCTTAGGTTTTAACCCTAGTTAAACCCTAACCCTAGGTATAACCCTAGCAAACCCTAGGTTTTAACCCTAGTTAAACCCTAACCCGAGGTGAACCCTAGCCTAGCCCTAGGCCCTTAGGGCTTAAACCCTGGGTCCACAAGTCCCTTAGGGCTCAAAACCCTTAAAATTCAGTTTGGGGCCCAAGTAAGGGCCCAAAAATTCAAAAAAAAACTAAACACCGTACCGCATGCGTAGCCTGGGCCAGGCCTGTTGAGTAAAACCCAGGCCTGATGGTAATCTCTTCACCGACACTCCAAATCGCACAGGTTAGGGAATGACGGTAAACTAATTACCGTAATTTCCTGTATTTCTTTCCTGCAACACACCCACCCCCTGCGGAGGTCAGGCACGCCACCTGAGCCCCCTC
Source organism: Tetracentron sinense (assembly GCA_015143295.1). Lineage (NCBI taxonomy): Eukaryota > Viridiplantae > Streptophyta > Magnoliopsida > Trochodendrales > Trochodendraceae > Tetracentron > Tetracentron sinense. The sequence goes on along the minus strand of CM026571.1, from coordinate 9,563,969 downwards.
TCTGCTTGTAGACCGCCTCTCCGCTTCCTATGAACCCATCTACCCTAGTACTAATACCAGGGGTGTCCCCAACCCTTGGCCTATAAAGGGGACACCCCCCATGGCTTGAAGAGAAAAAAATCTGCAAAACCCCCATCTCGAATCCCTGGTTCATTTGAGAAGTCCTAGCCTCCCCTTAGACCCCTAGGCTCCTCTGGTAGCTCCCCAGCAAACCCCAGCAGCTGTATGAAGCCCCGACAGCTTCCCCAGCTCCGGCAACAGCGCCACCAAGCTCCGCCAGTACCTGCAGCATCGCCACCTATCCACCACAAGCTCCACTATATCGGCAGCAGGGTAGGGCTTCCCCCTACCCTCTTTTTCTACTTGCTTTGACACTCCTGTGAGCCTCTAGTCCATTCCAAGAGACTTTCTTTTCTGGTTTGCAAGTAACACCCACTATGGGGGGAGGTCTCTCCCACCTTCATAGGTGTGGGGAACCTTCCCCACGGGTACAACAGCATTCCAATAGCCTCAAGGCTTTTGGGGGTCCCTCACACCATGAGGGAACCCCTGGTTCCTCCCCTATAGCAGCCCCATAGGGCGATTTGCAGTTTTTGAGAAAATCACAGGGTGTCAGTAATCTCAGTGCCGACACCCAATGAGCTTTCCTTTGCAGTGCTCTTGGGCCCCATCCGGTGCCACCCTAGTCCAATCCAGGGCATGACTTTGATCCTTGAAACTCTCTGGACCTTAACCTGAGTTCTGTGGTCCCTCCCCTTTAGCCTAACCAGGGTTAAATTGTAAAAAATGAAAAACTGTCATAGTGGCGGTAATCCCATTACCGACACTTATTATTTTATATAACAGCAACTTTAGGCCCATACTAGGCCCACATGTGGCCTCTCCCAGGACCTACAATAGGCTCAGGGCATTCCCCTCATCTTGGTCTTTAAAACCATGAGTCCAAGACCCCATAACTCTTCCCCTAACCCGAGTTATCTCACTTCAAACTCTGGTTAAAGTAGCTCAAAACTGTCGGTATTCAGTCTACCGACAGTGTGTTTTTTTGATTTTTTGGGCTTTATAGTGGACCATAGCTCATGGAGGGCCTCCACCAGACTTGACCAGGTCCCTGGGTCCATACCAGACCCTGCCTTGGCTTAATCGCGGGTTAACCCAACCCCCGGTTAAGCACTTACCATGGTTAGTTGGTATAACCCCTTGGAAAAATCTCTAAAAATCCAAAATATTCTAAAACCTTGGAAAATATCAATTTTGAACTGCGCATGCTTGCCTAACCAGAGTTACATAAGCTTAACCATGGTTAACACTTGGTTTAATTATGGTTATACCAATTTAAGTCATGAAAAAATACCAAAAAATCATGAAAAATTTAAAAAGGTATTCTAACCCCAAATCCAACTTTGTTGAGTGCCCAACCTTGGTTATCCGGACTAACCATGGTTAAACCCATGTCTTAACGATGGTTAGCCCCATTTAACTTGGGAAGATTTGGGAAAAATCCCTAAAAGTATTCAAATCATACTTGAGGACCATAAATATACCTTGGACTTTGCCCAATCCCGGTTAGCAATCCTAATTACGGTTAAACACCCCTTAGCCTACTGGGCCCAATCCAAAGCCTACCGGACTTACTCTTGACCTACGGGTCCATCCAAGGCCTACTGGGCCTAATCTTGGCCTACCGAGCCCAACCCTTAGTCCACCGGACTAAACCTTAGCCTTCGGGCTTACAACCTTGGCCTACCGGGCCCAATCTTGGCCTATTGGGCCCAAACCCTAGTCTACCGGACTACCCTCTTAGCCTACCGGGCCCAATCAAATATAATCAAGCACTTGACGTCCAACCTAGTCAATCACCCCTGACCTCCCGGCTAGACCCTAAGCTACCCTTGGTGCACACACAACACTCTCTTAGCCTTGGCACGGGCTTATGTGCCAGAACTACGCTCGGTCTGATCTCACCCCAATGTGAGTACGTAGGCAACCCAATCCGGGTTCGACCCTAGTTTAGCTTCTCTCTTCTTGAATTAGTATAAAGTAAATGTAAGACATTTGACTAACTATTGACATTAATTTGGTTTAAACCTAGTAAATAGGGAATCGTTGTAAAACAGAAGTGGCGGGATGACTAACACCTTCCCCGGGCTTAACCGAACCTCTTACTTAGAACTCTAAGCAGACTTAAGACCTTATCCATTATCCGAGACTTATCCTTACTGAATTAATAAGTGGCGATTCTGAACATAAACAATATGAGTAACCAAAATCCGTGTTCACAATGTGTAAGGGCAGTTTTGGAATCAACTAAAAGTCAATCAACCTTTAAAACTAAGGAAATTGTAGTTTTAGAATTAAAAAAAAGTTCAATCAACGTTTTGAACACCGGACTATTCTCTTTATATTAATAAAGATTATATTATATATAATATTATATTACATATGGTATGCCATATAAAGTGGAGGTTCGAGGCTGGGCTTCTTCCTCCGGCATCTTTCTGCTGAGCTAGGGTAAAAGTTAAGTCAAGACTAAGTGGACCAGCTCCTCCGGCTCTTCTGGCTTGCTGCTCTTGTTAGGGCAGTTCGGTCTCTGAGACCGTCAAGTAGTGGTAGACTATTAAGTGGTAAATGAGCATGGGCTAATGTGAATAGGAGGGGAGGCTAAAGGTTAGGGATTTTCAAAATTAGGCCCGGTTCGGCATTAAAGCCTTGAGAGAAAATTAAAGCCCTCTATTTTGCAAACTTTGAAGGTTGAGGTAGTGCCTGCCCTCATCAATGGCCGGATTGACAGCCCTACCCATGGAGACATACTTCGTACCATATGTAGAAAATGCATACATTAGTTTAAATGAATAATATTATTTATTTATGAAGGCCATTAAAAGTTTAATCATGTCTCGATCTTTTTGAAGTATAAAATTTTTAGTTAAAAACTATACTTTAAAAAGTAGCTCATGTCAACTTATTACTTTAGAGGTAAAATCTCTGTTTAAAAAAAGATTTTGGCATTCAATTAAATTTTAACTTAATAATCTAAAGTCTAAATAAGCTCAATTTTCAATAAGCTTAACTTATTTAGTTTAGAGTTATCAAATGCAACGTAAGTTGGCTAGTTTTATCGGAAGACTTGCTCGAGCTTGACTCAGACTCAACAAAGACTTGAGTTTAGCTCATCCACAAGGTGACGAACTCGAGCTAATAAATTAGTAGAGCTAAAGTTGCAATCGAGCTTTTGACTATAAATATTAATAAACCAAAATCCAATCTTTAGACTTTTGCAGATGTTCACAGATCCATTAGATCTCTTATTTTTCTTGATAAATTTAAGTATAATTTTAATTATCTAATGTTTCTTGCTCTAGGGGTAAGGCTCCCGGCCCCACCCCCCAAACAAAATTGATGATTTATTTTTAATCTAATTCAACAAACAGGTAGTGGTCCACCTAACCTCACAATGGATTTAAAAAAAATAAAAAATAAATTATAATAAAAAAATTTCATTAAAGTAATCATACACCATTAAATATATATTATGAGAAAAGATTATTTTATATTAAAAAAAGGAACTAAATCAAGCTGAGCTAAATTCTTTCTCTCACCTCAATTGAGCTTAGCTTTCATTTGGTTTGTGTTATTACATTTACAATTGATAACAAATAACTGTTGTCATAAATAAGTACTATCATGAATAATCCTATTTGATTATATTTTAGGAAATCTCTCTTTTCCATATATATTAAGGCCTAAGGGGAGTCTTGTAGGCCTCATGTGATTGTTCTAATAATTCTCACATAATCCTAAAAGTACATGAGTGGTTATTTTCACCTATAATCACCCTCAAGTAATATTATTAAATCACGGGTTATTTACATAACTTTGTTGTTTCATAATTGCATGCTTATGACGGCCGAATGGTATAAATGGTTATAAGTAATGAAATTAATACTGATAATCTGAACCAAATGACCCCTTATTTTTGTTAGCTCGGTTAGTATTCTGCTCATACTACTGAACCGAGTTGAGCGCCGAAGAAGCTTCTGGATTGACAATCAAACAAGCTTCACCTCCTGATGGGGATGTTCATGATCATGAAATCAATATAATATTCTTAGCATCATCTCCTGATGGGATGGTCATGATCATGAGATCAAGATAATATTTTTACTACGATCCGAAGCAGAGTTCATCTCTCTTTTTCACTTTTTTTATTTTTAAAGAAACCAAATCCTCTAATTCGGTTATCACCCTTGAGGTCGCCATGTGTCCTTTTTGACCCTTTAACCATGGTTAATATTCACCCCACCCCTAGGGTTCACCCATCCATTCTTGATTTTTAGATAAAAAATATTAATTCATTTTTTAATATTAAAAAAGATTTTTAAGGTTTTTTAATATGAAAATATTTATTTAAAAAATTAATATTTTTTTATTCTGAAAACCAAGGATAGATGGATGAACCCTAAGGATCGGTGAATCTTAACCACAGTTAAGGGGTGTCAAAAGAGACATGTGGTGACCTTAGAGGTGATAACCGGATTTGCCCGCAGAGGATTTGGTGTAAGGACCCGAATTAAATTCCTCATTTTCATGTTATATGATTTAATGTTATAGATAAATATGCTTGAATTATGCATGTATTTCTATGAGAATTAATGTGGGAGGCCTAGATGTAGTAATCCCTTATGTAATAATAATAATAGTGATTAATTTATTATTAGTATTATTAAATTAAAATTTTTGGGTTTAAGGGACATCTCATTGCTTAAAATTAGGCTAAAGTATCTATTTTCTAACTTCTAAGAGTGTAGGGGCTTCAACCTTGAGTTCTCAGTATTAACCCAAATATTTTGAAATTCGCGTTCACCTTATCCAATTTGATGAGACATTTTAACTTCTATGGACTTGAAATTAGGGTTTGTCTATTAGATAATAAATTATTCCCATTCGAATAATGGTTCCAACGCAAGTTGGTTCGTCCAATTCCGATAACCAAGTCAAAAGTTATGAGCAAAATATCGGAGCAAGGTCAAGAAAAAATAAAGTGTTCCGACCGATCGGCCAACTAGCGCCGATCAATCGGTGGTGGCGGGAATCGATCGGCCAAAACTCGCCGATCGATCGGTGGATGCTGAAATATGCGCGAAAACGTCGATTTTTGACTTTTTAAGTTCTCTCCGGTCCTCAAACTCTATAAATAACCCTCAAACCCTTGAGTTAGAGTTTCTAAGGCTTCTAAACTTAAAAGAGAGAAAAGGGAGAGCTTCCTAAGAGATCAAAAGGGGGAATCTTGAGGAATTCAAGAATTAGATCAAAATAAATTAAAGAAGAAGGAGGCTTGAAGATCGATATAGAGCTTTATTCGCAAGCGATAGATCGTAGGGAAGCGATCAAGTGACGTAAATAACAAACCTAGTCTTCCATATTTTGAATGTTAATCTGAAGGATGGATTAAAAAAGTAAACCTAAGTAAGAACTTGAAAGTATGTAGGATGTGAAGAACCATATTTTGATTTCCCGTTCATTATCTATGGATTTGTTAAAATAGGATGTGAAGATCCATATTTTGATTCCTATCTTAATATTTATGAGTTTGTTAAAATAGGATGTGAAGAACCATATTTTGATTTTCCGTTCATTATTTATGGATTTGTTAAAATAGGATGTAAAGAACCATATTTTGATTCCTATCTTATTATTTATGGATTTGTTAAAATAAGATGTGAAAAATATGTTAAAATTATTTATGATTTAACGAAGGATTGAGAAATTTTATTGAAGTGTATGGATGATTGAGGAGAATTGATGGAATTAAATGGATGAATTATTATGAGATTTTAGTCATATGTGAGTTTGATTTTATATTTATAATTCATGAAAATTCTGATTGATGAAAGATGTTATAATTAAGATATTAATATTGATTTAAACAAAAATGGGATTTTGATATTTACATTAGATCGTGATTTATCTGTGCTTTGATATAAACTGTGATTTTATATTGTCGAATAATTGGAAAAATGATATTTTGTGTACTTCTTTTATGTTCCTTATACATGATATACATTTGGGTAAAGGAGTCTTTGAGGAAAGTCAAGCTTGCCTAGGTCTAGTTAATATAGTGGAATGAGATGCTATGGTGAGATGTCTTATGACCCTTAATGGTTACTTTTAGCTGTAATTTAAATAAAATATGTATCATTGAACACGTACGAATGAAAAAAATGTATAATGATTAAGAGAGAAACTAAGACACTAAGAAGAGTATAAATAAGACTTAAGATAATGTAAGTAAGTAAGTAAGTAAGAAAGAAGAATACACAAAAGCGATAATGTATATATGTGTTGTGCACCATCGGATATCATCAAAGAACGAGAAGTATGCCAAACTAAGTAAGTCATCGTACCGGAAAATGTACTAAGTCGTTCGTACCGGGTAATATACGAAGGGTATTATTTAAGTAAAGTAAAGTATAGTAACTCATTTCTTTATACGGTAAAACAATATTTTAAGTTATTACTAATACATGTGAATGAGTTGTTCCTTAAACGATAAAGTATGAAGTAAAAAAAGTAAGAAAGTAAGAAAAAAAAATAAGTAAAGAAAGAAAGAAAAGAAAGAAATTGACATAATGTATTTGATTGTTTTCTGCACTTTAATTATGTATGTGAATTGATGTATTTATCTTTAAACTGCAAGCAATTTAATATTTATTATATTGTCCACTATGGTCTGTTATACACGTGGAGTAACTCGTTACTTAGCCGATGACTTTTGTTGTTGGAAGGTTCAGGTTTTGATATATAGTTGTGCGTCCGAATCGTGGGAAAAAGAAGAATATTTCGAAGAACAGGAAGGTGATTATTTCAAAGAAGAGCGAGATCTCGATCGTTGGCCCTACTATTGAATTTAATTTATTTGTGATCAAATTTTCGGGAGACTTTAATTAACCTTATGGATATTTATGTTTAATTCAGTTTGATGATGATCATAATGGATGATCAAGATTTATTATATTTCAGTTGCAGTAAATGATTATGAATTTAATTGATGTTTTAATTGAAAAAATTTTTAAGTTCATATTTTAATATGCCTTAAATGCTTTAACATGATAGTTTGTTAAATAAGTTACGTGCCAAGATTTTACATTCTTCTAGGTAAGATCTTAGGACGCGACTTTTGATCTCTATTTTTTAAACTCAAAAACACACCCAGACTGTCAGTATATCACCCACACCACGTAGATGACTGTCAGTATATCACCCACACCACGTAGATGAGTATACAAGAAATATAGAAGGATAAAGAATGGGAATAAACCAATTACAGTACTAAGAAGAAGAGAGGAGAGACTCAAAGATGGGGTTAGCTACAACGTGTATGGATTGGTTGGTAGTTGGTAGTAGACACGTCGCATAAGAAGGGAACTTTCCCACGCGCAATCCTGCACGCCTCAAACTCACGCCCCTCTAATAATTTAGATTTTTTCTTCTTTTATCTGCCATCATTTCATTTAATTCATTAAATGTATTAGTTGACACAGTCACTTGTTAGTGGCCTTGGCTTCCCTCTGGCGAAGCCAGAAAGGGCTTATCTAGGGGTTCCATAGAATAGGTGACATGTGGTAGAGAAGTCAAAATCATGAGATCCATGATTTTGACTTTTCAACCTATAATAAGACATGTGACGATTAGTGTGTGAGAATAAGGGTGTGAGATATCAAATGGGGAGAAGTCAAAATTATGGGGAGAAAATGACTCCCCATTTTTATGCCAAGTGCCGCACAATGTATGGAACCCCGAGAGCCCATTTTGGCTTCGCCAGAGACAATCCGAGGCCCTTGTTAGTAGGTTAGAGATAAGGCACACAATCCTATTCCTGTAACAGTCAATCAAGTGCAAGTCCTCGGCTCCTAACACCAAAATTGCTAATAGAGGCCCACTTGCCCAATAACATATGACAACCCACATATTTAATGCATAGAATTTCCAACTTAACTAGAATTCAAAAGGTTTTGTTTTAACAAAGGAGGGCTCGCCATTAAATTTCGTTTGGCCTTTGGTCTTTGATTGAACCGGTCAAGTCAGGTGTCCCATTTGTGCACGTCCTTTAGTTTTTATACCCACTAACTATGGTTATGGTTCATTCGCCTTTAGGGGTTCATTTATTTATCATAGTTAGAAAGGGACTCAACAAGCCACCACGTGTTCCTTTTAATATCTATTAATTGTGGTTAAGATTCATTCACACCTAGGGTTTATCCATCTACCTTAGTTTTTATAATAAAAACATTAGAAAAAATATTATCCTTAGGTTGATTATGCTTAACCAGAGTTAAAGATGCCTTTATAAGCCATCACGTATCCCTTTTAACACACACTAATTGTGGTTAAGATTTACTCACTCTTAGGATTCATCCATCTCATCTTGGTCTTAAAAAAAAATACTAATCTTAGGTTAATTATGCTTAATCACAGTTAAATGAAGCTTTACAAGCTATCACGTATCCATTTTAACACCTACTAAATGTGGATAAGATTCACTCACGCCTAAGGTTCATCCAACTAACCTTAATTTTTAGAAGAATTTTTTAAAAAAAAAAATATTAACCTTAGATTGATTATGTTTAACCATAATTAAAGGGGGTTTTACAAGCCGCCATGTGTCTCTTTTTTAACACTCACTAATTGTGATTAAGATTTACTCATCCCTAAGGTTCATCTATCTAGCCTTGGTTTTAGAAAAAAAATTAAAAAAAATATTAACCTTAAGTTAATTATACTTAACCACATTTAAAGGGGATGAATAGCACACCTGGCCGGTTGAATTGTGAAGTCCAAACCCCAAACAAAATTTCTTAAACAAAAAGACTAATGTTAAATTACTTACTCTTTATATGAATAAATCCCATTGAAACTGATGCATCAAGGAGATTTTGTGTATTAAATGAAGGTTTGTGAGTTGTCAACATCTCATTGAGCATGTGGGATCCTAATACCAATTCTGGTATTAGGGGCCGACTAGAGGATTTGTACTTCAGTCGAGAGGCGTGTTCACCTCACTCTAAGGGATTCAAAACCGAGTCCACCGCATGGGGATACACTCCTACCCAGTAGTGGAGCAAGGATTTCTTTTGTAAGGGGTAATTGACAAGTGATGGTTGATTGAAAAATGTTAATAATTGTCAATAGATTTGTGGAAAATAATTAGGTGGATACAACATATCCTTGGTGAGTTTAGGGGATGACGACTTTGCCTCCCTTTTTGTTTTTGACAACTAAATTCGTGAGTCATCTCGTTTGTACATTTTGTACCTATCATACAAGTATTGTTTTTTCTTATTATAGGGTATTTGTCTCATTGCTCCAAGGTTATGTCATGTCAAATAATCAAATAACAAAATGCGAAATAATTTTTTTCAGAAGTTTTAAGGGAGTAGCTATGCCTTGCCCAGGGTTATACCTTGTTAAATAATTAAACAACATAGTATTTTTGTTATTAAAAAAATAGTATAAAAGATATATTTTTTTCAAAAGTTCATGAAGCAATTGTCCCCCATGTTTCCTGGCTATGTCCTATTTAACTGTATAATTCTTTTTTTTTTCAAAAGTTTAGGGGGCAGCTACCCTGTGCCTCTGCCTTATTAAACTATAATTTATTATTTTTCAAAAAGATCGGGGGAGGACAACTGCCCCTTTGCCCCCTCCTCCTTTCCACTAGATCAACCAAAGAGGTAGATTGGTTGCTTAATTACCAAAATCTTGTCCATATTTAAATTATAAAATACTCTCTAGTGGCCTCGTCTGAGGTTGAGGTTTAGGAACTAGTACCACAATCTCAAGTGGGGCTCCTCAACCTATCTAAATGGATTTTCAGAACTACTAAAACATGGGTAAATATAACATTGTATGGTAAGAAATGCCCTTACATTATTTTAATATTTACCAAATACCTCATTCTTAAATACTGTTTTGGGAGCTTCCAAAATTATAAAAAATTGCTCTGGTTCATAGTTAAACTTATTAATAATTAGGTTTGGCTTGGAATGGACATTTGATCTGGATCCAACACGTCATAATACCTAGTTAATTTGTTAGATATCAATTTTTCATGTCCCAAAATTTAAACCGAATTTTAAGAAGATTTAATCAAATTTTGAGATGCAATGCAAAATCCTCATATGCCCCAGCTTTACAACATAGATCTATACATATTCTGGTGATTTAGTTGTGAATATATATATATATATATATATATATATATATATATATATATATATATATATACACACACACACACAGGTGCTTAAAATATAAACAAAATAGAACATCTCAAACAACACTTTTATAAAAGCTTGATCTACTTAGATCAACTCTACATAGTTAAATAAAATCATTTGCATATTGTATCATATGAGAGAAAATAATTAATTTTAATAAGTTCTTAATAGGCTTATTCGAGTTGCAGTGTTACAATCAAGTTCGTTTCACCTTATGGTGAGAGTCAGGTCTCAAAGAGCCAACTCTCACCTCGGAGTCATTTTTTTCTTTTCGAAGTTATGAACAAAAATTTAAAATAATTTAAAATAACTTCATTTAGGTGTTCAAACGTGGCCCAAATGATTGATTTGAAATTAAAATATATACCTATCAATTTTTAACTGAATAATATCACAATTAATTAAAATAAAGCTAATTTACTTTTTGTAAAATATGTTAGGCGGGCCAGCTATGGTTGAGGGTTCCTTATTGGGTTTGATTTGCTTTATTCCAAACTGATTTTACAAATGAGTTGAATCAAATCATGGCCAAATTGTTGTCACTTGACCCGACACATTTTAATCCAACCCGTTTCCATCACTAAGCAATAAGCATCAGTGATCAGACCCCAAAGGTACTGCGATTGGCGCGCGTGGTAAAGTCTGTGAGCTTTCCACTTTGTGACTAAAGTCTAATTATTTTGACTGTCCGGTGATTCCTCGTGCGTGCTTCAGACTCTCAGGTAAAGGTCACGTTCCATTCTGTTTTCTTTGACTCTCTCTATCTTACTAGTTAGTAGCTAACTACTATGCCCAACTTAAAGTCAATGATATAGCCCGTATTTTTCTTGAACTCTCTCTAGCTCTTACTAGTAGCTACAGCATGGCCATCTTAAATTCAAGGGTAGCCCATAGATTTTCTTAATCTCTCTTACTAGTAGCTATAGCATGCCCCATCTTAAATTCAAGGGTAGCCCACATTTTTTCTTTAATGTTCTTTGAATTACATGTGTATAAAAAGCCAACACTTAACTGGAATTAGCAATATAGATCTTACACACTTGTCCAAGAAAGAAAGGAGAAAAAAAAAGGAGTCATTGTAATGGCGACGACAGTAGCCGTGGCGTCGAGAGTAGAGAGCTTGGCGAGCAGTGGTATCCAGTCTATCCCTAAAGAGTATGTGAGGCCTAAGGAAGAGCTCACCAGCATTGGAGATGTGTTTGAAGAGGAGAAGAGGACAGGTAATGGTCCTCAAATCCCGACTATCGATTTGAAGGGTATCGATTCGGAGGACGAAAATGTTCGAAAGAAATGCCGGGAGCAGTTGAAGATGGCTGCCATTGAATGGGGTGTGATGCATCTTGTTAACCATGGTATCTCCGACGATCTCATGGCCCGTGTCAAGGCGGCAGGTCAAGCCTTCTTTGATCTCCCTGTGGTGCAAAAGGAGCAGTATGCTAATGATCAGGCCTCAGGCAAAATTGCGGGGTATGGGAGCAAGCTGGCTAACAATGCTAGTGGACAGCTTGAGTGGGAGGACTATTTCTTTCACCTCATCTTCCCGGAAGAAAAGCGCGACATGTCCATATGGCCTAAAACACCTAGCGACTACACGTAAGTAGATCATTTTATATATCTATATGACTTTGCTACTAAGACCACACCGAGACCATGCTTGTGATGCATGGATCTCAAAATTTCATTAAATCTGCTTATGTATGGATCTCAAAATTTCATTAAATCTGTTCTTGAAATTTTGAGATCTGTACGTCTTGGCCCTTTGCGGTCTCACTAGTATTTTCCATATATATATATATATATGCTAGACGATTTTGAATGTATATATTATTGTTTGGAGCTAATGATTTTGATTTGTTCTTGTTGATGGGGGAAGTGAGGTGACGACCGAGTATGCGAGACAATTGAGAGTCCTGGCGACCAAGGTGTTGTCGGTACTTTCACTTGGTTTGGGGCTAGAAGAAGGGAGGCTAGAAGAGGAAGTTGGAGGAATGGAAGAGCTATTGCTGCAATTAAAGATCAACTACTACCCAAAGTGCCCCCAGCCGGAGTTAGCGCTCGGCGTCGAAGCTCACACAGACATTAGTGCACTCACCTTCATTCTTCACAACATGGTTCCCGGCCTGCAACTTCTATATGAAGGCAAGTGGGTGACAGCCAAATGCGTTCCTGATTCCATTATCATGCACATTGGAGACACATTAGAGATACTTAGCAATGGTAAGTACAAGAGTATTCTTCACAGGGGACTGGTGAATAAGGAGAAGGTTAGAATCTCTTGGGCCGTCTTCTGTGAGCCACCCAAGGAGAAGATCATTCTCAAGCCGCTGCCGGAGACCGTTACTGAGTCCGAGCCGGCAATCTTCCCACCTCGCACCTTTGCTCAGCATATCCAGCACAAACTCTTTAAGAAGACCCAAGCGGCTTTACTCTCTAAATGAGTCTCTCCATTACTTATTCTAAGTTAGCTTTTGTGATTCTTGGTATGGTGGTGCCAACCATTGACACAGTCTGGTATGATATAGTCGGTCTAAGAATGCTAGCACCAGTTGGGTCAAATCCTAATTGTCTTTTAAGGGAAAAGTCAAATCACTTTTAATAAAATCTATTAATTTGACTTTTTTTCAAGACGATTAAGGCTAATGAGACTTGTGCTAGCATTTTCCATTCGAGTCTATGTTGTATTAGAAAATAAGTTCCATGCTTGTTTCTTTTGTTTAATAAATTCCATTCCCTCCTCTCAATCTATTTGATTTTCCTCCGTTTGGTTTTCAATTAGACTGCAATCTCTCCAAATTTTTGTCATCCATGGGATGGTCCTATCCATATTGAGATTTGGACAGCAGGAGAAGGGCGTGTTAGTTGAAAACACATCATTCTCTTAATGAACGTAGACATGATAAAGAAAATGGAGTTAAAAAAAACAAGTGAAGCTAGCATTGCCCAAATTACATACTTAGTTAACCGGGGGTTAACTAAAAAGAAAATGATAAAAATATGAATGTCTTAGATGTGAAGTCAAATTGACATTGTAGAAATAAAAATACTACTGAGTCCGTCGAAGGTGGAGATCACCCCGAGATCTTGCCTCACATGCACATGATTCAATTTTTTTTGAAATCCGTGTTCTTTTTTCTGAGATTAGTTTTGAGCCGGAGCTCTGCTTCACGGCATTGCATTGAAGTGGATCTCCCTTTACACTATAGTTGTGGCAAGCTGGGGCATTTAAGCAACACACCATAATTACAACATTGCCAGGGGTATTTAAGCAACACACCATAATTATAACATTGCCATCAGATAGTCTAAAAAGCATGTGATGCAAGATCTCGGGGTGGTCTCCACCAGACGGTCTCATTAGCAAAATCCATAGAAAGGAAAAATTGAAGAGGTGTGGTACTTAGACAAAAAGGTTTGGGAACGTGGGACCATCTAATTCAAGATTTCTTCACATTCAAAAGAAACGAGTACTGCTTTAGTCCGGGGTACTAGGCTCCACAGAGGTGTATAAGGGCCTCCACTCCTCCATTAGTGAGGTTCTTTTGGAGTAAGTGTGCGGATTTACCCTTATGGCAAAAGAAAAAAAGTCTGGTTGTGTGTGTTTAGAATGTGCTAAATATATGTTACCTTTACAAAAAAAAAAAAAGTGCCGGATCGCCGTTTGGGTGTTACCGTCCTGCTTTAGTCCCATATCGGTTGGATACTAGGCTCTGCAAGGGAGTATATGTGTGTTTACCCTTAAGCCAATCCTTTTGGAGTGAGTGTGGATTTACCTTTATTGCACCTTAGTACTTACCATAGGTCTGGTTGTGTACGTGTGTTTAGAGTATATTAAATGATACCTTCACCAATAAAGAAGAAAAAACGACTGCTAATCCTAGGAACCTATATCAGAATTGCTATTAGAAGCCCACAAACCCAATTGAATTTTGACACATCAAATAGTTTTCTCGTGCTCATTTAATGCACTAGAGCTATGATGTCTTCATTCCAATGTAAAAAAAGGGTAAATAAGCAATTGACTATTTGGTCTTCTGTCTTTGTAGTCTCGTTTTTTTTGGGGACAAATACTGCAGAAAAGGCAAAAACCCAAATGAAGAGCTTTTTTTTTTCTAATAAAACTATGAGTTTTCATTAGAAAACCGTAAGGTCCTCTAACAAGGCTACCACCCTAATCAATTTTCAACACATCGGAAAAGAGAAAATGAAAAAAAATAAAATAAAATAGGAGGTCCATTTACAAGCGGACCGAGTGGCCAGTTTTCTATTTTCCTAAAGCTATAACATTATAAATAAGACACCCTATTACTGTAGAACAGATTAAGTAAATTCAGTTGTCACCACCTATTCCAACGCCAACATCCGCACCCAAACTACTATAGTCATTGCCTTCTCAATTTTTGTACACAAATTTAATATTTAATTGTTGCAAAAACTCTTGTTATAACGATTAACTTGATGTCGCCCACCTCAATGCACGCTTTGGCATAACACGTCTTGGGAACCCCTAAAAAAACGTAGTACTCATTTGCTTCACATGAGAACTACCATAAGCTTAGTTTGTAGAGATACTATAAATGTTTTTAAGCTTGCTTATCTTAAATATATTAATGAGCTCTATTCAGAGCTCATGTTGAACTTTCATTTCGATTTTAGCGAGTGAGATTACGAGAAATAGAATTGGGTGAGGTAGCTAAGGAGCTGTTTGGCGTCGTTCCCCATAAACAATTTTTTATATCCCAAAAAAAATACAACCACGTTTGGCAGCTGATTTTTTGGGAACAATTCTAAGAATTATCCAACTTTAGTTACAATTTTTTGGGTCTAAAACTTTTCGAAGAAAATCTAGAAAAAAATTGAGAATACGGGACTCTTCTTACAGGTTGCCAAATAGATGTGTTTTTTCAACCGTTCTTTGGATCTATTAGGGTTTTGATTTGAATTTCCATGTGGGTTTCTTTTTTTTTCCGGTTGTGTCAATTTGAACTGCCCCAATTTCCATTTCTTGCTCTGATTTTCTTGATTAAATTAGAGTTATGTAAATGGTTTCTTATGGACTTTTAAAGCCTTAACCTTAAATACTGATAACAGGCTGCAAATAGGGTTGTATTGCATTTTAAAAACGTGAGATTTCCTCTGCAAAAAGGGCTGTATAGGGGTTTAAAAATCTGAGATTTTAGAAAGCTTTACAAGCCTTAAAAAAAACTGCAAATGGGGTTGTAGATGGACTGTCGAGAGCAAGAAGATGAACTCTTTCGAACTAAAGATTTAGGAGATGGACTCTTTCGAGAAAGAAGCAACAGAGGCTCTTCCACTTGTTATTCTATTGAATGTAATTCCCTTACGAGCTGAATCAGGACACGTTCCTGAGCCACTTGAAAATGTATCAAATCCCAGACATGTCCCAATGGTAGGCCTAGTATCAAAGCCCAGATGAATCCAGAAGTGCAACAATTGCAGATGAACTAGAAGATACTGTCTTTTGTTTTGTATAGCTTGCGGCTACATTACAATTCTTTTAAGTGTTTTTAGTGTTACTTTATGCAGTTATGTTTGTAATACTTCTATAATGGCATAATAGTTGAATGACATGTAGAAATTCAGAAGATTTGCAGATGAGACAGTAAATTTTGGGTATTTTACGACACTTATAAATGAGTTAATTATATATATATATATTTTTTATTTTATCCAAATGTAATTTTGTTGTTTCTATTCTTCATAATTGATTATGACTCACAGTTACCAAACGTGTTCTTTTCATAAGATTGATTATAAAAATCAAAACTAAAAAGAATTGATTCTTTTTCTGAATGGAAGAATCACTAGAATTGATGTCAAACGGCCCCTAAAATAAACTCACTCTTGTTACAAAAGAGAGACTGCCTATTTCATTGATGCCAAAATTTAATCGATCTCATCGATGCCAAAATTCAATTAAATCTACCAAACACAACATAAAACCATCCCTATTGACAAGAATACTTAAAAAGGACAAAGTTTGTTGAAGTTGGTCAACCATTAGAAGCAAAATTTATTCAATCAAAATGAAGAAGTTGATCGACTCCATTAATTGAACCACCCATGTGGTGTGGGTCCTTTTTCTAATTGGTTTTGTTGAGAACTGTGTAAGCACCCAATTTTTACACTCTGCTTAATCATGGTTAACCTCCATTAACAATGGTTATTCTTGGCCAAGCCCTAGTAGCCCTAGGTAGACCCTAAACCCAACCCTAGTTTAACCCTAGGTAGCACCTAAGCCTTACACCAAACCATAGGCTAACCCTAGGTCTAACCCTAGGTAAACCCTGGACCTAACCCAGACCTAGCCCTACCCTAGCCCTAGTCTAAGCCCTAGGTTAAGCATTGCGGGCTCAAGGCCCATTTTAAGTCCACAACCCCAAAAAGTAAGATTAAAACCTTCTTTTGGGACCAAACATGGGCCCACTAAACCCAAGTGGGACCCACACTACCCCTTTCAAAATTCAAATTTTTTAGGGTAAAATACTTTTTGCCTTCCCCACACATGTGGTGGTTGGGCCCAAAAAAGGTAAACAAAACCAAATTTTTTTTTAAAAAAAACCCAGCAC
Source organism: Tetracentron sinense (assembly GCA_015143295.1). Taxonomy (NCBI): domain Eukaryota; kingdom Viridiplantae; phylum Streptophyta; class Magnoliopsida; order Trochodendrales; family Trochodendraceae; genus Tetracentron; species Tetracentron sinense. The sequence goes on along the minus strand of CM026571.1, from coordinate 9,547,105 downwards.
TGTTCATCGTCCTTGTCAATGGGACGAGTGAACAGACCACACCTGGTCTGGCCCCTTGCTGCCTGCCTCCTCCAGGCCATGTCCCCCACGCCAAACACTCCACCTCCATCCTTCCCCTCCTCTCCTTTCTCTTCTATTTAACCCATATGGTAGCCACGGTTTGGAGGAGTTTTTTTCAACAAAAAAAAAACCAGCCATCTTCTATCTCTGTTCCAACCCACATACCCCATCCACTTAGACCCTTAGCCCCTCCAAATACCTTACCAACACTCAGACCACCTCACCTCTACCTCCACCCACAAACATTGTGTCAAGAGGAGATTTTTCAAAAAAATTACAGTGGCCACTCCCACTTCGGCTAGCCTATTCACTCCCTTAGTCTCCTCCTCAGGACACCCTTAGGCCGTCCCCTAAACCACCATCTCTCACCACCACTGCGTGTAGCCCTCAACAGCTTCAAAAAACATTTGTTTTTTTAGAAATAGAGCCTGCTCGAGCTCGGTTTGCTCAGTCCAGTCCTGTTACTGCCCTCATCCTTTACTTCAATCCACTCCTGGAGCTGTTCCACGGTCCCTAGACCTCCCCTTGTAACTCCCAAACTCTTCATAGCGGCCTCACTTCGCCACCACCACCTGCAGCCGCCACCATTATCCGGGAAAAGTCGAAGGGTATACATCCCCTCTTCCCTCATTTTATTGCTGCTAATCCTCATTGTAAGGGACCCCTAGTCCCATTCCAAGGGGTCCCATTTTGCCTTTTTTTTTATTTTTTATTTTTTTTTATTTCGGTAATTCCAAACCGTTTGGCATGGGGGGTTTCCCCTTGATGCGTGGCCACGGGTACCACCCGTCCACCACACATGAGGTCTTCCATAAGGTCTAGGGGGTCCTCAATCCATGAGGAACTCCTTGATCTTCCCTAGTTTTCATCCAAACAGCCCAAAACAAAGCTTTTTTTTAAAAAAAATCAGAAAAAAAATCAGTTTTGACTAGGCACCTTTAACCCCGGTTTAACCATGGTTAGACCCAGCCTTGGTCAAAACCAAGGCCATGGTTAGACTCTTCACACTCCCGGCTACCCCCTGTATATTTTCAGCCTCTAACTCGCTCATTAACCGGGGTTAAACAGCCCCCAAAGTTTGGTTGATAGAGTGTCAAACAGTGCGAAGCGGCAACTTTGAGCTTCTGTGGGGCCCACATCTGGCCTCCTCTTGGGCCCCACAAGGGCTCAAATTGTTCCCCTCACAGCAGACTTCACAACCATGGTCTTGGATGCCCCGGGGGTTGAGCCAATCAGCGGCAAAATCGCCGCAAAGTTTGAGAAAAATCTGTTTGATTTTTTGTTTAAAAAATCTGTCATTTTATGTAAACTTCAATTAGACAATTTTGGGCCTTTGTGGGGCTCACACCCGACCTCTCCTTGGGCCCCACAAGGACTCAAAATGTTAATTGGTCAGGCTACCCACTGGTAGTCTCGATTTTCCATGGTTCCCTTGTTAACTACAGTTAAACTCGCGCTAACTGTGGTTAAAAGTGTAAATTATTTTGGGCTTTTATGCATTTGCTGGACTTTGTGGGGGCTCAGATCGGGTAGGAGGCCAGTCTAGGCCTTTCCATGGACCTTGGGCCCACTTTTGACCAACCCGGCCCCTTAACCATGGTTAAGTCCCCGTGTGGTTAACCCTTAACCATGGTTAAGCAGCCCATAGACTCGAAAAATTCTAAAAAAATGATCAAAAATTCAAAAATAATTTGAGAAACCTAAAAATGGTTTCACTTGGTCATTTAACCCTGGTTAAGACCCTTAACCATGGTGACCTTCCCCCTTAACCGCGGTTAAGTATCCTTAACCACTGGAAAAAATATGGAAAAATCCCAAAAAAATCAAAAAAATTCAAAAAGACAAAAATAATAACTTTGGACTTGTTGACCATGGTTTGCACCCCTAACCATGGTTAATCACCTTCTTAACCCCGGTTAACAACCTTAACCCTTGGTTAAGACACCCTTGGGCCTACCAAGCTTCACCCCTTGGTCTACCGGGCCCGATCTCGACCTACCGGGCCAAACCCTAGCCTACCGGGCTCACCCTTGGCCTACCAGATCCAATTTCGACCCACTGGGCCCAAACCCTAGTCTATCGGACTACCCATTGGCCTACCGGCCTCAATACCAAGCATTTGACCAACCCGATCAACCACCCCTAGCCTCCCGGCTAGATCCTAAACCACCCTTGGTGTACACACACACACCCCTAGCCTTGGCACGGGCTCATGTGCCAGAACTACGCTCGGTCTGATCTCACCCCAATGTGAGTACGTAGGCAGCCCAACCTGAGTTCGACCTCAGTCTAGGATTTTCTCCTTCTTAGACTAGCATTACATTAAACAGTAAGACATTTGATTAAAATTGAGACTAATTTGGCAAGTAGGGAACCACTGAAAAGTAGAAGTGCCGAGGTGCCTAACCCCTTCCCCGGACTTAACCGAACCTCTTACCCTAATCTCTGATCGCAGATCAAGACCTTATTCAAATCCCGAAGACTTATCCCTTCTGAATGAATAGGTGGCGACTCTAAACTCACCCCGTGAGATGCAAACCAGGTTTCCCCGAAACCCGCGCTCACAAACTGCATCATTGAAATTCTTGGTGCATACTATAATTATAATTTAGAGTTTTTCTACATAATAATAAATTCTTAATAAAGCTCAACAAACTGTTAATCATAAAAGCTATTGAAAAATATTACCTTGTTAAAATATAAATCTATTATACTATTAAATGTATAAAGGTCGATAAATCACACATGACTAAATTGTGTCATACTAAGAAAGCCCTGTTGGTGCACGCCGAGATTAGGTTGTTGGTACATGCATAGTGCGAATGCATGTAGCCAACAATATCACATATGGAATTCACTGCCATGTAATGACCACTTAAAATTCATTGAGATATATGACTCCTGCATAATATTTGGAGAACACAAAAGTTAAGATTTGGTGGTTTATTAAAATTTCACATAATCCAACATATAAAATTAGAACATTTTTCAAGATAAACAAAATGTTACTTGTGTGAACTGACTTGGTATATATATCTTTACTACTATAATGCGAGAGGCATGTGTAGATGACTTCTCTGAAATTCCCAAAATACCCCTTATATAAAAACAAAATGTTGATTTAAGGTTTTACTTTAATTTCCAAACTACCCCTTGCCTTTGATTTAATGTTTTACTGTAATTCCCAAACTAACCCTTGCTCATCTATCTACCAATCGTGATTGAACTCGGAGAGAGTTCAATCGCACTTGCGGGTTAACACATGTCCCTTTTAATTCCTATTAATTGTGGTTAACTCCTTCCCCTCACTCTCACGTGCATCGCACATGCAACTAGCGAGTTCAATCTCACCCGCGGGTTAACACGTATCCCTTTTAACTTATTAATTGTTGTTAACTCCTTCTCCTCGGTCTCACGTGCATCGCATGTGCCACCCGCTAGTGGAACAGTAATGAGAAGTACGTTGCAGATTCAAGTGAGCGGAATGAATAATATTTGGTGGCATAGGTATTTCCTTACTCTTCCAATTGACTGATGCCTCGTTATTTGGGTTTTTGGCCAGTTGAAACGTAAAGACAAAAGGTCAAATGGTCAATTACATATTTACCTCTCATGTGAAGACCCAAATAATCAAATGTTACTCTTCTTATAAAAGAAGAAAAAGTCGGGAGATACAAGACATCTCATGTGAAGACAAAAGGCCAAATAGTCAATTACTTATTTACCCTTTATTTGTACTAGAGCGAACATAACAAAACTCTAGTGCATTAAATGAGCATGTGAGAGCTGTTTGAGGTGTCAAAATTTAATTGGGTATGTGGGTCTCTAATACTAATTCTGGTAGTAGGTGTCGAAAAGAGGAATTTTTTTTTGGTAACCTGGGCCTCTTAGAGCACCCAACTAAATCCCTTGTGCACGTGCAAAACCCTCTATCCACGCGCAAGAAAGAAGCTATAAATCTCCGAGGGTGGCCAACAAGGGGAAGGGAATCGAACTCAGGACCTCCGCTTCATGAGGCGTGGTCATGGCTAGCAGCACCAACCCCTGTTGGTTGCCGACTAGAGGATTTGCACTCAAAAGAAACAAGTTGGTTGCCAACTAGAGGATTTTCACTCAAAAGAAACAAAATACTTCTATCCCCACAATTATAATCAAACTAAAATTCATGGGGTTTCTGAGAATCTACCCCAACCCTGATAAGAACAACTCCCAACTATAACAATTCAAAACTTTATGAATTCTAATTACAAAATTTGATGGACAAAAAAATAATTAAAAACTCACACAACTATGCCTTAAAATCCAATGTCATCTCTATGAATATCAAAATTAATTTATATCTCCCTAAGTTGTGCTAGGTATCAAAATTGTAGGCCACTGTCCCTGTCTGTAGAGACTTGGATTTCTTTCCGTGTAATTACCTCGCTCTTCAAGGGCATTCTAGTCATTTAGACTTGTTAATGTGTATGTTTGTGTGTTAATAAATGTTATAGTTTGTTTAAGAGTTTAAAACAATTAAACCAAGGTAAGAATGAAAGAAAAGAAAAGAAAAATAAGAAAATAGAACAGTCGGTCGATTGCCCCTCATGCTCGGTCGACCGACTATATAAAAAGGAGTGAACAGTAGCTCCCTAAGCAAGCCGGTCGACCGTCCCATCACCCCGGTCGACCGACTGTATGGAAATTGTCAAAACAGTGGCTTCTTAGGCAAGCCGGTCGATCGCTCATCTTGGCTGATCGACCGCCCAGCGCAGAACTCTCATGACCCTAGGCCTATAAATAACCTTCTATTTCGGGGGTTTGAGATCCCTAAGTCTCTCAAATCCTAATTTGGCATAGTAGAGGAGAAACCTAGGTTTCTAAGTATTGACTTGCTTGTGAAGAAAGAATTTGCTCAAGGGAGAAGAAGAAATCTTGGAAATCCATATCAAGCCTTCTTGGGAGCGTTTTGGATTGAAGGGAACGATCTCAAATGTCGTTTTACTATCAAACTCAATTCTATTATGAATATATGCATATTTAAGATTGAATAATTTAGAAATGTCAGATTATTGACATGGTTATGGTAATATTATGGGTAATGGAGTATGAATTATGTGTATTATGGATGTATGTGATTTTGTGAGCATGAATTGGGGAAAATGTGAAGTGTTATGTGATGTTCAAGCTATGAAAGGGTGAAATGGAGGATGAGAATGTATGTGGATGGATTTCATGGATTTGCATGATTGTGGATTGATGAGAAATGGAGGATGAGAATATATGTGGATGAATTTTATGGTTTGTATGACTTGTAGATTGTTAAGAAATGGAGGATGGGCCGATGTGATAGAGGATAAGTAATTTAGAAATTGATATTTGTGAATTTGACTATAAAATATGCTAAGAAGTATGATAAGGTTATATATGTAATTGTTTGTTAAATTATGCCCTAATTATGTTGTGTGGTAATCAATATTCAGAAAGGTCAAAATTTATAGGAAATACTTTTATGTTGAGAATTCTCTAACCAGAGAGATGTAACCTGACGGAGTTTCTTGGTGGAGGATTAGAATCTAAGGGATGACCGATTCAAATGTTAATTATGACATCATTGCACAAGTTCATATGTGTGATAAGTAAGGAGTCTCACAAGGGCACTCACTGATAAAGATATGAATTAAGGTTGCATGCATTGTTAAGTTGAGAAATCATAGTTATGTTGAGAAAATATTGTTAGGTTGGTAAAGACTGTTACGCTGATAAAGATTATTATGCTTTCTAGGATTGCATATGTTGTTATACTGCTCAAAATCATGTGTGTTCATACATGTATGATCTCATGATTCCAATTGCATATTTGATAAAGCTGCTCTCATGATTCAAATTACATATCTGGTAAAGCTGCTCAAAGAGCATATGTATGTTCACATATGTATGACCTTATGATCCCAATTGCATAAACTGGCAAAGCTGCTCAAAAAACATATGTATGCTCGTATGTGAACGATCTCATAAATATTGACATCTCATAAGTCTAAGAGTCTCACAAGTACACGAGTCAAGATAATATTATGATGTATTGTACTGACATGTTTGTCATGCACTTTGATTATGTAAGTATGAGATTATGCTATTGATTATGGTACTGACTAAGTGCAGAGATATTGTGATGTTAGTTATATTTTATATACATCAAGTGCTTTTGTAATCAACTAGACTGTTGTCTTGGCAGGTTTAGAGGCGGAGTTTATAGCTGAGCCTTGGGTGGAGGAGGCTTACGAAATTGAAGAAGAATATGATCCTTTTTACGAGGAGGCAAGAGATCTGGATTACTTCCCATATTACTAGATAGTTGTTTTGGTTTGGAAAAATTGTAATAGATGATCGTCAGTCAATCTTAAATTATTCATTCTTAGTAATAATTCCGTAGAATAGTACTAGTAAGGGTATCGTTCCTCTGAGGACTGCGCTGGTTTCGTTGCTTTTTATTCAGATTAATTTTAAACTAATAATTGAGGCAATTGAATTTTGATTTGATTAAACTAAAACAATGAATTAAACTAATTTAAATGAAACTAAAAACAATTGGGTTTTTAAATCCTTTTGGAGAGAAAATCTAGGGTTTTCAAATCCACCACTAATCCAATAACTAATCCCTATTTTAAATTTATTATAACCTCTTAAATTGTAAACATTCCAGTTAGAGTGACAGCACGTCCCCTCTCAACTGCTCAAGAAAAGTTCAAGGGATTATATCCTTAGAATATCGTATCTTCGGTTAGCACGAATGATACACACTAATCTACGGTTGTGTAATCACTCGTCTTCCCTTAGCATAAAATATCTTCAGATTTAATCTCTCGATATTTTAAAACCATTGCATAAAACCTATGTTTAAATTCTAACGAAAATTAACACAAGTGATTTTAATCCCAATTTCATAATACCTAAGACAAGGTTGAGAATTCAATTGAAATTAAATATAATTCAAATAAATCCGGTTGTTTGAAAACAACCCTCTCATTATGCAATCAATGTCTATAATGCAGAGAATTAAAATAAAAATAAAATAAAGGACACAGTTACTTGGCTAGGGTTTCATCGAAACCCTAGAGTGGAAATTAGTTCATCGCGAGGGAGGTATGCAACATCTTCATAGACAAAGCTGTAGCACTTCTCTTCATGACTTCCTTGATCTCCAGAGCTTCTCTTCTTCAGATCCAAAATCTCTACAAATTTCTCTCTCTCTCTTGATAATGGCTAAGAATTCTCCTTTTTATAGAGAAAAATAGAAAGATAGAGTCCTTCTAGAATAAGGAGTTCTAATTGAGGTACAACTCTTCTTTTTCTCTCTCTAAACTCTCTTAGGGTTGAATGAGGATTAAACCATCATTTAGGAAGACAATAATAGAGTTGGAAAGTGTTTAGAAGTACTAAAACACTATTCACGAAACACTATTCACGGAATATTATTTCACCCTATTTACAGTTTTGCCACTGAACTTCAAATAATTCTAGAGAGCTCAATTTTAATCGGATTGACCCGAAATTTTAAACATAGCTCCTTTAGGTCATCTAGAATCTACCCAAAAAGTTTCATAAATTTTGGATAAATAAAAATTACCAAACTACCCCTCTATTGATAGAAGTGCGATTTTGGCCAATCGATTTATTAGGGTAGATTTCTGCGATTTCGCTATCTTTTCTTCTTCTTTCTTTTACTCTTCTTTTTTTCTGAGATTTTTGGAGTCTTTGAAGCTTGTAAATCTTCCATTTTATCTTCTTTTCCTCGTATGAACCTGAAATAAGAATAAACAACCAAGTAGCATAAAATAATATAAATAATTACTCTAAATGATTAGCAAGTTAAGTTTGAGGTGCTTTTATGTATAACATTTAGCACCGATCAATAGGCCTTATGGCATTTTATTTCAGTTGGTTTTTGATATTGCTTAGAGTTGTACACTTTGTCGGATTTTAGCCATATGGTGGGTTATGTTCATGATTGGTAGAGGATGGTTTGGTTCTATAAGGAAATTTTATTATTCTCACTTTTGGAGACACATGTTTAGCATGCTTTGTATTCTATGAGACTTAAGCAGGTTTAAGAAATTTGGCGACCCAAGGTCTCATTTGGTCAAGGTGGGATTTAGAGTCATTACATTGTCTGTCTTTTCACCACTTATGGTTCCACCCCAAGACGAGGATCATTTCTCTTTATGTGTAATCCTGTTTGGGAACTTAATGGATACTTGCTAATAAGTTTTCCCGGTCTTCCCACCAAGGAATAAGCTTAGTAACCCAAATCGTGTAGTACCATACCCCCTCCTGCGCTCAAAACTCACTCTCACAGTTTGAGAACGGATTTGCTTAGGGAGCGTGGTTTTGGGTTTTAAAGAGCGACAATTTTCTTTTTTTTTTAATCCGGGTGACGAAGACCAAAATCACCAAATGTAGCTTTTTATCAGTTTGAACTTTTTTGCTTATGGTGAAAAGATGTCTGGTCTTTTCACCTTTACTTTTTTCCTTCGGTTTTTACACTAAATGTAGTTTCTGATCTTGTGTCAAAAAGACTTTAAGCTTTTGCATTTAAAAAAAAAATTATTTTTTGGGTAAACGTGGGTATCCTAGGCCCAAACTTATACTAGTCTCACGTGAGACATAGGTAAATCCCCAACCCATACATCCGATATTGAGGGGAGCCCAAATTTGATCTTGAGACCTTTGGGTACAGTTCGTCCTTCGAACACTAGGCTACACCCCCGAGGTTTTATTCTTGCACTTATTTACTTATTCATTTTATTCATTTATTTTTAGACCTATACAACGTGGGTTGCCGGTAGCTTTAGGTGAGATCTACATTCTTTTTTATTAATAAATTTAAAATAGCTAAAAGAATTTATCTCCTTTTTTTTTAATTTATACATTTTTTACACATGAATTTAATGTAATTTTTTTGAATTCATTTATGCTTTTATTAGTTCATTAGGTTCAATTAAGTTTATATGTATATCTCGGCGCTCCGGAGGCGCTCTCGACCTTATCCAAAATTAAAATTTGATGCTCTCCCGCTCCGGCTTCCACTTTGGTTACTTAGGGAATAAGAGGGGGTGGCTGCTAGATCTGGAAGACTCCACGCTTTTGCTTTGGTTACTTAGGGAATAAGAGGGGGTGGCTGCTAGATCTTGGAAGACTCCACCTATAGAATGCCCCTCTTTGATCCCTTGAACAACAATAGAGAGAAACGTGAGATGAGAGGAGATGGGTAAGGGTGGCCCGGTGGGCCCCTTTGCTCTCACACTCTCTCTTAGAATTACTGAGATTAGAGAATATGAAAAAGTGAAGTGATTTAAAACTCTCGACAGTAGGTACTATCGAGAACCAAGGCCACAAGATTGATAATACAAAGATGTAAAAAATATTGTGGGGCCCACCATTTAAACAATGTGTAAATTGTGGCCGTTTGAAAATCAAACGTGCAACTGTGCTCTTGATTGTAGGTACTATCGAGAGTTTTCAATCACTTTCTTATGAAAAAAAGAGGATGCTCTGTGACATTTCTATTTCTTTATATTATAGTACAGTATAGATAGGGGTGTATCCGAACCGAGCTAGCTTGAAGTTTGGCTCGGCCCGAAAAAGCCAAGCTTCATGAGCTCGAAAAATAGGCTCGATCAAGCCGAGCCGAGCTATTTTTTGAGTTTGAAAATGTAGTCAAGCTGAGCTCGAGCCAAGGCCTGTTTGATTCGGCTCGGTTCAACTCTAGCTCAGCTCGGTTGGGCTTGACTATTATATAAAAAATAATATTATATATATATCATTATTATATATATAAATATAATTATTATCTATTTATATATATATATATATATATAATAAAATTATTATTATTTTTATTTAAAGATTATTTTTTAATAATTCAATCCGGGCTCAAGCTCAAGCCTAATCGAGCAGGTTGGAGCTGACCTCAAACATAGATGAAAAAATTTCAAACCGAGCATAGCTCAAGCATGATGACAAAATTTCAAGCCAAGCCAAGCCGAGCAAGGCGAAGCTCGGCTCAACTCGACTCGAATACACCCCTAAGTATAAATATCTCTCTTAGTGTACTGCCATGTCCTAGTTACCATGAATCGGGAAACATGATCAGATGGTTGATACTTCACAAATCCAAGATCCGAGCTAAATTTCGATGATATTTGTTTTGTTTAGTTTGGATTCTATTGGGCGATATAATCGCATAAAACCGGTTTCTGCATAATCAAGAGCTCAAAATCGTGTTTGGTTTGTATTCTGAAACGGTTATGCCGAAATCGATTGAGGTTAAAACTGTTGTGAGGCAAATCGACCGAGGTGGTGATTATAGGGATGGGAGATAAATTGGTGTAATACCGATTATGTGGACCGATTTTTGACGGAATGTAGATTCAAAAAAGGAGAAGAGAAGGGATCTTGTCTGCGACCATCCGAGAAGACACCGCCGGTACAGGTACGCTTCTTCTTATGTTTCATCTTCTTCTTCTTCATCTTCTTATTCTTCAAGCTCTTCTTCTTGAAGAGAAAGTATTCTTCTTCTTATTCCTTTTCCACGGTAGGGTAGGGTTTATATGTTGGGGGTTCTTTGCTTTCTGTGTTCTTCAATTGGTATTAATCGAACAATTTTGGGGTTCTCTTCTTTATATGTTCTTCAATTGGTATTACTCTATGAACAATTTGGGGGTTCTCTTCTTCTTCTTCTTCTTCTTCTGTTGTGCATTTTTTTTGTTTGATACTTCTCAGTAACTGTGTGTTATGAATTATGACCTGTAATTGGTATTAATCTATGAATTGTGACCTGTTTTGCATTCTCAATTATGTGTTCTTGAATTGTTTTGCTTCTCTAGAGGAATTATTTGATGTTAGATGTATGTTGTGCCACTGTAAAAATCGTAAATTGATAGATCTATTTCTTGAGAGAATGCTGAGCATTATCATCTCTTTCTTGTGTTCTTCAATTGATTCTTGCTTCATTGTCATCTTTTATAAATAGAATTTGAAATACTTTGTAGTGGGATTTGAAATAGAAATAGAATGGAAGTTTATATATGTGTTGTGGGTACGTAACATAGGTCGCTTATTTTATAGATGTCCATTTTGGCAGGTAAAAAATATAATCTATATTATTTATAATTTCAAGTTTGCATTTCCTTAAATCATTATTTGTATTTTACATGCAGAATCACCCTGGATCTTTCATGTGGGTTGATGAAGAAGATGATGATACTCAGAGCACAAACAGTCCAACATAACAATAATATGATGAAGGAACGAAGGAGATACTGAATGCTTCTGTATGCATCATGTGGATGCATAATAATTTTGTCTATTATTACTTTTTTATGTCACTGTTATGGTTTGTAACCATTGTCTTCAAGTATGGACTTATGTCACTTTTTATGGTTTGTAACTATTATCTTCAAAGTAGGGACTTATGTCACTTTTATGGTAACAATTGTTTACAAGTAGGGTGCTTTTTATTAACTTTCAAGGGATGGATAATATTTTCCGAATTTCAGATCAGTAATCAGTTTTATGTTTATAGGATGAACCAAATGCAATTATTTTGCACAAAATCGGTTTCCTACAAATAATCGATTATAGACAGGATGCTATCCAAACAAGTTTATTTAAAACAACCATTTCAATAGACAACGCTAATTCATGACAACGCTTTCTATATAATTAATTGTGACTTCAATAATCCAAACCAAACAAATAATTAATGATCAAGAATTTCACTTGTTAAGAAATCCTATATGAGCAGAGAAGGAAGCGTAAAGAGACACAAGTGCCATATGATGGCTTTGGCTCAATATAAATTTGAGGGAGTAGCTAGTGGTCACTTGGACGAATCGTAAACCCGGAGGTCTCAATCTCGATTCTTGGCTCCCCTCACTAACGGTTGCATGGGTTGGGGGTATTCCCTATGTAACCCGTGGGATTAGTCTAAGCTTTCAAGGCTCAGGATATCCAAGGTTATAAAAAAAAAAAAAAAACTTTAAAATTTTGTAATGACTAATGGGTATATATAAGTGCACGTGCAAAAACACATGATTTTTTCATTATTAATGAAAAACATAATTTTTTAAGATTTTAAAAAGAATCTAATTTTTAATATATTTTTATGAGGCGCTACTTTTTTATATTAATTAAATTTGTAATATATCAATATATTTTAGTTATTAAATTTAAAATTTTGTTATATAAATATAAATTTAAAATAGAAGGAAAGAGTTACGAATAGTGATTATTCATGGGTCGTCATGCTTATAAATGTATACAAACAAGGACTCTTTCTAATAGAGTCCTTATTGATAGTGAGTACTTATAATCACTTTAAAAGAGTTCCATTAGAATTAGAATAGAGTTACTAATGACTTCTACGTCTTTTATAATTTAATAAGATATGAATCATTCAATTGTTTTATAATTTTGGTTAAAAGTTATTTTCAAAATTTTAACTCTCTTTATATAAATAAAATTTAAAATATATTAATATATTTTAGTAATTAAATTAAAATTCATTTATGAATTTAAATTTAATAAAAGTTACTAATAGTTGATTACTTATGGATCCCATTATAAATGTATAAAAAATAAGGACTCTTTCTAATAAAATCTTTATTGATAGTGAGTACTAATAATTAATTTAAAAGAGGTATTTGAAATTCCATTTAAGACCATCTCTTATGGTGGTCCTACTAATAACACTTGCTTTCTTCTCATGGATAAATAATGATGTGATATATTATTCTTATAATTGTAATCTACTTTTACTTATCAAAATCTCTATTTACTATTTTTATGGATAAGAACTCTATTAGTAGAGAGTGAAATTGTGTTAACAATATAATGTGTGTGCACACGTAAAAAGGTTCACTCTTGTTATACTAATGAATTTTATTCTATCAACCACAACAGTGAGCTCTCAAAATCGTATCTATACGTAGAGTCTAGCATTATGTAATCACCTTGTAACGAGGCCTACTTTTATATGTAAAGATTCCGCTCCTCATCTGTGACATCTATTCTTTTGTACTTCTTTGAAAGGAAGACTTGAAGCATTGGACCTTTATGGCTCTCCAACAGAGATAAAGCTGAACAGAGATTAGTCACAATATTTTTAGCTCAAAACTATGGTGATCAGGAGTTCGATAATGCTAGTGATCTATTGAGTGTCAATGAGGCTATGTGTTCTTTCGAGATCTTGAAACCAACATTCATTAAAAACGGAAGCAAATGTTATATAAAGAGGGCTGGGAGTGTATAATGACTTTTAGCAAATGTTGAAATGAGATAAACCAAAAGGAACATATTCCCATAAACATAATTTAAGCACACATCTTTACAAACTGCAGACACAAACCCATTCTTCATGTAGACAACCAGACTTGGTAATTATATAAAGCCTGTTATGCAACCAGACTTTCTTACTCTCATCATCTGTTTTCTTTCGACAAAGCCAAGCATTTCTTTAGCCTTGAGCTATATCTCCAGCCAACACGACCAACAAATGTAATATGAAGTAGTCATGTACCTCATTGTCCTTGGAGATACCATAAATGCAAAGGAGATGGGTGTGTTTTTAATTATGAAGGAGCATATGCAAGTGGAGATGAAGAAGAAAGATTTTCGATGTAAATAGTATTATCCCTTTTAAATCAAAACATAATTGAAAGCACAACAACCAAGCAAATATTTCTACACTAATATTATGTTTCTATGAAGCACTGTAACTTGCATCGACAAGAAATTCAAACTTGCAGAGTTTGCTAGAAGTGATTTGAGGCCAATGAAAATGCTGCACGGCATCTGTAGTACCCTGGAACCACCGTTTACCTACCTCTCATGGAGTTTGTGTGGCTGCTATAGCCTGACATAAAACAAGACAGGTTCTAGGTTAGCTGTCCTCTCTTGCTTTTTTCTCACGGCTTCTTGGAAACATTAGATTTCCATAAATGTCCTCGTTTGCTTTTTTCTCACGGGCTTCTTTGAAACATTAGATTTCCTCTTCCTTTTCCGACTTTTGCCGGAAATCTTTGTATGCATGTGACAAGCCCTTTCCTAGTTCTTGGAAGTTTTTGGGGAGAATTGTGGTGAGAGGAGACTAAACTTCTATCAATATTTTTAATAGATACCATAAGTTAATAAATTATTATTTTTAATCAAAGGATATTTACGTTCAAATAAAATTTGATATTACTTTTATTAGTAGAATGATATATGTATGTATTTATCTATCTATACTAATATTATATGCCGGTTGGTTCCACGTGGCTTCTTCATAAGTCTCTATTTGAGCTTCATTTTTTTGCCACGTCTCACGCTATGTCTCATTTTCTCTCTATGATTGGTCTCCCCTCCCTATTAATCTCCATGTCTTCTTAATAGATCTTTCACATTTCCTCTTTCACACGATTTCTATGTACAAAGGAATTGTAGAGGAAGCAACCAAAATATTCCTCGGTGAATCGGGCGAAAACTTGAGCATTTTCTTTCTCAAATTATCTCTTAAAAACTGAAACTGTATTCCACCACTATTTATTCTATTACTTAATGCATAGTTTGTTTTGAGCTCCTATTACCATTAACAAATTCTCATAATCCTCTCACGACTTCCTTAATTCGTTACTCCCCAATGTCATAGAAATCTGTTTACCAAAGCATCTCCTCGTTTGCCACCCATTTACTCCTCTATATGAGCCACTACTCTTCACCCCTTCTATCACGTTTGTAGAGAGAATAAAATCTCATCTCTCCACCAGAAATACCACCGTAAAAGTCTTCATATGAGGCTATTGTTGTTGTTGATGGACGAGTAAAGGTCGAGATATGCGTGTTAGGGTTTTTCTTATTAAATAAAAACCTATGTGGTCTGGCGCAATCTTTAGTTTTCAAAACTCGGATTGTATTGTTGTCAATAGAGAATGTTAAGGATAATGGGTCCCACTAAAGAGATGTGATCAAACAGGGACTCTTTAAGTGTTATTAAAGCTAACAACATGGTCAGGGTTGGCGACCGTTAGATCTTTGGTGTGATCCCTCTTAACCCTTGGATCTTATGATGGGTAAGGTTCCAAGGGTATATAAAGCAAAGAGGGGGTCCCTCTTTTCTCTTACGTCAATTGGAAGCCCCATTGAATCAGACCTAAGGAGAAAAGAGAAGACTCTCATTCCTCTCAAGCGTCGAGAAACATAGCATCACATCGTGAAGGGAATAGGGAAATTCCAGCGAAAGGTATGAGATCATCTCTTTTAATCTGTGTCCCCTTTTGATTATGAATTCTAGAAAAGTTGATTGCATGGTCTAGATCCAGTATTTGAATAATCTTGTTTTGTTTTAACATTATTATTCTTGAATCCCAACAATTGGTATCAGAGCCCAGGGTTGACCTTGTGATTAATTTTTCTTAATAATCAAATCTAAGTGGAGTTTTATTTTCGGATCTAATAATCAATTTTATTGATCTTATGATTCGGATGTAAGGTAAATCAAATAAATAGAAAGGATTAATTTTCGGGCTTGAAAATTATTATTTTTAATGATTAAGGTGTTTCAGATTTATTAAAATCAAATCATAATCTTTTATTGGATTATTTCGGATTTTTAATAATCGTATCTAGGATCCGAGTGAATCGGATTAAAGGTTAACAGTAAAGATATTTTTTTTTAAAAAAAAGGAGATTTTTGACCGTTTCGGTTGGACGGAGATTCCGCCGCCGTCCGTCGCCGGAGAGGATCACCGGCGGTGAGGTTTTGGTCGCCTGAGTCAGGCCGTCGGTTTGGCATCGGCGGCAGCCGCAGAGGTGGCCGGTAGGGTCCCCAAGAAGGAGAAACCGTATACGGTATTTAGGGTTTTGAAAAATAATAAATAAAAACTGTTTTCGGGTGAGGAAGATAGAGTCACGAGGGTCACCCGAACCTGTGACCCGACCCATAAACCGAACCAAATACTTTGGGCCAATCCGACCCATATCCAGATACTCGACCCAGCAACCCAAACATACACCCGAATGGTTTTGACTGACCCGACCCATATGGGTCATGGATCGACCCGAAAATGTTAGTCCGACCCGAATAAACCTTGAACCGGTTCAATAGACCGGACCGTCCCAACCGGATCCAAGCCTGAATCGAACCAGAACCGGACCGATGCCAGACCGGACCGCGTAAGAGAGCCGGGCCGCGTGCGCGTGACGCGCAGAACGCTCATGAGTCAATTCCGTGCGCGTGCGGCACACCACCCGCGCGTGAATCGCACTCCCCACGCGTGAGACGCGCGTGACACTCTCAAGGGTGTTGTGTGCGCGTGACACGTCCCCAAGACATTTCTTGAGAGAATGTCCGACCTATCCTGAGGTTTTTGGGTGTTCTGATTCCGTTTTTTGGGGTCCATTTTGACTTCTGAGCATTGTAAAGAGCTGTTTTAGTGCATGAATATTATTTTCCTATGGTTTTGACATTAAATAAAGGAAAAACTTGATGCTTTTACCCAAAATTAATATCAGGAATTAAAGTTAGATCATCCTATGGGGTTTAGGTTTGATCTGTAAGGCAGTGATTCGAATGGGCATAACTGAAGTAGGTTAGATTGTCTTGCCCAAAGGTGACCGTCTTATAGGAGGTTATGGTCCTTCGAATTTGAGATTTTGATCTCATTTAGACTGCAAGTTTGCACTCACCTACATTGAATAGCTAGTCTTGCCCAAAGGTGTTTAGGGACTTCTTGTAGATTGAGTGGGGCAGAATGATTTGTGTGTGGCGGTGAGAGAAGGATAACCCTCTTGCCCAAATGTGTGGAAGTGTCCTAATCAATCCAATACGTGATAGATCAGTTCTGTGCGCGACTGTTGTCACCAATTGGGGGGTGAATTGCATGTCGAAATCTCTTGCCCAAAGGTGTGATTAGATGATGCGCCCACCTGTCCCGTAAAGTGGAAGTAAGCAATCTTAAAGTAAACCACTTTAGCTATCCGGCTTAACCCCAAGACCGGATTAGAATCATAAAGCTTAAATAAAGTCATGCAATGACAAGTATAAAGTAAATTACTATAATTTGTGCAATAATTTGTTAGACATACCATAACATTTGACTGGGATTGAGCCTCTGAATGGTTCAAACTATAGTTCTTGGAAGATGCAGCTAGATATAGTTCTGGGTTGCCTTGATTACGACTTTGTCCTACTGGAGGAAAAGCCGGTTACTCCCACTGCTGAGTCTTCAGATTCAGATAAGTCTTTGTATTCGAAATGGGAGAAGGCCAATAAGATGGCCATGATGATCATTAGGGCTTCTGTTCAAGAAGCCATCAGAGGTGGTATTCCTGCTGCTGATACTGCTAAGGTTCTTCTTGAGACTATCAAGAAACAATTTATGGGATCTGTTAGGTCTCGTCAGTACAGTTGTTTGACTCAGCTGATTTCATTGAAGTATGATGGTGCTGGAAATGTTCGGGAGCACATCTTGAAGATATCTAAGTTAATTATCTCTCTTAGAGAGCTTGGGTTGACAATTGAGAATGACCTCATGGTGCATTTGGCTGTAGCCTCACTTCCTGAATCATTTGATGCTTTTAAGGTTAATTACAGTGCACAGGATAGGAAGTGGGATCTGCATGAACTAATAGCTGTGTGTGTTAGTGAGGAAGAGCGCTTGAAGCGTGGGAAAGCTGAATATGCGAACTTGGCTGTGAATTCTGGTAGTAAGAAGAATTTTAAGAATAAAGGGTTTAAGAAATCTAATTCACAGAATTTCTGGCAAGGACAAAATTCAGGACAGAGTTCAGGTCATAATTTAGGACAGAGTTCGGGACATCAATTTCAGGGAAATGATAATACTGAGGAATCAGAGGAGATTGAGTGTTTCTTCTGCAAAGGGAAAGGTCACATGAAAAGAAACTGTTTCAAATATAAGGATTGGTGCAGGAAGAACAAAGGAGTTCATTCATCGGCGAAGCGCCAAGGCTGATGAGCTGCTGATTTTTGAAGAACTCTACACCAACAGTATTAGAGGCTGTTGGAACTTGCTGATTAGTATTAGACTTTGTTTCTGGTTTTTACTATTAGATGTTATTTTCATTGTGCCGTTGTTTAGGCGAGATATTATTGGATTGGATACAGTTTAATTTTATCATTGAGGGGAGTACACTCTCCATTAGACATATTTTTCAGACAGTTAGTAGTAATATATTAGTAGATGATCTTTATTAGCTAAACTTGTCTCGTATTTTATATCATTCTTGTTGTATGTTTGTTAACATCAGACATATGTTAAGGTCAGTGGGAGCAGGTTTGTAAGTTATATTTTGGATATTAAGATTACCAGAGATCATATTTCTAGACGTTTGGAGTTATCTCATAGGATTTCAGTTTGGTTTACAAGAGATATATCGAACTAGAAATTTAAAAGTTATTCAGACTCTGATTTTGCTTGATTTCAAGATAGTTTGAAATCCTCATCAGATTCTGTGTTGTTGCATGTTTGGATTGTGAACCCATTAAGTAAAGAACTCTCCACCAAAATTTTTTTAAAGAACTTGTCACTATTATGGAACCTTTTAGAATCGTTTGATTCTTTTATTTAGTGGGAGTATTGTTCATTGTTTTATATTCCAGACATTTATATGATATACATGTCATTGTTTTACACTCTCAGATATTGATATGTTATGGTTATGCAAATTAAATAATTGATGCATCATTTGATTATAGTTATGTATTTGAATGCACGTGCAAAAGGTAAAGACATCAAGTGATGAACTTCACATGACGGATGTCATTGATGTCAGGTTTGCTCGAGAGCCTCGCACAAAGCTCTCAAGTTGCTTGGGCTGAACATGGTTGGGCACCATGTTTGAGGCCTTCATTCTGGATACAAGGTGATGGACTTCACATGGCGGTTGCCGTAAAGTATCGGAATGACATGCATATGCTTAAATGCATGTAGCATGGACAATTTTTGGACGTATACATTTTGATCACATAAGGTTGTGTATAGTCCATATCACACCATACCTTGCCATCATAAAGAACCGCTCTGAAACATTAGTATTACTAGCTGTTTGACCATGGAGTGGCTTGTATCATAGTAAATGAACACTAGTAGATGCTAAATGCTTCCATGATCACCGTTAGTGGTGCTTTTGAATCAAAGTGACAGTTAAAGAACACTTAATTCTCGACAGCAATGTTTTTCAAAATTAAAAGAGTGGCTACTCATGTTTTTAAGGTTGTTCAATCCGAAAAGTCATTTTATTTTATTTAAGTATTGCTTGGACCAAGTGGGAGATTGTTAGGGTTTTTCTTATTAAATAAAAACCTATGTGGTCTGGCGCAATCCTTAGTTTTCAAAACTCGGATTGTATTGCTGTCAATAGAGAATGTTAAGGATAATGGGTCCCACTAAAGAGATGTGATCAAACAGGGACTCTTTAAGTGTTATTAAAGCTAACAACATGGTCAGGGTTGGCGACCGTTAGATCTTTGGTGTGATCCCTCTTAACCCTTGGATCTTATGATGGGTAAGGTTCCAAGGGTATATAAAGCAAAGAGGGGGTCCCTCTTTTCTCTTACGTCAATTGGAAGCCCCATTGAATCAGACCTAAGGAGAAAAGAGAAGACTCTCTCATTCCTCTCAAGCGCCGAGAAACACAGCATCACATCGTGAAGGGAATAGAGAAATTCCAGCGAAAGGTATGAGATCATCTCTTTTAATCTGTGTCCCCTTTTGATTATGAATTCTAGAAAAGTTGATTGCATGGTCTAGATCCAGTATTTGAATAATCTTGTTTTGTTTTAACATTATTATTCTTGAATCCCAACAATGCGAGCATAAGAGCCAAAGAAGAAAGTTGAAGAAGATGAGTAAGATATGAAATAGTCGATTGGTCCGAGGTTAATGCCGACGAAAGGAGTGGTGAGGGTCAAATTCTTGATTCTTAAAAGCACGTTTGGTCAGAGTTTTTGAGGTTATTTTTTTCTTGGGATGGCTATATATAGGGGTGGAGCCAGGATTTTGTTTGAGGGGGGCTAACAAAGGGGGTTAAGGGGGATTTTTTTTTTTGAGGGCCAAATTCACCGGCCATCACATTTGCTTGTGTCTGTTTATAAGAAATTTCTTTTTCTCAGAAGCGTAGGGGGGCTAGAGCCCCGTCTCCCTGGCTCTGCCCTCTCCCAAGCTACACCCCTACTAATACTGTAGGAAGTTTTTTTTTCAATTTCAGGGGGGGCCTTCAACCCCCGGGCCCCATGTGGCTCCGCCCCTGGCTATATATGTGGTAGGATCTTATTCTCTTTTTTTTTGGTGTAGGTCGGATCTATTCTCTTTGTCTAATGGATCTTTTGTGTTTCAGACTATTTCATGAAATTAGAATAGTTGTTTTAGTTATCTTAGTGACAAAATAGGGAATTCTGATGTTATCTTCCAAATCAGGTTCGACCTCTTCTTTTATGGTTTTTATGAGAGTAAAGTAGCTCTTCTATTTTCATGTCTTGATATATGTTTCTTTGGGAATTGAATTATGTTACTATACATACGTTTGTTGGAACTTAAATTTGGTTTTTAACCGTAAATTTTCTGAAATAATTGAAACTGAAATTTAGTGAATTGGATGGTTATAAACCCTTTAGAAATGTCATCGTCATTCATTCTTATTATATGGGCAGGTCAATTTCTAATGTATTATAAATTTTAATCTTCTATCATCTCATTTATTTAGTTTCATCTCCCGTGCATACCACGGGGTGTTTGCTACTATAGAGGATATGGAGATCAATCTTCTGATTGGAGGGAGAGGTGTTTTCATGGATAGGGAGGGTGCGGGGAAGCACATAGAGGCTAAGGCCAAGGAGTGGCTGATCACAGCCCCTAGAAA
This sequence comes from Tetracentron sinense, assembly GCA_015143295.1. Taxonomy (NCBI): domain Eukaryota; kingdom Viridiplantae; phylum Streptophyta; class Magnoliopsida; order Trochodendrales; family Trochodendraceae; genus Tetracentron; species Tetracentron sinense. Next base: position 9,526,150 of record CM026571.1, on the reverse strand, counting down.
GGCTCTGTTTGTTTCAATGTAAAATAGGGGGAAAAAAATGAATTCACGGAAAATGTTATTTTTTGTGTATTTTCTTTAGGACAATTGCTATTTTCCGTGGGTATCATTTGTTTTCCACTATTTTTACATCAAAACAAATGGAGCTAAAGGGAAACATCCCCATTGGGGGTTTGTCTTCATTGTCAATTCAGCCAACACCTGGTGCATTTGAAGTATAACATGAATATCTAGATTGCCAAGTATGTCTGCAAATGATCAAACATCAACAACTCAGTTTATTGAACACATGTCCAGTTCTTATCTAGGACAACCAACAAAGACGATCACAAATCAAGGAAAAAGAAAGAAACAATAGAAAAAGATTAAGAACATGGTGAATGATGCTATTATTGTTTTCCTAAAGTACACGCACACTAAAGTTTGTGGTTGATGGAAATATTTGGCAATTAAAATTGTTATAGTGATATTTTAAAAATCGTAAACCAATTTTACCAATTTTGAAGAGCATCTCAGTGGTAATGGAATATTCCTCAAGTAACTGTGTATCTGATTTTGTGAGAAACCAACACCAAGTCCCCATTGACTCCACAATGGAGCTTATTGAGAGATTCTTGCTTCAGAGTATGCCCAAACTGGTTGTCAATTCTCATCCAATCAATCACTTTTTTGCTTCAACAGATTGATCGTTAGATGATACATAAATATATACTTGAACTAGAGAGTTGATGTGGTGCTAAATATAGGCTAAGAAGTGATTCCGAGAGAAGAGATGGAAGAATGAGATGATAGAGAGAGAGGAGGTGCTAAATATAGGCTAAGAAGTGATTCCAACGCAATACTCTATATCTCTCCTCTATTTTGGCATCTCCTCTACATAATATAGAGGAGATGGCCCCACTTTAAAGTTATTTGCTCCAATGGGAAGGAATTCTAACTATTCCAACTCTATAATACTATTCATTTATTTTTTTTAAAAAATAGTTTTCATATGTTTTCTTTCCCAATTTTTTCTCTTAAACTCAATAATTCAACATTTTTGCCTCCACAACTAAATAATTGGCCCACAAAATTACCACTAATGATTAAAAATAAATATTAAAGTTTGTTATTAGAGTTTTTTAATATTAAAAATAGTTTTTAATTTAAAAAAAAGAATTAATATTAAAAAAAAAACCAAGGATGGGTGGGTGAATCTTAACCACGGTTAAGGGGTGTCAAAAGAGATATGTGACGACCTCAAGGAGTGATACTGTATAGGATTTAGCTTTTTTTTTTTGCATCTTGTATTGATGAATTAAATTTAAAAATTATTTAAAAAATATAAAAATAATTTCAATATTAAATTATAATTATTAAAATAAATTAAAAGGATACAATTGACATTTAAAAAAAGGTTGAGAGACAAAAAAAGAACACAAATGGTATTGTAAGGGATGAGTAGTGTTATAGAGGTCATCCTCTATTTTCTCTCACATCCTCTAAATATAGAGGGTCACTGTAGCATTATAGAGGACTAACTCTAAATATAGAGTACAAATGGAGTGCTATTTTCCAGCCAACACTCTATATTTAGAGTTATAAAAGACGGTTGGAGATGCTCTTAGGGAGAAGGGAATTTTGTTCGCACTCACAGAAGGACTATCCAATGGCATATTTGGTAACAAGAAATTATAACAATAAAACCTCTTTTAATCCCTCTTTTAATCTTGGTCATTGGTTGAGATCTAATGGTATAAATGAGGTGAGCTGATTATAAGGTATAATCAGCTTGGCTTACTAGTCAATAGTCACCTGCTCTCTCTCTCTCTCTCTCTCTCTCTCTCTCTCTCTATATATATATATATATATATATATATATGGAGTTTTAGTTAACTTTTTGATTAGATGCAAAAACAATGATTTCTTTTTTTTTGGGGGGGGATCAAAAACAAAATGCAACCATTCAATCGACCAAATGTTTTGCTAAAAATCAATATGGGAATTTTATGATCAGGTAAGTTTTGTCCTTTAATTATTGATTAATCATTATTAGTTAGTGCATATTACATAGTTTTAAACATCGATACATAGGTTTCACTTCAATTCATGAATTTATGATGATTTGAGTTACTTTTTTTTTTCTTTTCGAAGTTTAAATCAATAACATGTTTTCATGTACTTACATGGATTTATGTTTAGAAGTATCATTATTATTATCTTAAAATCTCAAAAAAAAAAAAAAAACTTTGTAAAAAAAATTATCTACACTTTTTTTGTTATGTTTTTCTAGCTAATATAGTTATGTGGATTCTTCTCAATGATCACCACAAAACGATGCCGGCCTCTCCAACATGTACAGTTTTTGGGATGGCTAATACTTATTGCAATTTGAACCATAATATTTCCAGTTTATCTATAAACCAAATCGATCGACATTAGAATAATTTTTTTTCCTAATGACAATCCTCTCTCTGACCTCTAATAAACATGAGATGAGATGAACAAAATATTCAAATCACATAACGGGCTTCCCAAAAATTTAAAATCCATCATCTAATTAAAAATATATGAAAATGGGGTTGATTTGATAACTGGTTGACTGCAATCTGAACATCTAAATTATCCATCCATTCTCATTTGTTCCTTATACGATTGTCCAGTAGAACTAATTCACATCCATGTCCTGCACTCGATATCATCAACAAGGAGATGCTTGTTCTTCTAAAAGCGAAAGATAAACGAAGACAAAGGATATTAGAAGATCACAAAACGAAGATCGCTACATATATCTACATCATATCCATGCAAAACGGCAATAAAAAAAAAACTCAAATCTGCATGATTGTGTTCGAACAAAAAAGATTACCTCCTATAAATTAAATAAAAAATATGTAGATCCTTAATTGCATGATGGGTAAAAATATTTCTTATCAGATGGATCATGATCCACTACAAGAAAAGAGGTTTTTACAGACGGTCTTAAATCGTCGGTAATATACCGATTTCTGCCGGTAAAATAAGCACCGACGGAATTTTAACCGTTGGTAATATAGGCGTCACTAAATCATATACTGACGGAAAATTGCAACCGTGACTAATACCAACAGAAATATTACCATTGCTATAAATAAAATTTCTGTCAGTAACAAGTCCTTTTTCAAATAGTTCCGACGGTTTTTAATATTTTTGACGGTTTAGAATTAAATTCCGAAGGTAATTAACCATCGGAAAAAATTTTATACCGACGGAAACATTACCATCACAAATATCAAAAATACCAAAGGAGTAGTTACCGTCAGTATAACTTTATATACCGACGGTTCATATACTCTAATATCGACAGTATTTGACCGTTGATAATATGATTTTTAAAAATATATATATATTAGCGACGGTGATATTACTGTCGCTAATACCCTTTCGAAAAAAAAAAACAGAACCTGTATATAGTTCAGTACCCTATTAACCTATAACTTGTGTTCAAACACAATCTTATATACATGAATTGAAGTATATTTCTAATAAAAATCCAAAATAGAGGTATCAATCCACAACGTATGCTAAAATAAATAAAATGATCGTCTCAAATAATAATGTCACACAAATATCTCATCCATGAGGGCAATGGGCCAAAAAAAACATGTTTGTGAAACATAAAGTCATCTATACTGGGTATCGTTCGATGGCAAAGTAGCGTTTGCTTCATACGATGAAAGTTGGGCATATTGTTCATCTCCCGCCCAAAGCTATTCATATAACCTTCCATTCTGGAGACGGTGTCTTGCAGTGTGGAAATGAATGTGCCCTGTGACTGTATCATTGCAACGAGCTCTGCCTGGCGAGTCTCGGTTGCGGTTTCTCAAGCCTGGGATTCATGACACATCCGTCGCAACTACTCAGTCTTTGTTGCAACGCTTGCCACATGCATATAAGTAGGCGTGACCCCGTGCCCGTATGTACGGATACGCCCATGATGTCTGTGCCCATGACCTGTGTAAATATCTCATTCCAGGCGATGCTACTGGCACTATTCTCGAGGCACTAGGACGCGAGGTCATTCATCTGCATCTGAAATCCATAGACAACGACTCAAATTAGAATAAGCGGATACTAAATTTGAGGTAATACAAACAATTTAACACAGATAATATTGTAGATTCTTAGAGGCGTATACATATCATCGCCGCTGCGGACGTTGCATCCATAGGAGTCCCTTCCCGTTTCGTATGAGTGACTAGAAAAAACACAATCCGATCGGACTCCTCTCCTTAGGATGCGCCCGATGCTATCGGCGAGAACAATTTTTTTTTGGTAAACTCAATCATACCACAAGGCAATGACTGAAGGCAAAGACAAGGGAATACTCACACCACCCAAGCAAACCGGCGAGAACAATTTACAATCTGAAATATTCAAAGTTTACTACTTCTCATGATAAATTGTTTCTTAGCAAATGATTGTTTCTTGTAATGATATCAGATATATATGTATATCCACATGAGTAGGTATTGTATATAGTCAGCCTTACTATATACAATCAATTAAAATTAAAATGAAAGGACTAAGAATAATATTCTCACATTGTACGGATTACTAGGCATGTCTACCATTGATCTATCTATGTATAGTACAAATACATAAACTTATATGTAAGAATGTATGTGTTTTAAGTATTTATATATGTTGGCATATGTAGGAGGATGAGTTCTTGACATTCATAGATCAGACTCTAAAGGGGATCATACTAAGGCATACATGGGTGGGGTTCAAATTTTAGTCAGATGCACAAAATCAGTTTAACCAAAACAAATTCAGATAAGCAAAATGATATGCAAATAAGAATCAAATCAAGGATATACTTATGCATCGTATCTTCCATAGATATTAAAGTGGTGATTTGGTTTCTATGGTTTATAGTCGTTGTTGTACCAACGACATAGGTTCTTTCTAAATTCAACATTAACCCTAGGCTCAGCCAAAAGCTTCCAAACTCTCATTGACGTGTAGGTGCTTTCCCTAGCTACTTTTCTCAGATACCTTTATTTTATAATTGTTTTCTTGACTAGTGGAAGGAAGGGTAGCAACAAGACATGTTGCGGCCATAATGAAAATTTGGGGAAAAAAATATTAAAGACGAGCACTAACCTTACTCTCATGTCTTTTCTACTCTCAACCTGAGCCAACCACTCGTCCAATCTCACTATAGAGTACACACTTGAAACTTTTGCAATACTTAACTTAGATAGGTGGTTGTAGTTGGCTTGAGAGTAGGAAAAGCTAGAGAGTAGGGTTAACACTCCTCAATGTGCTTTTGGACCTACCTCTCCTCAAAAGGTGAAGCTACTAACTGTAACAGAGTAACAGAAAATGCTAGTGAGACCGCAAAGGGCCGAGACCACACCAAGATTGTGCATGTGATGCACGGATCTCAAAAATTCAAAAACAGATTTAATGAAATTTTGAGATTCGTGCATCACAAGCACAGTGTCGGTGTGGTCTCGGCCCTTTGTTGTCTCAATAGCAGAGTCCATAAGTAATAGATGGGGTGATTTAGTGGAGGAGAGAAAATTCTCGAGTGTTCCAAAGTCCTCCCCAAACTTCTTGCAAGGAAAAAAGCTTTCACTTTTCTTTGAATTTTGAATTTTGATGACTTGCCAACATGTTTCAAAGAAGGTGTGAAGAGAAACAAGAAAATGAAAATGACTGACAGAGACTTAAGAAAACGAAAATAAGTTGTTTGGCTATCTTGCAATCTCATCAAAACCCTAGTTTTTCCACTTGTTGATCTCACTTGAATAAAAGCTTCAAATATTCGTAGATCGACTGTAGTGTTAGTTTGAGATTTTATCTGTATCTACAACCGCATCCTTCATAGATCAGAAACCCTAAGCTAATTCTCTTTTGTCCTCTCTATCTTTTTATGCATCTCTTTCAGCTCCTTTAATGCTTTGGTTTCATGTTCTTGTACATTTCTAGATCTAAAACCCTAGTTTGCATTTTTCAGTTTTTCCTGTTTCACACTCTATGTAAGCCATAATTCTAGTCTGTATTTCTCAGCAGCTCTTAAAAAACCATAGATTTCGATATGAAAATCGTTGTTCTCTTCTTCGCATTCTTTGGTTTCCTCTTGTGAAATTTGAACATTTTGTCTTTGTAGCTTCTTCTTTACTATTATAATGCGAGAGACAACCGTAGATGATTTTTCTGAAATTCCCATACTACCCTTATATAAAAACAAAACTTTGATTTAATGTTTGCTTTAATTCCCAAACTACTCCCTGCCTTTGATTTAATTTCGAAGCTACCCTTGCTCATCTATCTATTTTGAATCACAGCCAATCGTGATTGAACTCAGGGAGAGTTCAATCGCACCCACGGGTTAACACATGACCCTTCTAACTCCTATTAACTGTGGTTAACTCCTTCCCCTTGCTCTTATGTGCATCGCACGTGCCACTAGCGAGTTCAATCGCACTCGTGGGTTAACACGTGCCCCTTTTTACTCCTATTAACTGTCGTTAACTCCTTCCCCTCGCTCTCACGTGCATCGCACGTGCCACCCGCTAGTTGAACATTATGTGAGTTTGTTTGTAGCTTCTTTGTTGTAATATTTCTAATATTGCTTTAGTTTCAGTGTAGTACTTGTTAAAGATGTTGGGTCGCTCATTGCCTATGAATGAAAATTCCCACGGTTCCATCTTTCTATTAAAAAAAAAAACTGTTGTTATTGTACAATTAATGTGTTCGTTGTTCCCTTCTTATAGATATTTAGTGTGCAAGTAGACAACATTAAGAGTAACAAAAATAAACACATTCTAAAATATCTCTATTATTATAACGAGAGAATGAGAGATAATGTGTTGGTTGAATTTTTCTTTTCATTTACTAGGGCCGCCTTCCACCCTGATGGCCTAACTAAGATACTAGTTTAAAGCAAGGAGTATCAAAAAAAAATTAAAGCAAGGAAATGGTTCCAATACTTAGTCCTGCACTCCTGCACTCCTCTAATCGGGATTGGATTGTCTCTGGTAGAAGCCAGAAAAATGGTCTCGGGCTCCCATACATCCTTCGACATGTGGCAATAAAAAAGGGGAGAAGTCATTTCATTTTGTCCCCATGATTTTGACTTCTCCCCACTTGATATCTCTTCCCTTTTATCGCCACATGTTAGAGGATGTATGGGAGCCCAAGACCATTTTTCTAGCATTGCCAGAGACAATCCGATGCCCCTCTCATCGGAATTTTAGGGTTGTTATGCCACATGTCATTAATCTATTGGAGAAGATGGTTACTAACCGCAAAGACACGTCTCTTGACCTCCACCTTCTTACATTTGATTAACCACGTCTCTATCTATCCTATCACACTCCACGTTTCTCTCTATCCATAGTATTATGAATACAAAGAAAGTTATAAGCTAAAGTTTGGGCAAGCCTCAATGATAGTTTTGCCATTTTATTCCATACCCAATCGTCATTTTATTCCATACCCAATTCCTTTCCATGATCTACACCCACAAAATCCTTATCTCCCTTTCTTAACCCAACACCAACGCTTCCCAAATAAGTATTGCTAAATCTACTTCAACCAAGAAACAAGATTGAAAGTAACATGTCAAAATATACATGCTCCGCGCGGTAGCGAAAGTATGGCTTCGTCCCAGTAGTGTGGGACATTGTTAGTTTGACATGCTTTGCCTTATTCTCTGCCGCAATTACCTATAACACTATTAATGCTCATGGAGACACTTTATTTAAAGGAAATAATAAACTGACATGAGCGTAAACATAAAAGTGACGTTCAATTCCATACCTTTGCTTCCTCTGTATGCAAATAATCTACGTAATGAGGCACTAGGCGGGATTCACTCAATAGTCATGACAATCATACTGCTCGTGTAGTGGCATCTCCGGATAAAAAAATTGCCTTTAATTTCATTCCTCCACCCCCTCCAAAGACTACCCATTTTGCCGAGCACCCACTTTTTCACCTTCGGACCCTCAATTTTAAATTTTGCCTTCAAAATCAAGTCACAAAATCATCTCACAAGAATTTAAGTAGAAAATGCAAAAAAGAGGAACTAAAATTGCATGATATGAAGAAGGGATTTCTTACACTAACGGTATCGAAGAACATTGTCTTCCGCTCCATTGGGACTTTCCTCCAGTCCTTCATTGTTATGGGGAGTAAATTGGTGTCCCTGACTAATAACTCAATGAAGTGTGCTAGCGGACACTCCTCGTCGCTGCAGGGCTGCCCTAGGGGATTAGCCTCCACATTCATAGATTGCGTGGCCTCCTGCACACTCTTCAGCTTATTTGGACCTCGTTTCCTCAGAGCTGTAGTAAAAGGCATTATTGTTAATATCAATTAGCGATCAAATACAATGAGAATATGCATTGTAATAATTTAAACTATCCTATGACATACCAGTAGAGGATGATGGAGCGGGATCCGGGTGCTGAGACGTCATGATAAGAGTCTGCAAACATTCAAATTGCTAAATCAGTAGCCATTACACAATTGAAGTAACCAAATAATCTCTAAAAACTAAATACATGTATCATTTTAACCAAAATAATTTCTCCTTTTGCTTTCAACAAATAGGACCACAGCAAACATATAACACATTACACCACACATACAATAATTTCTAGAAATAGCTTGCATGATGTGAAATTTTATTATGTGGTAATTGATCAAACTTGGAAAATTAGGGGAAAAAAGTATTTAAAAAAAACTATAAATAATAAAAAGAAGAAGAGTAGGACTGTAGGAGGAGGGGAAACATATCTGATTTTAAGAATGTTCTAGCCGCAAAATTATTAACTTTTCCTAAAACAATAAATTGAAGAAACATGTTCCAGAAGTATTACTCTGCTAAATTATGAACATTTTACAAGGATCTTATCAAAATGAACTAATCTCTGCACCCGCTTTATATTCCATCGAAACTTAGTTCCATCTTTTGAGGAGGTTTTGACAATTGTAATTTGCTGCCTTCTATCCATTCTCTCCCTGAGTTTGAGCAATTGTCCAAAGATTTTTTGTTCACAATTGATGTAGCTCAATACGATGAGATGGGAGCATGGGATCATCTCCCACCACCTCCAAGCATGAGGTCTTCTCCCTCTCTCTCCAATGGTCACAATGGATGGGAAAAAGTCAATGAAGGATGAATTCTTACAAGGAGTGGATAAAGCTTATAGGCACTCAACTCTAATTTTCAAGTGCCTATCATCCGCAAACTAATGGACAAACTGAAGTTGCAAACCAGTCTCTAGGAAATCTTCTTCGATGCCTTGTAAGTGACCATCCTAAGCAATGAGATTTCATTTTACTACAAGCTGAGTTCACCTACAATAATTCCAAGTGTCGTTCCACACAAAAGGCTCCATTTGAAGTTGTTTATGGAAGGAATCCAAGTCATATCTTGGACCGGATACCCATCCCCAACCCAAGTAAAATTAGAATGGAAGCAGAAGAATTTTTTAAACACATCAAAGATGTGCATGAGCAAGTCAAAGCCGAACTTCAACATAGCAACAACCGCTATAAAGAAGCTTATGATGCTCGGCGACGACAAGTTGAATTCGAAGAAGGAGATTTAGTGATGGGTTTTAACAAATATTTGAGCGGCATCAACAATATTCTAGAAAATGCACTCAGTTCCTTGATAAAAATAGTGAAGACATGCCCTAGGCCCCCACCTGGTTGTGTGTGTGTGTGTGTGTGTTACATGATATTATTTCAAACAAAAAAAAACCAGCTACATATTACTCTATCAAGCTCAAGCTTATATGGGGCCTAAATTCACTCCCAACATGTACTCTAAAAAGTTCACCAATCCCTTCAGTCATCTGATTTTAGAGGAAAGCTTGAACCTTAGTGTTCAGATCTTCTCGGTCAATAGGTGGATGACTATTTTCTTTTATTAAGGCAACTATCGCCCAATGTATATCGTCTTCTCTGGTGGATTGTATTCCATCTCTTGGAGATACTTCCTTTCTCATTAGAAGTAAGACGACTCTGAGAAGTTTGTCTCCCTAAGGAGTTTGGTGGTTTAGAGGACAGGCAATTGGCAATATTATCTAGTACTTATGGAGAATGGTGGTTTTAGGGCTCTGTGAGTGCAATTGAACTCTCCCTAAGCTCCATAGCAATTGGACAGCATTCGAACATTATGAGTGTGTGGCACATTCAACTGGGTTTCATTCTCAGTCCACTATAGACCCTAAAGTAGGGCTGGTAGCTCTTACATGCTTGTATAATAAATAATAAAATAAAAATATAATAACTTGTCAAATAGTACTCTCTTTTTTTCTCCCTAAATGCTTGTCAAATAGAGGTTAAAAGGAACACCTACGATTGAACTTGGAAGAGTTCAATTGCAATTGGCTCTGATCCGATCACCACAAATTTACGATCACTCGTGCGCCTTAGGACCCCATTCCCATGGTAGACTATCGTGGTGTTGTCTCCTCTTGTTGGAATTTAATGAGATAGGATATGGTTGTGTGAATGCCTTGCCCCACACTTACCCAAAGGTTCAAAGAATAAATATTTGTAATATTAGAATTTCTTTTCTTATTTATATGTCTTATCCCACTAATTTTGTCCCGCCATTCTAAGTCAATCAAAGAGACATATGCTTTTTTCTTTAAGTCTAACTATAAGATTAGAATATTTTATATTTATCTATCTTTTGGGAGCTCAGAAAATTCAGAAAAATCCAGGGCTTTGGTTTTTAATTTAAAAATTCCTTTTTTTTTTTTCATTTTTCAAGAGCCAAGTACAAAAAATCTTCAACAAAGCTACAATTTCATCTTTTTAAACAAATTAAAGTATTCTCCTATTTCCACATAAATTGAAGATTACACATACTCGTTCAGTACAAACCCATTCAGGAAAAAACAAAAACAAAAGATAATATTTCTCAAGGTCTCCTACATAATATTAGATCAACAAAATAATATTTCCTAAAACCCATTCAAAATCCTAAACAAATTTCATGAAATACACAAGTAAATTATGACTACTAATTGAAGATCTAGGCACAATGTTTAATTGAAGATTTAGGCAAATAAATCTCCTAAATTATACAAACATCATATAAATTTCAATAGTATATGAAGTTCAAAAAAGAGAGGATCAATTGTTGCTACTGCACACACTCTTTTGAGAATTAGGATATGATTCCACTACCCAATTGAATTATCATGTCTGGTCAAATATTATGAGGATATTTTCAAAACAAACTCATGATATCTTTTCCAACTGAAACAAATCATCTCCAATCCAAAACTGCAGGGGAAAAATCACACAAAAAACGCATGCAAAGAAAAAAAAATACTCAAATTGTTGTAAATTTAGGCAAAGAGAATACCTTAACTTCCTAAAACAATATTCTCTGATAATTTTTTTTTTTAAAGTGAACAAACCCTTAACAAATCATACCCAATCTTCGTTAAAATCCAACTCAACTGAAAAAAGAAAGAAATAGAAGAACCAAGCACACGACAGAGTAATGCAGATGTAGTTAGAACTTAGGATTTGCAGAGACATAAAACACCCAATTTTTGGAGGCTGCATGCAATAGAGAGAGAGAGAGAGAGTCAGAGAGACCTTGGATGCCAAGAGGGTTGAATGACTCAGGTGAGATCACAAGAAGAAGAGACTTTCTTCAATCTGGAAAAAACAAAGAAAAAAATAGTGAGAGAGAGAGAGAGAGAGAGAGAGGTTATTGGTGGAGCAGACGATGACGGCCACAGATACGATGACGATGACAACTGAGAATTTGGTGGGAGAATGGTTTTAGGGCAGGAGAATGGTTTCAGGTCGGAAGGAAATGATTGCAGAGAATTACGGAAATATTACCGTCGATATTTAATTATCAAATACTGACGGTTTACTTACTGTTACTATCGTATATTTCTATCGATGATTGGATATCCTAATTTTTTTAAAATGTAATTATTTACTTTTATCATTAGTAGTGACGGAATACCACCTATGACTAGAAAACCATTGGTATAACCATTCTATAGGAACGATTATCTAGCCATTGGTAAAATTCCTTCGAATCTTTTCATGTAGTGTGAAAAGTGGAGATCTCTATCTATTAGCTCATGCAAGCATATGTGAATCAGGAAAAGTCAAGATAAATAAGGAAGAAAAGGTATCAACAAACCTAATGGCTCTCTATTTGGAAACTCTAAAATGGGATTTTGATTCGCTGCGTTGAAACCCCTTAAGATCTGGTTTTGAGTACTTTTCTTCCTGTGATTCCTGTTTTGAAATTGTCCTGTAGCTAATACTCTATACCAGTTAAATTACGTCTGTACTTTACTTTTATTCTTAATAGTAGAATAGAATTCTTCTAACTAATTTACAAAAAAGGATTATCAAAGAAAACAATATATCAATAAAGATTCTATCCATTTGGACTCTTAATTTTGACTCAAATTAGCAAGATCTACGACACTTTGAAGACTAAAGATCTATGGCACTTTGAAGACTTAAGATTAGGTGGGTCCCAATCTATATACAAATTAGATTACGTACTTTACTAAGGAGTATTTATTGGTGGGTACTACTTATGAGTCGGTCTATAGGTACTTCCAAATATACTCCCGAATATACTCCCTAATGCTAACCATTTATAACCAACCACAAGGGTCAGAACTTGAGTTGACTTATTTTGTCTTTTCTAATGTCACATCAGCTTTAATCCTAACCGTTTAATAATTGAGATAAACAGTTAGGATTTGAGAATATATTTGGGAGTACACTTTAGGAGTATCCCTAAACTAATTCACTACTTATGAGGGTAATTAGGTGTATCTATAAGGAGTATTTATTAGTAGATCCTACTTATTATAATTTAATTAGACTTTTAATAGAAAGTTAGTACTAAGTAGAACTCTAATTAGAAATCTCACTACCCACTACCTCATACGTATCTATGGGTATGGAGAGTATTTATTGGTGGGTCCTACTTATTATAATTTAATTAAATTTTTAATAAAAAAATTATATTAAGTAAAACTCTATATAGAAATCACATTATACGTATTAATGGAGAGTATTTATAGGTGAGTCCTACTTATTAGGGTAATTAGGTGTATTTATAAGGAGTATTTATTAGTGGTTCGTTCTTATTATAATTTAATTAGACTTAAAAAAAAGTATTAAGCAGAACTCTAATTAAATATCTTACTTATTATAATTTAATTTTAAAGTTTGGTTATACTCTGAGTAATTTATCAAGTAACGTTTAGTATACTCGTTATACTTTTATTAGTAGAATGAGAGAGAGAGAGCAATAGTACCCTCCTCGATACTATATATTCTGCCTTGCCCTCACAAAGCACTTTCCAACTATGGTTAACAAGTTTTAACTCTTATGGTAATTTTTTTTCTTTTAAAAACTAAGGTTAAATGCTTTAACCCTAAAGATTAATAAATTTTAACCACAATTAAAAGGAGTAAAAAAGGGGACACATGACACAAAAAGGGGGCGAGACGATAATTCACCTCCTCAGACCGAGGAGGTGAATATTTTCTACATATATATACACACACCAAACAATTTCTTATCAATTGTGGACTCATTTTAATTTTTTGTTTAGCTAGTTAGTTGCGCACATATACACACACACACACCGAGGAGGTGAAAATTTTTCACACGCACATCTATATACACGCATGCACACACACTAAACAATTCCTCATCAATTGTGGACTCATTTTAATTTTTTGTTTCACTAGTTAGTTGCACCTTATCTTTTTATAACAAATGACTAATGACAACCCTTGACACTAATCAAATAGGGTGTTTTTCTCATTTTTAATAAACTATTAATGAAAAATTGGGTTGTAAGCAAATCGGATGTGGATCAAATTTAGCTATATTCAAATCCAATCCAATTAAAAATTCAACATATCCAAATTCAATCTGAGATCGGTTGGATGTTGAATTGCCCAATTCGAATTCGATTAACTGTTCAAAATTAAAATTCGATTTGAATCTGATCTGATTAATGTACATATCAATAAAAATTATTATTAATTAATAAAAAAAAATTGTGGGCAATACTATAACTTATTTACAAAGTTATTATTATTATTGTTGTTATTATTATTATTATTATTATTATTATTATTATTATAATTTTTGTTGTTATAGTAATAATAATAATAATAAATAATAATAATAATAAATATTATTATTATATAACGAATTGAATCAGATTTTATTCGGATTGCTTTATATCCTAATTCGAATATATTATAATTGGATTCAAGATATCATATCCATATCAAATCTGACAAATCTATAATTAGATCCACTTTAATCAGATTCATATCAAATCTAGATCTCGATATGATGCATTGATAATATTATTTTATACAAATACAACTTAGGGGTGTCAATGGGCTGGGTTTGAGCCTAAATTTTTTGTGATTTTTGAATATGCTAAGCCTAGGCCCAATGATTACAAGAGGAGTTTGGACCTAAATTTGGTTCGTTGACACCCCTAAATACAACCCATGCATACAATCATCTTAGGCTAGCTTGAAGTCAACCTGAACCGAGCCCACTAACTATTTGACCCAAATTCAACTCGAATTCAACCCATTGTTCAATTCATGCCGGTCCAAACTCAGAAACCCAATTTATAATATGAACAGAGCTTGGTGTGAAATTGGGCTTGGGTTGGGGTTTTAAACTTCGATTGAACTCAGACTAACCCCAGATTTCCACTCTAATTGGAGAGCTGTGTTATCAAAATTGGACCGGACCAACCCATCGAACTGAAAAATCGATTCCCAAACCTTCCAAAACGGAGCCTTGTTAAAAACCGGCCGTTTTTGTAAGAAGCGGAAGAGCCAGTCGGTTGAACTAGGAACTGGTGGTAGAACAAGTTAGAAGAGGGTAAAAACGAAAAAAATATTTACCATTTTAATAAAATAAAAAGGATACGGTCGAACCGGGCGGCTGGTTCGACAAAGAATGTTTTGAATTGTGAGAGTATGGTTAGCATTCCTCTCTTCTAAGCAAAGAGGAGATAAGAAGCATCCTTCGGACATGTGGCAACTTTGGATTTCCTCACGAGAGTCGGTAATATAATAATCTCGATCTTCGTCCTAAAGCAAATAACACTATACTGAAATTTCTTCAGTTGCAGAGAAGAAGAAGAAGAGAATCCATTAATGGCGTCCGTTCTTAGACTCGAGAACGTCTTTACCTCCTCGTTTAAACTCTCATCAGCACCATCAAATTCTTCTCTCTCTAATCCCACCAGACCTTACTCTCTCCTCTCCTTCTCTTCACCTCTCCTTCCAGCCCTCATCTCTCCAAAACTTCATCGTAGAACATCTTCTGCAGCTATTTTTAAGGTATCTTCATCTTCTTCGCCTTCTACTGCAGTTGAAGGCATCAAGGTCTCTTCTCTCTCTCTCTCTCAGTCGTTCCCCATTTCTTCAATTTGCTTTTCTCTCTAATCTAGGGTTTCTGATTTTTTTTTATAGATTTGTTCAGTACCGACTGAGCCGATCGAAGGACAAAAAACGGGAACGAGCGGGCTGCGGAAGAAGGTAGCTTTTGCTTTTTTTGATCTTAATTCGTTTGAATTTTATTGTTTTTATCGTTTTGTTGTTGTATGATTGTTTTGGATTTGAGGTTTTCATATCTGTTTGCAGGTTAAAATTTTTAAGCAAGAGAATTACCTTGCGAATTGGATCCAGGTTTGGCTTTCAACATTGTTGAAATTACAGGATTTCTGTTTCGGGTTTTCTTCAGATTGTGTTTTTCAAAAATCCGTTGAACGGGTATTAAGTTTTTTGCAAAATGTAGGCGTTGTTTGATTCTTTGCCGCCGGAGGATTTCAAGAACGGTTTGTTGGTGTTAGGAGGCGACGGTCGTTATTTCAACCAAGAAGCTGCACAGGTCCCATTTCATGTTTCTTCTATATATCATGTCTAGTTAATATTATTTTATTTCTCTCTATGTTTCTGGAATGATAAATTTCTCTATTTTTGCTTCTTCACTGTTGTTTGCATTTCAAACGCAGATAATTATCAAAATTGCTGCAGGGAATGGTGTTGGCAAGATTTTAGTTGGAAAGTGAGTTGCTTAATTGGACACTTTGTTCTTGATGTAGCTTACATTTATCTCTTGATTGGTAGCAGCTATTTTTTTCATTGGTGGGTTATGTTAACAGTTAACACTACGTATAATTATAATGAGTGCTCATTTCTCAAATTTCTTTTTCTTCCTCTTTTCTTATCTGGGTAATGTATCTTGCCTTTGAATTATTAGCGCTACAAGAAAAATAGGAAATTCCACTTGAGTTTGTATAGAATTCATCTCATAAGACAAAACCCTTCTTGCATCTATGACTGAGAAATAGTTTCTTGGATTGATGAAGGATGGACGCAACTTTAGAAATTTATTCAATAAAAGAGAAAATCATCTTCTGTCATTAAATTGAATTTAAGTATCTCCTTTAGTTACATATGCGCCTTTGATATGGATCCAGAACAAGAACCTCTTTGCATTATTCATTAATCAACTCAAACCCTACAACTTCATGCATCAAAATTTTTCAAAGAATTAATATCTTCTTACTTGGTGTGCCAGCTAACTGATTATATATGTATACCAGATTGAACACAAAGGCGTAATTTTGCAAAGCCACCTGTATGACCCGATGTTGACCGAGTGTTCTTTGTGAAACCAAATGCCATAGGGCCTCATGGCACTGATTAAAAAAACACCTTCTAAATCAGTTAGTTCCACCAGTCCACATCATATGTTGAGTACCGGGGGGGGGGGGGCTTGGTGTCCTAAATTGAGAAGAGGGTTAAATGACTGAGAAATTGTTGAGTTTGGCAAGTTGATAGAGCGTCTGTGGTCTCTTCCTTCAGTTTCTTAGGGCCGGGATTGCAGAATTTGGTTTAGAGACAATAAGGTCGTTTTTCAGTGAGATCTTTAGTGTAGTTGTTTGAGTCTGGTCCTTCTGTTCCTTTTCCTCATAAGGCTGTGTGGAATTCAGGTATTCCATGTAAAGTATCATTTTTTCTATGGAATGCAGTTTTGAATAAAATTCTCACTTGTGACCACTTGAGAAGTTGAGGGTGGAGGATGGCTAATCGTTGTTTTATGTGCCTCCAAGCGGAAGAGACAATAGATCACCTTCTCTTGCACTGTCCTATAGCTCGTGAGATTTAGAGTTTCTTTCTTTCTCGTATGGGCGTATCCTGGGTCTCTCCCTCTTCCTTTCAAAACTTTTTATCATGCTGGGATTTGGTAAGTGAGGAAGAATCAAGGTTGCCGTTGTGGAAGATATTACCGGGTGTCATAGCTTGGTCTCTATGGAGAGGAATAGGAGAGTTTTCAAAAACTTTTCATCATCTCCTTCTCGTTTATGTGCTAGAACCAGGTCTTTGGCGTTGGAGTGGGGCTCAGTAAAGCAGGAATGGGTGAGCCCATGCTTGTTGTTTGCTTGACTCGTAGTGTTGTCGAGGGCTTTTTTGCGGGCTAGCATGGTGTTCTATGTTTGCTTTTCTTTTTGTACCTCGTGTGAGCACGGGTTTTGGAACCCTGATTGGATTTCACGGGTTTAGAGTCGCCATCTATTCATTTAGAAGGGATAAGTCCCTAGGTGTTGGATAAGGTCTTGGTCTGCGATTTAAGATTAGGGTAAGAGAATCGGTTAAGTCCGGGAAAGGTGTTAGGCACCCCGAGACTTCCATTTTTACAATGGTTCCCTATTCCTTAGGTTTAAGCCAATTAATGTCAAAGTTTGTTAAAATGCCTAAATGTTTAAGATAAGACTAATCTACGAAAAGCTAACTAGGATCGAACCTGGGTTGGGTTGCATACGTACTCACAAAGTGAGATCAGATCAAGCGTACCGTGCCAAGGCTAGAGGGGTGTGTGTGTATGTGTCAAAAGTGGCTAATGGATCTAACCTGGAGGTTAGGGTTTTGTTGACCGGAGTTGGTCAAGTGCTTGGTATGGGCCCGGTAGGCCAAGGGATAGTTCGGTAGACTAGAGTTTGGGCCCGGTAAGCCAAGGTAAAGTTTGACCAAGATTAGGGTTGCTAACCGGGGTTAAGTCAAACTAACCATGGTTAAAGTTGCTAACCACAGTTAAAGAAGTATGGTCAAGTCCGGTAGGCTGGGATTGGGCCTGGCAAGCCAAGGGTGAGCCCGATAGGCTGCAAGATAGGCTCGGTAGGCCAAAGATGGATTTAACCGAGGTTAGGGTTGCTAACCAGAGTTAAATGATTGTTAACCATGGTTAAGGGTGCTAATCATGGTAAAAAGGTTGAGAAACAGTATTTTTGGTCTTTTTGTATTTTTTGAATGTTTTTGGAATTTTTTCAAATTTTTTCAGGGGTTAAGGATTGCTTAACCATGGTTAAATAGGTAGGTCACCATGGTTAGGGTTGCTAACCATGGTTAAATGACCCAAAGCAGGACATTTTTGGGCATCTCAGAATATTTTTGAATTATTGAGCATTTTTTCAGAATTTTCATGGCAAGAGTTGCTTAACCATAGTTAAATGTTAACCAAGAGTCAGTTTAACCGTAGTTAAGCCGTTAAGGGTCCAGAGTGGTCATGGTGAACCCAGGGAGCATGGCAGGACTTAGACTGGCCTCCTACTTGGTCTGGGCCCTGTGCAAAGCCCAGAAATCAGAGAGTTTAGTAATGGTAGTAATGAAATTACCGCAATTACAGTAAGACTTCTGACCATGATATGCAGGGTTGTAACTGGGGTTAGGGATGACCTTAGGGGGTTTTGAACCCATAGGGGTGAAGATGTAAGCGCAGGGAAGACCCTGAGCCTTTGATGGGCCCAGGGGGAGGTGTAGAGTGGGCCCCACAGTGGCCCAAAGGTACTGTGTTTGGCAATCTGGAATGGCGGTAGATGGACTACCACCATTAAGGTAACCTGAGTTTAAGGCCACGGTAACTAGGGCTAAGAGGGTGGTTAAGACCTAGAAGAACTAGGGAAGGTAGCCAGGGGGCTGAGGGGGGCCAACCATGGCCCTGGATTGGACCAGGGCCTAACCCAACTATGGTTAAAGGCTTGTAACAGTAGAGGGTCAAGAATGGCGGTAGTTATTCTACCGCCATTCCCTAAAATTTTGAAAAAAACAAATTTTCCTCTTTTTGGGGCTGCACCAGGGGCTGTCCAGGGGATCCCTCATGGCTTGAGGGTCCCCCAGAGCCTGAGGGGTGATGCCATGCTAAGCGGGGCTTGTACCCGAGATCAAGAAACCTCAAGGGGTCCTCTATGCTTACGGGAAGCCATAAGGGGCCCTATCCTTGGTTTACAGTGGATAATACATGAAGGAAATGAAATATGGGACCCCTAGAATGGGACCAGGGGTCCCTTACAATGATTGAGTAAGAGAAAAGCAAGAGGGTAGGTACGCTGCCCTTCTTCAGTGGTTGCAGGCGTGGTGGCGGCTGAGCAGCGGTGGTAGACCTTTGGGGAGGTTGAGGTAGCTCAAGGGAGAAGCCTGGGGACCTACCTAAGGTTGTGGTAGAGTCAGGGATGGATGGAGGTGGGCTGGCCTAAGTGGAGCAGAGGTTTTGTATGGAAAAAATGGTGTGGGTTAAACTATGGAGTAGATGAGTTTATATAGAAGAGGAGGGAGGCCTTGGGGGTGTTTAGGGTATACTTATAGGCGTGGGGGACAAGTTGGAAGCAAGCCGGGTGGTCCAGAGGGGAGCTGATACGCGTTTGCAGAAGATCAAGTAATGGTGGTAATTGGATGACCATTCCTGAACCAGGCCAAATGGGAATGGCGGTGATCCAATTACCGCCATTTATGAGCTTTGCCAATTTGGGCCCAACTCCTATATGCCTGAGCCGAAAACCACTGTACGTTTGCCATTTTTAGGGAATGGTGGTAATGTAATTATCGTCATTCTCAAATTTTGAATTTTTAGGGCATGTGGGCCCCACACCAATGGTCCTTAGGGTATGTGGGCCCCTGTTTGGGCCCACAAGACGGTTCTAGGCTGGTTTTGGGGGTTTTTGGGCCTGACATGGGCTTAGGTGGACCCTAGGGTTTAACCATGGTTTACCTAGGGTTAGTCTAGGGTTTAGGGTATTACTTAGGGCTTGACTAGGGTTTAGGGCTTTAACTAAGGTTTGACTAGGGTTCAGCTGGGGACAACCATGGTTGAAGGCAGGGTGTAAAAATTGGGTGCTTACACCTCGCATTGGTTCACATTCTCATGAACTATGCTCTATCTGCTCTTTTGTATTTACTCTGCTTTCCTTATATAAATGCTTGATTACCGATCAAAAAATATGTTGAGTACCGGATTCTTGTGTCATTCATTAACTTCTTCAAAAGAAGCAATTGGTTGTCATTCTTGGCTTGAGGCAGGCCATATGTAGATATGATTAATTGTAATCTATCTCAGAAACCTTATTAGAATCCAGTTGTGGAAGTGTTGGAGCATATCTGACTTACGCAAGCACAGGATGGTGTAATAATCTCTAATAATAAATCTGGACGGATGCATGAAAAGTCTTCCCAGAATTTCATTGTTCTTATGTTTTCTTTGTTGAATTTGCAAAGGCATCAGTACAGTTCTTGAGATTAAATGAACTAAATATAAAATGTCCTCATGGCAGGGAAGGTATTACATCAACACCAGCTGTTTCTGCTGTGATTCGGAAGCGAAAGGTGAGCATGTGCTTCTGTTTTTCTTTATGCTTTCTGCATGCTTGCTATTATATCGCAAAGCCTTCTAATTTTGTTTTAAAATTTATTTTCACAGGCCAATGGTGGTTTTATAATGAGTGCAAGCCATAATCCTGGTGGTCCTGAATATGATTGGGGTATAAAGGTGAACTGCTAGTCAAAGCTCATTCTATCACACCCAATAGGCTCCAGTGACTTCCTGTACTGTGCACAATCAGTTGAATCCTTTGTGATCGTATGTCACAGAGAAGTTGGCTTAGAGTAACATATCCCAACTTTTTTTTCCTTCTATTTTTTTTAAAAATTTTATACATCTTAATTTCCAATATGATCTGATTTACACAGAAACAGTTAACTGAATGTTATTGAGGAAAGTTCTGTTACGCCAATGGGGAGTTGTCTAAGTTCTATATTGTTCATATATTTAAAGCAACTTGGTTTTTGCAATCATGATATGTCCTCATAAAATGTTTGTTGCACACAAGCAACAATTTATTTTCATTTCAATTGTGGTAGTTGATTTTTTCTTGATGTAAACGGCCGTTGATTCTTATTGTATGATTTCAGTTCAATTACAACAGTGGGCAACCTGCACCTGAATCCATCACTGACAAGATCTATGGGAACACCCTTTCTGTATGTTCTTACATTTTTGTTTTCATATTATTCAAAATTCTAATAAATTGGATTGCTCCTTGTTTCCCTATCTTGTTTATATTATACTCGCTCCATTTTTCTTATTTGTAATTTGATTTAACTATAGGATAGATTTCTTGATGGAATTATATTTTGTTTTCTTAATATAGGCATGAAAGGATGATGCTAGGTAAGTTATCCTATGACACAGTTCTCAGGGATGGTTACAGTAACGGAGTGTTTGATTCACTGCTCCTGAAACATCCTATACGTTGTCATATCTATAAAATTGATACAATATATTAAGAGACGTTTTGAGACCATTTTTGGTTTATATAAGTGTGCAACCATGGATTGTTGAGTGCCAAAACCTGCTTCTCCATATATGGACATCTTTTTGCTGTGTGGGTCAGAGCAGCTGTTTCCATGATATTTATTATCAAACACGTTGAAAAGGGGAGGTTTCAATGTCAGAATTGACTTCAAAGTCCCAAGGTGGCATTAGTGCAATACTTTCGAAAGAGTTCAGTTCAACTATTCGTTTCTTCCTTATTAAGCATGACCTTGAGTTGGGCCTCGAGGAAGGCATACCTTCTAATTGATGTATAAGATTCATTGGAAAACAACAACAGATCACTTTAAGGCCATAAGTTTAGTGCTGTCAATTAAGGCAAACTGAGTCGTCATTTCACTGATTTTGTTGGATAAAATCATATTAATTTGCTACACAATAGTAGGAAAAACTTCAGCATAATAGTTGCTGCTAAACTCGATATACTCAATCTAATATGGTAATAATAGTTGCATTTGTTGAGGTCATAATACTCAACATTTCTAGCTTCTGTAGTGTGTTCTGTGGTTTTCACAGTGCTTGAGAACTAATTGATTCACATGACTGACATGTTTCACTTCAGGAAGGCAATTTGTAGATGCATCAATAGAGGATGGATGTTTGGTCTTAGCTCCTCTTACGGAATCATGGCTCTTTCTAATTGTTGTGCATATTTTTAGCCCAAGGCATGAAGAATGATACTAGAAAAAAATAATACTTCTACATAGCAATAGCATGAAGAAAGGCTGGAATAGTTCATTGTCATAGAGGAAAACATAGGTCAAACGTCTTGTATAAGGATTTTGCAGAGACATCCAGAAGGCAGAAGGTCTTAAATGAATTAAAAACTAGAAGCAAAATGTCATTCACTAATTCTAATTCTAATTTATTGGCGTAAAGAAAAACTATTTATAAGAAATTAAAAGCCTAGAAACTAACTGAAGGTGTCAATAACTAATCTCAACTGAAACTACTTATGAAATCAAAACCCTAGATTACCACAAGACCTAAGAAACTAATCTCAACCTGTCCATCCAAAATAACCTATTTTTAACCCTAATAATCACTAATCCCACCACTACCATTATATCTAAGTTTCCAATACTGTTTTGAGGCTTTAAAAAATAGAATTATGCATGATCCAAGAAGTAGCTGTTGTAGATCTTGTGAAGTTCGTTCCAATTTCTCTAATGGCTTCTCAATGGATACTTAAGCTAAAAATTATGATCTTTAAGAGTTGATTGCATCAAAACCCATGTAGTATTTGAAGATTCAGGATCTCTTCTTCCTACGTTTGTTGGCAGCAGCTTCAATTTAATCTCCATTTTTTTTCAGTTTCCGGCTTGTCAAATACTCTCTTTCCTTTCTTTGGAGTTAGGTTTTTGGATCGAAAGGTCTGTAACTTTAGGTTGCATTAATGTGTGGTTTTAGTTTTACACACAACGTCCCATACTACAATCTTCAAAACTTTGGTAGTTTTAAGCTCATTGGTGGAAACTAATCAAATGATTGTTCACGATGCAGTTTTTGCATCTCAACTCAATGTCAAGTCAAAAGGCACAGCATATATTGAAAAAGAAACCAAATCACAACGCTAGTCAACATATAAGGCTCATATTTCCATGGTAGTCTTGAAAAGTGTGTGCCAATTGCTAATCATGGTTCAGATATTGGCATTGACGTGTATATCAATAAGTTCGTTTTCGGGAACAAAATCATGGATATACATGTAAATGTAGAAACATTTATGCTACAAAGCTTTTTTTGAGAATTTATTTTTAAAAACAGTTTCCTTCTCCATCGGGAGAGTTTCGCAAAGAGGAGCCTCTCTCTCTCTCTCTCTGGTTTCTTTTTCCCCTCTCTTCTCTTCCTCACCCCTCACTCTCCAGGCGGAGGAAAAAGCTTCTTATTTCAGCGACGTCCCAAAAAATAGGTGTGAAACCCTAACCCCTCTATTTCTCTCTTCTCTCCTCTTTATGAAACCCTAAAACCAGCTATTTGAATTTCTCGGATCCGGTGAAAGATTGAATGCTGAAGGCGATATTAGTTCCAACTATTTTAATTTCCCTGTTGGGCTTTTGATATTACAAAGTAATGTTTTCAATCCAGCAAATGCCGACATTCGCAAGGATTGAAACCAACAAAAAAGTGTATCATCATGGACAAAGATTTCCTCGCATAAAACTTAGCTTCGGGGTATGTAAAGGAACAATCCGTGTTGCTCGATTGAGCTTCAAGGGTTGATGGAGGAGAGGAGCCTTTCTCTCTCTCCGGTGTGTTTTCCCCTCTCTTCTCTTCCTTCTCCCTCTCTCCGGCAGAGGAAAAAGCTTTTTATTCCGGCGATTTCCCAAAAAATAGGTGCAAAACCCTAACCCCTCTATCTCTGTTTTCTTCTCTCCTTTCTGCGAAATCCTAAAACCAGCTATTTGAATTTCCCCGATCCAGTGAAAGATTGAATGCTAGAGGTGATTTTACTTCCAGCTATTTTAATTTCGCAGCTGGGGTTTCGTTATCACAAAGTAATGCTTTCAATCCTTTCGAATGCTGGGGGTTTCGTTATCACAAAGTAATGTTTTCGATCCTGGCTTCGGGGTATGTAAAGGAACAATCCGTGTTGCTCGATTGAGCTTCAAGGGTTGATGGAGGAGAGGAGCCTTTCTCTCTCTCCGGTGTGTTTTCCCCTCTCTTCTCTTCCTTCTCCCTCTCTCCGGCGGAGGAAAAAGCTTCTTATTCTGGCGACTTCCCAAAAAATTGGTGCAAAACCCTAACCCCTCTATCTCTGTTTTCTTCTCTCCTCTCTGCGAAATCCTAAAACCAGCTATTTGAATTTCCCCGATTCGGGGAAAGATTGAATGCTGGAGGTGATATTACTTCCAACTATTTTAATTTCGCAGCTGGGGTTTCATTGTCACAAAGTAATGCTTTCAATCCTTGCGAATGCCGGGGGTTTCGGTTATCACAAAGTAATGTTTTCAATCCTACGAATGCTGACATTCGCAAGGATTGAATGCAACAAAAAAGTTTATCATCATGGACAGATTTCCTTGCATAAATTTAGCTTTGGGGTATGTAAAGGAACAATCCGTGCTACTCGATTGAGCTTCAAGGGTTGATGGAGGATTCATCGGTGGTGGCTATGAATGGGATGGGTGGGTGCTCCATGGGGAATATTTTTGACAGAAAAAAGAGGTGGTGTTTTTATCTTGGAGGAGTTCAGATGAGTTTTGGAAGGATGAGATAGAAAGGAAGGTAAAAACATTTGAGGGTGTGTGTGAATGGAGAGAAAGATGGGATCTGTGCTTGTTACATGGTGTTTGGGAATGTGAAAGGAGAGAGAGAGAGAGAGAGAGAGAGAGAGAGAGAGAGAGAATGGGTTGGCTACATGGTATTGGGTAGAAAGGGTAGGGGTAGAACTTTTCTTTCTTTTGGAAATTGGGAAAGGTAGTTTAGAAGATTATGGCATTGGTTCGGTGAGTGTAGGAGATGGAGAAGAGGAAGGATAGAGAGACAGAAAATAATGTCGAGAGGGGAGGAAGAGAAGAGAGGGAAAAAGACACCGGAGAGAGAAAATGGTGTCGATGGAGAAGGAAACTGTTAAAAAAAAGTAAAATTTCTGAATTGCTCTTTTCTATATAAAGTTGATTTAATGATTACCATTGGATTTGAAGATCGAACGATTGTGTGCGTATGTGAACATATATGTTTTATTTCATGTCTCTCGATCCCTTCCCACACATACATATAATGGCTACCATTATAACCATTTATGTGAGACAACAATGTGTTATTCATAAAAATGTGAATATGGGACACATATATGTATTAGTATACTAAATAACATAGGTCTATACAATTGTGAGGAGTGCTACTCCCATACGCAGACTTCCAAATTCCCACCGTGGTAGCGACACTTATCGTTACTAGCCCTTCAATAGGTTAAAAAAACATTTTTTTTCAAAAGCAGGATGTTAGGGTTTCAAGTGATTGTAAAAGCAATAGGGAAAATTAGCAACACATATTGCTACCACAATGAGAGTTTGGTAGTTTGCGTTTGGGGCTAGCATTTCTCATACAACTATATATATAATTCAATAAGAAAAATATTAAATTTTAGAAGAACATTTATGTCATTACTTGAGCCCTCAACTTTGTACAAACTCTTTTCAGAGTCGCCCAACATAGCTCACAGCTACATACATTTGTATGCCCATCAACTAAATGTTTCTTTAACTAGGTTATTGCACCACCGTATAAATGGAGCCCTCACCATTTATGCTTTACCCACAATCTAATTTCTTTAATGGGATATTTGTGCTTCCATCGGATATTAAGTGGTTGTTTTCTTAGTCTTTGAGACATCTAAGCAATAGAGTTATTTTTAAGAAGGAAAAGAATTTCATAAACCATGATTGATGCAAAATGGGTTTTGCAAGGTTTTAAATATGCTTCATAAATTTGGAAATTACAAACTTATATTCCATAATAATTCAAAATTGTCCAGATAATTTACCTAATTATTTTATTTTTTCAAATTCAAAATTACAATGTGTATGTAAATATTTTCTTAAATTTACAATTACTCTTTTTAAAGTAGATCATCCATATATTAATCTCATATATTACACTGGGTCTTAGTCTTTGATATTTTGTATTGATGAAATAATAAAGTGATTTTATATGTAAATCTATAAATTATAAAATTTTTAAGATTAATCTATAAATATGATAGATCAGCCATAGACTTAGGGGTGTATTCGAGTAGGGCTAGGCCCTGCTCGGCTTGAAATTTTTTCATCTGTGCTCGAGCTCAGCTTTGGTTTGAAATTTTTTCATCTGTGTTTGAGCTCCACTCGGCTCAAATCTACTCGGTTAGGCTCAAGCTTGGCTCGAGTTCAAATTGATTCGAGCTCTAGCCGAGCTCGGCTTGGCTTGAGCTCAGATTGAATTATTAAAAATAAAATTTTAAATAAAAATAATAATATTTGTAGGGTGGTGTTAGATGCACCCCATTATTTGATGACTTTACCCATTATTAGAAAATTATTGACTCCACACCATTAAATTAATAAGTTTACTTGTGCACACCAAAAAAAAAAAAAACACTATATATTTTATATCCACACACCATTTACAATTCACATATTATATGGTTGAGATACAGCTCGTCAACCAACTATAGTATGGGCCTTTGTTTTTTTGTTGACCGATACGCAGTTAGGCCGCCACCCCAGTTAATTTGTTAGTATTTGTTTTGAGTTAGTGGGCGGGTGGAGATTACAACGCTCACACCCTCTTGGGAATGGATCCTGGACCAATTGAGTGGTGACTAGCACACACTACCCATGGGCAAGCTTAAAAATGTGGTTTTGCACGAACCGTGGTTAAATTCACTCACCCCTAGGGTTAAACAATCCAACCTTGATTTTTAGAAAAAAAGAAAGAAATCTTAACTTTAATTTAGTTAAGCTTAACCAGGGTTAAAGAAGTGCTAAGTATGTTAGGTGAGTTGTTAGATAACTCACCGAGGGTTACGCTAATCATTGTTCATATATAAATGACTTCTTTGGATAAGAGAGAAACTGTGAAACCACCATTAGCACCACCATCATGCTATTGGAGATATGGAAATACAAGAAATCTAAGCCAATGGTCGCCATTAGGAACAGTCATAGTTGGTGGGTCGGATTAGGGAGATTTGGAAATGTAAGATTTAAGAAGCTACTGGAGAATAGATGAAGAGCAAAACAAAGGAATGAAGGAAGGAAGGAAGAGGGAAACTCCCGTCAAAACTGAGACTAGATTATGATGGGTGCATTTATTAATTATTGTGAAAACTGAAAATGATTTAAAAAAAAATTTGTGTGATCATCTTAATTGGGGTGCGCCTATCACCACCCTATTTTTATTATATATATAAATATTAATGATATATATATATATATAATTATTTTTATATAATATTCAAGCCGAGTTGAGCCGAATTGAGCCTCAATTGGGCCGAGCTTTGAGCTGAGCTGAATCAAACAAGCATTGGCTCGAGCTCGACTTGAATACATTTTTAAACTCAAAAATTAGCTCGGCTCAGGTCGACCGAGCCGGGCTTTTTCGGGCCAAACTTCGAGCTAGCTCGGTTCGGATACACCCCTACATAGCCTATTCACATACAGTTTAATAGTGGTTACATTCTTACTATTTATTTGGAAAACAAATTATTTGAATTTTTTTCTCTTAAAGACGTGAACATATTCACAAAATTTCACACCAAAGAGTTGTTTCATGGATTTGGCATGAAATCTAGAGATCTTCACTCTTAAATTAAATGTATCTTATATGATTTATTGCAAGTTTGTAACATTAGAAGTAAAAAATTGAAAGGATACATACCTTGAAATACTGGGAAGATGTGGCTTGATCCGAATAAACTGACTAAAGTGACTGTTTCTGAAACTAACAAAGGAGTTGTCATTTTAATTTAAAAAGGGATTTCTATATATATATATATATATCTATATATATATATATTTAATTTTTAATTTCTTTGTATGGATAATGTGAAAAAAGAGAGTCCAAATGAGTTACATAGGCATGTTTTTGACTTTAAAATTGAGCCTCTGTAACATATAGCAATATATTGCAGTAGGCATGATACTGTTACGATATGATTGAAACATTGTAATTCATCAGAAATCTTAAATGTGTTGTTTTGTAGAGTATTGACTGTAATGTACAATATTAATCCAATAGTGTATGATACGCACAATACAGTCATGATAAAAGAATTGTAGTTTTTTGCCACTATTCTAAAATACTGGTACATATCGTATGACTGCTGCATGATTCAGACTGATATTTTCTTTTGTTATGTTGCTAATGAATTTGGTGAGAAGAATGTCCATATTAATTTCAGGCCTTGTAGGTCAAAAACACGGATGTTCAAAATCAACTAGGTCGAGAGACTATCCAGTTATCTATGATATTCTGAAGTACCTTTATCCCCCTATATGGGGAGCTGAGGATGCATCTAAAGTATATGAAGACTCAATACAGTACCCACTTATGCAATTACTCTAGTTCTTCTCATATCAATTTACCTGAGTTGCAGCAGGTTCTTTGTCCTAAATCTTCCAATATATTGTATTTGTTCAACTTGTAGACGCCACCTTCATACAGTATTTTGTGAACTGAATTTTCAACATTATGACATTCAATGCCTCTTTGTGTGAACATTATAACCTGAATATTTTCCCTTATGGTTCATTATCTTATGCTTTTGAAGTTTGAATGGTGGAATTGCTATTCAGATTTCTGAAATTAAGAAGGCAGACATTCCAGATGTTGACCTATCTCGTCTAGGAGTTACAGAATATGGAAACTTCAGTGTGGAAGTAATAGACCCAGTTTCAGACTACTTGGAGCTAATGGAGGTAAGAAACGAGAATCACATTTTTTTTTCAATCTTTAGGATAAAATCATGTTACTTTTGTTCTCAATAGTTGTGTGGAATTCTATATGTGCAGGATGTATTTGATTTTCAGCTTATCAAAAGTCTTCTCTCTCGATCAGATTTCAGGTATGATATATGAATCCTAAAATCTTGTGGCTGAGTTAACATTTATAGTGTTTCATGAATAGTTCCATTCTCTTCTCATTGTTATGGTTTTCTCTTGCATGTTTTGTTTTATTTTCTAATTGATGTTGGCATGCTAGAGATGTGTATGACAAAGAAAGATATTCCTTTCTGAGTTTAGGCCATTTTACTGTCAGCTGCACACTCTCAGCTCTTGCTACGATGACATGTTCTTCTATCTGAAAGTCCTTATAGTTTGTTACTTTATATGGTAATATCAACATGGACATATGGAAGAAAATGGAAAACCAATGTCTGTCACTCCTCTGCATACCAGGCATCCTTCGAGTCCAGAACTGTGAGCACCCACATTAGTTAGGTGTATGACTTAGTTCAAGATTTAACTATTTCTGACAACATTTTTGTGCTTTGTTTTTCTTGTTACTGAGATTAATCTTCTATTCTGTGTTATCTATCTGGGGTGCAACTTTTCAGGTTTATGTTTGATGCAATGCATGCAGTCACGGGGGCTTATGCCAAACCTATCTTTGTGGACAAGCTAGGAGCCAATCCAGTATGTTTATGTATCTCAGAATATCCTTAACTGTACTGAAGATATAGGGGATGTTGTTGATCTTAGATGTTGGGACATCATGCAGGATTCAATTACAAATGGAGTGCCGTTGGAAGACTTCGGCCACGGTCATCCAGACCCTAATCTCACGTAAGAAGCGGCAATTGTTGTCTGGAAGGTGATTTTTTATTGTTGCGAACTATCAATGACTTTGGCTTATATTTTTAAACAGATATGCGAAGGATTTGGTTGATGTTATGTTTGGCGAGAACGGACCTGATTTCGGAGCAGCAAGTGATGGTATGTAAGCCAATTAAAAGAGTTGAAATTTGTGTGCTATGGTTTTATATTTTTCCAATTTCCATGTATTTTTGCACAACTCCCATAAGTTTTTTATGTTTTTAGAATTTGCTCCGTATTCACTCAAGGTTCTACCTAGGTTGCCATTTGGCTACTAATGGCGCTTTATATATATTTTTATATATATCTGCTTGTCAATACTTTGTGTTGCATTGCATCTTTGTCCTTGGTATTTGTACCTTGCAAGTGAAAGGGCTTGTTCATACTTTTTCCCTCAAATATTTTTACTGCCTGTTTGGATGTGTCATGTGGGTTGATTTTTAGTGTAATTACAAGAATAGCCTCAAGAATGTAACAACACTGATGAAACTGCGAACTAAAACAAAGGAAAGAGGGGAGATTTAATTCAGAACCAAGTAGTTACTTCATAAAAGTGTAGTCAAGGCAGCTAGGCAGCTCCTGGGCATTTTTCCATGGCTACGCAAAGCATCGCCTTGGAGACCAAAAGAATATTTATATAATTTATGAATACATATATAAATACATCCTACCCACAAAACCACAGAAAAATAAAGTTCTTTTCTAAAAGATTTGTATTCTGTTGAGGATAGCAATTTGCTTATCCTTTGCCTGTATACTCTTTGAGTATTTATATTAATAGATGAGAGATCAATCTTACAACTCAAACACCACACTTACAACTCATACTGTTACACGTTTGTACATAGACTTCTAAATCTAAACCATCATAGAGATTCAATTCCAGGCGTTACTAATTTAGAAGTTGGTATCAAAGGAAACAATAGATATTGTTCCTTTGAATGTATTAACACTCCCCCTCAAACTGATGTCGAGGAGACCATTAGTTTGGATTCGAGTAACCTGAATTGGGTGCCAGGGAGACCCTTTGTAAAGATGTCAGCCGTTTGATCCGTCATAGGGGTGAAATAAATACGAAGAACACCATTGATCACTTGTTCCTGCACAAAGTGATAGTCTATCTCAATATGTTTGGTACGAGCATGCATCGCAGTATTAGCAGCCATATAGGTGGTGCTAATTTTATCACAATATAATCGAGCAAGAGTAGGAATTCCAATATCCCAAAGTAGATACCAAATCTATAAGATATCAGTAGTAGCAACTACAAGTGCTTGATACTCCGCCCTCAAACTAGAACGGGAAACAGTAGGTTGTTTCTTAGTTCCCCATGAAATGAGATTGGGTCTGAGATAAATACAAAACCTAGTGGTGGAGCGACGATCAACCGGCCCAATCAGCATCTGAAAATTCTGTGATAGCAAAGGAAAAAGTAGGCCGAAATAGTAGACCATGAGTGAGAGATCCTTTGATATAACGAAGAATGTGTTTGGTAGCAATGAGATGTGACGAAGTAGGCCGGTGCATGAACTGACAAACTTGATTAACTGTATATGTGATGTCTGATCGGGTGAGTTCAATACTGTAAAGCGCCTACAATTTGACGATAGGGTGTTGGATCACTGAGATGATCACCGTCATAAATGGACAACTTCGAGTCAACAGGAACAAGAATTGTGCAAGGTTTAGCACCAATCTTATTAGCCTTGTTCAAAAGATTGAGTGCATATTTCGCTTGAGTAAGCTGTAGACCTGAAGTAGTGCAAGAGGCTTCCATGCCTAGGTAACTAATGTAGATTTCCAAGATTGGTCATAGCAAATGTCGACTTAATAAAGGATGTAGTGCAATGTGATTTCCAGTGAGGAGAATGTCATCAACATAAAGTAGTAAAATGAGAGTACCTCCATTGTGACTGTAGATGAACATAGATGAGTTAGAATGACTACAAAGAAAACCGTACGTGATGAGAAAGGAGCTAAATCAATGAAACCAAGCGTGAGGCGCTTGTTTCAGTCCATAGAGGGCTTTGCTAAGTTTACAGATGTGACTCAGGTGATCAGGGGACCTGAAGCCTTGTGGTTGTACCGTGTAAACTTCTTCGGTGTAAGAGGCCATAAAGAAAGGCATTTTTAATATCTAATTGTCTGATAGACCATGTCTGAGAAACGACGAGAGAGTACAAGACGAATAGTGGTCAGTTTAACCACTGGGGAGAAAGTCTCGTTAAAGTCAATTCCTTCTTGTTGGTGAAAACCTTTTGTAACAAGGCAAGCTTTGTAACGCTCGATACTACCATCCACAAGAGTCTTCACTTTATAAACCCACTTACAGCCTACAAGATTTATTCCAGCCCGCAAGGGGACGAGAGACCAGGTTTGATTCTAAACCAAGGCATCAAATTTGTCGGTCATTGCGGCAAGGATCTTTGGAAGAGCTTGAGTGTAGCAAGTCGGTTAAGTAATGTCTTGGCGAAGCTGGGAAACAAGAGCAAGTGAGAGAGGATGGTGTGTTGCTGCCCATGCGCGAGGTCTGATTGTGCCATCTTTAGTGTGAGTATTATATGGATGCTCTTGAGGTGAGGTAGTAGGCAAAGGTGGAGTCGTGGTTGGAGGGTTGGGAGGAAGATCAACCACAAGATTAGGACCTGACAAATTGGTAGCATCCGGAGGTGCAACAGTGGCAGCAAGTGGTGGTGCGACACTGGCATTGACTGGAGGCTGCATAAGGTCTTTAGGGGGAACCGTGGGCAAGTGCTCGACTGAAGTACCCAAAGAAGAGGAAGATGGTGGCAGCATAGGAGATGATGGAAGCGAAAGGGGGGTGGGGGGGCTGGATGAAGTCCCTTGCGGTGGTGAATCTGGCAACACTGGCGTGGACCTGCACAAGTTGGAGAATAGGAAAGAGTGCTCGTTAAAGTGAACATGTCAAGAGATAAAAACTCTTCCCCTGGATTGTTCTAGACAACGGTCACCCTTGTGCGATCCACTAAATCCAAGAAAAACGAACTGAGTATATTTTGGGCTGAGCTTGTTGGATCGATAGGAACCCAAAAAAGGGTAGCATTCGCAATCAAAAATGCGAAGCATTTTGTAATTAGGTTTCTTAGAGAAAAGACACTCGTAGAGACAAACCATGTAGAATCGATGCCGGCATCCGATTAATCAAGAAAATAGCATGCCGAAAAGCCTCAACCCTCAACCCAAAAACGTTTGGGTAGTGCACTGTGGTGAAGAAGAGCATTGTCTGTTTCAACTATGTGTCGGTACTTGCGTTCTGCAAGGCCATTCTTTTCCGGGGCATAAGGACATGACAAACGATGTACGATTCCATGTTGTTGAAGATGATTAGAGAAAAGGTGATTGCAAAATTCTCCACCTCCGTCACTTCGAAAAAACTTTATTTTCCTGGAGAATAAATTTTCAACCATAGCTTGAAATATTTTGAAGCATTGAACTCATTTGATTTATTTCCAACGGATAGATCCAGATGAATCGAGTGAAATCGTCAATAAAGGCAATATAGCATTCGTACCTAGAAATAGAATTTTCAGGAGAGGGCCCCCAAACATCATTGTGAATTAATTCCATAGGACAAGAAGTAGCATGCTCAACTTTAAAGAAATGTAGTCTGTGACTTTTACTAATCAAACAATCATCACAACTAAAATTTTTAATAGAACTCTTAGAAACTAAACCAAGTAAATCAACTTGCAATAAAGAAGAGAGCACTGATGAATGTGGGTGCCCTAGACATTGATGCCAAGTATTCAATGATGTCGTGCAACTTAGAAAGGCAGTCGGATGCCACAACACAACCCTTGAGGTTGGATATAAACCTGCCTCAGTTGGTCCGTCCAGTAGAAGAGTCCCAGTCGGCAGATCCTTGATTTCAAATTCCTATGGATAGAAAACAAAATAACAATTATTATCTTTGGTGAGTTTAGCAACTGAAACCAAGTTCTTCTTATCGTCGGGAACAAGTAAAATATCTTGGATCAAAAGAGAACTAGGAGTAAGTAATTGTGATTTACCAATATGAGAGATGGGGAGTCCTTGTCCATTACCAACCATTACCGTGTCATTCCCATGATATTTAGTAGAGTGATGGAGATTAGATGCCAAATAAAAATTGGAAAAATGCCAGGCAAGAGATGAATATAAATAATAAATTAGATTTTTAATTATGAAATTTTATAAAAATATATTTCATATATTGGATATTCATTCAGAAATTTTACCCAAAAAAAGTTGAATAATTCGCATTTAAATTCACGAAGTTTGTGACTTTTTGGAAAAGTTGCAAATTTTTTCTTCAAAAAGTCGCGAATACTTCGTGAATTAATCATTTAACAAAATATTCGGAACTTGCTTAAAAAATTGGAGAACTTTGTTACTATGGTCATATGAACCGATTACATTAGCAATGATGATGTCAGCAATCTACTTCTGCCTAATAAAGCTTCGATGAAAAGTCACCGATCTTGATCTGATACCAAGTAGAAAATGAGTGTTCTTGCTAATGAAGATGATAAAGAAGATAGAAGAAGAAGAGTTGAGGAATGGTGACCGTGAATGAATGAATCACAATCCCTTTCTATTATATTTTATTAAACAATTGTGGGGTAACATAAATACCCCTTAAATGTGTACACAATGTCATACTACTCCATAGATGTATAAAAGAGACTAAACTACCCTTATAACAATATACTCTTAGTTGTTATTGCCCACATGATGGATCTTGATGTAAGGTCATCCAACAGTTTAGTCCCACAAATCTCCTTGCATTACCTAAAAATTATGAAATGTTAAACCTAGATACATGCTCCTGCAAGTTTGTTCAGTCCAAACAACTCCAAGATCTCACTTGTGGTAGATGTATATCAATACTTAGACTCGGAAATCAATTGATCGGTTCACCCAGGCTTCTCAATGCAGAACTTTTTCCCCATCTATGAAGTTAACCTTGATTTCAGTTATCATTGATAATTAGTACATGAATGCTGGGGCTCATTTCTGAAATGGTTTGATTTTAGAGGACATGTTTCATATCCAGCTAGATTGGTGTGAAAGACGCATGTGCCTTCGAATTTGTCTTTTTTCTGTGGACGTCTACGTTAGAGAATCCAAAGTCCAAACTATATGGACCATGTTATACATAGGAAGTGGACCATTCTGAATATATGCTTAAGTATAGAAAGAATGGTGAAACAGTTGATCATCTTCTCTTGCAGTGTGAGTTCACTTTGGAGGTGTGACTTTTTCTTTCTTAATCAGTTTGGTGTGGTCTTGGTGACACCTTCAAGGACCTCACTTTTGGATGGCCACAATGTATCCTTGGCCTATCGAGGTGTAATAGTGAGGAAAATGCTTATGTTAGCCACTGTTGGCGCACTCAGAAGGAAAGGAATATAATAACATTTGAAGGCAAAGAGGAGGCAATTCAGGTGTTGCATGAGCATGACCACGTGCCATGGCTTTTGTAACTTTGGTACTCCCCTCTCAGGGACTTCAAAATGATAGGGCAGTTTTTTATTTGGGTCTCAACTGAATCTCTTTTTGTTGACTTCAAGTCAGGTCATATAATTTTGGTCAGTTTATGCCTACTCTGGAAACTGACTATCTTTTTGTATTTAGGGTTCTTGCCTCCTCTCAGTATAGCCTGTTCTTTACTTATAAAAATAAATAATTAAATTTGAGTGAGGGGACACGGGATTTTCAGTACGGCAACCCATACTTGGTTAACTTTTACTATGTGCTTAGTCATATTACCTCGTGGTTCAATAATTGGTGTTACTTCAAGAATGTGTTGATTTGAAACCCTTTCATGTTCTCTTGATATATCTGTATGAAACATCGTAATATTATTTGGAATCTTTCCCTCAGTTTCTCCCATGGGTTTCTTCGTAGTATTGGAACATGGAAGTTTAGAGTGGAATGTGTTCAAGTTGAACAACAATTTTTAGAGTTTGGAAATCTATGTTATGTAGGAGATGGCGATAGGAACATGATTCTCGGTAGAGACTTTTTCGTTACTCCTTCAGACTCTGTTGCAATTATTGCAGCCAATGCACAAGCTGCCATTCCTTACTTTCAGAGTGGCCCCAAGGTCAGAAAATTTTGTAGCTTTTCTTTCAAAGTTTCTTAAACTTCGAAGAGGAAATGACTATATCTGCCTTTCTTGTAGGGTTTAGCTCGCTCTATGCCAACAAGTGGTGCTCTTGACCGTGTTGCGAAAAAACTAAACCTCCCCTTCTTTGAGGTGTTTCAATTGCTGGGCTAATTCATTATACATTTTAAATTGATTTCTGCAATTTATATACCTACTACAGGAGGGCATATCCTCTTGACAAACATCTTTAATGAGCATTCCTGGATATAGGTCCCCACTGGTTGGAAATTCTTTGGGAATCTTATGGATGCTGGGAAGTTGTCGATCTGCGGGGAAGAAAGTTTTGGAACAGGTTCTGATCACATTCGTGAGAAGGATGGCATATGGTAAATGTCTATATTTATGAGTGTGACAACTTCATACAAAAACTATGTCAAAATCTGAATTTGGATCATGGTAGTCAAGACCTGGCAAAAGCTTCCAAATATCTATACAGTCCCATCATCATATTTAGGTGAACCCACAGATTTACTTACTTCTGCTCCTCAAAAGATCATTCTTATTTCATATTCCATTTGTGTCGACTGTTATTAGCTTAGAGTAGACCCAACTCTTGCAAGTTAGGGGTTTCATGGGGTGACTTTTGGGCATGTACTGTGCAAAAAGCTTTAGAATGATTATTAGCCATGGTTGCTAGGATCAACATATTTCCATCGACTGTATTTAGGAATAATGAATTATCATATTATGCCATATTTGAATTATTCCTATTTTTCCCGATGCAAGGGCTGTGTTAGCTTGGCTTTCACTCATTGCTTACCGAAACAAGGATAAGAAGCCTGGAGAGAAACTGATTTCTGTTTCTGATATTGTTATGGAGCATTGGGCAACTTATGGAAGGAACTTCTTTTCTAGATATGACTATGAGGTAAACAGCATTAAATGACATAATTTTATTCACATCTGTATAAATCTCTTTTAGTTGCTGTATCAGTTCCATTCTTGTGACTTCTAGATGTTTGGCCTATAATAAATTGGCTTATTTTACTTTATAAGTTTTTGCTGTATTGCTTCTGTTGGTTGTGGTAGAATAGGTGCAATCCCATAAATTTTATGGATCAGAACCTAATATTATTATTATTATTTCAAACCTAAATTAAGTACTTGTTCAGGAATGTATAATAAATTGGCTTATTTTACTTTATAAGTTTTTGCTGTATTGCTTCTGTTGGTTGTGGTAGAATAGGTGCAATCCCATAAATTTTATGGATCAGAACCTATTATTATTATTATTATTATTATTATTATTTTTTCAAACCTAAATTAAGTACTTGTTCAGGAATGTGAATCTGAAGGAGCCAATAAGATGATAGGTTATCTTAGAGATTTGGTCTCTAAGAGCAAGGCAGGCGAAAAGTATGGTAAGTCTGCACTCAAATTTATGTAACCATTTGACCTTTACCTAATTGTGTTTCAGATGCTAAAAGAGTTTCCCCTATTACAGGAAATTACATCCTTCAATTTGTGGATGACTTTACATACACTGATCCTGTAAGTTTACATATCTGCAAAATTCTTGTATCTGCTCATTTGTAGTTGCTTATAAAGAGATTAAGCCTTCTTAAACTGTCATTAGCCGTAGCTCTAAATGAATTTAGGTCATATCTTTTACAATTGTTCAGGTCGATGGAAGTGTAGCATCCAAGCAAGGCATTCGGTTTGTTTTTACGGATGGATCAAGGATCATATTTCGTTTATCAGTATGTGCACAATTTCGATGGTTTTGTAAAATGTTAGTTGCACCCGAGTACTTTTAGATTGGAAATGATCATGTGTTTTATTTGCAGGGAACTGGTTCGGCAGGTGCAACCGTTAGAATTTATGTTGAACAGTTTGAGCCAGATGTCTCAAAACATGATATGGATGCCCAAACGGCACTGAAACCATTGATAGGTTAGTTCCATATGATTTCCTTAAGCTGACCTATATCAGGTTTTCATTGATTATTTGTTGGCGTTTTAGATTTGGCATTATCGGTTTCGAAGCTGAAGGAGTTCACTGGAAGAGAGAAGCCTACAGTCATCACATAAAGCACAGTCTACCGTTAGCTCATGTAAATCACATTACATATTTGGCATATTTTTTTTCTTCAATTTTGATTTGAGGGTAGGTAATCTGGCTTTATAGGGAAATAAGCCACTCCATGTAAAAATGTGAAATTTATGTATCTTGCAAAAAGAAAATAATGTGCATTTCTCATGATAGTGACGATGCTACTTTACTTGTTCAGAATCAGTAACATAAGCTGGAGAGAAGCTCTCATTGATTAAAAGAACAAATTGTGCCATTTCCTGCTGTTAGATCTGTTTCTCCATTTTTTTAAAACCAATGTTGTGGAAAGCTAATATGCATAGAAGGTGAGCCCTGGAATATAAGTATCTCTTGAACAGAATTTTAGGACTCTCTAGGATAGTAAAAGATCCTGATTGAGAATCTGAGATGTAACTGGTTCCTGAAAATTCAATCTTAAATGCACAAAACCGAGTAAAATCCATTATCATTGAATTATTCCTTTAATCTGCAGTTGGGTTTCTGACAAGTCAAGTCAAAAATCAAAGAAGATACAAATGCCCCATCAAACCATTTTCATTCCACTGTATTGCTGCATAGTAGACATCTCTAGTCGCCCATGAATAATCATAACCAGAGTGGTATTCAAATAGGACTGATTGCTGCAAATAAAATTTTGATAAATACATCTGGATGATGAATTTGATCGAGTTAACAGAGATTGCATGCTATTATAATTCAATCTAACTGTCACATTTTCTTGGAGAACCCAGATTAAATACAATTCTTATGTATCACTTTGTCATTGATGCTCTTATGTGGAAACTATCTTCTTGCAAACTGAACACTTCTAGCTAGATAGATGTGCTATTTCTTTTGACTATTTAAAAGAATGCAATGTATACATATGCCCATAGTAAAAAAAATCCTTTCCATCTTACAAACAGAAGTAAAATGAAAAACATGTCCCAGCAACCTTCCAAAAAAAAAACTCTCAAGCTCCATCTGAATGCAGCCCCGCCAAATTCCCCATTGTGGGGTTTGGTGAGTCCACCACCTAGGTGACATTTGGCGCGGCACGCACTAGGCGTAAGATGACACTATTAAGAGGACACTTAGAGACACTATTCCTGTCCTTTAGACTTCAAGCAGTATCGGCTATCATTCTCCTCTCAAAATGGATATGATATGGTCAGATCTCTTCTCATTCTAATTCTCTCTCTCTTTTTCTAGAGTCTTTTTGAGGCCACTTTCATCCAACTAACCTTTATTTTCTCTAACACCCAAAACTAAATCAAATGGGATTATCTTTGCTCCCCATTATCTCATAAACCAACATCTCCCTCACAAAAACCAAACAAAATCTGTACATGTATGAGGTAAAGTGAGAAATCTACTGTTTTCTTTTTGTCCTCATGAACTGTAGAAATCCAAGCTTGTTGGGTCTATCAATGTCATGTTAGTTCTATATGGGAAACTCAAATTAATGCTCCACTTTTTATGTGCATGACATTGTGAAAAACCCACCACCATGCTAGTTGCCTCTGATCGTACTTCTGCATTATTTTGTTATTAACGGATTGGATCTCTCTTCTCCATTGTTTTTTGTCGGAGATGTGTTTAGAGCTTCGTGTTTAATGGGGGTTGTTTTAATTTCGGATTTGGAATCATGAGAGAGGATTTAGTTTCATTTGTCATCTTTTGTATATATATATATATATCATGAACTTTCTTTGTGCCTTTTCAGTTGGTTTCACTTCATCTAAACATATGTACTTAATCTACTACTTTCCATATGGGATGACTTAGATCATTGATTCCATGAAATCAGAAGCTTTTGGTCCACCACTAAGGTACGTACCCATCTCACCTCATGTTTAAAGATCTATTTTTACACTGAGAAAAGATTAGGAAAGATAAGATCTGCTTAAGATCTATTTTTACACCGAGAAAAGACTAGGAAAGATAAGATAAAAAACAAACGCATTAAAGAGAATTTATGAACAGCTTCAATATGTGATAGAATAATAGAAAGCTGAATGAGGTATTTTGGACATTTTTTTTAACAAATACTAAGTACTGGACCAGGTGAATGGGCTGCTTCTATCAGCGTATGCATCCAAAGGTGAATGTACGATAACTAAGGGATACCAATTTTTTTTTTTTGGTCCTCATCAACCAACGTCATCGAGAAAGATTACTTTTTTTTAGACCAAGACAATAGCGAGATCTCGAATCAACTTATTGGTCTCATGGTATATCTCAATATAGAAGATGATACCAGAGATCTATATTTATTTATAAATTCTTCCGGCGGATGGCAGAGTCAATATAACTTTGGTTTTTAGATAAAATACTAAAAATAGTTTAACTTTCCTTATGATTTACTCACTTATGTAGAATTTTTTTAAAATGTTTTTTCTCTATATGGCATACCCTATTAAATAATAATATATATACAAAAATACTAGCCCCAATCTCAATCTTCCATAAAGGCAAAGTAGTGGTTACAAATGTCTAATGTAATCTGATTTTTATTATTTTAATATGTTAAAATATTAAAATCTCCATGTATTAGCACCTATTCTTACGTCAATGAAAGATTTTGAAGTTATTACACTGAGCTAAACACTCCTCTAATATAAATTACACATTTTAAAAGTTAGGGGAATAGTTTCCATGGCTCATATATATACTATGCAATTTGCGCCACCCAATGTACATACAATATCCATTGACAGTTTCTTTATTTAAGACAACTTTCAATTGAGGGCACTTAATCCTTGGACCCACATTTGTCATCTCAGTACATCTCAGCATGATTGCATCCTCAATTCATAAAGTTAATGGTCCACCTTTGGCTTACAAAGCGAATGCACCACCACTATGCAAACTTATCACTTCCTACTAGGTGAATAAATTTAAATTTCTTTACTACTTTATTTATTAAATCTATTTTTCATGCTTTCTTATTTTCCTAGGCTGGCTTGCATGTTTCTTCAACAAGCAGGTAACTAATCAAAAAGTAGAGTTTGTCCCATCGAAAAGATACCACCCAATGTAGCATTCTCATAGCGACTCCAAATCATTTCGGGAGTTTGGGATCACATTTAATTGCAATTGAATTCGAGAGAGATCAATAACGCCGACACATGTGTCCCTTTTAATGCCCGTTAATTGTAGTTAATATTTACGAACCCTTAAGGTTCAATAAGGCTGTCAAAAAAGCCCATATATAAGGGTACCCGGCCCGGCCCGGCCCTCCAAAGCCCGGCCCTACCCCAGCCCTTGGGCCGGGCAGGGCCAAAAAATTGGAAGCACTTGTTCTCTAAGGCCGGGCTAGGGCTCCCCCTGTCCGGCCCTTCCCGGCCCGGCCCGGCCCTACTTTATCTTAAGATAAATATTTTTCAATAATTTTATTAATATGCTCCATTTAACCTTTCATTAACGTTATGAAAGTAGGGCTATGTTTGTAATTACGCCAACTAAAGACCTTATAAAAACCAACCTAACACAGACCAAACCCTAACTTGTATTCACATTCTAAGACTTTGTCTTTTCATTCTTCAACTTCAATCGCACAGGCCACATACCACTTTGGCTCTTCATCGATCATCTCTCTCTCTCTCTCATATCTTACTCTCTACTTTCAGTTTTATATTTAAACATATTTTCAATTTTGTTCTATATAGTTTTATTATTCTACTTGTTTACCTATACTATGTTTTGGTTTATTATGTATGACTGTCACTGATAAGGAAATTTTTTTTTTAACTCTGTCATTGCTCTTTTTGTTGCAATGTTGATCCCAAACCCGAATAAAAGAGGAGGTTATCCATTTCTATGTAAGGTTGACAGTCGGTGTAGTAAAAAAAAATTTATTATCTTAGATGAAAAAAAAAAATTCCGCTCTTTCTTCCGGCCCGGCTTGGCCCCGGCCCTTGAGGGGCCGGGCTAGGGCCCAATCAACCCCGGCCCTTGAAGGGCTAGGGCCAGGCTAGGGCTCTACTCTTATAAGGAAGGGTAGGGCTAGGGTTGACCCCGGCCCTACCCCAACCCGGCCCTTTGACACCCCTAAGGTTCAATAATCTAATCGTAATTTTTTTTTTTAAATACGGGTCAACACATGCCCTTTTAACACCAGTTAATTGTAGTTAAGATTTACTTACCTTAAAGTTTAACAATCTAATCCTGTTATTTAAAAAAATATATTAAAAAAATATTCTTAAGGGTCAAAATTTACTAACTGAAGTTAAAAAGGATCCGTACTCCTTTTGGTGGGGATGGGATTAGATCTGGCTACCAGACCAAAACCATCTGGCGATGGGGTTGATGTGGGACATGTGGTGATAAAAATGGGGGAAGATATTAAATGGAGAGAAGTCAAAAAAAAAAGGGGGGG
Source organism: Tetracentron sinense (assembly GCA_015143295.1). Classification (NCBI taxonomy): domain Eukaryota; kingdom Viridiplantae; phylum Streptophyta; class Magnoliopsida; order Trochodendrales; family Trochodendraceae; genus Tetracentron; species Tetracentron sinense. The sequence goes on along the minus strand of CM026571.1, from coordinate 9,483,560 downwards.
AAATGAAATGACTTCTCTCCTTTTATCGCCACATGTCGGACTAAAACCATCACCGATGGTTTTGGTGCGGCTATCGCCAGATCAAATCGCATCCCCTTTTAGTAAAATGGTATCTCATCAAGGACATCTCTTAAATCTTAGGCAAAAGATTTGCTCTGGTGGACGCCTGAGCCAAGCCATTGGGCATCCACAAATGATTGGGTCATCCGGGGCAAACCCATTTGGAAACCTAGTCTAATAGGTTACCAGACCTAAGCCTCTAAGCCCAAGCTCATCCAACTATGTAATCAGGCCAGGCCAGCCCGGGCCGTTGGCCAGCCCGGGCCCATTGACACTCATATTTGGAATACACATACACAGAATGATTTGGTGTATTTTTCAACGTGGCCTTTACATGGATAGATGCAGGGAACCTAATAAAAGTTTCTGAATTTGGCCGACCACATGCACTTTAAACAAACACTTCAATCTATATGTTATTGCCTCATTGGATTTTGTAAAGTTTTACACCGAGCTTTCGAGCAATGCACCAAAGAGCATGTCACACCCCTCTAGCTAGATCGTGGAAGTGCGCACTTTATTATAAGATTTTGGCACCACCAAAAAAATTAAGTTATAAGATTTTGGGATCTAGAAGTTCTTTTGGGTGACACCCACTTTTTAACATCAACCACTAATCCTTGATGAATAAAATAGATTAAAAAAATTAAGCACAAGGGACATAAATATTGTGGCTTTACTCTAACTTGAGTGCTCTCCATGGTAGACACACTTTCTACTATTGGAACAAATATTACTGTATAACTAAAAAAGCAATTAGACTATACTTAAATGGAATCTCTCCTTAGTGGTCATACTCAACGGCTGCTAGTTTTTTCTATCCTTTTAACTTCTTCCTGAATGTATAAACAAAATATATTACCACATTAATTCTATCGGAGTCAATATTAATTCTTAATGTTCACCTAATTAAGATTTTTAAAAAAGCAAAAAGACATCTCATTTTTTGGCCAAGCTTAATGTCCCATAATGAGAAAGATAAAGTACTTCAGGTGTGAGCCCTAAACAAAAGTGTTTTATCCTTTTAGGTGCAAAGGTTTTTTTGGGGTATTAGTTATGAGGTTAAGTTGCAATTCCGGTTAGTAGAGTGAGGAGTTAAGTTAATACAAATGATGAAACTCTCAACCATTACACCGTCTCTCAACCATCTAACCCGAGTCCTTCCCTAAAAAAAACATACATCCTACCACTTGAGCAAATCACGAGACGTATAGGTGCGACTAAAGTTAGCACTCTCAATTTAGAATGGAGAGGCTAGACTGACTCCCTCATAAAATCCTCTAAAGTAATAAGAGGACATAACAAAAATTTTGTAGAGTTCACCTCAAATTCTTGTCTTATTATCATTTTAGGGGAAGCATGTCCCTATGGCCAAGGGTGTTTAAAGGCTAGGATGAATTGCCTTGTATGGGATTTTCAGCTTAACAACTTTATAATTAATCTTGGCCTTTGAACACCTTGGCCACATGGAAGAACACAGACGATTTGGTTCCCTAAGGTTCTCATTTTAGGGGACTAGATGCGCTGGCGAGTCTGTCTAAGCACTATCTTTTAGAAAGTTGTCTTTTATTTAAAGATTATTGAATCCAAGGAATCGGATTGCTGAAATGGATTATTATATCTTCATCTGCACCTATGGATCTGTCAAATAGGATCAACAAGCCATCATTAGTAATCTCCTTTTGATATTTCTAAGTAATTCTGCAAGCCTGAAGTAGTTTGGCTATGATCGCACTTCTCCAGGTTTCCTAAAAGAATGAGTAAAAGAGAAAATTGAAAAAAGAAAAAATGAAAGTGATCGAAGGAAGAGAAGAGGGAACAGTGAAGAATCTCAATGAACTGGCATCCTTCCTTCTTAAGAACACTTAAGAACATGTGAAGAATCTGAGAACGAAAACTTGTCTCTCAAATTTCTTACTCCAGAAAGATCCAAAAGTACAAGTCAAAATCAGATCTGATCCCTAATTTCTACTGGTCCTCTCCTATTTATAGAGAAAAATTATTTTTAATTAATAATAATATATCAAAAATATTTCTTGATGTGACATCTAATTGATTCTAACATATGACAAATGTATTCTATTAAAAGGAGTCATTCTGTTAAAATATATACAAAATCCGTTAAATAGAGTCTATCTGTTAACAAATGGATGTATTCTGTTAAAAGTAACTTACATCTGTTAAATGGAGCCTATTTGTTAAATGTCACGTGTTCTTTCAAGAAAAAGCTGTCAACTCATCAAACCATCATAACTAACTTTCAGTTATGACTTAATTATTTAAAAAGCTATGACCCAAACAAATACATTCTTCAAAGGTTAAAAGAGTAAACTACTTTTAGAAAGAAATTTATCTATTTTAACAAATTCCCTCCTAGCCCTCCAAACCACATGTTATAATCTTTCCCCTAGATATATATATATATAAATCATCCTACACCAAAGGTGGGTTATAAGCCTTTACGATACCTTGTTTAGAGAAATCAAAAGTGCTGAACGAAGGCACTATTCTCAGGGCAGATGCAATATCCACCATCAGGCCTCAATCATCAAGTACGACAGAATGACACTATGGAGGATTCGTTTTCCTCCAATAGCCCACTGGGAAATGGGAGCAAGATACATCCCAGCATTCCCTACTGACTGTCAGCCAATGAAGTAATTCATACTTTGCTGGAATAGAAGATGGGGGGAACACACACGTCCTTTCCCACGAGGAAGGCAATTAGTGCCTTTACCCCCTGACAAAGCAATATGGTTTATGGTGATCTGAATCCACCGAATCCCTATGGAGACGAGGCTGAACCAGTAACCGCCTTTTTCGTTTCAATGGAGTTTGATTCCTTTGAGCTTTTGATCAGCATAAGCCCGCAACATCATTGATTCAAGACCTGTCTTGAAGACTATAATATCATAATGGCGTTAGAAAACATTCAGTAATCTAATTCTACTAAAGTCTTACCAATGACAAATTTTGTCCTGACGGAGTAGGCTGCCTTTTGAGCTTTCTATCAGATATTGAAAGCTTATCAATTAGTCAAAATCTGCTCCTTTGACCACATCATCTGTTGAGTACTCAACTATTTCAGACCATGAAGGCGTAGTGAGTTGATCAGCATGCTCGGAGTCCGAATCTTATTCTCGAACATTGCATATTTTAAGGTATCTAAACCTTTCAAATTATTTGAGATTTTCAGCAGAATCTAAAAGCTTATCACAGTATCTGTAAAAGATTACTTAGGCCAGAAAGACGTTAATAATTAAGCTCTGAAGGCTTATTACACTTTTGGAAAGCAAAAAACTATAAAATAGTGAAAATGAGTATCTGATACACTATTAATCTTAAATACTTTAAAGCAATGGAACTTTTTCGAATCACCATAATCTTTATCCACGTGGCTTCTGATCTTACTGGGAAGTAACTTCCATGTGTCAACTTATTATTTTCCATCATCAACAAAGATTAACATAGAATATAAAAAAAATATTATTATGCTCTTTTATTATGTAAGAAAAGTATAAGTGCACAAATGGATTCCATCAATGGATAGAGTACTTGAGTACCAATCCTTAGGAAAACAATAAAGGAAATGCTATTTTCTTATTGTTTCGAGCATACTCACTCAAAAAATTTGTCAACTCTCGTTACGAAGTTTACTAGTCTTAGTGAATAGTAGCATTTTCATATATATATATATATATATAAAAAATCTAGGGATGCAAATCATTTTATTTTGTACTGGGAACTATGATTAGATGTGTCTATCACTTTCACGACATAAATTGTATATCTTATCTACCAAGTGTAGGGGATGACAAGCACATTAAAAAATGTGATATTTGCCTTGATCACTTGGATGATTGGGATGAGATTTTCGGAGGAAAAAATGGAAAAATAGTACCTTATCACTACTACTTGGAGTCGGCACCATGGATTCTATTTTGCCACTATAGTCTACGTTTAATATAATATATTTCTTTTGGAAACCTGGGTATCCCCAACCATTGGGTCGGGACTAATCCCCGAGGCTGCGACGAGAGCCCGCAACCCGCCACACCAGGAAAGTCTGGGATCGCGTAGGGGGAGTGAGAAGTCGAACCCAAGACCTTCCACTTCCTGACTCATTTTGTATCAAGTAACTCATTTCTATCAATTAACTCATTTTTAAAAGGGACACGTGGTGACCTCAAAGGCGTAACAGGAAATACTAGGCCCATTAAAGTGCACAAAACTAGATAAGTTGAAAGCTTATGAGAGAAAATAGATGAAAACAGAGAAAAAACACAATTAAGATTTGTGCTAACATATTTTCCCGGCAACCAAACAGGGGTTTAGAAAAATCCATGAGAATTGAAAGGGATCCAAGGAAGATAATGGTCAACGGATTCTCATTTCAAAGTTGAGTTTCATGAAGATTATGCATTACTAGCACTTACATATATAGGCATTTAACTGCTCTAATCAATGTTCAACCCTTGGCTTTTCTTCTCTCCCACCTCCCATTAACCAACTCCTTCCTCTCTCACTCTCCCCAACTGCTCTCAATTTGTCTTTCAAGATCTCAGCATACAACTGCAATTGATTTCACTGCAAACGTACTGCGATGCCTTCGCCGATAGATGAAAGAAAAGATGAGCAACAATCTCTAGTTTTCGACGCCTCTGTGCTTCGGTACCAATCCAACATACCCATACAGTTTATATGGCCAGACGACGAGAAGCCTTGTCCTAAGGTACATGAACTACTAGTTCCACTCATCGACTTGGGAGGCTTCCTCTCTGGTGACCCAATTGCTTCCTTAAAAGCCTCGAGGCTTGTCGATGAGGCTTGCCGGAAGCATGGGTTCTTTCTTGTTGTGAATCATGGTATCGATGCCCAACTTTTGGCAGAAGCTCACCAATATATGGAGCTCTTCTTTGACTTGCCGCTCTCTGAGAAGCAAAGGGCTCAGAGGAAGCTTGGTGATCACTGTGGATATGCTAGTAGCTTTACTGGCAGGTTCTCCTCCAAGCTACCCTGGAAGGAGACACTTTCTTTTAGCTATTCGGATCATGTGCATTCGTCGAACATCGTCGAAGAGTATTTCTTGAACATAATGGGAGAAGGTTTCTCGGAATTTGGGTATGAAAACAATGTCATTTGATTCAAATACTATCTCTTTTACCATTTTTTTTTTGTTAAATTTGTGTTGTTCTTAGGAGGGTGTACCAGGAGTATTGCAAGGCAATGAGTGGTGTCTCTCTTGGGATCATGGAGCTCTTGGGGATGAGCCTTGGAGCAGGCAGAGGGAATTTCAGGGAATTCTTCCAAGGAAATGATTCCATAATGAGGCTTAACTACTACCCACCGTGCCAGAAGCCCGATCTGACTCTAGGAACTGGACCTCACTGTGACCCAACATCCTTAACCATCCTTCATCAAGACCAGGTTGGCGGTCTTCAAGTGTTTGTAGACGGCCAGTGGCATTCCATTAGTCCCAATTCTGAAGCATTTGTTGTCAACATCGGCGACACATTCATGGTTAGATTCCTACATTTTTTTGTTTGTTTTTTTGTTTTTGGGAGATTGAATTGATTAATGGGGGTGAAGCATAATTGGGTATGTTTCAGGCTCTATCAAATGGGAGGTACAAGAGTTGCTTGCACAGAGCAGTAGTGAACAGCAAAAGGCCGAGGAAATCTCTTGCTTTCTTTCTGTGTCCGTCGACGGATAAGGTGGTGACTCCACCAAAGGGATTGGTTGACATGGAACATCCAAGGATATATCCAGACTTCAAATGGCCATCGCTGCTCGAATTCACCCAGAAGTACTACAGGGCTGACATGAAGACACTTGACGCCTTTTCGAAATGGCTTCAACAAAAAACAACTGAAGAAGCATAAGAGGGCTAAGAGATCTTGTTAAGATTGGAGTAGAAAGCTAAGAGCAAAACCAAAAAGAAGGGCCAGTTTTCCTCTAAAGGGTCCGGTAACTAGCTGTCTGTGATGGACAAGAAAGAGAGCTAGACAGATGAAATTGAAGGAATAAAGATCTAAGTGAGCTAATTTTTAAGTTTTATCTGGTAATGTAGAAAAATTATCAACAACATTGCCTATCTTCTCAATGTAAAACCATAATACAGGAATTTAAGGTATTGAGGGACAGTGGATATAGTGATTCAAGCAAATTTATTGATAGGAAAGTTACTTTTCTCTCTCTCTTTATATATATATATATATATATATATGAGTTTGAATATGAATTGGAGCTCCTAAAACATGCCTCATGTGACTGGTGCATATTGGAATTACAAAATAAAGAAGGGCGCACAATCCCTTTTCTGCTCCTTTCCTAAGCATTTCACACTAGGCGTTTGATAAAACTTAAAATAAGAGCTTATGGACTTATTCTACAAAATTAAGTTCTTATTTAGTAACAAGATTGTTTGATAATATTTCAGTGATGTCTAAATATTTTAGCAATAAGTGATTTTATCACTTATTCAATAAGCAATCTAAAGCTACTTTTTGAAAAAGAACTTATTTTATTTACACGGACAACGTCGATTTTCGGTTATTGAAGGGTCAAGATTACGGCTGATGTGGCATTAGAAAAGAAATCCTGACCCTTCATGGTTGGCAATAGATTGTTAGGATTGAGTAGGGCTATCAAAGGGTCAGACTAGGGTCAGCCCTCCTACCCTTACCTATATAAGAGTAGGGCCCTACCCCTTCAAGGGCCGCGGTTGATTGGGCCTTAACCCTTCCCTCAAGAGTTCGGGCTGGGCCAAAGGATTGGAAGAAAGAATGAAAAATAAAATTGTTACCTAAGATGGGATTTTTTTTTTCTATATTGACTGGGCATGGAAATAGATGTCCTCCTCTTTTATCTGGGCTTGAGACCAGGATCGCAACAAAAAGAGCAATAGCAGAGCTTGATCTTGAGCTTGATGCCTGATGGTGGCTGAGAGCAATAGTCTAAGAGAGCACAACTAATAAGAGGTCAACTTTCGAGACTTTCATCGATTGATTGAGCTGAGACTTGAGAGCCTGAGAGAGAGAAAGCCTAAGTGAGAGAGAAGAAGAAGTGTAGGGTTAGAGTTTCGACGCAATCGTCGATATATAAAGAAGTTTGTTTGTGAAATTATGCATATAACCCCATATTAATACCATTAATGGGGGCTATATTCGTAATTTTAAAATACATTAACAATGCTTAACAAGGAAGCTGGCAGGAGGTGCCCTAGCTCATCCCTACAGAGGAAGGGCTTGTTGATTTCGAGCCTTACCCGGCCCAAGGGTAGGGGAAGGGCATGGCTTGGGTGGGTTTGGACGGCCAGGTACCCTTCAATCTGAGCTATTTTGACAGGCCTAGGATTGTGGAGTATATTTGGGAGTACCTAGACTCTTTCTTCTCGTAATTGAAGAAAGAGATAACGATATTTTAGGAATTACATAAAAAAAAAGTGAAATAAAAATAAATTTCCTTTTACTTTGTAGTTCCAATATGCTCCTGTCACAAGTCATATTTTAGGGAGTTCCAGTTATTTCTTGAACTAGAGCTCCAATTTTTTTTTTGGGTATCGTAAAGACGGTTAGGCTGCAACCCCGATTAGCTGTGTTAATTAGCGATCTCTAGTTAATATTTAAACTATAATTTGGGATGTGACAGCCCGATTGATCTGTTGTTTAGGAACAAGGATATCCGGCCTATCAGTTACCCAGGGTGAAGATGTCTGGACCCATTTGTCATCTGAGGGGAGGTCGATCATAAAGGCCCATATGTTCTATGAGGTCAGGAGGTCAAGCCCATCTATTAACTGATTAGATTTTCAGGCCCAATAACTAGTATCCAACAAAGAATCTCAACTCTCTCATCTGGTGAACCTACCAACAGGACTGCATTTGCTTCTTATCTAAGAAAACGCCAATCATCGCCATAAACCAAACTTTGGATCTGTGCCTGGTTGACAAACTTTAGATGATGAATCCTCTAAGGAGTGTGGAGATTACAATATTTACGGACACATGTTGAGTTTTCACTAGAATAGAACTATTTTGTATAAAACTCTATTATTATGGAGTTATCTGTTGGGTTTAGAATTTGGGGAAATCATAATTGTTTATTTATAAAAAGGCATAGGGTTTAGGTTTATTATATCATTTAAGGATGTGAGTGTTTAGGGCTTCTAAGAAGAGTGGGTTGCTCTCAGGTAGGGCCCTTGTAGTTCTCATGAAGAGTGATGACTCTTATGAGGATCTCAGCAGGGGTAGAGCCAAGGGCGGGGGAGGGGGCCATGACCAAAAATTTTGAAATCCCTTCTTATTTTGGTATGAAATAGTGGGCCCCCAACATTTTTTTAGTATACTTGCCCCCCCCTAATTTTTTTGTCATATATATAGTAGGCCATCCAATGGAGACTGGTTATGCCCTTTAGGTCGCCACATGTCCCTATTGATATCCTTTACTCCCTTTAACTATGGTTAAAATTTACCCACTCTTAGAGTTCACCTACTTATCCTTGGTTTTTTTAAAAAAAATATTAAATTTTTTATAACCTTAGGAGTTCGTGAATTTTAACTAGGGGTATCAATAGTGACACATGGCGACCTCAATGACATTACTAGGGAAAAAAATTCTCATAATAAAAAAATTACTCTAATTTTTTTTTTCTTGGGGGCTATACCCCCGAACCCTTCAAATCCATTACGCTCTGTTCTTTTGGTAGAACTCTTAAAAGTCCGGAACATTAATATTTGGAAACAAGAGGCAAGTATTTGAGAGGAGCGGGGAGAAGGTTTCTAACTCTTTTATACAATGGTATCTCAGATTTATTGGGTTCAACTTAATTTGAAGTTCCATATGGATGGAACTTAAAACATCTGAAATTTTGGGTAGAACTTGAAAGTTCTATATCTGTAGAACTTTTGCACACTATGGAATAATATAGTTTTAGACATTAAATAAAATTAAGCATGAAAATATGAAAGTTCTAGACTTTAAAAGTTCCACCAAAGAACGGACCCTTAATTTTTTTATACGTGTATTTTGGGCCTCCCAATGAAAAATTCCTGGCTCCGGCCTGCATCCCAGATTCCCATGCCTTGAGGAATTTGAACTTATTCGAATATCGTTCTTCATGAAAGACATCATCGGGATTGCACTGAGGATTAAAACCAGTGGGAGCTTCTGTGGCTTTTGTTTTTCTTATTCTTCTTCCACTAGTTTTTCCATTGATGATTAGAACTGACAGTAAAAAAAGGCATCAGCAGTGGAGCTGAGAGAATAATTTTCTTTCAGAATCCATGTGAATCCCACCATAAAATTAATTCTTTCTCTTCGCGTAGGAAATACACATATAAAAAAATTAATGGATTTCAGGGTATGGAACTTGGGGGTTCAGGGCGTACCCCCGAGAAAAAAAAAATTTTGGGGTAATTTTTTTTTTTTTGAGATTTTTTTCCCAGTAATGTCATTGAGGTCGCCACGTGTCTCTATTGATATCCCTTAAATATGGTTAAGATTCACCCCACCTATCTTTGGTTTTTTTTTTAAAAATTCAAACCCTAGGTTAAAATTCACTAACTCATAAGGTTAAAAAAAATTAATATTTTTTTCTAAAAACCAAGGATATGTAGGTGAACCTTAAGAGTGGATAAATTTTAACCATAGTTAAAGGGTGTAAGGGATGTCAATAGAGACATGTGGGACCTAAAGGGCATAACCAGACTCCATTGGCATTGGAGGGCCCACTATATATGACAAAAAAATTGGGGGGCCACTATATATATATAAAACAAAAAAATTTGGGGGGGGGGGAGGCAAGTATACTATAATGTTAAGGGACCTACTAGCTCAACCAAAACAAGAAGGGTTTTCAAAAATTGGGGGGGGGAGGTTTGGCATCTAGTAAAAATTTGGTACAAAAATTAATCGAGTATAATTTGGAATTTGGATTCAATAGTTCAATTAAAAATTCGGCAAAAAAAACGCAGAACGTCAAAAGTATGGTACTAGATTAATTCAAATATAATTCGGGCCAATACTTAATAATTTGTTGAAAAATTCGTCTAATTATATACAGTTACATATATAAAATTTTTAAGAGAATGCATTAAATCTTTAATTCATATTATAGAAAATGAAAAAAAAAGTGCAATTGGAGAATTAGAGAGAGAGAGAGAGAGTCGATCGTGGAAGGGAGACTGGAGATTGAGAGAGAGAGAGTTGCTCTTGGAAGGGAGAGTGGTAGTTGCTGGTGTTGACATACTATAAAGTTAGATACTCGGTTCTCAACTACTGGCGGTTGGCTATGCCATTGTGACAAGTGACGATTGTAAAATAATTAAGGTTTAAGATTTAGAGAGAAAAAGAGGTCAAGAGAAAATAAGGGGACTAAGTAATGGCCAATGAATGCTTCATGACTGGTGGCTGACAACTATTAGTGACGTTGTGGCCAATGAGATAAAGACTAAGGCTAGCGATTGAGAAAAAGAAATAAATCAAAAGAAAGAGAGTTACGTGTGCATGCAAGAAAGAAAAAAGATGATTTGAGATTTATCTTACGGGTTTGTATATATATATATATTATTTGCGAATAAGTCATAAGCGATTCACGTATAATTCGTCTTACTTAAAAATTCACAAATGTTTACTTAGCTTTGATTAATACGGATGAATTATACGTATTCGTTATAAGTATTATTTGTGTATAATTCGCCTATAATATACGAATTTACTAACTATGGGGTGGACCATGTTGCTTTGGGTTCGACGAAAATCCGGCTATTCATAGTCCTCGGTCATTTATTATAGGAGATTAACTATGGCAAGAGATAACCAAGATAACCGGAGCATCCCAAAATATGCTTTGACAGTAGGGGTGTACAATGGGTGATTTGGGCTGGGTTAAGCATGTGTATAAATTAGATGGGCCAGTCCGAATTCTAGCTTTAGCCTAGTCCAAACTCAAACTCATTCCAATACATGAAGTCCAAACTCAGTCCTTGTATGTATGATATTATAAGTTTGGTTTAGATTCAGGTCAGTCCAGTAACTCTATCAATCCACTTTACCCATAGAAACCGAAGAGGTTGAGAGAGAAGGAGAGTATATCGAATAGTAGAAACTAAGTGCGTAGAGTAGATCCAATTTTTAAAAATCAAAGAGGAAAAGTAGAAATAAATCCTTCGTCTCTCTCTGTACCACAGTGTATAAAAAAAAAATTGGTTGAATCAACCAGTACAAGCTGAATTATCATATATATAAAGATCAAACTATCTAATCGAGCTTGAACTTGAGAGACATGAGGAGATGTTTCCCCACTTCCTATAGTTAGATTGTATCTAAATGCTGATGATTGATCGAAGATGAGGTGGGGTGAGGGGAAAGAGTCAAAGTTAGCTATGATTTGGGCTAAGATGGTGGGGTTGGTATCCAGCCGAGCGGTTTTTGAAGGTGTTCCCCTTGTTAATGAGCTCAATTAAAATTTGATTAAATTTTAAAATAGCATTTTAATTAAAGTATTTATTTAAATTGTATGTTTACATATATTATTATTTTTAATAATATATTGTATATTTATATATTATTAATTTCTTTTATATTATAACATTTTAATTAAAATATTTAAATTGTATATTTATTTACATTATTATTTTTTATATTATATATATATATAAGCCAAGCTTTTAATGAGCCGAGCTCAGCTCATTTACTAAACAAGTGTTCAAGCTTGTTTGATAACCAAAACGAGCTAAGCCAAGTTGAGTCCGAGTTCGAATGGCTCATGGCCACCCTTAGGTGGAAGGCAAAAGTCAAAATAATTAGCTAGACCATCTTTGAATGTGGATCCAATGCAAGACGGACGCTGCAACAGGGGGCGGGAGTGATTAGTGTTTCGCCCTAAAACTAATCCTAAATCACACACCATCCTGTTGCAGTTGAAGTTAGCGTCTGACTCATCATAGAGTAAAATATAAGGTTCCCTTTTTTTAGTGGAACTTTTAAAATCTAGAACTTTCATTGTTTCATACGTAATTTTACTTAATGTTTTAACTATAATATTTCATAGAATGCAAAAGTTCTATATATATGGAACTTTCAAGTTCCACCAAAAAATTTTGGATTTTGATAAATCTAAGATACTATCAGGTAAAAAAATTAGAAACCCTCTCCCCTCTCTTCCCAGACTCTTGCTTCTTGTCCAAAACATTAATGTTCGGAACTTCTAAAAGTTCCACCAAAAGAACAGAGCCTAAAGGAATTTGCTAGCCATGGTCTTAAAGCTTCCAAAGATGAAAGTGGGTGGCTACAAGTATCAGAGATATTCTGAATTTTACTTTTTAAAATTGATAAAATAAGAAAGATATCGACGTTATAGACCCTTCTTACGTATATGGAAATATTTGGAGTTAATACAACTGGGGTTAGCACTCCTCAATATAAGTTCTTTTTTTTTTTTTTTTTTTTTGGTAAACTCAGTAACACCAGGAGGTGAACACTCAATATAAGTTGGATGAGTATCTTTTTACAATTATGTCATTATCTTTACTATTTTAAAGGCAATGGCTTTGTTCAAAACGTTGATGGAATAATTCTAATACCTAAAATGCCCATAATGTTTAAATAAAAGTTTGTGAAATGCTAAAAGTTTTTAAAGGTTAGTTTTGTCATTTTAACCCTTCCAATCTCTCTTCCACTCAATCTCTCTCTTCCAATCAATCTCCTGTCATTTCTCTAACCAAGAAAATTAAAAAAAAAAAAAGCCTTCAAATCGTTCCCCCTCTCTCCCAAGTCCTCCAACGTCCCTCTCTCTCTCCCTTTTCATAGATTGAATCACAGCCAATCGTGATTGAACTTGAGAAGAGTTCAATCACGCTCATTGGTACATGTCCCAATTAACTCCTACTAATTATGATTAAGATTCACTAAACCTTAGGGTTCAACAATCTAATTTTGATTTTTACAAAAAAAAAATAATAAAAAATATTAACCCCAAGAGTTAAAAATTTATAACCATAGTTAATTTTTTTTAATAATTTGTTCTAAAAACTAATGTTAGATTATTAAACCTTAAGGGTTACTAAATCTTATCCACACTTATTCCCTCTCCCTCTCTCTCTTTCTCACCTGCATTGCACGTGCAGCCCACTAGTCATAATTAATGTATGTCTCTCGGCTCGTGATTCGCATACAGGGATATACACTGCCACTGCACAAGCATACATGTGTTCTTGTTAAAATTAGAACTCTATCTATATACGTACATAAAGAGTCAACACATACCCTAAATGTATCACATTCTAAAAATAGTAAAAGTATTTTTGGGGGAATGCGCCGGTTCTCCGACAAGCCCTCGTATTGGAAATAAAGTGGCCTGTCATTTTCCAGCTATATCGTTAGTTTGGTGAGTGGCCCTTCAGGAGGGTCGCCAAGAGGTAGGTAGGTTGGTGTGTATTAAAGAAGAAGAGGTGTGCTACTCTTTTCTTTTTCTCAGTAAAATAATAATAATAATAATAATAATAAATAAATAGATAACTAAAATATTTTTACTTTAATCGGTTATTTTTACCATTAATATTCGTAATTTTAATAAATGTCTTTTTGCTTTCTGTATTTCTAAATAGAAAAAATTGAAGGATTTTGCTATTGAGACCGTGTAAGGCCGAGACCATGTGTCTCAACTCGGGGTGTAAAACCAAGAACATAGATTCAAAAAGCATTCGAATCCCAAGCCGAGAGACATGATCTCGGGGTGGTCTCGGCCCTGGACGGTCTCCGAAGCATTATCCAAAACTTAAATTAAAAAAAAAACAAACAAACAAATTGAAGTAAAGAGAGATGACCCTAGAACCAAGAGGATTGTCCCCTTCGAAGCCCAAAGACCTCGACGTACATAACGATTGCTAGCGGAGATCCATCGGAGTACGTCAAGCAAGAGCCCAACGACGTAATCAGCATCATCATCAGAGAAAACATTGCCGGCATTAGTGACAACAATGCCTCGGCGCCAACACTCGGCCATGTCGATGTGGTTGTAACCAGCACTAGGAGTCACCACGGAGGGAAGCCATTGAAGGATAACATGGTTGATGGGATGAATGCCTGTACTCAACATGGCTCTCACCGACTCTCCATGAGTGGTCAAGAAGAGCTTTATGGATGGGCATCCCAGATTCCCATGCCTTGAGGAATCTGAACCTCTCTGAATATTCTTCATGATGAAAAGAGATCATTGGGGTTGGACTCTGGATTAAAAGTTAAAACCAGTGGGAGCTTCTGTGGCTCTTGTTTTTCTTCTTCTTCTTCCAGTAGTTTTTCCATTGATGATTAGAACTAACAACTGAAACTCACAGTAACAAAAGCATCTGCTGAGCTTTGTGTCTAAAAGGGAAGTGCTAGCCACACTTTCCTTCTTATGCAGTCTACGCCTCTACCCTTTTCGAGCAAGATGACAAAATTTTGTTACATGTGGTTGATTTCATTTATGGCTGTTAATGGATCGGGAGCCTAACCGATCTGAAATCTTGAATCTGATTATAGGGCTGAGACCACCGAGACCCCATTAGGGCCGAGACCACCGAGACCATGCTCTAAGAGCATGGTCTCGGTGGTCTCGGCCCTAATGGGGTCTCAGAAGCTTTATCCATTTACAAAACCTTTTAATTTTTTTTTAGAAAAATTAAGATATTAACATTAATCGGATCAAATTCAAAACGAATAAATAATCGAATTCAAATTCGTCAACTTAGAATCCAACGAATCTCATATCTAATTAGGATTTGTCAATTTTTAATCGGATTGGATTCGAATAAAGCCAGATCTAATTCAAATTTGATCTGTTCCAAATGTCATCACAAAATCATTGTCTTCTTGCTTCGGAAAGGGGACTGCAATAGGGAGTGTGGCCGGCTGGCAAAAAACTTGTAAAAAAGTATCCATGTTATGATAATTGACATGATTTAGAGATGGACAAGGTTGTTTTGGATTCAACAAAAAGATGGATGTTCATAGGTCAAAGTAGAACTGTCAATGGAGCGAATTTGTAACGGATAATGGTATATTCGAATATGTATCCAATTACATACATAACTATCCAAATTCGAATAAATATCTAACGGAGAGTGAAATATGGTCTTCGTATCCAACTCAAATTAAAACATTCGAAATCGAATAATATCTGAATTATCCGATTTTTTTTATAAAAAATGTTTAAAATATTTTAAAACATAAATTTTATTTTTAAAATAGTAAATTAATATTTTATTTTCATTTATATTAAATATAAGAATTTAATGTCTTAAATTATGTAAAAAGTATATTCGTATTCGATTATAAACAGATAGTAAAATTACTATGATACCTATTCGGATAATTATCTAGTAAACAAATTCAGATACTATATCGATATCCGTTGACAACTTTAGAACGTCCTTGGTCATTTATTTTATGAATTATGTGGTTATTAGACAAGGAAGCGTATTTTATATTTTACATTTTTTTACAAAGACAAGGAAGATTAATTTGGCATATTTCAAAATTCATCCACTTTAATTCAATAATGTTCGACCAATCCTAGCTGTCGACTTGGTCTAACACTTGAAGGGTACAAATGCCAATTGATTGGCATTAGGCTCTATTCAATCAGAGCCATCAGTTCGTTCATGCTAACCTTTATTTGAACTCAGATGTTAAAATAAACCAAGCGCAAGCCAGAAGCGACTCAGCTCAAATCTCAACTCGCTTAAGGCTCGGTTTAGCAAAAATACATATACAAATTAATGCTGTCTATATTAATATAAATATAATAATATTATTTTACTTCCTTTATCCTAGCTTATATATTTTTTTTACTTGTAAGAAATAAGTTTAGAAAATAATAAGAAAAAAATAAAATTTAAAAGCCAGAATCCTAATCCTAGCTATTTATTCTCTGAACTATCCTCAATCTAATTATCTACTCTCTGAACTATCCTCGATCTTATTTTTGTGTACAAATAGATTAATTTTATTTAATTTCTATATTGTAACTTAATAATTATTATTATTTGTATTAAAATCATGTAAATTGACTAAAACAATCCTGAAAATTGAATCAAACATAGCTAAATGTGGAAGATTGCATAATAGGGTAAGTAACAGGAAGTTTGCTAAAATGGATAACTACTGCTAACGCATGTAAAAAAAAATCTGCATCTCAACATGTACATGTAACGCTGACCCAAAAGAAATTACAATCCTTGGAAGCTAATGATGATGATACCGTTGCCTTCTTGAACACAAATATATATTGAAGGACCTCCACCTAAATCTGGCAGTTTTGTGGGAGCTCTGTAGTGAAAGCATTGATCTTTTAATTGTCCTGGAATGTGTTTTGACTAAATTATGATCATCCATAATAACCTCCTAATCAAAGAGTATCCGAAACCTACAAATGCTCACAAATACTAGATTTGAATTGTTCCACAAAACCACGAGTTTCTTTACAAGTAGGATATCTAAAAGGAAAACCCAACACCATGAATATATACTATGAACAAAGAACGCATAAAAAAGGAGAGCAAGATAAAAGTAGACGAAGGACCTTTACAAGCTGAGTAAAACATTATAATTAACTAAAAATTACCTAATCAAATCATGGATCCGTCAACCACGCACGTAGGGCTCAAAGAGCATTGCACAAGGATCAGGATCATACTGCATAATATTGGCAGCTCGTTCAAATTCCTCTCTCAGAACTTTAATGCTGTACTTGTCGACCACTCGACCCAGATCGTGAGATATTTCAAAAGGATCTTCTATGCATATCAAATGACGGTCATTTCCGATTCGCCTTGTCCAGTCCTTTTCATGCTTCCTATAGAAGGTATACAGTGGGGTTAGCAATCACCATGAGCATACTCAAATAGCTCTCACATTCTTTCAACATTTAGTAATAAAACTAACAGCTAAAACCTAGAACAGAAAAAAATGTTATGAAAGTGTTTAAAGGGTAGAAACGGATGCAGACATGGACACGCACGATGCACACACGCACCACGAATATGACAACTTCACCCGTAGAACGCACATACAAGATCCAAGGTGTGCGGCAAGTTATGCTTTTCCTAAGCAATCAAGCAAAATATTACAGAAGTCGAGAACAAGGGGTGCAACAGTGAGAGTTGCTTCCCCTTCTAGACAGTACATGGACTAAGATTGGAACTGGAGCATATCAATTGATCACTGGGACTCTTGCATGCAAATATGCATAAATCTTCCCCGGGACAACATTAAAAGAAAACAAAAAACCAAGCAATTGTCAAAGGCATCGAAGCGACTCAACACTTAATGAGCTACTATACTACACTCTAAAAGCTGCCAACTCCGCCAAAAGTAGCTCTAGAGCTGGCACTCAAGAGCTACAGCCAGAATCAGGGACGGAGCCAAGGCGGGCAGCCCCCCCCCCCCCCTGAATTTCTGGGAAAAAATTATACTTGGGAGTAGCCCTGGGCAGCTGTCTAGGGGTGGAGCCAAGGTGGGCAACTGCACCCCTGAACTTGTGACAAATAACTATACTATTATTTAATTATATAAGTGACATTGTCATGGGTAAGGGACCAGCAGCACCCTAACTTTTGAAATAAAATATGTTAATACATGAACCCAAACAAAAGAAAAAACTTGAAAATGAGAAGAACAATCCTCCTCGTTTATTAACAAGATAGCCCACGAACTTGGTCCTCAAAAAATTCTCTGAGGCTATGCCCCCAAACCCTCACTAACCCCTAAATCCATAATATTTTGTACCCACCTAATCATTCTCCGCAAACCCATTAGCAGTTACTAACATTATCAATCAACCATCACCCCCGCCAAGACAGTCATGGTTCACTCCTGACATAATTATCAAAATCAAAAGAGTCCTTAACGGAAACTTTCTTTTGGAAAATTAATCATGTTTGGAAAGAGACAAACATATCCATGATCCTTTCTGAATTTTGTAATGCTATCAATGATTTACCTTCGGTTCCTCATGATTTCCTAAAGCTCTTGGAGTTATGCTAGAAGAGGATGCTTAGAATTCTAAATATTTGAGATTGTGGCTTATTTCTCTCTTGATTGCTCGCAGGGGTCCTGCCAAATCCCAGCTTCCCCTCTCTAAGATAATTGAAAAGGCAATAGAGAGAGGGGGAGGGAGGCACATCCTATAAAAGAGCATATTCTTATGCCCTCATGTAGTACAGTTGTAAAATAATTGAGTTTAAGAAATAGGAACTACAACAGCAGGATAATATTTAGGCATAACCAGTGTAGTCAAAGCGTCCAGGCGATGCCTAGGTGAGCCGTGCCCGTGACATAAGGTTCTCTAAGCGAGGCGAGCAAAATTTATCTTTTTTTGTCTACATTATATAATATTATATAAAATTTATTGAGTGCCCGCCTAGGTTATGGTCTAGGCGATGAGGATCTTGGATAGGCGAGGCGGTGGTCTAGGCGACATTTTGACTACACTGGGCATAACATAATGTTACTATCAACAGCCAAATTTCAAATTCTCTTAACAATTTGCAGACAGGGTGCTACATGAGTATAGCAAACACATTAGAAAAGTACATCTCACCTGATTATACTTCCAGTGCGAACAGATATAACAGCATTTGCATAGTCATGGCGATATGCCCAATAATCAAAGAATGCCCATACCAATTGGGCAATACTTTCCTTGTTCTGGGATCCAAAATTACGAAGGTTTTCAACTCGATCAAAGTAAGAACATTCAATATCATCTACAGTTACGGCATAAGTTGTCTCCATTCCCTGGCATCAAATATGTAACATAAGTTCAAGGACAGACCAACCACTTCCAGGAAAGAATGTACAACTTACGTAACAACAAAATTTAAACAGAAACTAACATGTTTCAGATGAGATAACACTCTTTAAAAAGTGAGTTAGCCAACAAAAAGTGAAATACTCGTAACTTCAAATACATATGGCAGGAGAGAGAACAAAAAAAATTAAATATGCAAGCAATAGTAACTCGAAAAATCAATATATTATGATAGTGTTGCAATCATCCTTCAGAACATATGGCCGAAATCATCTTCAGTCCCAGGCATCCTAAAGGGTAGGTTGAAAGTAAACCAGAGATACACTAAGCCAAGCAAACACCAAGCTACCACAAAGTTTTTCACATGCTAATCATCAATGGGGTATTAGTATGTACTCATTCAACTAGAAGAGCTTTCCTTTGGCCAAAAATCCGGCATCACAAGTAAACACTAAAGAATTTCCTGTGGACACTAGAGCTTTTTTTTCAATTGAAGAACTTCTCAGTTTCTGAAACTTCAAAATTTTCAAGTTGTTTGAATTTTCCATTTCGACATTTCTTTGAAGAGGATCCATTGTAGGGTGTTGATTAGTACAAGACCACCCTATGTATAAATTGGATAGTTAATCTGTGGAGTTTGGACTAAAGGGCATATGCATGACAAAAGGAAATGAAAATGCCTGCCCTAAGAATCTCAAAAAATGCGGGAACTGTGACAAGGAAGCATATACAAAACGCTAATTCCTATAACACATTTCTCAGGTTTCTCCAAGTGCTTCTCGTGCATTTTTTCCTTGAGCATGTCTAACACATTTCCTCGCATTTCCTACGTGTTTCTGATTTTATGGGAGCCACATTGCATCTGTTTCCCAAATAAATGCCAGTTCCACAGGGAAACACATTTTCATGCAGCTATGGCCTATGGGTATTGAGAGCTAGTCAATATTTCAACTTTTCATCAAGTACAAGCCTATCCATGAGCTGATTCTCAACCAGGAGACATACCCTAATTATTGAGATAGTTTTCTGGATTATATTGAATAAAAGGTTTGACTTTTCATGTAGCAGTCTATCACACTAGTTATCTTAACTCTGAAGAAGTCCCTGCCAACTAGTACAAGAATCACTAAAAGCACATGCCATGGTCATGGAACCAAATCGGTGGAAGTGGGGATTCTAGACATCAAAGGCACCATGGGTGTGGAAATTGTTTTAGTCTGCAATCTGTGGCCAATGTGAACACACTCGCAAGATCTGTTTTTTTTTTTATTGGTAACACAAGATCTGTTGAAGTCTTCATGGCTATCCTGTCAGTACTGCAAGACAGACCACTACTGTTGAAGGAGAAGATCAGCTGCTGAAGGAGATGATCGGTCAAAGCAGTGACACTGCTGAATCCCTAACTAAAGCAAGATCAATTCTAGACTTCCAGGATTTCATTCAGAGGGCATCAGGTTAGAGAGAACATCAGTTTTGAGAGTAAAAATATCTCTGCCGTTGAATGCTATATTTCTACGTTGCCCAGCTGCAGCATTGATTCAGGTACCTCCAATCACATCGCAATTTTTTTATTTTTTTATTTAAAAAAAAGGGCATTTCTCACTTTTATTATGCTCATACCCTTTGTAAGAAAAGAGGCCACCCAGGTTTGCTAATTTTATATCCACCACATAATTGTATCTCCCATTCTTCTACCATGAACTCGGGAATGCAAAACCTGTTGATGACTCTCTTACACCGTTTGCAAGAAAAGAGGCCACCCAGGTTTCACTCTCTCCTTTGTATATTCCTCATCTGTCCCCAACTTAAGGAAAGGTATATGAAACTACAAATTATGAACTGTCAATTTTATAACCAAATACCCCCCACAAAAATCATTATTGGCTTTTCAAGCACAAAGAAGCTGATGAGCAGCAACTAAAAAACAAACAGAATGATTATCCATAATTAGTTGTGAACTCGTGTTCAAGCAGATGCGAACAATTAATGAACAGAAATCAAGTTATTACATATGCATTAAGAGCGACAATCTAAGAATACTTTCTTTTCCAGTAAAGATGATATATATTGAAAAACAAAAAGAAGCATACATAGCGACATGAAAACACAGTTCACTAAGGATATGAACCAAAGATAAAACTAGAGAAAAAACTAATCAACATGAACAAGATAAACTTTCTGGATCCATCATAACCCAAGTAACCACCCCTCCACATAGTCCTTTCTAATAATAGCACACCAAGATCTGAGAAGATCACAAGCGAATGAGAAAACTCGCTCCTCAGAAAAAGTTGACCTGTGGAAAACTCTTCTGTTGCACTCCAACCATAAAGCCCAACTAATCGCCCCCGGTAACATAGCCCAGATCACTGAAGTAGGCATCTTCAAATGAATCAATAACCAACTAGATAAGGAGTCCCGAAAGGAGCAAAGAAAGATCCACATGATCCCTAGATTGAGGAGAATGTTGCTCCAAATAGCCAAGGCAAATGGACAATGTAACAATAGGTGATTCACTGACTCTTCCGAACTAAGGCACGGAAAGCAACGATTAGCTAACTGTCAGCCTCTATTTTTCAAATGATCACATGTGAGATTCTTGTCCAAAGCTATCGACCAAATGAAGAAAGCTACCTTTGACGGAATACCTATATTCCAAACAGCCCGATGGGGAAAAGTCGAGCTAGGACTGGTTTGCAAATAATGGAAAAACGATCTCATTAAGAAAAGATATTTGAAATCTCTAGACCAAATCCGAACATCCGCCATCATAGGAGTAGGACAAGGGGTGACATCAGACAAGCGTCTCAAAAGACGCAAAACATCAACTATCTCTCAATCATTAAGGTTTAGCCTAAACCTAGAAACCCACACAAAAGAAGAGGCTATCTCCTCAAAACAGGGTGCCACCACCACGCCTTATCAAGAGATAGTGACCAAAGATTGCTGAGATCAACCATTAAGGGGGAAGGGGGAAGTACCACACCAAACATCCTCCCCGAAACTCACCCCTAGACCATTACCTATCCTAAACTTGGTTGAAAACTCCAATCGCTTGTTTAGTATAGCTTTCCACAAACCTACCCCATAAGTTCATTTTACATCTTTTGGGCTCCAAAAATTGTTTAGCCCAAACTTCGCAACAATAACCTTTCTCCAAAGGCTTTCTCTTTCCTCCCCAAAATGTCATAACCACTTACCGAGTAAGGCCTTATTAAATTCAACAATAGAACGAACATTCAAACCCCCAGCTTTTCTTGGGCAGTAAAACCGACTTCCAATCAACTAAATGATATTTTTTTATCACAACCTGCTCATTCCATAAAAACTTCCATTGAAGCTTCTCCAACTTAGCTGCAATGGAAACTGGGATTGTAAGAAGGGACATGAAGTTGGGGGACTACTTAACGAACTTTTCAAAAGCGTGAGTCTACCTACTTTGGAAAGATAAGACTTTCATCCTGCTAGCTTTTGGTGAAAAATGAAGAGATAAAGGAGAAAAATGTTTTCAAAAGTTACTAAATAAAGATTGCACACAACAACTCAAATTAGGCGGAGACACTAGCTTAGTGGAGACTAAAGACCATTGTTATTTTCGTAGCATTATAGTAGTATAAGTAAGAGAAGCTCTTACTAAGATGAAGATAGGAAAGGCCTTGAAACTGGATGATATTCCAATTGAAGATGATGAATGAAGTCATTAGTCATTACAACAAATCAAAAAAATAAAGTCATTAGTCATTACAAACTAATGAGGATACAACAACTGCTAAGTTATTACATCAAAATGACGCAGAACTTCTTTAGAACCACAATCCAGTCATGACTCATTACAGCATACACAAAAAATAAACAACAAACTAACAGCATCATTAAGTTAAATAGAACATGTAGCACCAAGGTCCAAAATACTCAAAACACCGTAATAATCCCGTATGTTTGACAATGAGGAAGAATATAATATTGCATACCTGTAAGCATGGAAGAATAGCAGGTTTACGCCGTTGTAAAAAGTGAATACACATTATAACATATCTGAAAAAAGCAATTACAATGATTAGTTATCAGGAATTAAAGATAGGTAGAAAGATAGATTCACACCCCAAAACGTGTTTAGCTATGAGGATGTGGTCTTTATATGAGCTCAAATGTTAACTCACGCATAACTAGATAGTGTTCCTCGATATGTTTCATTGACTCCCCGTGTCTTTGCCCAGTGTTTTACAATAAAGGCCAATTGCTGTAGTCTGGCATCTATTTGAGCGTAATCTCGAAGGAGCTTCGTATTAACAACAGCCAATACATTATTTATGCAGATGTCACAGGAGATCCCAGTTACTGGATCCATAAGCTTAACTATGGGGACCCTAGCTCGTGTCAATGCCTGTAACCATTGAGAAAAAAACATGAATTAAAAACTCAGAGAAATTCAAATTGGAGATCCTAAATTATATGCTTAACACTACAGATGTAAGTGCTGGACTCATTTCTCATGAAAGCATGCACTGAATTTAAAAATTACTTGTTTAGTATATAAACATATAATTAAAAGGAAGTATGACATTTATAGCGATCAGTCATCAGAAGCAAATATCAAAGTAATTAACAGGAACTTTGAAGATACGCATATAATTAAAAGCTCACTTGTTTATTTTATTATATTTTTCTTGCTTTTCTTGTTTACCATTTTTCACAAACCTGAATTTTTTTTTTGGTATAACATGTATAAATTAAAAATTAAAAGGGAGGGATCTGTGGCAGCTACATCCGGATGCTATATGTTCACAACTGGAAGGAGAGGAATAAAAGGGTGTGGGTGTTTGATAATTCATTGTCTTCTGATAACTAGTGTGAAGACAATTGATGGTGAATAAATGAGTATCCAATTAAGGTGGGTTTACATTAAGGATTGGGCTTGGCTCAATATCTTTGCAATGGCTATACATGAATTAATTGCTCATATTGAAGAGAATGTCAATTGGTATATGCTAATTGTAGATGCCAAATTGTTGGTTAATAGGCTGGAGGGATTGGATAATAACACTTAGAAGGGTTGAATAGTATACAGATAAATAAGGTATTAGTTAAATTGGAAGGGTGGTTTGATTTAAGAGGAAGAGATTGAGGGTGCTAGTAAAATTAGAGCTGGTAGCTAGAGTTGAGATATGATGCTAGTGTGCCGAGATATACCTATTAAGTAAAGAAAGCTTATGAAGAGAATGCTATACAATATAATTATCTGATTGTCGATCAAAGAGAGAGAGAGAGAGGGAGAGAGAGATGCTACACAATGGCAAAGAGAGAGCTAGGCTTTATGGAGCAAAATGTTGGACAATGAAGAAACATGCTCATAGAATGAGATAGCCAGAAAGAGAATGTTGCGATGGATAGGAGGAAGGGCTAGGAAAAATAGTATCAGAATTGAGCGCATCTAGAAAGAATCTAGGAGCAGCCGGTATAGTTAATAACGTAAAAGAGAATCAATTAAGACAGTTTGGTCATGTACAACAAAAAACAATGATGACATCAGTGTGAAGGAGCACTTGATGCATGCTAAAGGCTATAAAAAGGTAAGCGAAGGCCAAAAAGGACGTGAACTAAGTTAGTGAGGAAAAACATCTGAAGACCACGCTCTAACGGAAGATATGGCTCTAGATAAAAGGAGATGGTGAAACGGGAGCTGCGTAGCTGACCCAAAATAAAAGAGAAAAGGCACAAATAATGATGATGAGTTGGTGATCGATATCGCATTTTATGAGAGCATGAATTTTTAAAAAAAAAAATACTACAATCTGCAATTTTCTTAATAAGATATGATTTTCATGTTGCTGGATAAGGAAAACATATAATCAATAGGCCTCAACAAACTAAAAAGGGTTCTTCAAGAAGTTAATAAATGGATCTAAAAAGTCATTTTTGTTTAAAAAATTAAAAGTCCCAATATATTTACACTATAATCACGTAGTTCTAGCTACAGGATTATGATCATATCATTGACTACCTCAGTCCATCATAATTCAAGTATTCTACCAAGTAGGACAAATATTCTTCCACACGCACACCTTTCTCCTGTTGTGTATTAAATAATTATAGCAACATGTAGAAATCATTCAAATGAGATGAGCAAGAGCATGGAAGTTATATCTATCACAGAACTACTTGATTCAGCATGATGAAGTTATATCAGTCATCATACATAAGAACAAAGAGGTATGCTAAAAAAGGAAATAATAAGTCTAATCCCTTCATTGAAATTATTGAACACTGAATACGAAAATTTAAGTTCCTTCTTTCAGTGCATTGCATAAAATTCAAAGGGCCAAGTCACCTAATTCACCTGCACATTCTGGAGATTATCTGACTGCAAAATATCTGCCAATTTCAACAAAATTTCAGACTTGCTAGTTTCTGTATCATCAATTGCAAGGCAAACATCAACATCACTCCGGGAAACTCCAAATGAATTAGCACATGATCCATAAAGAAACAACTGAGCTTTAGGCCACTCTTTGTTGACCAGTTTCTCCAATGATGTCAACAGTTGCTTCTGCTTTGTCTTTTCTTCCTCAGCTGGTATTAGAGATTCATAAATTGCAAGAAAAGGAGCATTTAGTCTTTCTATGTCACTGCGACATTCCATCTGTCTTTTAAAGTTCCTCATCCGCTGCTGGACAAGCGGCCTTTGTCCTTTAAAGTCATCTGATCTGAGATCCTGATCACAAAAATAGCAAGTAAAATCACTAAAGTAAAACAAATATAATGGGAAATAGCAAACAAATCAACTTTCTACAGGACTATAATTTGCCAATACTCAATACAGCTCCAAAATCACTTGCACTAAGGCCATTTATTAAGAATAATATCAACTTGAGCCTGACCATGAACAGCAGCCACCCATCATTCTTCTTGGGTATATTGCTCTGGAATTTTTATTTTTTTTATTGGTAAACGATAGACTATATTAAGAAAAGAAAAAAGATACAAAGGAGTTTACCAAAAAAAAAAGGAGTTTACCAAAGGTAAACCGATACAACAAAAAGAAGCATACAAGAAAAAGTAGAAGCTGAAACAAACAAAAACTACCGATCATCCCCAAGCATAGACCACAAAAACTACCGATCATCCCCAAGCATAGACCTCCCTGGTCTGATGAAGGAGACAATGCCCCGAAATCCCAAGGAGAATTGAGACCCCTACTCGAACCCCAGTTTAGAAAATACTGACAAACCACCACACAACTCGAATCAATAGGCAATGAAACAACCTCAAATATTCTCTTATTCCTCTCCTTCCAGATCGCCCACACAAATGCCCCTGGAAGGAGGGACTAAACACGTGCTACTGAGTGATCTAGAACCAACGACGACCAGAAAGATAAGAAGGCTTGAGAGAAACAGGAGGAGACTCAGACGACTCCAAGTTGGGCAATGAAGGAGCCCCAGATGACAGTTTCCAGAGGACAATGCAAGAGAAGGTAGTCCTAGTCTCCTCTGCTACATTACACATGGTGACCATGGTTCGAAATATCCTCAGTATTTCCAATATATCCCCGATATTTCTCATATATCCCCGGGTATCACAGGGGTGTGAAATATCCATTACATGTAGTAATTTTTTTACAAAATATCCCTGATATTTTCAATATATCTTTTATAAGTTGGGAATATTTCGCTCATTAATCTATAAAAGGTGAAATATTGACCAAAGAAGAGGGATTAAGGAAATTTTGAAGGAGAATGAGAAATGTGAGGGATTTTTCCATTTTCTTGATAAATCACCAACTTTGGTACCCACATGTACCTACATTTTTCATTCGGAGCCTAAGTGCACCCCAATTGCATTACCTTTGGCAAAATTTTCCTAAAATATAAGAATTTTCTTTAAATTAGAATAGGATTTGCATAATCCGTGTGTCATTAGTCCTACACTAATGCAAATGCATCAATTTGATGCATTTACACTAGATTTCTAAGTCCAAAATTCAAAGTTCTTACTTTAAGGAGGAAAATGTGGAGAAAACTCAAAATTTTCACTTTTTAAACTCATCGTCATGTGACTCTGATTGTAGTTCTTACGGTGGTTTGGATCATAGATGTATATGTATGAAACGTTGATTGTGTATTTTTATTGTTATGATTGATTGAGGGATGAATGAAATATTATGCATGGAATAAAATTTCGTTGAAATTTCGCGAAATTTCGGTCTCGACAAGGGCACCCGATATCGAAATAGGTAGAATTTCGGGTGAGCAAATTTCGGCCGAAATTTCGGGTGAAATTTAGTTTTTCCGATATCTCGTGATTTCGTCCGAAATATTCACCTACCACTGTCTGATTTCGTTGAGATTTCGCGATATGGGAGACGATATTTCGAAATTTCGGGATTTCGGACGAAATTCTCACCTACCACAATTTGATTTCAGCCGAGATTGACCGAAATCAACGAAATTTCCTATATTTTTCCGAAATAAACCGAAATTAACGAGATTTCGCCCGAAATTTTCGGGATAAATTCAGAATATTCTTGGAATATTCTGAGCCTATTAATGATTAAATAATTTTTTTTTTTTTTTTTTTTTTTAAAAATTCCAAAAATACCCTCCTCTATTTACCTATAAATACCCCCCCTCCTACCATATTTCTCACCAATTTTCTTCTTCTTCTTTTCTTACTTAGTAGTTAGTAGTTTGTTCTTTAGTTACAAGTTTTTAATCTTCTGTAGTTCTTACTTCTTAGACTCTTAATTTAGAATTTAGATTTTATTTTTCTCAGTCTTTTGACTCTTTGCTAAAGGTGGTGAAATGCTAACAGTGGACCGAGGCTAAAGAGAAAGAGTCAATCAAAGGTATATTATTTTGTTTATTTTTATTTTCATGTTGATTATATTTATTTCATGTATATTATTTTGTAATTTGTAGTTATAACTTACAAGTTAATTAATATTTAATCTTCAGTAGTTCTTAGTTTAGATTTTATTTTTCTCAATCTTTTGATTCTTTTTTAAAGGTGGCGAAGTGCTAACAGTGGATCGGTGCTGAAAAGAAATAGTCAACAAAGGCATATTATTTTGTTTATTTTTATTTTCATGTTGATTATATTTATTTCATGTATATTATTTTATAATTACAACTTATAAGTTAGTATTTAATCTTCAGTAGTTCTTAATTTATATTTTATTGTTCTCAGACTTTTGAGTTTTTTTCTAAAGATATATATTATTTGTTTATTTTTATTTTCATGTTGATTATATTTCTTTCATGCATATTTTTTTTTAATATATGTTCTTTTGAATTAAATATCTTTTTAACTTTGTCGGTTTGTTGTAATTAAAAATAAAATGGATGAGGACCAGGAGCAAGAGGTAGAGGTAGAGAGCGAAGCTGTAACGACCCGAAATTTTAATATAATAAAATTATGTGTTTATGGGTCCTTAATGAAGGTTAATTAGTTAATTAATTGTTAAATTAATAAGAAGGGGATTTTGCTCAGGGTTGAAGTGCACCGAGGAAATCTCAGTATCATTTGGCAAAAATTCGCACACAGTGTGTCGGTCGACTGCCGGGACACACCCCTACCGTATCGGTTCCGTCAAGTATCATTTCGCGGGACCGCGGGGCCATTATGTGTAATAAAATTGAGAAAAATGGAAAAATTACATATTTCCAGAAATTAAGTGGGACCCAATATCTGTTGGAGATCCTAATAGAAATCCGTGCGGTTGGCACTAATGCGTGTCGGTTGGCCGTGGGGACTAATGTCTGTCGTCTCGTCAGTTAGTTATCTCAAACGAAGAAGCGACAGCGTGTTTTGTGTCCGAAATCAGAAAATTAGTGGGTTTTGCAATTTTCTTCCGGACTAAAGTGCAGCTGTCAAAACTCAGTATTTTTCCCCGAAATTTTTACAGTAGGTGTCGGACTGCCCCAAGTTCGGTCACCTAAAGTTTCGTCAAAATCGGACTCTATGTAGTAAGGTTTCGGATACCGTAAATACGAAAACAATTCAAAAAATGGTCAAACAGTCAACTGGTCAAACGAGTTGACCGGTCAACTCCACACCTTAGTGGTCATGTGGTTTTGCACATGAACCCATCTCATTTCTTATATAAGGAGGGTTAAAACCCTCATTACCTCACAAATTCTGCAGACACAGTATGCTCCCCCAACCATTTTAGAGAGAGAAAGTGAGGAGAGAGAAAGGAAGAGAGAAAGAGGAGAGAGAAAGGAAGAGAGAGAAAGGGAAAGGGAGGTCCCCTTGAGGTTTTTCGACGTCCCCGAAGCGTTGGCGGCGTCTGATTTTCTCTCCGGCGTCTCGTTTTGCGTCTAGAGAGAGAAAGAGAAAAAGGTAGAGAGAAAGTTGAGAGAGAAAGTTGCATGCGCTCTACCTTGGGGTTGATCATCCTTCCGAGCGCGTTGGCGGTGTCCGTTTCAACTCTAGTCGCCTCGAAACGCGTGAAGCAAGTAAAACCCTCTCTTTTCTTCACTTTTTCCGCTTATTTTGCTATATTATTTCATGTAATGTATATGCATGTCTTTTAACATGAATGAAAAATGGGCGGAGACCCCTATGTGATGTTGTGATTTTATGTGGTCCCTCGGGAAGCCCAGATCGGGTCCCAGGTAAATTGTATCGCCACCCTAGAATGACGAAAAGTTGTTTTGCATGTCTTGTAAGGCTATGGAGACATCCATTAGCCTGGAAACGCTCCCTAACGGGACGGTGTGTTACCGGAGTTGGTTCACGGGCGCGAGGCCCAAGTATTTCAGTTAATCAAGCGAGGCTTGGGTTAACTGGGGTTAACCTGTGGTTAGAAAATCTAACCAGGGTTCAGTATAGTCCGTGGTTCCTCTTTGACTAGGTCAGGAGAGACGGTGCCCAGTAAGGCCCGGGGTTCCTCCGTGACTGATAGTCGGGAGATGTCGGTCTATTTGTCTAGGTCGTCCGTGGTGCCTCTTGGACTAGGTCAGGAGTGGCGGTGTCCTGCATGGCCCGTGGTTCCTCCGTGACTGGTAGTCAGGAGATGTCGGAGTCCTAGGGAGTTTAAAGTGGCTAAACATCAGATAGTGTATAGTCCGGGGTTCCTCTCTGGGTGGGTTAGAAGATGTCGGCACCGTGTCTATCGTGGTCCCTTCTTGGTGGAACGTCAGGAGATGTCGGCATTGGTATAGATGTCGGGGTTCCTCCGTAGACTAGCCAGAAGATGACGGTAGGCAGGTTGGTCGGGGTTCCTTCATAACTGATACCCAGGGCGATGGCGGCGAATACACGGTAGATGTGGCCAGTCAATTGAATGGAAAAATGTTCTTATTGGGTGAATACTCATGTTGTGTGTGTAAGCTTCGGATACGAAGTGGTCTGAGTTGGTATACTCAGAGTTGGTGTATTTGTTTGAGTTGGTGGACTCATAGTTCGGTATGGAATCATCGGATTCCAGGTGAGTTGGGTTGGTATACCCAAGGTTTTGTCATGTTCGGGTCAAATCCGGAACAGCGTGTGTGAGTCTAAATGACTCAATGTATTATGGTTATGATTTAGAGACTTTAAGCTAAACATTTGTGGGCTGTGGCCAATTAATAGAGTCTTAGGACTCGAAATGAAACATGATTGATGATCGAAACGATAATTTGGTAATATAATACATTCATAACTGAACCTCATAATTAGAAAGTAATGGGAGGTCGGGAACCTCTGTTAGGGTGACGTAACCCTAAGTGACCTTGGGTCACAATTTATTATATACTGTTCTATTTTACTGTAACATGCAAATTGAACTGCTTATTATATCATTATTGATGCGTGTTATTATGTGGAAAATAGTTTAGAAGGATTGTGGTTTTATTGGGCTTCATAGCTCACATACTTTTTGTGTCAGCAGATCTTGGAGCTGCTGACCAGTAAGTGAAAAGTCTATCTGGATATTTTGGAAGCTTGTACAAGTTGCACCTGGCGTGATAGAGACGCCTACTTTTGTAAAACAAACTTGATGTAAATAATACAGGTATATGGTTTGTATGATGGCTATTGTGATGACAGGTATTATTTGCTTTTTGGGAGCATCTGATAAATGTTTAAATTTCCCGCATTTTTGCGGGTAAAGTCTTCCGCTTGCATGATTTGACGAACGGACACGCGTCTCGGAACTTGATTCCCTAGGCGCAGGTTCGGGGTGTCACAGAAGCTCATTCTCAGTGGACCGCAACAACCACAGATCCAACATGGCAGCATTGCACCAATGCTGATAGGACGGGAAAATCAAAACAACAACTCCGATGCAACTACTGTAACAAGGTGAAAAATGGAGGGATCACCAGAATGCGCCAACATCTAGGCGGGATTAGAGGTGATAGTCGGCCATGTCCAGATGTTTCGCCTGAGGTAAGAGATATAATTAAATCGGAAATTGAACAAATGACTACTGAGAAAAGAGCTAGAACTAGCTCTACTCAAAACATTAACTATAGACATTTCAGCGAGGATGACTATGGAAATCCTGATGAGGAATACACGGAACCTCAACATATCTCTTCAAGTGGAAGAGGATCGACCAGTGGAAGAGGATCGACCAGTGGCGGTCGTATCTTTGGTAGAAAAGCAACAGGTGGCCCTCCCCCTATGTCATCGATGCATAGAGCCACACAACGCACAGTGGAACAGACCCTTGTTCCACAAGATAAGGGGCTTGTAGATGGGTGTGTAGGGAGATTCTTTTTTGAAAATGGTTTGGCATTTAATGTTGCCAACTCGCCTGCATATGGGGAGGCGATTAACGATGTTGCTAATTATGGTCGGACGTATAAGCCTCCTACTGCATTTGAAATTTTCGGTAAACTCTTAAAAAATGAGATAGAGAAGTTAGAAAAAGGAATTGTGGGTAAGTATAAAAGATTGTGGGAGAAAAATGGATGCACCATTATGGCTGATGGTTGGAGGGATAGTAGAGGTAACAAGTTAATCAATTTTCTGGTATCTTGTCTTGGTAAGATTGTTTTCATTAAGTCTATTTGTGTTGGAGAGGAGAGAATGACTGGAGAGTATCTATGTCATGTACTCTCTAAAGTGATTGATGAAATCGGGCCTTATAACGTGGTTCAAGTGATCACGGATCAAGAAGCAGGCTTCAAAGCAGCTAGAGCATTATCAATGATTAAATATCCTCACTTGTATTGGAGTGCCTGCGCTGTACACGTTTTTGACCTCATTTGTCATGATATTGAAAAGTTTGACTTTGTGAGTCAAACAATACAAGAGGCGAGAAAAATCTCTAAATTTATATATGGCAGTGCTTGGGTACTTGCCCGATTCCGTTGTATCTCTAACAGAAAAGACTTGATAAGGCCAGCTGCAACTCGTTTTGCCACGAGTTTTCTTGCAATCCGGAGCATCTATGACAGTTTCTCTGCGGTTCAGCAACTAATTATTGACAGTGAATTCAAAGCCCATGCTTCTTCCAAAACAAGGCAGGGGCAAACCATTATTGGTATCGTCAGTGATCTGACGTTTCCAAAAAGGATGAAGAGTTCACTACTGTTGGGTGAACCTTTGCTTAAATTGATTCGCTTTGTAGATGGTGACTTACCTACAATGGGTCACCTTTGTGAAGCTGTTGCAAAGGTTAAACAAATTTTAGCAGTTACGCATCGTGATGAGATTAGAAAATATGAAGTAGTTTGGAAAATTATCGACCGACGATGGAGTACCCAACTAGTCACTGATCTACATCGGGCTGCTGTTAGACTGAATCCAGAATACGTTGTGAACCAGAGCTTCGGGTTTATCTATGAATTTGGAACTGATTCTCCAGCTGAAATTCACATGAGTCTCTTGCGAGTTATCCAAAAAATGTCGCTCACTTCAGAAGAGGCTTCAGCAGCAATGTTGCAGGTAAATTTAATTTAAATTAATTATTTTTTTTTATGACAATTAATTTTTTATGAAACAATATGCGTCATTCGAAAATTTGGAAGGAATTCTCGGGAGTGATTTTTCAATAACAGCTACTCAAAAAGGGTCACCTGGTATTAACTATTAACTTACCACAATATTATTTAATTTTAGATAGTTTTTTTTTATAAACTTTGATAATACTAAGTTATATTATCTCTAATTTACAGATAAGTGGTGGGCATCCTTTAGTGGTCAACTTCCGGCGTTGCAGAAACTTGCACTTCGCATTATGAGTCAAACAACTTCATCAAGATGCGAACGCAATTAGAGCACATTTCACCAAATTCATACAAAGCGAAGAAATCGCTTACAGACAAAAAGGTTGAATGATTTGGTTTATGTGCACTATAACATGCGTTTGCAACGCCGAAATGAAAAGAACAATAGGATGTTGAAGACCACAGATCTTCTTCGTGTTGATAACTACCTGTTATCAGATCCTTTTGATGAGTGGCTATGTGACGAGGAAGATGGAGAATTAAATGAAGAAGACGTATCTGAGATATTCAGGTATAATCATTTTTATATTTTGTTATGTTCATAATATTACTTTTTTATTTTATTTTATTAGCTATTAATTAAATTATCCCTTTATAGGACTGAGGAATGGGCAGAAGAAGAGATCGATAATCTGCTTAATGCGTCAGAAGATGTTCAATTCGGTGAAGCAAATCCGTGTGCATGGGGAGATGTTGTACTTGGTGAAGAAGAGATATCGTTTGAAGATCACTATAATTTTAATTTTAATCAGTGGTCTATCGATGACAATGACACTCTGTATTATGAAGGCGGTACTTCCCGCTATGGTTAGGAAAGATACTTTAATTTTAATTTGACGGTGATGATGATGTGGTATGGTCATCCCTATGGTTAGGGAGATTACTTTATGTTTAATTTGATAGTGATGATGATGTGGTGTGGTATTCCCAATGGTTAGGAAGAATACTTTATATTTTATGTGGTAAACTGATGATGGATGATGATATTTCTTTATTATTAGTAGTGAAGCTAATTATCTTTAATTCGGTGAATGTTTAATATTATATAAAATTTATGTTATTTGTCAATAGATAGATTATTATGATTGCACTTTGCAGGGCTTTATAGAGAAATAAGTCGTTATTTATTTGACGCAATTTACCCATAAAAAGCTAAGCACAGTACTTAATTTATCATTTATATATTTCATTTCATGTAGTTAATGTTTACTGACATTTACTATTTGTATGTATTGCAGGTGAAAAATGGAAAAACAAATATCATAAAAGTGACAGTCTGAAATCTAGACTCTGGAGTTTATGATTGTTGAAATTTTATCATGTAATCTTTGTTTTATTTTATCAATAAAAGTGTTGGAGATTCTTTATATTCATCATTTTGTAGATAATGAATAATTTATTATATACTATATAATGAATATAAAAATATGGAATATATAAATCTTTAATTACTTAAAAGTTAAAACTTAAAAATATGTATTATAAAGTATACTTTATAATACTTTCTTTATAATACATCATAATATATGAACATATAATATAGTTATAAACTATAGTTTAATAGTTTATATACTCTTTAATCTTTATAAAGTATAATAATATCCTATATTTTATAAAATATATTTGGTAAAGTATAAAGTCTAATTAAAAAAAAATAGTAATATACTAATATTTTACGTTTTTTAAATTTTAAATATATAAAATATATTTCAGACTATATAAAAAAAATTAGAAAATATTAAAAAAAATATAAAAAAAATTCAAATTTCGGCCGAAATCCTGAAATTTCGGACCCGAAATTTCGGAATATTTCGCCGAAATTTCGAATAATATTTCGGGATATTATTTTATTATTAAATGAGATTTCGACCGGATGTCACCCGAAATTCCGAAATTTCGAAAAATCTCGTTTCGGGATACCCTTCCGAAATCCACCGAAATTTCGAAATTTAAAACCTTGATATTATGTAAGTTGTTGTGGGATTTTCAACCCTATAAATTTATCGAGAACCTATCTATGACTAGATTTCAAGCCAACTTCACTTTAAAGCGCGCCCCTAACAGCAAACTCAAATTCGTCGACCATAGAGTACTTGGATAGTATGAGTGATTATTGAGAGACATGGAGAGATGAGGAGTTGCGAGTCGAGGGAGGTTAGAGGACCCTATTGGATTAGGATTTGGAAAGAGATCATGAATGTTCAAGCGGAATTCTTGAAGCATGGTAGGTTTAAGGTGGGCAATGGAGAGGATGTCAAGTCTAGTTCAACACTTGGTGTGATTTCACCTTCATTGAACAGGACTTTGGCCCCTTTTTTTTTTTTGCATTGCAATGGATAGGGATGATTTAGTTTCCTCCAACATAGATGGTTTGGGGATTCAAGTTCCTGGACCCCCAAGGTTTAGGTGCAACCTTAATGTTTGAGAGATTGAGGACCTGGTCTAGGGACAACAAAGGTCAACCGTCAATTAACAGTGAGATTTTCAATATTAGTGTAGAAGTCTTCACATAGTGTGCCATTTCCTCATTCGATTGTCTGGAATCCTGGAATTCCTTCACTAGATAAAATCTTAACGTGTATTCACCTCAATAGTAGATGTTGGAGATTGGCTACTCGTGGTGTAATGTACGGTGGAGCACCTTTTCTTACATTGCCCTCTGGCAAGTGGCAACTACTATTTGGGACTCCTTCATGACCCAACTTGAAGTCACCTGGGTCTAATCCTGCTCCTTTCAGATCTTTTTATCTTGTAGGTCTTCGATGACCCTAGATTGCTCAACAACATAGGTTTAGCCCCTCCTCCCAGGGGCAATCAGATGGGCGCTTTGGAAGGAGAGGAATTGGTGGATGTTTCTTTGCCTATCGATTTGATTCATGCGGTAGTTTGTCGGTATTTGCTAGATTGTAGTTACAGTAGGTGTCCTATTGGGAGTTCCGGGGTGCTATCTTCTTTATCAGTGTAGGGAGGTTTACGATTGGGGTTGATTGGTATCATTGGTATTGTGTCAGCTTTTGTTTTTCTATATGCTTCTTTTTGTCATGTTTGTTTATCTTTCAGATAAAAAAAAACATTATTGTTTACCGATCAAAAACAGAATAGAATTTGCTTGTAATCTTTAGTCTTTACGTATTTCAATTGAGAGCCAAAGATTGAAAACGAAAAGAAATTTCAAAAAGGAGAAAAATAACATAAATTATGAATCATCCTTTTATCTTTGACTAATAACGAGACCCCTTCCTACTTTCAAAAATTTAATTTAGGAGTTGCAAAAAATAATGTCTCCACATACACAAAATCTGAACTATGGTCGCCCTTGCATTCTTAAAGACACTGCCCCCTTGCTCAAGCTCCATTTAATGGATGAGCACCGATTAGAACAAAAAAACATGTTCATTTCTCTCCAAATGGTCTCAACAGACCACGGACGACACTATATCCCAATGAATTTTACCCATTTGCCAAACACTTCATTAAGTCGTCCAAGGCTACCTACTTTTATAAAACAAAAAGAAACTCCAAAAGGGGAAAGAAGCAACTCTATACCACCCAAACCAAAGAAGCAATTGAACAAGATATGGCTTACATCTTCCACCGCCTCCCCGTACATGCAACACATACTATGGATCATTCTTGAACCTATGATAAATCGGCATTCACCGCTAAAGACTCGCAATTTCCTTCCCAAACCTCCATATCCATTTCCCGAAAGGGGTCTTGTTTATCTCCCTGAGTGGATGAACATCAAGACCTCCAAACTTCTTGGGGCGACAAATCGACTCCCAATTGACCAAATGACATTTCTTGATGTCCACCTTCTCATTCCACACAAAGTCCCTTTAGTGACACTCGAGCTTCTCCACAATAGAAGCTGAATTTGAATTTTTGGAAGCTCAAGAAGCAAAAAAAAATTGTTGGATTTAGGTAGGAATTTTCATCTTCCTTCACAAATTTGATTTTGGTGGGTCAGTCTTTTTGGAAAGTTATGATCTTCGTGTTGATTCTTACATGCATGTAGTTATGAGTGTTCTAATGTTAAATTTCTGTTAAAAATGTGAATTTTTATCA
Organism: Tetracentron sinense; assembly: GCA_015143295.1. NCBI lineage: Eukaryota > Viridiplantae > Streptophyta > Magnoliopsida > Trochodendrales > Trochodendraceae > Tetracentron > Tetracentron sinense. Next base: position 9,446,699 of record CM026571.1, on the reverse strand, counting down.
CATGCATAGCTGAAAATAAATCTTAGAATTTCATGATGCATGAGAGATTCTTATATGATGTGACGCCCCGAACCCGCGCCTAAGGAAATCGTGTTCCGAGACGCGCGCCCGGTTGTCAATGACACACAACGGAAGACTTTACCCGCGAAAATACGGGAATTTTCAACTTTTCTTATGAGCTTACATAAGCAATAATAACTGGTCATCACAATAACCCATCATAAGCAAATGTGTTACCTCACTAGCTACAGTAGTCTTTACTTTTGGCGTCATAACTGCACCAATATATCTCCAGACTCTAAAGTGTAACTCTTTGTCAATCGGTAACCGCTTCAGAATCTGAAGACATAAAATGAGATGTGAGCCATAGAGCCCAGCAAAATCCACCGCCCATCTAAACTATTTTCCACATAATAACATTCATCAATAATGATATAGTAGTACAATACAATTCTCATATACAATTCTCATATTATAATAATATGCAGAATAATAATACCGTAATTCATGACCCGAGGTCACTCAGGGCTATTTCACCCTATTTGAGGTTCTCAACCTCCAAGTTGTAAAATTTATCCAGCCATTGTCCACGACATCAAGTTACCGTTTCAAATAACAGCTCACGCTTTATCCTTGAGTCCATAGACTCGATCGATTGGGCCTTCGCTCGTGTATAACCTCTATCCATGACTCCACAAACTCAATTATCAACCAATTGGGATTTCTCCCGATTATAACCAATCATTGGATATGTCGACCCAATTAATCCTTAAATCATCATATTCTACATATAACCCGGGTCTTCACCTGATAACTGTCAGGAACAATACTTCTGACACATCACACTCTGTCAGGAACAACACCTCTGACATATCACTCTGTCAGGAATAACACATCTGACACTTACTTTATATTTTCCATCTATGGGAACACCGACACACACACAACCACATTTGTCAGGAAACACGTCTGATCGCCAGGATACACATCTGATTGCCAAGATACACATCTGATCAGCCAGGATACATATCTGATAGCCAGGAAACCTATCCAACCTGTCAGGAAAATGAAACTCATCGACAAGCCAGGGACGCACCTCTGACTGACAGGAAACACCTGACCATCAGGAAACACCTGTCTATCAGGTACACATCTGACGTATCACTCTGTCAGGCATAACACCTCTGACATGACACCCTTGTCAGGAAACACATTTGATTACCAGGAACACATCTGACATGCCAGGAACACCCATCTGATAACCAGGAAACACCTCTGACATCAAATCTTGTCAGGCACAATACCTCTGACATCAAATCCTGTCAAGCACAATACCTCTGACATCAAATCCTGTCAGGCAAAACACATCTGACATTAACCTCTGTCAAGCACAACACTTCTGACATCAAATCTTGTCAGGCACAACACCTCTGACAGCTACCATCATATATCATCACAACCTCTGTTGGGTGCATACCTGCTGACACAGGTCAATGCACCCTCAAGGTAAAATCATTGAGTTCGTAAACTTAATACATCACTGGGTCCATAGACCCTAATCCAACCTTAAGCCCATGGCCCAATGCCGTCCTAACTCTCTCAACTATCAGTCACGAAGGAACCCGGGCTCATAATAAATACCACATCTCCGGACCTAGCCAAAGAGGGACCACAGACAGCAATTCACGTAGGTTAGGTTTTCTAACTATAGGAAATCCTCAATTATTCAAGCCCTGCTTAAATAATTGAACCAGTTGGGCCTCACGCCCGTGGACCAAGTCCGATAGTATACCGTTCCGCACCCGGTGTGGAACATTACCCGACCGATAGACCATTCCATCGTCTTAACATGCCCCAACAACATCACATTATACACAAAGATTGTCTCGAGGTGGGATTTTTACCAGGCCAATGGACCTACCATTGCCTTAAAACATCACATCATATCAGATTCGTTCCGATAGGGAACTTAACCACGCCAATGGACCTACCATTGCCTTAAAACAACCATCACATCATACAAGAGTAGTTCCAATAGGGAACTTAACTAGGCCAATGGACCCTACCATTGCCTCACAATGTCAAAATCACATCACATCACACATATAAAAGCCCAGTCAGGTTCTCACAACTTCCTGCGATCGATCGCACTTCCCCTGCGATCTAGCGCAAATCACACTGAGCCTAAATTCCGAGCTAGAAACAGCCCGAAACCGAGGGCTCCGTCCCTCTGCTCCATTTTCACTCTCATCCATCTCATTCATATATCATTCATAAGGTCTCCGACCTTTTTCCATCCACACATAATATCACCAAACCATTCCACATAAATAAAGTAGCTTAAATAAGGGAAAAGAGAAGAGATGGAGAGGGATTTTACCTACTACACAACTTTCTAGGCTCCAAATGTTGAAATGGTCATCGCCAATGCGATCAGAATGTTGGAAAACCTCTAGGTGAACCGCCCCTCTCTAACCTCCACTTTCTCTCTCTAGAATTCTCTCTTTCTTTCTCTACACGCCAATCGAGACACCGGAGAAAATCGGACGTCGCCAACGTGTCGGAAACGTCGAAAAACCCCAAAAGGACCTCGCTTTCCCTTTCTCTCTCTTCCTTTCTCTCTCCTCACTTTCTCTCTCTAAAATACCTGGTGGTAGAACCTCCCCCCTGCTTACAGAACGTGAGGAATGGGAGAGGCTGGCCTCCATTTTATAGATAAGGTCATGTGCATAGCACATGACCATAATATATGGTCCCATTGACCAAGTCAACGGTTTGACCGTTTGACTAATTTTCCGCCTTCTCTCGTGTATATGGCCTTCGTAGTCCTACTTAATGACATCCGATTTTGACGAAACTTTAGGTGACCGAACTTGGGGCAATCCGACACCTACTGTAAAAATTTCGAGGAAAAATACTGAGTTTTGACGGTTACACTTTAGTCCGGAAGAAAATTGCAAAACCCATTAATTTTCTGATTTCAGACACAAAACACGTTGTCGTTTCTTCATTTGAGATAACTAACTGCCGAAACGATAGACGTTAGTTCCCACGGCCGACCGGCACGCGGTGTATCAGCCGCACGGATTTCTATTAGGATCCCCGAGAAATATTGAGTCCCACTTAATTTCTGGAAATCTGAAAATTTCCTGTTTTCTTGATTTTCTTACATGATATGACCCTGCGGTCCTGCGATACAATACCTAACGGAACCAATACGACAGGTGAAGGTCCCGGTAGTCGACCAACACACTGTGTGCGGTTTTCGAGAAAAAATACTGAGATCGGTACAACTCAATCCCGAGTAAAACTTACTTTTCACAATTTAATTAAATACTTAACTTATTAACCCCAATTAAGGACCAATAACCCATAATTTTATTATATTAAAATTCTGGGGCGTTACATATGATACTATGTAAATGGATGTATTGCCGAAAATAGGAATCTTGATTGTACAAATTATGGATGTTAATTCAGATCTGGAGTTAGAAACATTATTTTTGAGTTTCATTTTGGTTATAGTTTACTAAGTTAGTGAGAATGAAATCTGGAAAATTTCAAGTGATTCGGAGTACGTTTGCTATTTTTCCTTGATTTATTCCTTGATAGTAGAGGTGCTGGAATTCAAAGTTTTCTTTACAATTAAATTATGGGATTTTGGGAAAACATTAGAGCCTGTTTGGAATCACTCCTAAGAACAATTCTCTATTCCCTGGGAATAGAAATTCTGAGTTTTTATTTCCAGGGAATAGAGAATTGTTCTTTGGGAGTGATGCCAAACAGGGCCCTTACATATTAAGTTTATTTTCAAATGCCTTTGGCCTCAGATTTAAGTTCTTAAAATAGATTTTCTACTAATTTGAATACTACAAGTTGGTCAGTCCAGACTCCAGAGATTCATTTCCAGCATTCTATTTTTGTTAGAAAATCATTTCTTTACCATACTTATCAGATTTTCTTACTTGACCAATATTGTTTCATCGTTATTTTATGAATCTAGTTCTTAAAGAAACAAGAATCACATGAATTGAGTCTCTACACAATGAGTTATGAAATTTTGAAGTATCAATTGTTCTGTTTTCATGCATAGTGATTTTACGGAAAATGACACCTGTTTGGGGTTCCATATTGTTACATGATGTATGAATTTTGTGAAAATCTGAAAATTAGTGAAATTATCATGATCTTGTGCAATATGAAACTTATGGGTCCTAATATGTATAACAATTGGCAGAGTGGTTGCAGTCCTTGGGTCGAGAATACTCCCCTAAAGAAGCAAGGCGTAGAATGCATAACATTTGGCAGAGGACTGCGGTCCTTGGGTTGAGAATACTCCCCTAAAGAGCAAGAAGGGCATCGTGTCCTTAGGGTGAAATGCCCCAAACCATCCACACCCCAAGGGTGGGTGATTCATGCCTAGCCGAGCCGGGGGAAATGCATACCCAAAATCGTGCTATGAATGTTTGCATTCCCAAATTTGAACTATTAGTATGAATGTGAAATAATATGGTAATGGAACTTGGTATTTTAGAAGTTTATCAATATGATAAATTTTGAACATTATGGATGTGAAATCCTACATTTTATTAAGAGTGTTCAATTACTTATGAATATTTATGAACCGTTACAACTTAGGATATTGAAACATTTCTATGTTTTCAGAAAACTTGTATATATCTCATGTATTCAAAGTTCAAACACATATTTTGTTAAGATGATTATTCTTATTGGGCTGGTTTAGCTCACCCTTTTACTATTTCAGATTTTGTAAAGGATGCCGCGACTTAGCTTTTGGAAGAAGGTTTGGTGGTGCAATCGCATGGGAGAGGATTGCCTTCATGTGCATGATCTAGATGTCTATTTGTATATAACTTTTTTTGGCATGTAACTATGATAGGGATGTAATATTTGATAATGGATGGCTGTCAGTATATTGGTAGCTTTTGAGTTTTGGATTTGTAGGTTACGATTTATAAAGGTTAAATTTGGACTAGTGATTAGATGTAATTAGTGACCACATCTTAAATTGAGGACTAAACTTCCATATTGTTTTACCTAATCACGCTTCAAATTTTGGGGCGTGACACTTTCCCCTTCAGATGGGTATAAAGTGCCTTACAAGCAACACAAACATTGTGGACCTCTAGCCTAAACCGCACATGTGGGGTTCACGCTAATACGTGTGTGTATGTATATATATATATATCCATCAAACACAAAACAGTTAGTGAAACAGGAGCAGCTAGCACAATATATGCCATATTAATTATGAGAAATCACATAGTTGTATATTATTCAGAATATAAAAAAATTAACCTACCAGTATAGTTTCAAGAATTACCGTACCCATGTTGTGTATATACTATATAGCATACAAGTATACTGAAATTCTATATTCCAAATAAAAAGCATGTAAGCAATGAAAGGGAAAAGGATTTACCTTATCACGAGAACTGTTATATTGTCTTACACCATTCTTAATGTCAAACCCATCCCTAAGCATCAAAGAACCCTTAAGCTGTTCAGTCAAATCATCATTCTCATGGCGACTATCTTTTCCATAGGCTGCCTCATCCCTATTGGTCTTTTCCTGCCTCTGAAATCTGGTTACGCCACCTTTTTCAACAATCCCACTATGCAGATTTGCTAGAGATTCTTCAATATCCGATGCAGAAACAGATTGCAGGTTACTTCCAGTAGGAGGCCCAGGGTGATCAAGCTGACCACTAAGGCCCATTCTAGAGAATGCATCGCCTTGAATTCCATGATGTTCAGGTGATTGTCTTCTTATTTTCTCATTTTCCTCATAAAAATGAAAACCCCTGTGGTTCAATTCACCCTGACTACCCTCTTCCTGATACACATTATGTTCTAAGTCTCGCCTTCTATCCCCTGAATCCCACCGCCCTGCTCCCTTTGGCTTGTCCACGAACCCAGGAGGGGCCGGCCTGACTTCCGGCACTGCAGACCTGTGAACTGCAACATGCTGCTGTCTATCCCACCCATGCTCAAAATGCGCATTGTTCCCTTTTTGAGGGCCACGCGAATTTACTCCATGATCGAATTGCCAATTCCGATTAGAATTAACAGAATGCTGAGATCGAATTTCAGAACCATTGGAGCTTCTGCTTCCTACCACCCCTCCATGATCCTTCCAATCTCCGAATTGTGCTTGTGCATTCTCCCTATCAACCCCTCGACCCCGCGGATCCGAAGAACTCCCATTTGATAAACCCTCGTTGCTCCGTAATTCGCAAGCTAATGAACCAAACATCAGTGTCTGTGGCTGCTTCTGCTGCTGCTGCTGCTGCTGCTGCTGCTGCTGCTCGGGTTTTCCGCCAATGCCTATACTACCCAAAAGCCCTAACCTTTGCGAGGGGTCATTGCCAAACAATGGGTGATTCCCTGGAAATTGCGGTCTCCGGTGGAATTCGATCCCGTCAACGCCGGGAGGCGGAAAACCGGGTAGACCCCAAGGGTTGTGAGGGAACCCTGGGAGGTGAAAATTTGGCGAGTAGGGAGTATTGCGAGTGGAAGAAGGCCAAGGGGTTTGGAGTTCAAGACCGTTAGAAGGCCATGGAGGGAAGGGAACGGTGGGACCAATAGCTGCAACGGCAGGATCATGGCGGTAATGGGGATCAAAGGGGAGAGATGGGGTTTCTGAATTAGGGTTTGTTGTTTGTAGTTGCGATGGGGTTTGGGATTGATGGGGTTTTTGAAGCAATTGGAGGAGGAATTCTCCGCCGGAGGTCGGAGCCGGAAGTGGCGGGGACGGGGACGGAGGTGAAGCTCCTCCGCCGCCGGTCATGGTGGGTTTTGTGAGGTGGGAGGAGATCAGTAAAGCCCAAGGATGAGGGTTTTACAGTATGGGACTATAATGGGAGAGTGGTTTTAACCTCTATTCGCGTCATTCGGATTTCTCAACGAGTTGATTCAACGAGTCCACTCAGTCTCCGTCTCTCCTACGTCTCCTCCATCTTTCCTTACCAAGCACTCCCCCGGAAAAACTCTTTTATTTGCCAAAGCTGGTTTCTTAATTATTTCCAAGTTTCAATATTTATTCATAAATGCCTTTCTTTAACGATAAGGCACATGGTGCAATCTGCATAGGTAGGGCCGGGCTAGGCTTGGGCTCAACCTGGCCCAATGAGCTGGGCTGCTTTCGGGCCAAGTTGAGGCCACATGTTTTTTGGCTGTCCTGATAATATTCATACAATATTGAGTGTAGTTTGCCTTTGTTCTCAAAATACGTAGAGGAGTGGTGACTCGAGTTCGAGTCGTGGTGTGGCTATTGATGCCCACCCTTGAGTTTCTAACCGACTAACCCTCTAACCTCTGACATAGCTAGCTAATAATTGTAGGACTACCCAAAAAAAAAAACACCTACCTTTAAAAACCCTTTCTCATAATGCCATTGTGATTATTTTCCTATAATTTCTTATTTATGAAAAGTCGGAAACACCCCTCCACTATCACCAACACTTTAAAGAATGGTTTTGAAAGAAGAAAAGATGAAAAAGAGGATTTACATGTGTGTATGAGATTGGAAAAGCTTTTCACTCTCCTCATCTTTAAATCTCACGACGCTACTCATTCATTTCTTTTTTAATGGATGTTTTAGTAGAAATTTTCTTGAAAAAATTTGGAAAAAAAAATTACATGCAAGGTTGATACACCCTGTATTGATACTCATATTGACCTATAGCGATACGCATATTGACTTGTACCGATAATATCAATACGCATACTAACCCATATAGATACTCATCGTATTGACCCACATGTACAGATAATATTGATACTCATATTGACTTGTACTGATAATATCAATACGCATACTAACCCATATAGATACTCATCGTATTGACCCACATGTACAGATAATATTGATACTCATATTGACTTGTATTGATAATATCGACACTCATATTGGCCTGTAACGATAATATAGATAATCATATTGACATGTATCTATATTATCGATACAAATCGTCTTCAACCTTGGAACACAACCAGTATAGATACGAAGTATTGACTTGACTTGTTGAGTATTGATTGTACACTGCAAATCATTAAAAAAAAATGCATAGAAAACACATGTATAATCATTTAACGTAAGATTTAAGGTTTAAAATCATAAATGTCATTATTATAATTTTTTTTATTTAAGTTAAACTAATTTATTTAAAAAAAGAAACACACAAGAAACCCAAAAAATAGGTGTTTTTCTTCCGTTAATGACGTTCTCTCACAGTCATGGTCAATAGTTCAGCGGAACGAAACTCTCTTATGAAAATCTCAATCGGAAACAATATGTAATAATCAATGAAGGGATTTCATTATTGATAAGAAACAAATGGAGTTCTCCGTGGTTGATGAGAATGGAGGGGGACACAAATGTCTTTCCTTTAAATGATTTGAATAAAATGGAAAAGTTCACATGTGTGTGGGGGCATTCAGAGAAGGATTTTAAAATGTGGATATTTTGAGAACAAAATCAAACTATAGGGACAATCAGGGAAAACCCCCTACAATATGTGTGTGATTGAACGTCCCAAATGTTCCATTGTGATATTTTTTTACCATATTGGAAGAGACTTTGACTTTGAATGTTAAGAGTAAAACAATGAATGTATATTTATCTTTGAGCTTAAAAACATGTTACATAACGCATAGATAAGAGTAAGGACGGAGCCACACGAGGCCCGGGGGGCTCAAATGTTCCTATAGTACTAAAAGGGGTATAACTTGGGAGAGGAGGCGGGGGACGGGGGCTCTAGCCCCTCTAAACTTCTGAGAAAAAATATATTCCTTATAAACATACACAAACAGATGCGATGACCAATGAATTTGACCCACAAAAAAAAATTGGGGCATGCGCCCCCAACCCCCATTGTTACCCCCCCCCCTAACAAAAGAATCACGTCCGCCCCTAGATAAGAGTATATATATATTCCATTGAGCGTTGTCAATCAAAGAAGAGACGGTGGCAGACTGGGGTAGCCTAGAATCAAATTGAAGGTGAGGACCATATTGATCGTGAAGGATACTCCTTGGATGCCACAGATCAAACTATATTGATGAATTGCATTCATTTCCAATAGAATGAAATATAAGCTCCTTTGTTAGGTCCCTCTTTTGAAGGATTTTGCGCCATGACCAGGAGCAATTGTAGGGAATTTTGTAAGTCTAGAATTTTTTGTGTTGAACCACGGCGACGCTATCGATAGGGAGAGCTTCTCTTAGAAACTTGTTACAAGTCTTTTAGAAGAATGGCATGATTCCAGTCTGTCCAAAGGCTTCTTCAGCAAGAGGCGATTTCCCAAGTGTTCCTCATCATTTGCTGCTGAATTCCATTAATCCTTAGTTCTACAGATGGAGAGGCCGCCTTCCTCTTTTGGAGAACAAATGCAGGACCATTCTTCTTTTTTCTGCATCAGAGTAGCCCCAAGGGAAACAATAGCACACTTGTTCAATAAGTTTCATAGCTTTCTTCGGGAGCATAAAGCAATTTGTCCAAAAGACTTGAGTGTTCATTAAAACAAACCTGATGAGTTCAATCCGACCCGCATAGGAAAGAAGTTTGCCTTTCTAGTTCTGCACCTTTTTTTGAACTCGAAAGATGAGAGTATGGTTGTCAACAACCGATAGTAAGACCAAGGTACTTGACTGGAAGGTTTCCCTCTTTGAACTGGAGAGAGTTCTTGATGCTGCTATTAATAGATCCTACTAATACATTCTAAATCCAAAAATAATATAAAACACTATACAATCAAGTACTTACTGTTTTTATCTCTAATTAAACTACTCGGAATTTAATAACAATGGGTGTTAGTGGGTCCCATTACTAATATTTTTTTATTTTTTTTTGGTCACTAATCCCATTACTAATATTCAATATCTACTAATATTATATTTATTAAAATAATTATTTTAATAAAAATATAATTGAGAGATTAACATTGAAAAAATACTTAAAAGATATCTATTAAGAATTTTTATTATGAGTAGGTAGTACTAATTATATATTATCTATTTATTAAAGAAATTACTACTTATATATTTACAAATTAATCTTTTTAATCTCATTTTAATGAAGACATGAAACTATAAAAAATAATAATTTTATTATATTTTTATTACTAAAATATTAATTTGTGCAATGCCAGTGCACCTTTACTATAAATGCTAGCCCATATAATAACAATTAAAAAACAAGTCTCCCCTCTATTGACAATAATAAAAATATATATATATATATCTTTTACATTGACAATAAAAAAAATAGAAAATAATTGTGAGACCATGCGCCCATAGGGCAACCCGAGAATGGACGTGGGGATGCGGAATTATCAAGCATCCAATTTTTTGGGATGCCCTAGCATCCCTACTACTTGTTGATTCAGTAAAACCTTTTTCACGTTATTTACGTTATTTTAATTGAATCATGTTATTTTGCTTGATTCAAATATTTGAGTGAACCATATGCATTAATTGATTCAAGTAAAATTACCTAATCATGCTATTTTGCTTGAATCAAGTTACTCGAGTGAATCATACAAATAAATTATTCAGGTAAAATAACTTAAATCATGTTATTTTATTTGATTCAAATAAAATACCCTGAATCAAGTTATTTTACCCAAAAATGGAAAAACCTTTCATGACCGGGATGAGGATGTTAAGGCATTCCAAATATTTGGATGCCCTAAAATCCTGCCAAAACATAAACGGACTCAGGTTACCCAACGGTCTTCGTAACAAAGTCCTAAACAATGTGTCACCCACTTGTAGACCCCACACAAAGTAATTTGTTTTAGTATAAAAATAGAGATTAACTATGACCTCAAGGGATAATCTGAATATGCATTTGACAAGGGTAATTTGGAAAGACTTGAAATTCTCTATGGTTGCAACCGGACTCGACACAAAAGCCTTCTCTTAACTCTGGTTAACAACTTTAACCTTTACCGTTAATAATTTTTTTCCAAAAACCAAAATTAGATGGTTGAACTCTAGGGTGTTAGTGAATCTTAATCACAATTAAGGGGTATTAAAAGGGGCACATGTTGACCTATGGTACATGACCGGACTCCAAGAATTATAACATTAGAGAATTCAACTCAATTGAAAATTATAAAAAAAATGTTTCTGTTTGACAAATAAATATTAACTTGGAATTCTCTACGGTTATAGTTGGACTCCTTGAGTCCCATTATGAAGGTCAACCGATGTCCCTTCTAATCTTCCTTAATGGTGATCAAGATTTACTAATCCTTAGGGTTCAACCATCTAACCTTGGTTTTTAGATTTTTAAAAAAAAAATATTAATTCTAAAAGTTAAAGTTGTTATTGCTTTTGTGTTGTAACCGGACTCCTTGTTGTTAGAGGATTCCAAGTCATAAATATACTTCATTTACCTAATATTAATATCAATGGTTAATGGTTAGCATTGGGGATTGAAGTTCTTGCTAGTCATCACCCGGGAGGGGGATCCACTCCGGAGAACTCTCTATTGAGACCCCCCACCATTAGAGCAAGAGATGGGGTGTCAAAACTCCAAACTACCCTTGTCAGAAGCAATTTTTGGGTATATTTGGGAGGTCCTGTCCATTGTTAATGTCATCAAAAAAAATAAAAAAAATCGGGTGTCTAGCTGGAGAGAATATATGGAAATAGAATATGGTCAGCATTCTTCATCAGAAAAATATAAATAAATAATCTGCAGCTTGACTAATTAAGGTAGCTAGTCGCAACCTTACTAGCAGGTGCATAATATCAAATGAAATCCTTCATGAGATTCAACCTGGCTAGAGCCCTTCTAGGATCAACAAGATCAATGCCATGGAACCCTATGTCATCAAACTGAGCCACAACTTGCACTCCATGTCTCACCAACATCCTCACAAACTCCTGCTGCCGGTCTATCGTCAGGTCCCCGCCGTAGCCAATCACCAAACATCTCCCAAGTAACCCAATTTTGCCATGATGAGGCCCCTCAACCATTGGATTACAAAACCAATGATCCCTATCAGCCCCTATTGGCAACGCCAAATCCCACACCAAATCTACAGCAGGCAAAGGTGTGATCTCATCTGTAGCAAACATCAACTCTGATTCAGTCCTTTGCACCCCACCAAACAAAGGCTGGTTCAATATCAGCCCAGAGATTCTCACAGGCTCAAGCTCTATATCCAGTGCCCGCAATCCTGCCAGGAAGGCAATATTGCCACCAGTGCTACATCCAGCGAGAAAACAGCGCGAAAAGTCGGCAAAATCACGCAACCATCTCTCACCATTGGAATCCAAGGCCTGTTTTCTAACCCAAAGGACTGCATCAATGGCATCATCATAAGCAGCAGGTAGTCGATTCTCTGGAACCAGGCGGTATTCGACGGAGACGACGATGGCGGGAAATTCAGTAGCAAAGCACCCACATAGCTCGTGGATTATCATGTCGGCGGCGCCGAAGAGAATTATGCCACCACTATGGAAGTAGATTATTATAGGAAGAAGCTGGCTGGCTATAGAATTATTATTTGAAGGGATTTTGGTGGGTCGGAAGATCCTGACCCAGGTTTTGTTATCAGTGTTGAGAGGAACGTCTTTGGTGAGGAAAGGTTGGTCTGAGAGGGACTCTTCGTGATCGCCTGTTGGTGGCACTTTCTTGGATTCGTGGATTCGAGTGAGAGTGCCGTCTGGTTTCAGAATCATACTCAGGTGCTCGTATGGATCGAACCTCGACATTGTATGATCTTTTCTTATTCAGAGATGGAATTTTTCAGAAGAGAATGCATGAGAATTCGAACTTGCTCTATAGTTTTCCAATTTTTTAAAAAAGAAATTCCCGGAACGGAGGTATTTGGGCGTCGTAGAGCACCCGATTAAATCTGTCGGGTGGTGCAACTCCCCTTATGCTACACAGGAAATTTTGAATAAATCCTCCTGAAAGGTAGCCAACAAGAGGAAGGGACTCGAACTCAAGACCTCCGCTTCGTAGCGTGGTCTTGGCCACTAGCCCAACCCAACCCCTTGTTGGTATCTATAGTTCTCCAATGCCAAGAGCTAAAATGGATGGATGACCTTGACCATAGGATGTAGTTTTTGACCAAACATAAACGTTGAATTTTTAGACATTTACTTAGAATCTGTTGACTTTTCTCTACTTTCTCACCCCTACGTCAATGACAATGCCGATATTTATTTAAAGGGTCCTCTTCCGGTATGGAAGGAGATGGTTAACTTAATTAGAAGGTTTTTGCTATTGAGAGTTTGAGACAGCCGAGAGAGACCGTCCCGGGTGGAGACCACATCGAGACTGTCAACCGCACGAGGATTCAATGTTTTATTGAAGGATAAAGCTTTGAGAACCCTTTAGGGCTGAGATCATGCTCTAGAGAGCATGGATTTCAGGTGGGCCTACCATATGAAATGAGCCTACCGGAAATCCAATGGTCTTAGAGGACGGTCTCCGAATGAATCCCATGCATTTTTTTTATTCTGATTTATTAGTGCTGTGCACAGTTTGAGGGTGCATGGTCTCCACCTTGGACAAGACAGAACTATGGGGGCGAGAGACCCCCAATTTATTTTGAAAACTTAATATATTGGATGTATGAATTTAAAAAAATAATATTGTCTATAGTGGCCCCCAAAAAAGTATTGTAAATTTTTTATATCTATAATATAAAATGATTGATTCTTTTTCCGTCACTTTTAACCCTAGTTACGATTTATCATCTTGGTAGATGTATAAACCCTAGGAGTGAGTGAATCTTAACCACAATTAATAGGTGTTAAAAGGGACATGTGTCAAGTAGTGGAGGTGTGCATTCCATTGAACATGGGACGCACGTGTGAAAAAATAATCTCCATGATATAAAAATAAAAGTAGATAAAATATAGTAACTTTAGAATAGTGATTAGCCACCCCGCATTTGACTACATAATTAGATGTTTTTCCATTTCATCTCCTTTAATTGTGGTTAATTAAGCTTACTCAACTTAATTTTTTTTTTTTCTTCTAAAAACCAAGGTCAAATTGATGAACCCTAGGGGTGAATGAATCTTAACCACAATTAGTGAGCATTAAAAAGCTAGGCAGAACCACTGAAGACCGACATACGCGGTAAGTTAAGCATTTTCCTTAATTTTAACTCTATCAAAAGGAGGGCCAAGTTTTTCTTGTTACTGGACCCCTTTTTGAAATGCAACATTAACAAATGTAACCCGACTCCTTGGATTCCGGTTATTATTACTTACCCCTTTTTGAAATGCAACATTAACAAATGTAACCCACTCCTTGGATTCCGGTTATAACTGAACTCCTCGAGTCTCATAACAACACAAATGCCTTTTAGAGTATACTTTTAACTCTAGTTAATAACTTTAACTTTTAGAGTTGATATTTTTTAAATTTTTTCTTCTAAAAACAAAGGTTAGATGGTTAAATCCTAAGGGTTAGTGAATCTTAATTGCAATTAAAGGGTATTAAAAGGGACACGTGTTGACATGTGAGATGTAACCCGAATCCTTGGACTCCGGTTATAACAATAGAGAATTCCAAGTCATCCAAAATGGCCTTGCATTTGTCGTGTTGAGTGTTGAGGTGATATACTGGACATTCATTTTGGAGGACTTGCTAACCGAAGGAAGTTATTGGTTGTAATAGTCATTTAGGTTTGATCCTAAAGAAAGAAAAATAAGAGCTCTGGTTCAACAGATACCCAGATCCCCTCTTAGGGCTGTCAAAGGATTAGGTAGGGGTTGGGTTGGGTCAACCCTATCCGTACCCTTCCTTATAAGAGTAAGACCCTAACCCTTCAAGGGTCTGAGTTGATTGGGCCCTAATCCTACCCTTAAGGACCAGGGCTAGAAGATAGAGCAGAAATGTTTTTGTCATATGAGATGATGAGATTTTTTTCCCTGCACCAACTGTCAACCTGACATGAAAATGGTTCTACACCCTTGTCTAGAAGCTTGAATATATATATATATGTGTGTGTGTGTGTACGAGCGCACGCAGGAAGAGACTAGACTGAGACTACCGAGTGGTGGACTGATATGGTCAGTGGCTGGTGGAGTGGTGGTGGTCGCGGTGGCCATGACTAGGCTTGAGCTTGAGAGACCACTAGCAGAGAAGGAGTAGAGTGAAGGAGGCGTTGAGAGATGAACGTTGCCGTATGTCGTGTGTCGTGAGAATTCAGTGAGATGAGAGATTGAGAGACTGATCAGAGATCAGATCCAGGGGACCAGATGTGTTGTGACTGCCGTCTACCATGTGTCGGTGTGCCTACTGAGAGTAGAGAACTCGAGAGAGATAAGAGATCAGATGAACGAGAGAGAGAGAGAGAGAGAGAGATAGATGAGCGTTGTCCATGTTTAGCTTTACTGGTTTAGGATTTGGATAAAAAAAACAAAT
Source organism: Tetracentron sinense (assembly GCA_015143295.1). Classification (NCBI taxonomy): domain Eukaryota; kingdom Viridiplantae; phylum Streptophyta; class Magnoliopsida; order Trochodendrales; family Trochodendraceae; genus Tetracentron; species Tetracentron sinense. The sequence goes on along the minus strand of CM026571.1, from coordinate 9,431,275 downwards.
TGGTCAACTCAACTTCATAATGTGGTATATAAAGAGGGGGTGTAAGTGACCAAAAAAAAAAGAGGGGGTGTAAAATTATGTTTATAAAGTGCGATGCACGTGAGAGTGAGGGGAAGGAATTAACCACAGTTAATAGGAGTTAAAAGGGACATGTGTTAACCTGCGGGTGCAATTGAACTCTCCCCAAGTTCAATTGCGATTGAATGTGATTCTATTCTTTAAACAGATAGATGAGAGTAGTTTGGGAATTAAAGTAAACATTAAATTAAAGTTTTGTTTTATATAAGGATAGTTTAGGAATTTTGAAAAATTCAGGCTACGCCTGCTCCCATTATAATAGTAAAGATATTAAATCCGTTAATAGGGGTTATAAACATAATTGTATACATAATAAAACAGTATAATTAAACTCTCTTTATTTCTATTATATACAGTTATACTGGTGTAGTGGAGCAAAGGGTGGGCCGGGTTGGGGCCCGACCCTATGGAAGTACAGCTTTGTGATTTTGGGGCCTTCCCGACCCAAGGGCTGGAGAAGGGTAGGGCTTGAGCAGTTTTGGGTGGGTTGAGTCAGGTACCCTTTGACCCGGGCTTTTATGACAGGCCTACGCCCCCTCAAAAATAAAACAAAAAAGGAATAAAGTAAACATATTTTATATGATAAAAACACTTTTATTTTATATTTATAATTCCTAAACTATCCCCCAATAAGGTATGTTTTGAGTAGCTCCAGTTATCTCTTAAACCAGGGATCCTGTTCATAGTTAATCTCTTACCAAAATGGGCCGGGTGAGACTTGATTCATCCAGAAAAAATGAATGACATACAAGCTTTATTAATTACTAGCGGGTGGCACGTGCGATGCACGTTAGAGCAAGGGGAAGGAGTTAACCACAATTAATAGGAGTTAAAAGGGACACGTGTTAACCTGCGAGTGCAATTGAACTCGCTAGTGGCACATGCGATGCATGTGAACGCGAGGAGAAGGAGTTAACCACAGTTAATAGGAGTTAAAAAGGACACGTGTTAACTCGTGGGTGTGATTGAACTCTCCCCGAGTTCAATCGCATGATTTTATTAAAAATTTTAAGCAGTACCACTCAATAGGAATATATGAATCGGGAAAGAGGGAAACAGGAATAAAAACATTTATGCATTCCTGGATTGGAAAAGTCACGGGTCCACTGTTTTATCAATAACCCCTTAACTAATCAATCTTTTCGGTGATTCACATTGATTAAATAAAATAAAAAACAGATTTAAATAACCGAAACATACCTGAAACTGATCCAACTGAGAGGGATATTAGAGAGCTCATTGTTCTGCATTGGAGCTGGTTGATTGTTCAGTGATATCAAGTCTTTTGGAGTTGGTCCATATAGATTAAGAAAAACAGATTTAAATAAATGAAACTATCCTGCAACTGATCCAACTGTGTGGCCAGTCTCTTATATATGCGAAATCTCACACTCATAGAATCAGCGGGAAAGAGGGATATTGAAGAGCGGGTTGGGTGGATCTAAAATGGAGGGCTTGATATCTTCAGTGATTTCGGTTCTCTTTTAGTAATCCACATTGATCAAAAAATAAAAACAGATTTAAGTAATTGAAACTAACCTGCAACTTTGATGAATCCAGATAATCATACTTGAGATTACCGTATCCCATGATTTGAGAAATAAAGAATGAGATAAATTGTTGGAAGGGTAAACTTTTCTTCTAATTTGGAGATGAGATGATTTTAAGATGAGATGAGAATGGAAGATCCATAAGCAGGAAAAAGCACGTACAGTTAGAATTTCAGTTTTTGAAGAGATCGTGCAATTGAGGGAGTCCCAATAGTTATAGGTCTGGGGTAGTTAGATTGATAATTACTATAATACCCTCATAATTTATTTAAGTGTAGAGGAAATATTAAATAAAATAATGGGTTTTATAGTCTATGAGAAAAATTCAATCCAATCTTGCTTCTCGCATTATAATAGTAAAGAAGATAGTTGCAATCTGATTAGCAGGTGCATAATATCAAATGAAATCTTTAATGAGATTCAACATGACTAGAGCCCTTCTAGGATCAACAAGATCAATGCAATGGAACCCTGTATCGTCAAACTGAGCCACAACTTGCACTCCATGTCTCACCAACATCCTCACAAACTCCTGCTGCCGGTCTATCGTCATGTCCCCGCAGTAGCCAATCACCAAACATCTCCCAAGTAACCCAATTTTCTCATAATGAGCGCCCTCAACCATTGGATTACAAAACCTATGATCCCTATCAGCCCCTATTGGCAACGCCAACTCCCACGCCAAATCAACCGCAGGCAAAGGAATGACCTCATCTGCAGCAAAGATCAGCTCTGATTCAGTCCTTTGCACCCCACCAAACAAAGGCTGGTTCAATATCAGCCCAGAGATTCTCACAGGCTCAAGCTCTATATCCAGTGCCCTCAAACCTGCCTGGAACGCAATATTGCCACCATTGCTACATCCCATGAGAAAACACCGCGAAAAATCAGCAAAATCACGCAACCACTTCTCACCATTGGAATCCAAGGCCTGTTTTCTAACCCAAAGGATTGCATCTATAGCATCTTCATACGCAGCAGGTAGTCGATTCTCCGGCGCGAGACGGTATTCGACGGAGACGACGATGGCGGGTAATTCAGTAGTAATGCGCCCACATAGCTCGTGGATATACACGTCGGCTACGCTGCTGATGATCATGCCACCAATATGGAAATAGATTATGATAGGAAGCTGGGCGGCTATAGAATTATCATTTGAAGGTATTTTGGAGGGTCTGAAGATCCTGAGCCAGGTTTTCTTGTGAGTGTCCAGAGGAACATCTTTGGTGAGTAAGGGTTGGCCTGGGTGCTGGGACTCGTCAATATCGCCTGTTGGTGGCACTTTCTGGGAATCCCAGAGTCGAGTTAGAGTGCCGTCTGGGTTGAGTTTGATATTGAGGTGTTCGTATGGATCGAACATGGACATTGTAGTTGCAGTACTATTTTGTTTATACCTAGAGATGGATTGAGAGAAAGAGATGGAATTTTTGATTTGGGAGTTTAATTTAGAAGTGCATGCATGCATGAGAAATTCGAACTTTGCTCTATGGCAAGAGCTGAAATGGATGGATGACCGTGACCATCGGATTTAGTTTTAGGCCGTAATATTAATCGTTGGATTTTTAGACATTTACTAGAATCTGTTATCTTTTCTTTACTTTCTCCACCATACGTCGAACAAAAAATAGCTGGAAGGGTCTTTTTGCGACCACAGCTGCAAATGCCACAGGCCTCGGATTGTCTCTAAGCCAGAAAGGGTTCCATTCCTTTTTACGACCGTTGGCATAAAAATGGGGAGAAGTCATTTCATTTTCTCCCCCATAATTTTGACTTCTCCCCATTTGATATCTCTCATTTGATATCTCTTCCCCTTATTCGCACACACTTATCGCCACATGTCTTATTATGTGTGGACCATGATTTTGACTTCTCCACCACTTGTCCCCTATTCTATGGAACCCCGAGACAAGCCCTTTCTGGTTTCGCCTGAGACAATCCGAGGCCTACCACATAAGGATAATGGATAATAACCGGACTTGCCAAATCTGATTATTGAGGTAGCCATGTGTTCCTTTTTGACACCCCTTTACTGTGGTCAAGATTTACTCACCCCTAGGGTTCACCCACCCATCCTTGTTTTTTTTTAATATTAATTTTTTAAAAAATATATTTTAATATTAAAAAAACCCTTAAAACATTTTATTTTTTTTTAATTTTAACCTTTTTTTTTTAATTTTTTTTAACAAAACAAGGATGGGTGGGTGAATCCTAACCACAGTTAAGGGATGTCAAAAGGGACAAGCGGTTACCTCAAGGGGTGATAACCAGATTTTCCAAATCCGGGGATTTGGCTTCAATGGATAATGCTAGTGGAAGACAAAACACATGTATCATGCTTATAATGAAAGGGGGTTTGAAAGAAAGTGTAGCCAGCATTGCCCTAAGGATAATAGGCTAGGTTTGACATTTACCATAGGATAATAGGTTAGGTTTGACATTTTTTATTGTTAGAAAAATACAAATAAAAGACATCACCGTCGCTTAAAAAACTAATAAAACCCAAGCCTAACTCTGATTTTCTATATGTCATTGTGAGGACCTTTTGCAACTGTAGTTGTAGCTGCAAAAGGTTCATTCCAACTAACTATTGTTACCGTATGTCGATAATAATGATGATATTTAAAATCGACTCGTAATCCTCTCCAGTTGTAACTGGACTCAGGGGAGTCCGGTTACGCCACTAACACTGTCACATGTCCATTTTAACACTTTTTAATTGTGGTTAAGATTCACCCACCCCTAGGGTTCACCCACTTATCCTTGTTCTTAGAAAAAAATATATGAAAGATATTAACCCCAAGAGCTAGTGAATTTTAACCAGGATTAAATTTCTTTTTTAATATTTTTTTTTTCTAAAACCCAAGAATAGGTAGGTGAACCTTAGGGGTGGGTGAATCTTAACTGTAGAACCCCGGATCTCATTTTCATAGCTTGTGAATAGTGCTGTGAATCGTGCGGTGAATAGTGACCTTGTCATGTAATTTTCTAAATTTTGAGATAAAAAGTCCCGGTAATGGTTGTTTATAGGTTAACTAAGCTTAATTAATTTTATGGGATTTTATTCATATGATTAGAATGGTTTTCGAGCAATGGAAAAAGTTACGACGAACCATATTCATCGGGTTTTGCCTAAAATTGGAAATTCAGATTTTGAGTTATGAAGAATTGGAATTTCTGAGTATTTTTATTGGATTCAAATGGGGGGTACTTCCTTATTTTAATTTAAAACTTAAAGTTAATGAAATGAAAGGTTAAAATCATTAACTTAAATTTTTTAAAATAAAATAAGTATAAGAGGAAGAAGAAGGAAGGAAAGAAGAGCAAAGCACAGGGCAAAACAGGGGAAAAACAGGCAAATCGGATTGACCGAATTTGCTACCGGTTGACTGAACCTCCTTACCGGTCGATCGAATGCCCGAAATTTTGTATGAGATTTTTAGACAGAGAGATGATTTTTGACCGGTTGACCGATCATCTCTATTGGTCGACCGATCATGCTGTTTTTGCCTATGACCGGCCTTTTGAGATATTTTGAAGGGTGTATGAGTCTTTAACTCATTCCCTTTGGCTATAAATAGCCCAATTTTCTGGCTTAGGGTTCTTATAACCCTAGAGAGAGTTTTTGGGAGAAAGTTGAGAGAAAAGAAGGAGAAGAGCTTGGGTTCTTCTAGGCTTTGTGCTAGTGATCAAGTGGAGTTGAGTTTTTGCTTCAAGCTTTCTTCCTAAGCTTGGATCTTGCTACCAAGGAGTATTCTCGAGCTCTAAACCGTAGGGATCCGGTTTTTGAAAGGTAGATACACTCTACTACCTACCTTGTACTATTATTTTTAAGGCAAAACACTATGTTTAAGGTTGTTCTTGGATTGATTTGAACGATGATTGGTATATGAGATGTGAGCTATCACTACTATTGAAATTTTATGAATATGATGTCATGTTTACAAGTTTTCTAAGTTCACCATGATATTCACAAGTACTATATGCATCTTATGTTCACAAGTCTAACATGATGTTCACAAGTCTCGCATGATCCGATGATTTCTCACAAGAAAAGTATTTCATAAAGCTTTTAAGGAAGGTTTTTGGTAAAAAGAATTCTCAGAAGCTCACAAGAATTGATAAGGGCAAACTATGGGTTGGTAAGTGACAAGTTCTAAGATCGTTTCAAAGCTCACAAGAAATCCCACTATACATAGACTCACAAGTAGTCATGTCTCACAAGCTCACAAGCTCGCAAGTTCACAAGTAATCATGCATTCACAGATCCTCGCATGCTCACAAGGAATCTCAACTTTCACAAGAATTCACAAGAACTCACAAGAACATGATTATCACATGAAAAGATTTACTCGGATTTTGTTTTCACGTGAATACTGTTAAGAAAAAGATTTTGGTGACTACTTTCACAAATGTCATTCTCTAAGCTTATGCATGTTCATGATATTATTCTGTCGCGCCCCAAAATACCTCTTAAGAGTTAAGGGATACTTTAGAGGTGATTATTCATACTTGTCAAACCATCCTGTGATAAACAAGGCTAACATGATATAATAACAACAATAATCAAAGTGCGGAAGCTAAACATGAGTGCTGAAGCATAAAACCAAAATTTTCCTTTCTGCATAAGGCGGTCTGTATTCTGAGTGAGAATATATATACAAAATATATCAAGTCAAAGGTGGACATGCCCACCTATCAAAATACAAAATGAGAAACCTCACAACTTTCTCTCGCTCAATAATCACCCCCGTGGAGCCAGTGGTCTAAGTCCCTCGCCTCAGCCTAAGGCTCAACTACCGACTCCTTATATGATTCTTCCTCACCGTAGTCATCTTCAACCCAAGGACCCGGGGCACAAATGTCAAAGGGGATCTGTATACCTGCTGACATAAAGGTATGACTGAGTATGGAATACTCAACGAGTACAAGCTACTAACTAACAATAGCAATAACCCACACACAAGGCAACAAGATAGAATTCATCATATCAATATGAAACAAGAATAGCAGTATAAAACAAATAGAATTGAAAGTAAAGTAAAATGATAATCTTGACATGCTTGAATGAATGCGAAAACTCCGGTAAAACTCGTACTTTAAAATCATGTCTTAGTCTTGAAAATAGTCTTTGGTGTTTCTTTCAAAATTTGTTTGTCATGTTTGAAAGCTTATTTCTTGTCTTAGTCTCGTTCGTAAGAATTACGCATGCTTGTCTTGTTCTTGTTTGGAATCACTTGTCATGTTCTTGACTTGACTTGCTTGTTTACTTGTGTGCTAGAGGTTAGTGCCCTTGAGGTGACTTGTGAATCGGGAATGTTAATTCCCTTCAGCGAAATGTATATATATATATAGAAAAGGTACACCAACCTCCTTGACTTATTTTCTTGTGAGCCAGGTAGGGCATATCGATATGCCCTACCCTTAACCGGCCCGATGTCCGGCTTTATCATTTATGCTTGTTTCTTCTTGTGAGTCATGTATGACATATCCTAAGGATATGCCCTACGCCCGATGTCCGGCTTTATCATTCATAGCGTAAATCACATTCTTGTTCTTGTTGTTTCGTATACTTTATACTTTAGGAAAATCCCGGTTAATACATGCATGTGTGTGTGAGGCAATGTGTAATAATCATGATGACATGAACAATTAAAAGGAATCGTGTGTGTAGCACTTGTAGTGATCATAGTAGCATGTGCAACAAAATGGAAGATGTATAACATTCTCATTCTTAATATAATCATGCAAGAATTTAGACAACATATGAAACATTTGATCAACTTATCATTTTTAGGGAATATTACATAGAGCCTACTTTTATTTTCTTCTTTAATCCTTTAAATTCTTGTTTAGGTATTTTATCAAACACATGGCATGCAACCCATTCATAGTCATTTTATTTTGACTTCTTAGTGCATATATTTCATCAAACCACATAAAGTGTGTTCCTTATGCTTGAAATGCCCATCTTTCATTTTTTCACCACACATTCATCAACCAACACAGCATCCAATCGCCTCAACATCCACCATTCATTCATACATTCCCACACTCATCCTTTATCTTGTTAATCTTGAGAAGTTAAGCATTTGAAATCAATAAGAGAAAAATAGGGGAGAAGCAATATACATTCACTTAAGAAAATCCTAGGTTATTACTAAGGTAGTTAGTAGGGTGCACTGACCTTGAAAACAAAGAGAATAACTTGTGGGGACTTGAGAAGAATGAGATCCAAGCTTTCCTTTAATCACAAAACCCAACTTTGGCCAAACCCTAGCTTTCCCTTCTCTTCCTTCTCCAATCTACCCAAAATGTGTGCTTGAAGATGTAAGAAGCCCCAAACCCACGAATTGAGGTTTTTATAGAAAATGGAGTGGTCAAAGACCCATTTACCCTTAATGAAATATGCAAAAACGCGAAAGACCGAGCGATCGGTGCTTATAACCAAGCGATCGGTGGCCTACCGAGCGATCGGTGTTTTCAACCGAGTGATCGGTTGAAAACACCCTCTCTGAAATTTTTTCCCATATAAAATTTTGGACCGATCGACAGATATCGATCGATTAGTTGTGGACAGATTGATCGCTAATTTTGACCGAGCAATCAGTTGTGGACCTCGCTAGGGAACGGTGTTTTGCAATTTTTGGCACATTTTACTGTTTTGGTCATAATTTTTGACTCGTTCGTCGGAATTTGACGATTCAACTTGCGTTGGATTCGTCATTCAAAGGAGAAAATCTCGATATTTTAGAATTTTCAAATTCTTCATTATTTATTAATTGAACTACGTAAAAAGACAATTGGCTACGAGAATACTATTCATAAGGCACGAAAAGTTTCGGGGCGCTACATATTCACTGTTAGTTAGTAGTTTGTATATCACTGAGTATTCCATGCTCAGCTGATTATTGACTTCGGCAGGTGCACGTGTTCCATTTGACGTATGTGGTACAGAGCCTAGGATAGAGGAAGAATACTATGATCTGGAGCCCTCTATGGACTACTACCAGAATGATGGATCGTTGGATAAGCGGGCCGATTTTGATTTCTGTTGAGAGAGGGAGAGAGATCATACTGCTATTTTGTGTGTGTTGAGAGTGGGAATTGTCCACTCCATACCTCATATTTTGGACGTGTTCTATTGGTTCAGACTTGAACCGAACGATAGGAGTATTGGATTATAAATTGTTTCCGCTATGTTTTATAACTTGTGTACTCTGACATGATGGTAAGTATATGTGCCTTATGTGTCATACAGGATAGTATGATACGGCAGTCCGAGCTAAAGTATCCCTAACTCTTAGGGGGTATTTTGGGTTGCGACATTAACAATAGAATAATGTCAAAAGGGACACGTGGCAGCATTAGTAACGTAACTCCCCGAGTTTGGTTACATGTGGAGAGGATCACGAGTCGACAATATTTAAAGGGTCCTCCCCCAATATGGAAGGAGATGGTTTTTTTTTTTTTTGGAAAGTAAGATAATTCATTATTGGGAATAATTCATTACATGGTCCATAGTCGGATACGACATTATCCCACCATTCTCAAAAGAAGAATAGTTAATACTTATATTTAAAGCTAATTGAGATTGTAAATGAGTTGCCTCATTTGCCTCCCAATGAATGAACTGAGAGATCAGATTGGGAATTTTGACATGCAAACGAGTAATGTCTTCTATCAATGAGTTGATCTCTCATGGGATTGGACAATTAGCTTGGTTGAGGATATCCACCAAACCTTTAGCGTCTGATTCAATAATAACATGGGTCCACTTGAAAGCTATTGTCGAGGAGATCCCCAACCGAATAGTTAAGGCTTCGGCCAGAATAGCTGAGTTCCAGAGTAGCGGTAGTACCTCCCTGTGAAGACAAACAGATTCGAAGTTCATTGCTACCATCCCAGCCCCCGCTGTAAGCCTCGAAGAAATGGTGGCACCATCCACATTAACTTTAATCCACGGATCCAAAGGTGGGCACCATCCCAAAGTTGTGTCCTCATTCAGTCTAGATGTATTGGCCTGGTAGAGCAACCCCCTATTATCCACTCACATGTCATATGATTTGCTAAATCCACTGCTTTGCTAGGATTGAGACTTTTCCCCCCAAAAAACTACTTCATTGCGAAGATTCCAGATACTCCATAACACTGAACACATCTAGAGAGCTAATTCTTTCCTTCCGGCATAGAATTCTCTAAGCACAGACCACCCCTCCATCATGCTAAAAAGGAAGCTGGTACTATATTCGGTAAACGAAGAGTCAGGGAAGACCCGAACCAAATCATGCATGAGCACGGACACATCAGAAACAAATGTCCAATAGTTTTGAGCTCCAATCGATCTACATAAAAGACAAACTTCATCCACCGCCATGTTATGCCTCCTCAAATTCTCAGCTATTGTTTTTGCTTCTGGACATATCCTCCATAGAAAGACCTGTATTTTGAGAGAGACGAGAAGTTTCCATATTTGAAGCTAGAAGGGAGCCCGTTCAACAAACTGACCTGAGCTAGAAGTGTCACGCCCCAAAATCTGCACACAATATATCTCATATTTGTGTAGATCCCGAGGCGCGATCCGAGGACAAACCCCAACAACAATCAAATTTATTCATGCTAAATACCATTTAGAGATATCATCAAGCAACTGAAGTTTAAACAAACCAGAAAAAGTAAAAGAGTTGAAAGCAAATTAATTAAACCTCACTACAGTTCACTCTACCTCAGATAAATATTTAACTAAAACTCAACAATTAAAGTCTCAACAACTAACTCTGTCCTCCCGACTCCATAACCTCTTCAGGTGTCTCTTGAAAGTTCAATAATGACAAGAGTGAGCTAACAACTCAACAAGTCAATACAAGAAGCATGCAATAGTTTACAAAAGCAATTGATATTTAATATCCAAATTAAATATGCATTAATTACTGCAGTTAATTCCATTTGGTCTGGTCCTCTGCCCATAGGGTTCTCCTAGAGTCTACCCCAAAAGCATGTAGCAGGAGTAGAGCCAGGGTACTCATATTTGTAAACTGTTGCATGCTTGTTGTATTTACTTGTTAAGCTGTGAGCTCACTCTTGCCATTATTAAAATTTTTAGGAGACACCTGAAGAGGTTAGGGAGTTGGGAGGACAGAGTTAGTTGTTGAGACTTTATTGAGTTTTAGTTGAACATTTATCTGAGATAGAGTGAACTATAGTGAGGTTTAATTAATTTACTTTAACTTTTTACTCTTTGTAGTTTGTTTAAACTTCAGTTGCTTGATAATATATCTGAATGATATTTATTAGGAATAAATTTCATTATTGTTGGGATTTGTTCCTAGATCGCGCCTTGGGATCTACACAAACATGAGATGTATTGTGTGTAGATTTCGGGACGTGACACAAAAGCATATGAATCTTACTTCCATCATGCATATAAGATGGAGTTGTTGTTCATTACACTAGGAAACAAAATCCATTTTTGAGTTTGGAAACCAAGCATCCTGATGCGTTCAAATGACCTGTCCAAAAAACAGCATATTTTTAATCAATCTTCATGAAAGTAAAGAGAATCCAAATGAAACATTCATCAAGCATGTAGCTTCAAAACAGAACCCATTTAAAACTCAATGAAAAGAGAGAGAGATGTGACATATTCAATCCCAGGAGGGCGAGCGGTATTGCACCTCTCTTCCCACCACAGCAAGATCCTCACCCCATCCCTTCTCTTAGAAATGCACATCTCTCCTTTATCAATTGACACAAACACTCCATACCATTCCACAAACAATGACATGGAGCCAGTGATTTGGAGACAACATGGGTTGAACAGGATGAGCTTGGGGTATACATTACCACTAGAGTATTGTCAGGCGATACAAGGGAGCTCAGACGGGTCGGGTTCAGGTGAGTAAGATTTTATAAATACTCCATTTCCATTCTGAAATCTACTCAAAGGGGTTAAGCGGCCATGCCATGTTGCATAAAATGAGTTGGAGTGGGACCGTAGATGCTCTACAAAATGCTTATGTTGGTAGACACCACAGTCATGAATCATCTAGAAACACTCCTTGTTGGTATGCCAAGCGTTTCAATTCAGTTTTCAAAAACTTTCTCTATTATTAAATTCTCATGTTAAGATAATTAATTACGGTTTGGTCTCGGTAGCACAACATATATATATATTGCAGAGATAGCCGAAGGTGATAACCGTGGTCTTGCACTCCCCATAATTACAACTATTGCTTGGGTGCTCGATTACTACACAAAGTAGTCATATAAAATAAATAAATAAAATGAATTGGTCTCTCACCATGAATTCTTCTTCTTTTCTAATCATCTTCAACGATTTTATCTCTTACTCTCGTTTGTTATCATTTTTGCAATGAAATTCCTACATACTTTCGCACTCAATTTGTTTCCCCATTATAATTGAGTGATTTTCTGACTTGATCACAGGTCAATCTAAACCTTAGGGAGGTTATTCTGACCTATGGCAAAAGGAAAAAATGGTAAAGGAAATGGGGTCGAGAGCACACCAAGAATTTTGAGAATACCGAAGAGGGGCTGCCCTTAGCCTTGTCGTATATGACTTGTAGTGTGTTGTTTTTTGTGTCGTGTCCCTTTTTAGGCTGATAACCCTTCCTATTTATAGGATTTTTGATTTAGGACAGAATAATAATTATTCTGTGTAACTGACACATTAAATATTTGTAACGCTTTTGGACATTTAATATAATAACGCCTTTGACATTCATTATATAAACGTCTTTGCATTTATTGTGTCAAAACAACCACACTTATTTCTCGGGTGCTTTACAACGACTTATTATTCATCAAAAGTTCTAAGTGGATTGGTGAAGATGGTTCCGCTTTACACATGATAGCACACTCTTCGACCAATGAACCTCTCACCCTCCAATCCTTAAATATCTTTTTTTATCCTTTTATTCGTTACGAACTTTATGGTTAAAACGCATAAGCTCAGAGTCAAAAGCGTCTTAGCCAAATTATAGACAGCACGATAACTTAGACGAGTTAAAGGCATCTTTATAACATGTTGAAGGCGCGAAAGATTTTGCTAAAAATATTCTTTTGTGAATTTATTGGTCCACGTGTCCATCTTAAAAAATACTCCTATCAACACCCATCTACAATCATTTTCTGTTCATCCCTCCATATCTGAAAGGATTCCAAAGTGGCCTCCTCTTATTAATCAAAGTGTCTTGACCAACACAAACCAAAACCGGTAAAAGATGTAGTAGGACAGGGTGTTCGACTTTCACTTTTAAAAGTTGAAAATCAGCCACAATTGCATATTCACCAACAGCTTAAACAAAGTAAACAGAACCAAAGTAAGTAGGATAAATTCCAGAGGAAAATTTTCTCATATGGTCGATTTTAAAACCTTTCATCTTTTCAACAATCTAGATCAAGTCAAAATGTAAAGGTTCTGAAAACAAACACAGATTTGGATGAGCGTCTAAATGGGGGATTTTTAGAAACCAAATTCTTGTTCAATTCGAAAGCAAAATAGGTCTGAAAAAAAATGAGTGAATGAAATGAAAAATCACAGAGTCCACAATGGCGTCGAGGCCAGAGTAGTAGGCGATGTGAAGATTGACGGGAATACAGAGTCTTGAAAACGGAGTGAGAGAGACGGAGAGGGAGGAAGGAAAAGTTATAAATTTTTTGGAACACCCAATAAATTTAAGAGCAATAGTCCCCTCGTTGGCCGAGGAGCTATTCCTCCTAGCTCTCATATAGCCGACCCTTAAACTCCCTTTTTTTTTTTTTTTTTGATTGGACCAAACTCCCATTTAACTCGGGTTACTTTTTTTAACCCTTTTGTTGAATTTTTTTTATTCTATTTTTCTAAAAATCAAGGGTAGATGGGTGAACCTAAGGGTGGATGAATCTTAACCACAGTAAAATGTGGTTAGAAGGGGGACACATGGTAAGATGTGGTTAGAAGGGGGACACATGGCAAGAAAGTGAGAGCTGAGACGCCTCCTCACGTCACCAACCAAGGAGGTGATTATTTTCCTAAATTTAAATAGGGAAAAAAGGAAAAAATAAAGAATACTAACATTTAGGCCTTGAATTCTCTCTGGCAAAGCTAGAAAGGTGGTCTCGGGCAACCAAAAAATAGGGGACATGTGGGGATAAAAAGGGGAGAAGTCATTTCATTTTCTCCCCATGATTTTGACTTCTCCCCACTTGATATCTCTCCCCCTTTATCTTATCACTTTATTGCCATGTGTCAAATAATGTGTAGAGAAGTCAAAATCATGGAGCCCATGAAATGACTTCTCCAGCCACTTGTCGCACACATTTTTGGTAGCTCGAGACCACCATTTTTGGCTTCGCAAGAGTGAATCCGAGGCCTAACTTGTAATTGTGCACCACCGACCAAAGGTTTTTGCTGATTGGAAAAGGAGGGGCTATTCTAAAATGTTGGAGGAGAAGAAGAGTTGGGGGGATACGCAAGTTCAAACCATTTGGGAAGGGGCGTACTTCACAAAAGAATTAAAATAATTAGCCACCGAAAACAAAGAGGTGTGTTGTTTGGAGAGAGAAGTAGGGAATGGTTTGTGTAAAACTAAATTATTCAAATTAGGGAAATCAAAATGTGACCCATGTCATAAGATGATAAGATGGTAATCCTACGTAGAAGTGGCAGAAGGGGAGAAAACATTCTGACCTAGGATCACATTCGATTGCAATTGCATTCAAGCCAAATGCAATTGCATATGTGGCTGATGTTGATTTGAAGAGAGAAAAGCTTTTGAGACCGCGAAAGGGCCGAGACCGTGCATAGATGCACGAGATTTCAGATGGGGCCCATCATGTGAATGAGGGCACCACTTGAAATCCCGTGGATCAATGCACGGTCTCGGTGGTCTCAGTAGTAATCCGAGAAAATAAGTGAGAAATTAAAATTTTGAATTTTTATTTATCTTCCAATCAACATCAAGCACATATGCAATTGCATTGGCTTGAATGCAATTGCATTGACTGTGATCCTATCTCACCCCGCTGTAGTAGCTGCTAGTATGGGCAGAGCCACATGGGGCCCACCGGAAGGGACTACAAGGTCCCCAAACTTTTGAGAAGAAAAAAAATATTATTTAATTCAATATAGAAAAATGCTTAACTTACCTGTGGTTTCCATCATATAACGAAATGGTGGGTCTTTATTGGTTTACGCTCCACTTTTTAAACTCATCAATCTTGTTTTTTAGAAAAAATAAACAAAAATCTTAACTTTAATTTAGTTAAGCTTAACCAAGGTTAAATGAGTGTTAAAAGGGACATGAGAACATGGTGGTAAGTTAAGCAATGGACCCCGAGGTCTGCTAATCATTGCTCAAAATTATACTTTACAAACGAACAAAGAGACGAGATGACCCACAAACTTGGCCCTAATTTTTTTTTTGTAAAGTTCATTTTTGGATTGGCTCCTTCCGTAAGACAAACCGTTGTTAAGGGTGTCTCAGTTTAAGAAGCTTCAAGCGCTAAAAGTCATGAAAAGACAAAGACAAAGTTGCTAATCATGTGCCACAAATGTGCCTAGGAATGGTAAGTAATTTAGAAAACATCTAACATAAGAGGAATTGACCTAAACAGTGTCCGATATACCCTAACAGGTTAGAAACAAGTCAAGGTTGTTAACCGTTTTCAGACAAAAACCATGTTATTAGATCGAACCACGGATAATGCGTTCGCCAGTCCTTTGCTTTTAACATTGTGAGGAATGCTAGCCCTACTCTCAGGCAATTCATACTCTCACCCCATACCAACCACATGTCAATTTTATTTTTATTTTTTTATCTAAAAGAATGCTAACCATTGGAGAATGGAGGTTGACTGAGAGTACAACTAGCACTCCTTAGTGTGAGAGTAGCTATAGAAATGTTTCGTAAAAATATAACTCTCGCGAACTAGGGTGTCAAAATAGCCCTTGTCAAAGGGTAACCAGCCCGCACATGCTCTGCCCATCCCTGGCCTTTGGGCCGGGCAGGTCCCAAAATTCTCAAACCCCTCCTTTGTTGGGCCGGGCTAGGTACCCCTGCCCGACCCTTGTTCACCCGTTACACTACAATGAAATTAGAGTATGTAGTTTAGGATAAGTATTATATATGATATATAAGATATTATTGAAATTACTTATAAAATCCCAGTTTTTTTTTTTTAAAGAATTCTCTTCTATTAGGTTTTGAGTTTGCTTAGGCTTTCTTTCAACCTATTCCATGCATAGATAAATTTTAGACAAAAGTTTGGGTTATTTGAGTACGGACCGTGATTTTTCATAGTAATTCCAAGGGTTTTGATTATAAGAACTTGCATTTTGTCTAAAATTTTGATTTGATATATCTCTTCCTTCTCCCTAACAGAATCCAACATCAAATATCTTGGAGGTTATTCGATGCCCTTACTATCTAGGACGTTTCCGCTTTTCTGCCAAAAGAGCTCGTGTAGTTCTTAGAATACACCTATTTGCAGGCATTTTTGCTAAGTAGTTCTTTTACCAACAGTGCTCGCTGACTGATACTAGACACGTAAGAAGAAACCGTTACCAGATCCCGTTAGGTTACACAACCAAATGATTGAGAAATCTGAGATTCAATTAAAAATAAAATTATTTATTTCTTTTTATATTTCTTGTATTGATTAATTTGGTATTTCTAGTTCTTTTCATTTTTTATTAGATATTTTAATTTGTGTAGTTCTCTATCTATTGGCTATGCATTATTTGCAGCATGTTTGGAGAACCCCAAAATGTGAATATGTTTTATATGTCGGTAGTAATAACTATAGTTTAACAGTTTTGGAATAACATGTCTCATCTATCAAATCGAAGACTTAATCTAATTTCATGTAACAATCAGTCAAACGTCCATGACAAAAACAATTGCTAGTCTTTCTTCCGGCCCTTTGACTCGGCCTTGGCCCTTGAGGGCAGGGTTAGGGCCCAATCAACCCCGACCCTTGAAGGGCTAGGGTTGGGCTAGGACCCTACTCTTATAGGGAAGGGTAAGGCTAGGGCTGACCTCGGCCGGCCCTACCTAACCGTTTGACAGCCCTAACATCACAAAAAGTCTTTTATTTCTACCTTTTTTTCTTTTCTTAAAGACGGATAATCATTTACCAAAACAAAAGAATCGTCCGAGTCAACTCGGCATGTTCCAATATTTAAACTGATTTTTATTACACTTACGAGTTCATTAGTCGATAGCTAATCTTTGAAACGACAAACATCCAATGGAAATATGAAAGTACCGTTCATCACTAAACTATGGTAGGTGAAGAATGATCCGAGTCAACTCGGTTATCGGGGGGTCCTCCATATTTTCGGATTTTAAACGGGAATTGAGGGAGTGGGAAGTTGTGGGTGATTGTGGTATGTGTAGTGATGAAATGATCAAGCTTCGAGATGATATACTGCATTGTAGTAGTCTTGCGATGCCATTCACTTCTGTATAAGCTATTCTTCTTCATTTGATCCTGAAATAGACAAAGAAACCAAAGTGCCGTAAAAACAATTTTATAATGAGCTCAAATAAATTAACATATATAAATTGAGGTGCTTAAATATGTAGAATTATGCACCTATTAGTATTCAAACCTCAAAGTCCGGTTCTTCAATTGTTGGTCGAACAAAAGTATAGATCATGTATTAGAGGTAGAGGCTTCTTCTTGAAGATGTTCTCCTCAAGGAAACCCTAGCTCTTCTTCTCGAAGATAACAGTCATCCGTTGACAGCTCTCGATGATGCAGGGATAGGGCTAACTTGCTCGAAGACGCAGAGGAATCAATAGCTCTTTGAAGGTTTGGTGGAACTCTCGAAGAGGCCAGAGGGTTGAAGTTGAACGGCACTGTGAATGTGATTGAGTAGCTACCGAGCTAGAGTTTACTCTTTAAGGTAATTTATACTTGGTTACCCAATGACGTAAATATTCTCGTAATGGTTTGAAAAATACACTAAAACCTAATATTATATAAAGCCTTATAATTATTCATATAAGGGCAGATTGGCTATTCAAAAATATGTTTACCTATTCTAATCGATTTGGATAATTAGCGGAGCGGATAGTGGACTATCCATATCTCTCAGTTTATAAACGGATTCTTTAAGGGATATCTGAATCCACTCCGCCGGATAGCTATCCTGGTTAAACGGATATGGTTCCGAAGCGAATACTTTACTGGATAGTTGACAACCCTAGCTTGAATTCTTCAAGGCCCTGGTGAACGGTCTCTCTTCAACACCTTGAAAAAATTCAGCTGGATCAGCGCATAAATTCTAGCAGCTTGTAATGGTTGATGATATGCTGTTGAAGATAATTTCTAGTGATATTATTATGATGGTGGCTTGTAATGATTGTCATAATACTAATTTAACGAACCATGAACATTTTAATATCTTCAATACGTAATGATTCATGAATATATATATATATATATATATATATAAATAGGAGTCAAATCATCTCTAGGGATAATCGGATTTGGCAAATCCGGTTATCACCCCTAGAGGTCGCCACGTGTCTCCTTTGACATCCCTTAACCATGGGTAAGGTTCACCCACCCCTAGGGTTCACACAACTATTTTTGGTTTTTTTTTTTAATATTAAATATTTTTTTTAAATTAAAAAACTGTTTTTAGAATTTTTTTAATATTAAAAACAGTTTTTTAATTTTAAAAAAAGAACTAATATTTAAAAAAAAAAACCAAAAATAGGTGGGTGAACCCTAGGGGTGGGTGAACCTTACCCACGGTTAAGGGGTGTCAAAGGAGACACGTGGTGACCTTTAGGGGTGATAACCGGATTTGCCAAATCCGACTATCACTGGAGATGATTTGACTCCTATATCATTCTACTAATAAAAGTATAAGAAGTAACCTAAACTTTATGTTGACATAATTAACCTTCACTTTACTTTATTGTTGATAAAGTAAACATTATATTAATAAATAAATAAAGAAGGACTAATTTTTATAATGGTTCTTAGAGATAATATGGTCATTACAAATTTCATTAATGGCATTCTATGTAAATAATGATCAAATTAGAATTCTATTAATAGTATCCTATTTAAATTTGAATTCTACGCTATTGATTAATGCCATCTAGTTGAAGCTCATTAGCCTATTTTATTTTTCATAAGCTCGAATTTGCCCGGCCCAAACCCAATCTGCGAGATAAGGTTAAAAAAATGAGCTCAGGCTTAGCCTGAGTTAACCCACACCGGCCAACCCATGATCAATAACAAGGTAATGTGCTTGGATTGTTACATTGGTGGGCCATTGATTGGGTATGAGTTTAAATGACAAAATTCTGTGTGCACAACGCAACCTTTAATCAATCATGGGTTGAGAAAGTAGGGGAATAGTCAAAGTCAAGGGTTCGAGATTAGCATAAGGGAAGCTAAGAGGAGGAAACTACCTCGTGGGGCCGTCGCCTTCCTCTGCCCATTGTTTCCTCTTCCATCATCTATTCCATTATATAGCACTCATGATGATCACCTCACCATGAACATACGTCATGATCTTGGAATGCACCACTGAAAGTGGTAACAGCTGTGAGGGAGTAGGGACTAATGAAAATCAATTACAATAAATAAGGACTTTTTAGAGTCCTTCCAACTTTTTTAACCTACGAATTCTAAACAAGCTATACTTCTTTATTAATTACTATAACCAAACTTAATAACCATATGACTACTTTTCCAACAACCCTTGTTGTTAAAGTTACACTTGAACTCTAATACTTGCCCAAGTTCATCTCCTCCTTTTTTTTTGGAAAGAAATTCATCTCCTTCTATTATTGGGAAAGCTACAAGAGTCCTATATTGATCAAACTTTATCAAGGAACGTATATAAACGCTATCAAGAGGCCTTCTGTAAATACCAGAAGAGAAGACTGTGAGTTTTACCATTTTTGTTTTTTCTTTCCTAGGACATTATTCCTCCGTGGTTTATCATTTCATCTTTCTTTGTATAGTTATTGGCTAGAAAGGACGATATTGGTTCGCTTTGTGACGATCCATCTGTTGTAAGTATTTTTCCTGTCCCGAAGAAAACTAATTGGTTTTGTGTTTAGAAAAAAAAAAGGAGAAGAGAAGGGGAAAACATGAATGACTCAAATCCCACTTATCTGTATTTGTGAGTTAATATTGGTAATCAACATAAATTCCCGTACAGAGACCACAGAAACCCAAATAACCCATAATAGTTTTTTTTTAAAATTTAAATTATGCCTTTAAAAACAGTTCTTTTTTTCCTGTATCTTGTGTTCTTATTCGTATGTTCACTTTGTAGGTTGATGATGATGTTGGTCCCATGGTGGGATCCAGTTCCATGTCACCATCTTCATAGGTAAATATATCGCATCCTTAGTCTTTACAGTATATATCTTATAAAAACATGGATACTTATGTCCTTAAGGTTGACATAAACCAGCTAGCAATATCAATTCTTGAGGTTGCATCTGCTCATTATTCTGTGCCACCTTCTTCCGACTCTCGGGTATTTGTATTTGCTATTCCCACTATCTGCAGTTTTATTTCATCTGGTTGGATTATGAATTTGGTCTCTTTGTCATGGCTCACAGGATGTACTGGATGCTGAGTACCATGATGGATCGCCTCTATTTTTGGTTGGGATACCCTGTGTATATATGAGATGCGTATATCAGGTAGGTAGACAATAACCTTGTTTACATCCCTTAAACAAACTAATGGAAACAATGTTGGAACACTGAGGCATATTTTAAAATTATATGTAGACAATAGCCTTATTTAATTTTTGGGGTCTTAACACTCTTATATATAATTATTATTTTTATAATAAATAAGTATGTTTAAAAAATAAAAAATACATGCAAAGCTCGTGCACATTTACTAGTATATATACATATATATAATTTTTTTTTTTTTTGGTTTAAAAGAAATTATCATAGGTAGAAGAAACATTCCATGACGTACACTGCACTGCTGGTGACCCATCCCAAACAATACTACTATTAGAGGAAAACACACCCACTCCTCTAAGTTCTCTAATACTCCATGCCAGACCTTCCTGAACTATTTCATGGGCTTCTGAATTAGTTTCTCTAACAAAAGAAAATTGCACTCCCTAATTAACTCAGCCCTTGTTTTTGATATACTCCATATTTATACCGATGAGTCAGAGGAGCCCTCCCACTGATAAATCAATGGAATCTTTTGAGTCCGATTCAATTATTACCTCTTTCAAAATGGCGTTGATAACATAAATTGATAATTATATGTTAGTTATGGAGATCACTAACGATTGTGTAGCAACGGGTTGAGCCCGGTCGGTTTCGGGTGAGTTTTCATCATCCATACAGTGAGCCCAGCACAGAAAATAGCTACCCAGTTACAAACAATTTGAGAAAAAACCGGCTTCATAACCTCAATCCTAACACGCAAAAGACTTGAAATTCTCTGCCGTTATAACCGGGTTATGCCCATGAGGTCGCCACATTTCCCTTTTGACAGCTCTTAACTATGGTTAAACTTACTCACCTCTAAGGTTCATCCACCTATCATTGGTTCTTAAAAAAAAAATACTTTAAACTTTTTTAATTCTTGTTAAAATTCACTAAACCCTACAGTAAATATGTTTACTAAAAACCAGTGGGTGAACCTTAAAGGTGAGTGAATCTTAACCACAGTTAAGGGGTGTCAACAGAAGCACATGGCCACTTCAAGGCAGTAACCAGACTCCAAGGAGTCCGGTTTTAACCGTAGAGAATTTGAAGTGCCCGCAAAAAAACATAACAAAAACAATTAACAGACCTTTTGAAGCACGAATATACTCCTTGAATATTACTTCCAAGTTCCAAGACAGAGCAATCCCTACATCCAAACACCCATTATAATATTAACTTACAGCCAATGTTCTAAACTTACTTCGTCGATTTTGCAGAAGCAATATATCACTGTTTACTCAGTTGCAGAAGAGTAAATGAAATCCTTTATATCCTTAAACAAAGCCCGAGCTTTAATGGCGTCAAAGAACTCAACAGCATGGTAACCTTCATCATCGAACTGAGTCACGACTCGGACTCCATGCCCCTCCAACATCTTCGCAAACTCCACCTGCCGGTCTATCAAAGGGTCTCCACCGTACCCTCTAACCAAGCACCTTTGTAGCAACGCCACCTCTCCACGTGGAGACCCCTCCGCCATTGGATTACTATACTCATGATCCCGATCAACCCCACGTGGCAATGACAGTTCCCACATCAGATCATTAACCTGCAACGACAATATCTTATCGTTGATAAACCTCAGCTCCGATCCAGTCCTATCCACCCCACCAAAGTAAGGCTGGTTCAAGATCATCCCTGTAATTTTCAGCGGCTCAAGGTCTAAATCCAAAGCACGTAGCCCTGCATGGTAGATTATGTTTCCACCTGAGCTACAACCCATGAAGAAACACTTGGAAAAATCTGCGAATTCTGTCAACCATTTTTCGCCATTGTAGGAATCCAAGGCCTGGGTTTTGACCCAGAGGAGTGCATCAATGGCATCGTCGTAAGCGGCGGGGAGAGGGTGTTCGGGAGCGAGGCGGTAATCGACGGAAATGACTAGAGCTGGGAATTCAGTGGCCATGCGTGAGCAGGATTCGTGGAAAGGTAGAGAAGAGGAGCTGAAGAGGATGAAGCCACCTCCATGGAAGTAGATAATGAGTGGGAGTTTCGTGTTTGGAGGTAGATTGTTAGGACGGAAGATGCGAAGGGAGGTTTTGTTGGTGGGACTAAGAGGAATATCTTTTGATAGGACGAGTTGGGATGGGTTGGAATCGTTGTTGTTTGTGTCTGTTGGCGGGACATTTGGAATCGGGGTGAGTCGGGTGAGTGAGCCGTCTGGGTTGCGGACGATCTTGAGGTATTCGTAGGGGTCGATGGAGTTTGTTACAGTTGGTGACTGATCTTCCATGGAGAGAGAGAGAGAGAGAGAGAGAGTATGTGTGTGGTTATCTTCGAGAACGAAGTTGAGAGCTTCTGGTTATCTTATCTTCGAGAACAAAATTGAAGTGCGACTGTAAGGAGTTGTTTGGTAAATATTCAAGAGGAGTGCTAGCCGTTCTCTTGCATTATCTACTCTCGGCCAAAGCCAGCCACTCAATTTTCCCCATAAAGCACTGCAAGGATTAAAAAATTGATAAAGGCCGAGACCACCAAGACCATGCTCTAAGAGCATGGGATTTCAGGTGGGGCTATTTCACATGCCCTAAGAGAGCCTCACTAGCAAAGTCCGTTAAAAATTGTGTACTTTAATGGTGAGAATGGACAAGTGGTCCATGTGTGTTGGCATGGGATTACCTCGAGTGAACGCCCGAGGTGGGCATTCGGGCATCCACACACCATTTGACATGTGGCGATAAAAAGGGGAGAAGTCATTTCATTTTCTCCCCATGTTTTTGACTTCTCCCTACTTGATATCTCTCTCCCTTTTTATCGCCACATGTCAGATGATGTGTGGATGCCTGAGTGCACACCTCGGGCGTTCGCCAGAGATAATTTGAAACTGTGTGTGTTGGCCTATCGACTATTTTTTTTTGGAACTCGGGGTGTTCCCAATCCTTTGGGTCAGGACTAATCCCCAAGGGTGCAACGTGATTGAGCCTGCAACCCATCACACTAGGTAAGTCCGGGTAAAGCCATGCAGGGCTGGCCCCAGAGGGAGAGTGAGAAATGGAACCCAGGACCTCCCACTTGGGGAAAGGCCTAGGAACCACTAGTCCACAAATTAAAAAAAATAAAAGACTTAGGGATCATCTCTGGTTGGTGATAGCGAGAGACCACCATCACCCATTCCTGGCGCCACATACTCTGCATGCATCGGTGTCCTAAAAAGCACCTTATTAGGTGTGTCAAGTTTGAGTCCCTTTCTCTTATTGGCCAATCTCCAGGATTTATATTGAAGTATAACACACACACCCTTCACCCTTATAGCACAAGCTACTTAAAATCACATGCCCTCTCTTAGGTGCTCTACGAGGCCCAGATATCCTCCCCCCCCCACCCCACCCCACCCCACCACTAACAACAAAAAAAATGGGAGTATGATAGTAGTGAGAGTACGGTTAGCATTGCCGGTTATCAAATGGGTGGAACTGTACATGTGCTTTTAGGAGTGGCAAACACTTTGTTTGAAAAGTTTGAAACAATTGAAATAATTTATTTGAAAGCAACCCATAATTTATTGCTTGCAGACATCAGCAGGTCAAGTCAAGCTCCACACACCTCGCTTTCGCTTCTTGAGTAAGTGGTAGGGGTGTGACCTTGGATGGAGGGAGGTGTAGGATCCAATCGGTATGAGTTGCAAGAGCTCCGTTACCCAAGCTAGCTTCTTCGTTGGAGGGAGGTTTGATCCTCAGGTATGAATTGCAAGAGTTTCAGGGTCCAAGCTAACCTCCAGCCTTTCTGACTCTATTAATTATGTATGCCGACACCTAAAAAAAAAAAAAAAAAGGGTCAGCTCCACTGTAGTTTACAGCAACCAATTGAAAGTTGGGATCTTAGTAACCCAAACGTGGGTACCGTTGATTCGTCACGATACCATGATTTTAAAAATGGTAGAGGGCGGTTTTTGACTGATGGAGCACGATTTAAAGGCATGTGCGCACATATCAAAGGTTTTTTTAAAATTATAATTTGAAAAAGAAAAGACTTAAGTCTTTTCACAAACTATTTATCTTTTCATTATTGTACAACGGTATAATAAGGTCAGTGGTCACGTCTTTTCAATATTATTCTTCTATTTTATTTATTTTTAACTTTTTTAATTCATTTTGTTTTTATGTGTTTATACGAGAGAGAGAGAGAGAGAGAGGGGGGGATGAGTAACACGAGTCATCTGCGATTAAACTCCGGGTGAGTTCAATCGCACCCAAAGTAGAAAAGTGTTAATTTTAACCCTTATTAATTGTGATTAAAATTTAATAATTTTTAGAATTTAATAATATAATTTTGGTTTTTATAAAAAATATTAAAATATTATTTATATAACAACACTCCAAAGACGATCTCGACTCTATCCTAAATTAAAATTTGACGCTTTCGTGCTCCCGTTTTGATTACTTAGGTTGGGATACCTGTTCTAGCTAGCCCAAGTTGGGAACTTCTTTATGAGAGGTGTTTGGAGATGCTGATAGCAGTATCGTTCTACTCCAACAGACATGGATAACGGTGATTTTGCTTTTTTCTTTTGTTGTTGTTGAATAATACACTTATCCAGGGAGGCTTGTAGGAGGGTGTGAGAATACACCCATTACAAATCTATTATGCAACTAGCTACTTTGGATCGGATCAGGATCCAAAGCCGATATGAGTTTGATCCAATATTACGAGTATGATTGTAATCTCGTTAAATAGGACAAGAATATGAAATTTTGAATCCGATTATAATTGGATACCCCACATGTCCTGGAACGAGCTATGCTACCACCATTTGCTTAATGTGCTGCCATTTTTATTGTTTAATGCAAATGATGTGCTAGCGAGGATGCTGCCTCAGTCTTTGTGCCAAATTTGAATCGCATTTGAATATGTTACCGGTCCGAATCCAATCCATTTACTGCCCTATCCAAGAGCGAGAGCACTTCTCCTTGCTTTTTGAAGAAAACATTACAGTAGTATTAAAGGAAAAATGAAAAAAATTGCAACAAGGAGCCCATTTTTTGGAGCGTCAAGCACACGAAAATTAATCTTCTTCCTGTACACCTATTTGCCCTTCCAAACAAATGGAACAACAGTTAATCATGCTTACAATTAATGTATGCTTAATATTCGAACTGTATGAAAATATTATTTTGCCCTTAATAACATCATATGCGACTTTTCATTTTAATGGACGATGAAAGATAAACTATGTGATGGGATAAAAAAAATCAAGTATAAGATAAAGTATGGAACTTTGTCCATCATGACATCCTTTACTAGATATAGGTGTTTTGCGATCATAATTGTCTTTTAAACAGCAACCAAGATTAGTTTACATTGCACTTTAATCAAGTACTGATGGGATTCCATCTCTTTAGCACCAAGTGCCTTGGTCAATTAGAGGTTAATTAGTTTATATATTAATGACTGCCATTATAGAGGATACTATTCTAATTAGTGGATCATTGAATCTAGTAGTACTGATAATGTTATCCTCTATTAGGGGTGTCAATGGACCAGGCTGCCCCTGACTTGGTCTAGCTAGCCTGTCCCAACTAAATATTGGGTGGGCTTGCCCTATAGAATTAGGTTTACGGCCCGCTATTATATACTTTATAATGGGACAGGCCTAGCCCAACAAGGGGCATGAGACCTCAATCTCAGACAAATATCTGTTGAGGAAAAACTAGCATGTAAAAATCCTGATAGGGTCAATGTTGTTGCACCATAAGCTGAGCATCAGGTCTTAGATTTTGAATCAACAGATCAAGAGAACATTGGTAGGGTTCAAAACTTTTGGACGATTATATCCCTATCTTAACAACCAAATTGTCACTGAATTATAACAATTTGTGTAGGGGTTAATAATTAAAATTGAACAAAAAGACAAAAACAAGAAAAGACAAACCCATAAATAAGTATAAACCTCTCCATTGAACCTTACCGACAGTACGTAGAGATATACATGTATGAATAAAAAGGAGTCAAATCCTCTACGGTGATAACCGGATTTGGCAAATCCAGTTATCACCCTCTAAGGTGGCCACGTGTCCCCTTTGACACCCCTTAACTGTGGTTCAGATTCACCCACCCCTAGGGTTCACCCACACTTCCTTGGTTTTTAGAAAAAAAAATATTAATTCTATTTTTTAAAATTAAAAAACTGTTTTTAAGGATATTTTAGGTTTCTTTTTTTTAATATTAAAAAAATAGAATTAATTTTTTTTCCTAAAAACGAAGGATGGGTGGGTGAACCCTAGGGGTGGGTGAACCTAAACCACAGTTAAGGGGTGTCAAGGGGACACGTGGCCACCTCAAAGGGTGATAACCGGATTTGCCAAATCCGGTTATCACCGTAGAGGATTGACTCCGAATAAAAAAAAGACAAAATAAGATAAATCTTGAAAACCGACTTAAAAGAGGGATTGAGACCCAAAGAGGAAAAAGACAAAATGAAAAAAAGGCTATAAATAACCTCTCAAGTTTCGTACACAAGGAGGAGATGGGGGGTTGAGGCGGCGCACAAAACTTCCCGGGAAGAAGCCAGCGCTGTCATACTCATCATCGGCCACATCATAATTACTCTCTTTTGCCCAACTCTCGTTCCAAGGCTATCAGTGAAAGCTCAGAACTATCGGTACCAACTCCAAAAAAAAAGAAAAGCCTTGACAGGTATGATCGAACGACTTTGCTACTGAGACCCCTTTAGGGTTGAGACCATGGAGACCGACTTTGCTACTAAGACCCTTTTAGGGCTGAGACCATCGAAACCGTGCTCTAAGAGCACGGGATTCAGGTGGGGCTCATTTCACATGGTAGGCCCCACCTGAAATCCCGTTCTCTTAGAGCATGGTCTTGGTGGTCTTGGTCCTAAGGGGGTCTCAGAAGCTTTATCTATGATCCAGGAAGGTATGCGTGCACCAAAAATATCAGCTCGTGAATTTACTATATATCATTGCTGTCAATTCTAGCTAAAGACGTGACATATGTATGACTTTACAATATTTGTTTTTAGGTCAATAACTCGATCTTATCCCGATCATGTCTTGATCTTAGGTCAACAACTTGATTCCGTCTTGAGCTCAGTTCTGCCTATCTTGATCAATTCAATAACTAAATCTCAACCTGAGCCCAGTTCAATAGCTCGACCCAGTCCTATCCTTAATTCATTAGCTCGATCATGCCCTAATTTTCGCCCATCAGCTCGACTCCGCTCATGTCTTAGTTCAACAACTCGAACTCATATACGATAAATTAAGAATAAGACGAATTTCGCAGTTATTAAGACCGACCTACAAAATATCTCAGATATTAAAACAAATCATCCGACTGAATATTAATAAGAATCTATAACTCGTTGACACGTGATTGAATATGTATTTATAACTGTATATTTAATCTCTATTATTATCTTCTTATATAACTAAACTAAGAGTATGACACGTGAACCATGTAGACCGTACCATGCTAAGAGTTGTCAGCAAGTGAAGTAACATGCACAACCCACCTTTACATGAGTTGACACATGGACTTTTCATTTCTTATAAACATGCGAATTGAAGAGGAAAAAATGCATTTTTCTAAACTCTGAAAACCTCTGAACCTACTAAATATTCTACACCTTTCTTCGATCTTATTTTGACTTAAACTTCGGAGTGTGACCAGGTCAGACTCTTATGACCAACAACTTTTTCTTCTTTCAACCAATCGTCCAGGAACACGTGGAGTTAGCGGTTGTGAGAGAATTTTACTCCCACAATTTATAGTACTATTTAAGGTGTAATTACAAGCCCCCGTGATTTCCTTGGTCCCCTCATGCGTATTATTGCAGAGATAACTAGGGTCTGTATGCACATTTACATGTAATTTCTTCTTTGTCTACAAAAATCTTTCCTCCTACTCCTCCTAACCATAAAAAAGCCTTAAGTTAGAAATTAAAACAAGCTGCTAACTGCAGCTAACTAGATCGATTGATTACATGAAACAAAGAAAGAAACTAAGTTTAATTGAAACACATGATTACATGAAGGTGACTAGCTAACAATTCTCTAATAAAGAATTTAACCTTGAGGTGAAGAGTGAAATAACTCTACACAATATTTTATTGGAATAATCAAATTGCTAAAACAAGAAAAAAAATATTATTTTTGTATCATCATCTCACATATATGGTATGAAAGGAACATGATATATGATAATTTTGAAAGTTGAAAATGCCAAAAAAAAGGAGCTTGGACACGCAGATACATAGTTTGTGACATTCGACAGTTGCTTGAGAATAGGTAATTAACAAAAAGACACTGCCCATCAACAGGAGATGTAGTGAGAAACTAGGGTTCTACTCAACTTTGAGAAAAAGATGAATAATGATTGAAAAGAATCTATGACCAAAGAGAGACCACATTACAGTTCTATCAAATTTGAATTAATACTTCTACTAATCTGTTGGCAATTAGTAGTTGGAAATAGCAAGAAGTAAATTATCAATATGGGAGGAAAAAAAACATCATTGAATCAAAAAATAAAATCAAGCCTATGGAGAAAGTTTATCAAGAAACGATATGTCGATATCAACTTTCCAACAATTTAAACTGTTGAAATGGTATACAGAGAATAGTCGCGATAGAACAGGCTATGGTCCAAGAATAATTAGGACAATCAACTGCAATGAGTATTTGTTGGATCATATTCTTTTCTTGGGATTTCTGATAATGACTCGCTTTCTTAGATATGTATCCAAACAGGCATTAGGACGATCTACAGAAGACCTCCGAAAGATATCTTTATTCAAGATATGAAAGATTAATATACTAGGAAACGTTGAAAGTAGAATGGCTGAAAAACAGAAGAACATGTTAGGCTAGACATTGAACCAGATGTCGGTACTCCTAATGAGGAACTCGGAGAGAATGACTTTCAGCTTGTGATTTCAAAGAAAGATAAAAAGAAAAAAGCAGTGGAGGATACTACATAAGTAAATGACAATTCTCAAAGAAGACCTAAGTGGGAGGTTAGAAAGCTCACTCATTTTATCTTTATTCTGTTTTTTTTTGGTTGTATGGGGTAGTCCCCCAGTGTGTCCTTTATCTTAGTACTCACTGTACCTAGTATTTTTCAGGCTGTTAAAAAAATATTGTTTCAAGCTCAAGGATAGAAATGTTACATTACAACCATGAAATCACATGTTCGAGTTCAGCCCACCTATCCAAGATAAAGGGCTTGTTTCAAGGTGGAAAGTTGGATATGTATGGGTTGATGATGGATGCGGTACAATGTGATAATAGACAACTCTTATGGGAATGAAGGAAAATAAAACAAATGCAAATGTATAATATATAGGTAATGCGATTCAAATGTATCGGACCCCGAAAATGCGGGGTGGGAATAAGTCCAATATTTTTGTTGTAGATGAAGTAACCGTAAATCAAATGAAGATCTAGTTAGTGAGACAGCCATGGATCCAAGAACCACTTCAAAGAGTTTAACAAGAATAATTAGCTTACTTGGAATATATTAGTTTGCATTTTAAGAGGACTAACAAAATGAGAAAGAAAAATCTATAAATAACACATATATCATTTAGGCAACTTTGTGTAACAAATTGATTTTATGAGTTTGTTTTTCTAATTTTGTTGTATCGAATCCTATGATAATTATCATAGCAAAAACTTACTTTCATGATAAGGTACGTTCTTTTGATCATGAGACTTCTAAAACTTGGCACTTAGCACCTTGTCATGACATTTGTTAGGAAATTTGAGTCATTTTGTCAAGCATTTTAATAAAATTAATTCTTACCATCATGGGATTTCAAGCCTTGTCATTTTTTATGAGATTTGAAATCATTCATTTTGCCCATTTGACGTCTTATGGGAATTGCAACCTAAGAGATGAAAATCATGATACATATAGTTCTCTAAAGAAAATGCATATTGTCAAATGAACGGACTCTAAAATGGAATATCTCTAACTAGTACTTATATGCAAGGTAACCAACTTACAATTGCGAGAATCAGCAAAACAAGCTAAACCAGTTGAGATGCAAGGCCAGTATTAGATGTTTGAGAACCTATCCACGCAGTCTTAATCAATTAGATTTAACTGCATAAGAAGGAATGAAACCATCAAAATCACTAAAACACATGCAACTTACACTAAGGCAAGTCTCTGCTAAAAGCGTCGTAAGCTCATCTCCTTCAAGTATGGGTGGACGATAATAAACAATCCTGCACATGTGATTACGAACTCTAGATGCTACATATATGTGTAATGGTCATCTTCATCAATGAAGTAATCTGTAATCAAAATCATTCGATCATGACATGGGAAGAAAATTTAATATGTTTTATTAATGATAAATGAGAATACACAACAAGGGTCTAAATCAGAATTTCAAACAGAAAATTTCTTTGTACAAGAACATAAGAGACAACATCAGATCATGGAAGTGTTGGAAGTAGGCTGGAATCTAACTCGATGGCCGGATCAAATCCATCAGTTTCTGTTGCAGCCCAGATAGATCGACACTTTTCATATCACTGACCTGTGAATTTAACTTGAAGAAATTAGAGGGAGCAATTGGTGCAGTTACATAATAACAGAAAATCTAACATAGAAACCCTAAACCTAGAAATCAAGAAATGGTTAATTTGCAGTACCTCGGACTGAATTGTGTGAAGTGACCTTTCATTTACTTTAATGGAATTGCAACTAACAACACTAAGCCCTTTTTCAACCAAAACTTCAAGTACCCTCGAGAGAGACAGCCCTTCCTCCGCCTTGCCACTACTAATAACTACTTCCACTCCTGCCCAGCATGGACGAACTGTCACACAGTCCTGTGAACAACTGTTTGAGCTTCCACTCGAAACAGCGAGGGCACTCGGATTGGACAATCTTTTTAGCCCATCTCTCTTCTCACTTAGCTCTTTTATCTTCTTCTGCCGATCTTTTATATAATTTGCAGCCTCGTTTATGTGATCCGACATCGATCTCTTTCTCTGAAACCAACCAACAACATAACCCTAATTAAACTTAAACATAAAATTACATGAAATATTCCTCCCAGAAATGAAATAAAAATAAAAATTGTACACCTTGAGATATTTGAGAGGGAGTAGAGATTGCAACGATCCATAAAGGGTAGTCATTTCTTGCCTTCTTTGCCGTTCGATGTCTCTATGTATGATCTTCTTCTCCTTTTTAATGTCACTACTACTCTCATTGTTGCCGAGAGTGGCCGATGACTTGGGCAGTCGGCTTTTGTCAACCTTGTTAGTAAGATCATGGCTCTCCAGCGAGGGAGTCTCTTTTTGGATTGCTTGTGGGCATGGAAGAGAGAAGATTTGGAACAGCTCATTGCTTTGTTGTAAAGGGGACATGGAGGACATATAATTCATGCTTTAATCTCTCTGTATCTTCCTAACAATGGAGCTAGGTGGAGAAGAAGATATGTATTTTATGGCATAAGATCTTCGATGGGCCTAAGGTGACAAGATTCTCTCTGATCTCTTCACATTCAAGGTGAGATATCAGATATGAATGACTTGCCTGTGGGCACTGTACATCTGTACAACTGAGGAAAACCTCACCTGCATTCACATGTAGTGGACCCTCATTTGCGTCTAGGTCTCATCTTGAAATGTTGACTTGATCATTGTATGATTGTAACCATCTGATCTTATGACTAAGATCCTTAAATTGTCATGTGGGTCAGTCCTGTCTTTCTATCTAGAAGATCTTTCATGTCAATATCTGACCCTATCGTTGGATCATAACCGTCCAATGGTTAGAATTGTAAGGCTTGATCCATATCAGTGGTGGATCCTGATTTTTTTGCATAACTGATACTGAAACTTGTCATTATCTTGGTGTATATATGCATCAGAGAAGAGAGAAAAAGAAGCAACACCAACAGTATCATGGTGAAGATCTTTAAGATAGAGGGATCTCCTATTTTATTAGTACTCATTGAGATGGATGAGGAGCTGTTAGGGTATATTTTAAACCAATAACAAGACTAATGGCTCTCTATTGTCTGCTTGCCAAGTGAAAATATGCTTAGACTATGGGGAAAAATTAGGTATGTAAGAGACACTTTAAACTTTAAGCTGGGCCAAGGACTAGAGACCAATGAGAGGTGGGGATCGTCCAATATTGAAAATCTGATTGAAATTGAGGGACCTAGATGCTGCCACGGCGGTCTACACTTCATGCCATCTATGTGCATCTCTTGCTGGATCATTCTCCCCAACATTATAGGAAGAATGGCTTTAAGCATCTTCTTTAGTAGGTGAAAGAAAAAAAAAATGCCCAACTTGAGGCCACGTGAGTCATCCAACCTGCAAAGTATATTGATTATCTTTCTTTTCTTCCATGACCTGTTCTTGGCAAGAGGATGAAGAAAATGATTAAATATATTCTTGTACAAGGCTATAAATAGATTAAGATCTTCTATATGTTTAATGAATAATTGTACTTAATCATGAAATATACTTTATTTGGATATTGTTAAAATGAATGGTACAATTGATTACGGCGTTATTCTAGTTGATCTGACAACAAATTGAAGAAGAACAAATGAGTAGATTACAGAAGATATAAGATGGAGCTAGAAAAAATCCAAGAAATCAATTCATTGATCTTGTATTAGTCTTAAACATTAAGAACATGTAGTTGGTAGACCCCAGTTGATTGAAATGGATTATAAAATTATCTATTAAGAACCCATATATATAATATATTAAAAAAAATTGGTAATGGAGGGTATCCAAGCCCTTCAAGGCAAGGACTAGTCCCTTCGGGTGTCTGCACCGACCCATATACATATACTTGCATGTTTTAATAATATTGATTAATTTCATGGTAAGCACATAAGTTGAATAACTAGCTAGACTCCAACAAAAGATAAAATTAAAAGAGATGAAAGAAAATGGGGGTTTGAATGCAAATGTAATCCCTACAATTACTAGTCGTGGGGACTGGTTAAGCAGAAGAACATGTGTAGGCCCTGGTCAAGTCCTGCAATGACCAGAGCTATTGAGCTATTTCAATTATCTGGTGTTTAAGTTGATGAGAGTACCCATAATACTGTTGGTGATTCAATAGATATTCTGCGTTGGGTAACTATACTCTAATGCCTCTCTTCGCTTTAGTAGATATTGAACTAAAAATAAAAGAAGAATAAGAAGAACCAGGACCACGCCTCAAGGAAGCGGAGGTCCTAAATTCGATTCCCTTCCTCTTGTTGGCCGCCCTCAGAGATTTTACCCTTCTTTACTCGAGCATGTGGATTGGGAGGTTTTGCACGTACCTGAGGGATTTAGTCAGGTGCTCTACGAGGCCCGGATACCCTTACAAAAAAAGGGGGTGTGATCAAGCATAGGAATTTAACTAAGAGATCAATGATCAATTTGACATGCAATAGTATGATGCATCTATGGATCCCTGATTAACTTACTAATTATCAGGGACATGCCCTTGCTTTGAAGGGTTTGCTGAAATGTTGGGCTGAGGCTTAAGCGTCTGACCACTTTTCCTTCACTGAGTTCAACAACATGCATGTTGATCAGTCCTGGCTTTAATGCGAAGGTATGCTAACTCATTATTTGTTACGACCCTAAAAGCATATGGGCTTAGCTTTACACTCCTTAAATCACTCAAGGAGGGATAAAAAAAAAAGAAAAAAAAACTGAGAAGTGCCCTAGCTACTTTAAAAAAAACATAAGAAGTGCCCTTCTCAGAGTGAAAGCTACCTTGAACGTCAGCTACGGAAGCTTGGTGGTATGTTACGACCCTAAATGCATATGGATTAGCTTTCCACTCCTTAATCACCCTAAGGCTTTTGGAGTATTGAGTAGGTTCCTATCATTATTGTCATATAATTCTCAATAATTAATGATTCATCTTTTCTAATTAATGATGATTTCATGCTTGCTTTAAGTCATCATTTTACTATGCGGCACTTTCGATTGAATGTTTTCAGTTCACAGGAATCGTTCGCCCCAGAATCAGGGTTCCAAACTCTTTGAATCAAGCGACATGTATTAATTATTACTTTTTTACAAATTATTTTTATAATTAGTTAAAGCAACAATCTTAAAAATGAGAGAAAGTTAGTTTAACCGATTGTAAAAATAATCATTTATAGTTACAACAAGTGTCACTTCAATTAGCGGTGTCTATGGGCCACATTTGGGTTTGGACTGATTACTTAACAAGTCCGACGAGCCCAACACCCCCAAACTTCAACGGTAAGGATTTTAGAACTTTACATTAGAGCCTAGCATTGCTTAGGAAGAAAGAGGGAGAGAGTCCACAAGTAGGGTGAAAAAAACATCAAATACATAAAGACTGACCAAAGAATACTTTTAAACCTATTTACATTTTTAAACCAAGATCATTCTTGTTTTTTTGGTGACACATCAAATACACACATAACACATGCACGCACACACACACAACCCTTCAATTTCAACTCAAGCCTCTAATTACACACACCCCTCAAAAAAAGAGGGGTTAGGTGGGAGTACTTAAGGAGAAGATCCCTACCATTGTTAAGCGATGTGGGATTATGGGCTACTTAAAAGCTCACAACATTTTCTTTTGGTAACACATCAAACACACACATAACCCAGGTAGACACACAGCCACTGTTTTTAGAGCTTTTTTAATATTAAAAACAGTTTTTTATTTTTAAAAAAAATAATATTAAAAAAAAAAAAACCAAAGATGGGTGGGTGAACCTTACCCACGGTTAAGGGCTGTCAAAGGAGATACGTGGCGACCTCTAGGGGTGATAACCAGATTTGCCGAGTTTGGATGGGCAACAACGCTTGCTGTTGGGCTGTTGCCCCCTTGTGACTGAAAAATGAGGGCCCCACTCATGGTTAATGTGGGGGGCCATCCTTATTAAATGCACACCCATTTTTTTCAGATACATGGGGGCAACAGCGCAACAGCAAGCGCCGTTGCCCATCCGAACTCAGATTTGCCAAATCCGGTTATCACCGTAGATGATTTGGCTCCATAATTAAAATTACTCCTACACACCAATTTAATTTTTATGCACTATCTTTTCCTTTCGCTTGTGCTAAAAACCCCAACCTTCGTCTTCTTCCTCTCGCCTCCGGCCACCATCTCCAAACAGTGGGAAGTCCACTATCTGTGACATCCCACAAACGGGTCTGAAATTGGCATCCACATTGATTGAAACTCTACTTCGATTCTAGAGATGTTTTCGGAGGGTAAGTGAGCAGTTCACAGCTTTGTTTTCTTACAACTGGTACACTGGAGAGGGGATGGGTGAGATGGAGTTTACAGAGGCAGAGATGAGAGAACAACATGAACGATCTAGCCTCAGAGTACCAGCAATACCATGATGCAACTGCAGATGAGTATGAAGATGAGGAGGAACTTGAGGAAGCCTAAGATAGAAGAACGGTTAGATACTTAGATGGATGGGACTTAAGACGCATGCATTTATGTGGCAGGTTCTTGTTTGTTTTTCAATATTTCTAATGTTGGGGTTTGGCTTGCCGCAATATCATATTGCAATGTTTCTGTGTATGCCTCTTGTTTTTTTGCTTTGCAATTGTTTCTACAAGAGAGTCATGATTTATTTTGATTATGGTGCTTGGATGTAAGTCACTGTAATTAAATGGGGGAACCTTTTCAAAAATGAAAAATAACAGGATTTAAAAAGTTTCAAGAGAGGAGTTGATGGGTATGAGATAAAAAAGATGGTGGCGGAACCTTTGGCCGGAGACGATAGAGAAGATAATGGTCGGGCTCTATGACCGGCAAGAGGAAAAAAATTGTGTTTAAAAAATGGTGTAACAGTAATTTTAATTATTGGTGTAGAATCAGAAAATATTGTTGGGCTCGTAGCTAGCATCATCCTAAAAATATTATATTTACACTTAATTTTCTCTATCTTTTTATTTATTATCGTCTCTTAACATGCATGTACATAACGTGAATCTTACTAGGCTCTCTCTTGTCACTCTGTCTACCCTTCCAGCTCTCACATGCAAGGTCTCTCGTCACTCTGTCTCCTCTTCTAGCTCTCACATAGCGGCCAATCCAAGGATTAGGACCTTAGTCCCATCCAAGGATGAGGTCCTTAGACCTATCCGTTGATTTCTTTTTGTCATCTAAGTAGTTGCTAATGACTTGCTTTCATTTCTAACTAAGAGGAGTTCTAGGCTTGGTCGTATTTTAACAGTTAAAAAAATTAAAGTCACATAAAGTTTGACATTTGTAATGGCCCAATTGCGTCTTTGGAAGATTTGCAACTGTCCCATTTCTCTTATAGAAATTTTTAGTTCAAAATTTAGCTTGCCTTACAGCAGGATGGTTGTTGTGATAGGTAATGAGCTCAAATGTCACCAAACTCTTAGAGGGTATTTTGAGGCGTTACAGAAGTAGTATCAGAGCTTAGGTATTAAGCTCTCTAGGGTCATTTAGAGTTCGATACCACGATTAAACTAAGGCATCATGTTCATCTCAGGAGTCGCATTCCAAGTGTAGACTAATCACTTAGTCCTTGTTTATAACAAGTTGATTTCAATCGAAGTTAGTGTATATTTTCGCTAGGAAAATCAAAAATTTTATATATTTATACTATTATGTGTGGTATTGTAATGTGGTATTATATGCTATATGGTATGCATACCATATGTTATATGCTAAGTGAAAACCAATGCTTTATGAGCGAATTTCCAGTTAGACTCATGAGTTGAGTGATACTCAGACTAGAGTCTAACCTAGGTGTTAGTTGACAAAGGGGTGATAGGTCCTCTGTCATACATCATGTTATTAGATTTAGATAGGGATTTGTTTCCGAGTGAGATTATAGGAGGTTCTTTTGTCTTGCAAGATTAGTAGATTTAGAGTCGTTATAGAACAAGAGACATAGGTTTAGATGTATATGCTATTATGTGTATCCTGTGAAATTCCATCCGTTAAAGTGCGCTTAATGCGTATTGTACCACAAATAAGCACAAATCGCACATCATGGTATGACGATAATTCTATATAAGTTCATGCATCCCTTTGACTATATATATTTTTAACACACTCATGGATGTTTGATGCATGTTCCTAGATACAAATTCGCATTTTCTGCAATACGTTTTAGACTCAGTACTCAGTCTCAAATAATAAATATATTATATACTCGAATGACAGATATAATTTTGGATAAGCTCATGAATACTTGATGCTCTATCTGCAGCTCGCTCTAGATTCACTAGCAAAAAATTTGTAATGGCCCAATTCATTTGTTTTCCTCTATTTTACTTCAAAACAAACGGATCGAGCATGAGGCTAGCAAAATCCTTCTAAGTAATTCCATTAAGGGTGTGTTCGGTTGAAGGGTAAATGGGTGGGAGAAAGTAAAGTGAAGTAAAGTAAAGTGAAGTGAAAGAATTGTATAAATTCTCTTGTATGTTTGGTTTGAGAGAAAAGTTTAGTGGAAAGTATAAATTTTTTCAAAATTACCCTTTGCTCTCTTTAGGAATAGTATTCAACAAAAGGGTAGATTTGGAATTGAAAGTTTTTACTTTACTTTCTTTCACAATTCCAACTTTTTGGTAGAATAAGGTATGAGTGAAAGTAAGAGAAAATTGTACACTGTTGAGAAAGTTTAAGTTTTACTTTACCTCAAAATCCCTCAAACCAAACAGGGTGAAAGTCCCACTTTCACCCACTTTCTGTCACATTCCCCTCAACCGAACACACCCTAAAGTAAATCCCTCAAAGTCCGACAAAGCATACAGTTCTGTTCGGTGTCCCTCTGATCCACGTGGTTTAAATTCTTCTACTTGTCACATGGAAAAAACAAAGAAGAGAAAAGACAAATAATTTAAGCACTAGATGGATGGCTGAGATTAATCCAATTTAGTTTCCAATTGACTCGTAATCTTCTCGAGTTGTAATCAGTTTTTGGCAAAACCGGTTACATCCCTATGGTCCCACGTGTCCCCTTAACTGTGGTTAAGATTCACTTACCCCTAAGGTTCACCACCTAACAAATTTTTGTATTATTTTTTTCTAAAAACCAAGGAAAGGTGGGTGAACCCTAGGAGTGAGTGAATCTTAACCACAGTTAAGAGGTGTCAAAAGAGACATGTGGCCACCTCAGGGGAGTAACCGGTTTTGGCAAAACCGGTTACAACTGGAGAAGACTATGACTCTTTCCAATTCCATGGGCTAGACGAAAGATGGGCCCACCAATCAATTGGCCCATGTTCATGGGCCCCACAAAGGGTGTACTCAGAAAAGTTCTCTGCCCATCAAGGCCCGCTTTGCAGGAAAACTAGGGCTCGTATTTGCTCGAACCAACACCAGACAAGAAATCCAGTTTCCGGTTTCTGTTCCTATCTTCAACTACCTTCCATCTCTCTCTTTCTCACTCAGGTATGATTTTGTTTCTTCTTTTTCACCTCTTTTTTTTCTTGTAATTATAAAGATAACTTGAACAGTCCAATATACTTTTTCTTTCCTTGGATTTTCTCTTATCTGT
Source organism: Tetracentron sinense (assembly GCA_015143295.1). Lineage (NCBI taxonomy): Eukaryota > Viridiplantae > Streptophyta > Magnoliopsida > Trochodendrales > Trochodendraceae > Tetracentron > Tetracentron sinense. The sequence continues at coordinate 9,392,435 of CM026571.1, read as the reverse complement.
TTTTTTTTTTTTTTGGAAGTCAGTTTCTTATCTTACAACTTGGATTAATATGCAACAGATATGCATGATAAATTTTCCCTTTTATCTTCTTTAAATTGATAGCTTTTATTTGATAATCAAATTGAACATGAATTTGGAGTGAGTTGTGATGATTTTGGGTTGGATTCTTGAAATCATTGTGATTGCAATGACAGTGATGATATAACTGTAGCGTCACTAATCCTGTCAATGGGTCTAGAACATGAGAACACACGGTATATTGGTTTAGTGCAAACGCTATTGTAGGGAATTGAATATTAGTGATGTTGTCCTTCCCCTTCAAGCAGTTAGCACTGCGGTTTGGTTTCCCCTGTTACGACCCACCCCAGATGGTTTATGAGCTTAACTTTCCGCTCCTTAATCATCCTATATCCTTTTGGAGTATTAATTAGGTTCCTAACATTTTGTATCAGAGCTGGCACCAGGTTTTGAGTTTGAGTCTCGAAGGGGGCACCTGGATACCATGGGCTAGAGTGAGAGAGCCGTCATAGGGTAAGGGCTACCTGAACGCAATGGGCTATTTACAAAAAAGAGAGGCTAGAGTGAAAGCCGCCATAGAGTGGGCCATTGTGGACGTCAACTGTGGAGTGTGGTGGTATGTTATGATCCCAAATGAATTATGAGCTTAGCTCTCCACTCCTTAATCACCCTTGGGCTTTTTGTATTATTGGTTAGGTTCCTAACACCTCATTCCAGAGATTCTGTAAAACTCAATTTTGATAATTGTACTTTAGGCAGTTCAGGTTCCTCTAGAATATTTGGGTGGTTAGAATTTGCGGAGGTAGCATCATTTTATTTTTCTTGGGCCCGAATTGGTGAGGGTGATTGAGATTCCAACAGGACCGAGATCTTTTCACATTGGCAAGGCCCCTTACTCACGAGAGACCAATTTCCCCATACTTGTTGTTGAAGGCGACTCAAAGAATGGGTGTCAGGCTGTCAGCAAAGAAAGGGGTGCCTTAGCGGCCTGAAGGAATATCTCATTCATTTGGACTTCAAGATCAGCAGATGCATTCGAACACTTCTTGGTAGAAAAAAAGGGTCTCTAGGGAGAATATTTTTTGTGGTGTAGATTTCCCTTTGTAATTGTACTTCTAATCCCACTTATTCCTCCCTTGTCTTAGGATTGGCCTTTGGTGTTTCCTTGAGAGCGTTGGGTCGTTGATTATTAAAACAATTAAAAAAAGAGGATTTCAAATATATATATATATATATATATTTGAACTTGAAGTCACTTGCTCTAGTAAATAAGGCTTTACTGGGGAAATGAGTTTGGAGGTTTGGGGAGGAAAGAGATAGCTTATGGCGGGCAGTCATTGTGGCCAAATTTGGGGAACAATCAGGTTAGGTTCCGAGGGAGGGCAAAAGCACACATGGGGTGGGTTTCTGGAAGGGGATCATGTCATTGACCCGATTAGTAGTATCGTTTTTCCAGTTTCAGGTGGGTGATGGGTCAGAAGTTAAGTTTGGAAGGATGTATGGTGTGGTGCCAGGAAATTTCAAGATGTGTTTGGGGCCGTTTTCCGATTAACCACAGAAAGAAATGCGTCTATTCTGGATTATTGTGAGAGGGTGGCGCTTGGCAGGGTGGTTTGGGGTCTTATACTGAGGAGGATTTGATTGAGAGATAGTTGAATTTGGTAAGCTTTTAGAACGGTTAGGGGCATATCGCTTGTTATCTTAGGACAAAGATTGTAGATTTTGGTCTAAAGGTGACAATGGTCGATTCTTAGTGACATTCTCATCTGTCCCCTTTCCTCATAAGACCGTGTGGAACCCTGATATTCCATCTAAATATTTTTCTTCCTCCGGACTTCTTTCTTGAATAAAATTTTCACTTGTGATCACTTCAAAAATAGAGGGTGGAGGATGGTCAATCGTTGTTACATGTGCCTTCAAGTGGAAGAGATAGTAGATCACCTCCTCTTGCATTGTCCTGTTGCATGTGAGATTTGGAGTTTCTTTCTATCCTGAGTGGGTGTGGTCTGTGTCTTTCTCTCTTCCTTTCACAACTCCTTATCCTATTGGCATTTAGTCTGTGGGGAAAGTTCAAGGATGATTGTTTGGTTTGTCTTACCGGGAGTTATAGCGTGGTCCATTTGGAAGGAAATGAACAAGAGGGTTTTTGAGGACTTGCTTTCCACGCCTTCGAGTATTTGCTCTAAAATCCGTGTTCACTGGTTTTGGAATGGTGCTCCACTTGTCATTTGGAAGTGGACTTTGGTGTTTTGCTAGACTAATGGATCCCGCTTTGTCTTTTTTTGTTCTTTCCCGTTCCCTATTTAGGTTCACGAACTTGTGAACTTTTGTATTATGTTTATGTAGTTTTTCAGTTTCTTATATTATATCTGCTTGATTACCGATCCAAATATATATATATATATATATATATAGAGAGAGAGAGAGAGAGAGAGAGGGTAATGTTAACCTTCACTAGACTAGTGAATTTGGTAACCTTCACCAATACATTTATATCCTTGTATTAATTATCAAAGTCTTTACCTAGGGGATCAATCAATAAGTGTAGGAGAAGTACAATTTGACTTTTCTTGGTTTCATTTAATGAATTTTCTCCTATGAAAATGTCATGACCCAAAATCTCATCTAGGTCAAAATGGAACTTTGCATCGCAAAACTACTTTATCATAAACTTACAAGGCATACTTAAGAACGACATCTTAAAAATTCTTGAATCATATCCTTACTTTCATAATGTCAATGGAAACCATAAGTAATTTTAACATAAACATCCATCTAGAATATCTTATTACAACCCATAAAATAAAAGTCTAATAACCTAGGAAATCAATAGTAAAGAAATTTGTCCAAAGGATCCTCTGGCTCCACCAAATCACTTCGGTTCCCTCAATATATTCATCTTTCCAAGGTTCAGCTACGACTGCTGACATAAAATATCGGCTAAGCAACATGTGGCTCAGTAGATATAAAGTCCTAGTTAACAATATCATAAACATTAACATAATCATGTTTATCATAGCTTATCTTAATATAACATACATACATCAGAGTGCGGAAATCATGTAAGCATATTCATCTTACTTAATTTGTGAGTATCTTATCTTACTTAACTTGCGAGCTTATTCAACTAGCATACACTTGTGAGTAACTTAAAATAACTCAACACTATGTAGGTGAAGATGTTACAATATATTATTCATATCGAGTAACCACCGATTTGCACCCATCAGTGCACTTATGATTCTTCTGAGCCAGATAACTAGTACCCATAAAAATATACTTGTGAGCGAGGTACTATGTACCCTTGAGTTCCTAACTTGTTGGCCAGGTACTAGCATCCTTTTTTTTTTAATCGAAAAAGCAGTTCAATATATAAAGAGGGAAAATAGGAAGGAATATAGAAAAATTGAAACACGGCAAATGGAGCTTACAAACATGTAAACTCAAAGCCGTGGGAAAGCAGACAAGATCCTACCCCATGGGATAAAACATATTAGTATCCCCCCCAACAATTCCTCCCTAACACAATGCAACCCTGCCCATTCCATGACAACCGACCTGATACGATCGCAGATCCCGGGAACGGTAGTAGCTATGTCCTAAAAAACTCTTAGATTTCTCTTTTTCCACAATAACCAAAGAATAGCCCTAGGAAGCACCTCCCAAATCGCTTCCCATGCACCCGCCTTGCTCACAAACTGCCAACAAGATAATGAATTGCGGAGGGAAGATGAAAAGAGTAACAACTATAGATACCCTTGAGATCTTAGAAAGTGTTAGTACTTGTAACTTGTGAAAACTCAATCATACATACTTGTGAGAACTTGTGATCTTATTACATGTGAGACTTGCGAGACTTATGAGCTTTTGAGAATTCTTGTGAGCTTATCATACTTGTGAGATTTATCATACGTGTGAAGTGAAAGTGATAAACCTTTGGTTAAATTACACCCTAGATCATAAATCTAGTACCATCGGAAATCTATCATAGCGTCTCATACCACCATGATAAATAACTTAAACTACAAGACCGTAATTCAAGGCTTGTTTACCTGAAAGTAAATCACGACATACAAACTTACATACATTATGTCATACAAATCGTGTAATTCATAGAGTAAAACCTACTTAATCATGGTTCATAGCAATAATTCATAGAGATCATAATCTTACCATGGTATTGATTTATTGTAGATCATTCCATCACAAATCCCCCAATTTACATAAATTACATGTAATTATTTAACCTATTGGTTTACATAGAATCATACAACATACATACATCAGGTTCTTAATTTAAATTGACATAAATCTCTACTTGTATAATAAATTCATGTTCTTACTTCATACCCTTAAACATGCTATTATAAATCTTGAGAAATCATGTCTAATTGTGTATTCAAATCATGGTTCAAAAATCCGAAACTCAACTCGACTCGATTCAAAAGTTAGCCGGGCCGAGTAACTCAAAAAACTCGACTCGATTCGAAAGTTAGCCGGGCCGAGTAACTCAAAAAACTCGACTCGGTCCAACTCGGAATATATGTACCAATCTTATCAATTTCTTGAATGGAAATAAAAATCATCGAAACTGATACGAAACGGGCGATACGTATAGGTATCGGTAGTCCCCTATACGATATTTATACTGATACGAAACGGGCGATACATATCGTTTATTAGTTATTCATATTTTAATTCATTGTGTAATTGTAATTTTGTTTGCTACTTTGTTTTTGAGTCGCTTCCCATGACTTTATATTTGGTTCATATAAGTTATAACTCATTTGATATTTTTAAAATTTAATTCAAATTTTTTCTTTAAAAGTAATTTTTTATATGTATCACCCGAAACCGATACCGAAATCGATACGTATAGGTTTCAGTTGGGATTGATACATCCCCCAAAACCGTACTTTTAATCATTGATTTCTTGGCATTTTATCCAAGATTGAACTACAAATAACTTGAAAAACCCATGGTAGGTTGGCTTTGCAGCCCTCAAAAAATATGATGGAAAAAACGTTCAAGTTTAGGTTTTAAAGAAATGAAAATGATAAAATTCCCTTCCATGATTGGACCTAGTCTTGTGAGTCAAAAAACTCGACTCGACTCGACTCGACTGAATCGCCCGAATAACTCGCCAAATAATATCTTCTTTGAGTTTTGAAGCGACTCGACTTGATACTCAGTTGAGTCAAATAACTTAGCCGAGTTTTCGAATAATAAATCAAATCTTGTCCTTAGTCATATTCCTATTTTACATCTATGATCATGGTACTATTAGCAAATGAATTATATCTACATTCAAATCCATGCTTATTCTTACTTTGAATCAATGTTCATGCTACTTGTGAGGGTGGGATTTTACCGCCTTTCCTTCCTAGTCGGGCCCTGCGGAGGAACGACGCCAAAAAGCCTTTCACAATGACTTGAGTTGCCGCCTACTTTATTCTAGGGGAGGTAGGACCCGGGTGAGTGTGGATAGGGACCTACGGTCTTGGTTAGAGTCTAGGTAAGAGATTCTTTTAAGTCCCGGGGAAGGTGTTAGGCACCCTGGGACCCCCGTTTTACAACGGTTAGCTACTCCCTATGACTAAGCCATACAAGGTAAAATCAACAAAAATGCTTAAGTGTTTAGGGTGTGTTAACCCAAGAAGGAGAAAATCCTAGTCTAGGGTCGAACCCGGTAGGGTTTGCCTACATCCCGCTATGGTGGGATCAGACCGAGTGTAGTTCGGGCGGAACATTAGACCTGTACCGGGGTTAGGGGGTGTGTTTGTGTGCACCAGAGTGGCTTAGGGTTTAGCCTCGGGGCTAGGGTTGGTTAGCCATGAAGGCTAAGGATTGCACTGGGAGTGGCTAAGGGAGTTAACCATGGTTAATACCATTAACCATAGTTAAGGGAGTGCACAGGGAGTGACTTGAAGTTTGGTTTTTCAGATTTGCATTGTTTTTGGTATATTTGTGATGTTTTTCTATTTTTTTGAATTTTTGTATAGTAGTTTAGGTTCGTTATGGAGCACGAGCTGCGGGTTTTAACTAGGGTTAAGTTTAACCCTAGTTAAGGACATGGTCTGGTTAGGAGGATCCCAGAGTAGATGCAGGACCTAAAATGACCTTCTACAAGTTCTAAAGGCAAAACCCATTTACGAGATTATTGGAATTGGCAGTACCGATTTTGCCGTCAATTCTGAGCTTGGTAAAACGGCATCGCAGCCAAGAGGATAGGGTGCTGATTGCTGAATGCAAGCAAGGCCCGGCCAGGGCCTAAGGAGGTCTTGGGGATCCAAATGCATGGCCCAAATGAACTTTACTATGGTCAGACGCCCAAAACAGTGTTGACATCTTTAATTAGTGTTGAAATCAGCACTGTTTTAGGGGATAAGGGGAACCTGGAGAGGGGCCAACACTTATCAAATAATCAGGTCAGGCCCTGGGACTTATTTGGGCTTGAAACAAGGGTCAAGTGACTGGCCATCATAAGAGTTAACCCATAGTAAGTAAAACTCCAAAATGCCAGTAACTCAGTGTTGACATTTCAGAGTTTTTCTGACCTGAAATCATGCCACGGCCCGAAGCTCTTGAGAGTCTAGGCTACCAGAACAGAAGTGAGGACCAAAGGAGAGCTACTCCCATGCTCTGGACAATAAGCTGAATCAAAAGGAGGTGCGGTTGTTATTCTGGAGAGACGCCCAGAATATCAGTAAACTGATATTCCTGGCTTCTTCATGAAATGTTGGTAATAGGCTTGGCTTCTTTTGGGAACACAAGGCCAGAACAACACCCGCCTTTCAGGTAAAAAAAAACAAAAAAGACATAATAGGTGCATAATGATGAACATGATTAAAATGCGATATAACAAAATGCAGGCACCCTTCTTCTTCTTGGGGAGGGTCCTTTGCTTTTATGGCAAGGCCAAGGATCCTCCCCACTATTCTGTGAAGACCAGTGCCTTAAAGTTTCCTAGAGTAGGACTAGGAAATGCAAAAAGGAAAAGACAAGAAAATGCAAAGATTAAAGAAGACCCTCCCTCTTTCAGGGACTCCAAAGCTTCAAGAGAAGGGGGCGACTACGACTCAAGAGAGAGATGACTTCACTAGGGAGGCTAGCCAATGCTAAACTCAGGCCCAAAGTCTATCTCTTGGCTGAAATTTCCTAAGGGTGAAGGACTGGTATTGGGATTTCAGATTGTAGGAGGTGTGAGGTGGGATGCTTGGGATAAAAGAATTTTGTTTGGGTGGGAACTCTGGATTTTTCCCAATGAATCGAATGGGATTTTGAAGGCTGTATTTATAAGAAGAAATGGAGGTGGTAGCATGTTGGTAATTAGGGAGGAGGTTAGGTGAAGCAAAAGAAGTTGATTGGAGGGTCAATGGTGAGTTGCAGGCTGCTTACAGGAGACTCTGTGCAGAGAGGCTTTATCACGAGAGAGGGATCTGGGCTGGCCTTGGAATGCTTGGGTCCTAGCGCTTATAACTAAAGAGGAAATGGGTTAAGTCTTAGGTGTTTTTCGGGTATGGGTGTGTGTGTGTTTGGCAGGGTTGGTGTGTATGAGTTGCATGCTAACATTTCTAAAAGAAAAAAAACTGCATGTGCATTTGTGTGTTCGGGTGGGTGGTTTTACATGCTAGCATATGTGTGTGTGAGTTTAGTGTGTTAGTTACATACTAGCATCCCTAAAAACAGTATGTGTGTGATGTGAGTTGCATGCTAACATTTCTAAAAGAAAAAAAATGCATGTGCATGTGTGTGTTCGGGTGGGTGGTTTTACATGCTAGCATATATGTGTGTGAGTTTAGTGTGTGTGTTAGTTACATACTATAATCCCTAAAAACAGTATGTGTGTGATGTGTGAGGTGAGTGGGTTGGTGTGTGTGAGTTGCATGCTAACATTTCTAAAAGAAAAACTGTATGTGCATGTGTGTTTGTTACATATTAACATGTGTGTGTGACAGTGTGAGTTACATACTAGCATTTCTAAAAATAATACGTGTGTGTGTGATGTGTGAGTTGAGTGAGTGCCTAGGGGTCTCGGTTGGGGTTGTGGGCTTATGCCTTTGGGTCCGGCTTGGGATAATAGACTAAGGTCTAGCCTAGCTTAAGGTTAAGATTAGGATTGGATTAGATTAGGCTAGGGTCTTTTGAATGCTTGGGTTTGAATTGGGTAATTGGTTGGGCTTTGGGTTTAAGGGTTTAAGCCTTAAAGGTCTAGGCTTGGGGCTAAGGATTTGATTCGATCAACAGGCTCTAGGGGCCAAGCCTTGGGTTTTGGGCTTAGGGTAATTTTAGGGTTTAGACATGGGCTAGAGGCTATGCCTAGGTAAGGGTGAGCTAGGGTGTCTAAGACCAAGGAGAGGAGTGGTGCTGGGCCTTGAGCCCAATGGTCCTGGTTTAGGATTCGGCTTAAGGTTACGATCATGGGCTTAGGATTTGTTTTAGGGTTTTGACATTGGGTTTAGATAATGGGCTTGGCCTGGGTAATGGGCTCACAAATTTTGGTCCTCGGATTGAGCCAAAGGCTTAGTGCATGGACGGAGCTAGGGGTTAGGCCTAGGAAGGTCATGGTCTTGGGCCTTGAGCCCATTGGTCTGGGTTTAGAGTTTTGTTATGGACATGAGCTTAGGTAGTGGGCCTGGGTCAGGCTGGAGATTCCTTGAAGCTGAAAGAGGACTAGGGGTGCAAAAATTGGGTGCTTACACTACTATTAGCGGAAGAAATTTTATCTACCTTAGAATGGTGATTCTCTGCAATAAAGAACATTCTCTTCACCGATCCAACAATAATCAACGTTCCCTTGATCACGATCTCTCATTTTCCGAAGCTTTTCCTTCTTCTCCAAGACTCTCTTCTTCCTTCAAGCAGAAGTTCTCTCAAACCCTAGGTTTGGCTCTCTCTTAAGTTCTAAAGCTCTTAGATTATGTAATGAACCCTAATTCCACGAATTAAGACTTATTTATAGGTTTTATTTATTTATGAAAGTTGCCTTAATTTTTCATTTTCCCGCACTTACTGCGCAAGACCGTTCCAATGCCTTAAGTGCCTGTTCGATTGCCTTGCATTCAGTCTTGGCCGTTCGAACGCCCTACTAGTCCATTTGAACGCCCTTGGGGTCTGTTCGAATGCCTTCCTTTTTTTTCAAACTTTTTTGTTACTTTTAAGTGAATATCGATATGAAGCATATAAAACATAAAAAAGGACCAAAAAGAATGAAAGAAAGCTGGTCTCTACTGAAAATACCAGACCTACAGAAAATACCAAACTAGCCTCATATTTAATAAAATGATGTTCAATGCATAGGGGGAAAAAGACTAGTGAAGGTTACCAAGTTCACCAGTCTTAGCGAAGATTTTCCCTATATATATATATAGAGAGAGAGAGAGAGAGAGAGAGAGAGATTCTGAAAATGGTTTTTGGTTCTAAAGCTTTAAGTTGTTTGAACTTTGAAGAAACTATGATATGCTATTGTTTGGTTCTAAAGCTTTAAGTTGTTTGAACTTTGAAGAAACTATGATACGCCATCCTTAATTTTGTGTAATAGAAAACATATTCATCTTTGGAAGCTTGAACGACATGCTTATTTGTGAACATTGAATTGTTGAATGATCATGATGGAGTGAAAAGGAAGATGAGGAATTGATGGATGGATCTAAAATGAGTTGGAAAGGGCTTAGATGCAAGAATAGGAACTTTGTATGAAAAATTCCAAGAGAGTTGTTGCAATCAGGGCTTTCGTAAGAGATCTTCTTTAGATCTCTAACTAGGCTGTCTTGTTTGCTTATATTTGCGATCTCCTCATAAACATCATGTAAATTAAATATCTCACTGCTATAGGCCATGGCACGCAAGAGGAAAAGAAGATGCAATGTGCAAGAAACCAAAAAAATTAAATGAAAAATACATTAGCATAATGGGTTAACCTTGTTCAAAAACTATTTTTATCTGTCTGCAAGTTTCCTGTCAAGGCAATACTTATACTTCATGTCATGCTTTTTTCACATGCTGCCATTTTCCGAGGATGGAGCTCTCACTTCTTATAAGTTTCTCCCACGTGCATTTTCCCCCCATATAATATGTAACTATTGTCATTTGGTTAGTGGTTTCTTGTTTTTGTAATTGAATATATGCGCCTCCAGTAGATTATGGTTCAGGATCAAGATAAATGGAGTGGTTGAGACGTTTAACATTTATTCACAGATTGTGTGCCACTAATCTTTTCCCATTTAATATGTCGGCCTAAGAATTGCTGGGATATGGGCTTCATCATGTAAACATGCTTTGTTGGTTACTGTATATAGCAATTCATGAAAGAAGATACCTCCTTTTGGAGACGAGTAATTGGGACCAAGTTCAGTGTTGACAAAAACTGGGATTCGCGGCAAGTTATCAACTCATATGTGATACGTGGTGGGTGTGTGGAAGGGGGTGATGCAGGACCATGAGCAGTTTGTGGAGCGGACATGTTTTTTAGCGGGAAGGGGAGCAAGAGTCTGGTTCTGGGAGGAAAATTGGTGCAGGGTCGGCAAGTTATGCGACATATGCCCGCATTTGCCCAAATTAATCCCTCGGAACTCAGAAAGAGACATTGGTTGGTGACCTCTTTGAAAGTAGAAACAACGAGATCATCTGATGCCCAGTTTTTCATAGAAATCTTAGAGATAGGTACTAGGGAGACAGAAGAATGCTCCTCCTTAAGAGGTTTATGGAGACAAAAATCAACCGACAGGGACATAATCAAATCTGAAATGGGTGTTCTGTTCTCTGTAAAAACAATTCTTTTATTAAATACTTCTTAAGAAGGGCTACACATAATTAATTAGGAATCTTAAATTTGAAAAGATATGGATATCCTCAATCCTTCTCAAAGTGAAACCCTTTATTTGTACAACAACCTGGGTATAACTAACAGTTGATCATCTAAGAAATTGGGGCATGGCCTGGGTTAGATCATAGATGTAGTTGGAGGCACATGTATCTGAGACGGGCTCATCTTGAATTTGTTTAGTTGTGCTTTATGTTGCTTCACTTCTTTTTGGTTCATTTCCTTAGAGAAACCCTGCTGTTTCTAGTCTTTCTATGTTGCCTTTTCTCATATATATCATATTGCCTTCACCGATTAAAAAAATTGTATTTGAGATGGGCTCCAGTGAAATGTTTGTTCACATATGTGAGAACTGCCTTGGTGCATTTCTTCCTTGAGTAGTTTGCATTTACCTGTAAAAAATAAGAAGGAACTGGGGCACAGCAAATTTGAACTGGTGCAGCATCTGCAGGACAGATGGGGAAGACGTGAATATCCTCCTAAGACATTGCTTGATCACTTGGTTTTCTGGAGTCATTTCATATCCCTTTGTGAATGTTGTGGGCCTCTCCTAAGTAAGTAAGAGAAATCTTCATCAGATAGCCGAAAGGCTCATCGGGAAGAGGGTTCAATTCTATGGAGGATGATGCCATTTGATGTTTGCTATGCATTTGGAAAGAAAGGAATGGAAATTCTTTTGATGGTCAGAGAGCTCACTTCAGAAAACCTGCAACAGCTTTGCTTGGAGTTTATTCAATTAGTCTTCTATCCTAAAAGAATTATCGGGCTATAGAAGTGCTGAACTATTGTATAATTGGTGCCAACTTTTATCTAATGAGTCAGAGTTTTGCTTCTTCTTTTTGGGTTGGGGGGTACCTCTCTCTTTTCCCTATTCATGTAAAGATTCTTTTTTTTTACAAATACAATCTCTCGTTATTTATTATATAAGAGTCTTTTAAGTTAGTATTTGTGGCGGGAGTCATGGTTGGGATTTTGATTCATGGTTTGTGTCCCACAGAAATTTAATTCTGAGGAAGAAATGGTTTCATCTGGAAGATTGCCTCTGGAGAGGTTGGATTGTGAGGTAAAAATTCATTCATTATGTCATCAGTAGACTTAAGCTTTAAGCTTCTCAATTGATCTACTACTATTGAATGAATAAATGCTTTATTCAAGAAGCATTATTTTGGTGTGACCTTTTCTACACTATATGGCATTGTTCAAATACTCGAAAACTCGACTCGACTCGACTCGAAAATTAGCCGGGTCGAGTAACTTGGAAAACTCGAAAAAAAACTTGACACAATTCTACCGCAAACTTACAAATTTAAAACAATCCTAAAGTAATTGTATTGCTAAGAGCCTAAAATCAATCCTAATTTCAGAAATTAGAATTTTCCTCTTCTTCTTCTTGAATGAGATCTCGATATTGGGTTGAACGAGATTTAAAAAAAAAGGACATCTATGTCCTAGAGTGACTCGGCCTGACTCGACTGAGTCACTCGAGTTACTTGGGTAAAAGGGAGCTATCAAGTTTTTTGGGTGAGTCGATCCAAAACTCTATCGAGCCGAGTCGACTCGGCCGAGTTTTTGAACTATGCTATATGGTACCAACAATTTTTTTTTGTTTTCTTTTATTAATGACTTCGTTCAACCATCACTGCATATTTACAGAAGTAAATATTGAATCTGGAGTCTAGAGAATGTTAACTGTCAATATTATTGCTAATTTTTCCTTGCAGTTTCAAGTTTTCTTGTTTTATCGTTAAAGAAAATACATAGAGAGTGAAGAATCAGGTGATATCACCCGAATGTCCTCTGAGTCCCTACATCACCTTCATTAGCTAATAGATGAATTTGATCAACAATTTTGGCAAGGCGTCAAAGGCCCACGGCCTTACCTTCCACCCACGTGAGAATGCTAATTGAATCGCCTTCTTCGGTGATGAAAGCACTCTAAAAATATGTAATCCTTTGAAAGATGCAAGCGCCTGGTTTCATTAGGCTGTTCAACTCGCCAGATCGGTGAAGATTTTGTTTTTTTTTTCTTTGTTTGATGAATGATGGGATTCGTATAAAGAAACAAGAGTTTTACAAGTGACGGGGGAAATGAGAGAATCCGCCTAAAGAAATCAAAAGAGAAAAAAATGACTCAATCTTTACGACAATGGTGCTATGAACACCCAAGAACTCCTAGAGAGGCGCTAACCAACTCCACACGATGGAAGAGCTAATCTTTTGAAAGGATGACTTAGATTTGTCAAAGATCCTATTAGTTTCTTTCTCTCCGAACGCCCCTATGGATGATATATGTCGACATTGCTGCAAGGATATCCCCTCAGGTGCAAATCCAAATGCATGGACAGGAGCAACATAACGAGAATTATATAAAGAAACAAGAAATTTACAGGTGGCAGGAATGAGAATTCCCCCAAAGAAATCAAAAAGAGATTAAGTAGTTATGAACACCCGAGAACTCCTAGAGAGGCACCAATCAATTTCACAAGCACCACACAATGGAAGCTAATCTTAGGCCCGGATTTGTCAAAGATCCTGCTGTTTATTTATCTCCAAATGCCCCTACAGACATATGTTGATATTACCCTAAGGATGTCCCCCTCTCGGACCAAAAGGGCCTTCAGGTCAGCAAAGGACTAAGTCTCCCATCTCCTTCCCCAAGAAACCCCAAAAGGAGGCAAAACAAAAAAAAATGGTTCATACAATCGAGGCCATTGAGTTGTGAGTGAATAAGGAGGTGGCTCACATCTTCCTCTGTGACTTGACACATGCGACACCTAGTCCGGATCACAATGCCCCGGTCCTTTAGATCATAGTAACAAAATTCTCCGAAGTTTTGAAAAATTCATGAATTATTTGCGAATTTAGGTGTGATGAATTATTCTCCGAATTATTCGCAAATTTTAGATTTGGCGAATTATTCCTAAATTTCATGAATTATTCGCGAATTTCACAATAGTTCGTTTAGTTTGACAAAGTAAATTGCTTATTTTGTATATTATCTTATCAAATTGTTGGACATCTTTTTATAATTATTATTTTCCCCGAATTGTTCCCAAATATTTCCTAACATTTCCGAATTTTTTCGAACTTGACCCTTGCCGAATTATTCCTAAATCCCGACTTTGTCACTAGGCTTTGGATGGTCGGTGGTAAGTCCCATTTGTTGGATATTTATGGAGTATTTTCTTTTCTATTCTCTCTTATTAGAGTGCTATTCTGCCATGAGACCTGGTTTGTATTTTAAATTTATCCTTGCCTTGTCTCTGCTAATATAGGCAAATAAGGATTCGTCATCTGATACTGCAAAGGAAAATGCGTCAGTAGTTGATTCATCCCTAACTGAATGCAAACATGACATGGAGAATTGGGATGATCCAGGTAATAAGTAGCAAGTTTTTTTTTTTTAAATTTTAAAGTGTAATTTCATTGTACTTCTGTTTGTAATTTTTAGGTAGACCCTTATATATTGAATTAACAGCATCCAGCATTCCATGATTTGGTATATCATATAACGGCATGCTCGCCATTGATTTGACTGGCTGTAGGAATGTTCCTTCAGCAAGATGGGGAGGAGATATTACATGTTAAAAGTTAAGAAAATGTAAAATTATGCATTTATTTCCTTTTATCTCTTTCTTGATTTTTCAATTACACATAATAAACAGGACAGTGTTAAACCATATTTTGCAAAATGTTGTGAATTGTAAAAGAGCAGAACTATAACATACCCCAATATGATTTTCATATGGTACCAGACTTGAACCAGTGTAGGCGCAACTTACTTGCACTTGACTAAAGTGCAACTTTGATTACATTATAAGTTGGATTCCTTAGTGTTAGGTTTTAGGGTTTATATCTTGGGTTTGAAGGAGGAAGAGAGAAAGAGAAGAAGAGGAAAGAAAGAGAGAACTTAATGTTTCTCTTTCTCTCATTTTATTTATAGGTAGGTTTCCCCTAATTACAAGCATGCCATAATAGGCTAACGAAGATAGGTATATCCTATGTTACAGTGTAAGAGGGTGTAGCATAGGATTACACAGGCGAAGGATAATATTCTGCACTCTCCCTCTAGCTAGTATGTAGATATTACAAATATTGAGCTTGCCAATAATCTTAGTGAACTGTGTACTACCAAGACCCAAGGTTCTAAATGCTGATATCACACAACATGTAGTACTGGTGGATATATCGCAAAATATATCATTTATAGGTGATTTTTGAAAAAATGACAAAAAAGGGGCAAAACATGAAATTTTGTAGTAAAATTTCAGGAAATGTTAAAATAGATATTAATACACCTTTGAGAATAAAAACATTTAAAAAAACTATAATGTACATATGAGATGCAATAAGTAGGGGGCAAAAATGTTCGTTAACGACACAATGTATGATTGATTTATATTTATAAATCATAACTAACTTGCATAAAATGTTTCATTCATTTTTCAATCAATCATAAATTCATAACTCATAAGATTTATAACAATACATACATATTACATATTAATTCAACCCACTAAAAGAACTACAATCAGAACCAAAAGGAGTTACGTGGAGGCTCGAAGTCATCTCTGTCCTGATTAGGCTGACGATAATATTTTTTCTCTACATACGTACAATACTGTGCCCAGCTCATCACATTACTGTACATGGATGTATACTCATGTACATAACGCTGATAGTTATTTGGTCCAAGATGTAGCAACACGCCCATCGGTGGATTCTATGGGTGCTGAGGCACAACGGCCACCGACATTGGAATATGGAAATGTGCACCTCCATACCCATATGGAGGTGGCTCATACTTGGAGACATCCATATAGATATTGACCCTCTGGTTGTGCATAGCTATGATCCTGAGAGCCCAATGCCCGAGACTGTGCATCCTGATCATTGATGAAGCCTAGAGGAACATGTACGTTGAGACTCTCTGGAACTAGAGTTTAAATATCTCTTGGCCTCAAACCAAACATCTCTTAATCCATAAAGCTCACGAATGGTTTACCTCTGGTCGGCGTCCTTGTGTCCCTAAAGTGAGAAATTTTAATTTTCCTTTACAAAATCTAGTGTAAATGCATCAAATTGATGCATTTGCACTAGTTTAAGACTAATAACATATAAATAATCTACGAAGATTTGCAGTCGAAATGTCGAAACCAAGGCCTTCGATTTGTTGGAACTTGGAAGTAAGCAATAAGGAGGGTCGTTGGTTGAAAATCTCTGAATTTAGTAGAAGGGGTCACAGGAGCTCTTTGTGGATGCTGGAAGGAGCGATCCAATGGATGGCAAAATTGGTCACAGACTGTTTGGTACACAAGGGTTATTGTTTCAAGAAATTTGGAGAGAAAGGGATCTCAATAATAGGGGAGAAACGAAGTAATTCTAGGGGAGAGTATATGGTCTTTCAAGCATTTCTGGGCAGTGGAAAAGGAGGGAGTCTTTGTGTCCTGAGGGGAGGAAAAAACACTGGTTGGAGAGCTCTTGTGGATGCTTTATCGTCGTTCAGGTCTAGGGCACCAACTGGCAGGGATGATGGCCCTCAAAAGCCAGAAGTTTCGTCTTCTTCTTGGGGGGGGGGGGGGGGGGGGGCAATCAGCCAGGCCCTAACTCGTCACCAAGGTGGGGTCTCAGTAGCCATATCGAATCGGTTGATGGGGTTAGTAAGATCGTTGTGGATTTAGATGCTGGGGTGTTTCATCATTGGGCAGATGCAGTGGTTTGCACTTCGAGCGAGTTTGGAACAAAATCAATATGGGTTGAGGTGGTTCATCTACTCGAACAACTGGTACAAGTGGAAACCAAGGTCACTATTTTCCCGTTTGAACCATATCAAGCAATCTTTCATCCAAAGCAAGGGTCCACAGTATTTCGTATATGCAATAATCAAAGTTTTCATCTGGGAAGCGGCACTGAGGTGGGTTTCCACAGGTGGTGGTCGGCGTCGAATGCCCTGTCATACACTGGATTGACACAAACTCGTTGGATTGCTTTGAAGGGTATTCCTTTTCATCTATGGGTGCCATCGGTTTTTTTGCAAATTGGGCAGATTTGTGGTACTCTGGTTGCCGTTCATCCATCTACACAGAAGTTTGCTGATTTAGCAGCAACTAAGATTCAAATTCGGGGCGACATTAGATCGATCCCTCGCATCATTGCTTTAAACTTTCATACTATCTCATAAGTCATACCCAATAGAGATTTCTCTTTGGGAGGATGACGCCTGTGGTATATGCAATGCATCGTCGGAAGCCATAGCCCACATGTCTGGTGGGGGAGGAGCACTATTCTGGCGAGCCACGTGGCATCAATTGGATGGAGGATGACCCCAATGCGGCACATCATAGACCTGCTCTGCAGAGTAGTCCCAATAATGGCAATTCAGATCCTAATCCCTCTAGTGGTAGGCACGAGATCTCCCACGTAGAGAAACCAATCCTAAAAGCATACTATACTATTTCCCCTCAACAAACCATAGGGAAGGGGGTACAGTGCCCTGATTAGGGTTACCAAAAGAAGGAAACATTTTTGAATTTGAATCAAAGAAGAAAGGGTAGACGTACCTGGCACAACAGATTGCGTAGCGTGCGGAGGAAGAAATTAAGAGTTCAGAGGCGTGAGGAGTGTGAAACCATCTCATCGGCAGCTGAGTCCATTCTTGATAAGGGCGATTTGAGTTCTATGGAAGAAATCGGTAGAGATAGGGCAAGGGAGTTTAATATCCATCCTACAAGTGTCCTTCATCCATCGGATAGCTCTAAAAGGAGTGTTTTTAAGTCCATGGGCCTTAATGAAGAGTTTCTCGAAATAGATGGGCTAAACTCCGTTGGGCCACACTTTGGGCCTGAGGTTCAGGGGGTTTTGGGCTCAAGACTATCGGGCTTAGCAGGGACTGAGATGAGCCCGGTAGATTCGATCCGGTTAGTGTCTAAGGTTTTGGTGGATTCAGATTCTTTTGGAGCCGATCCAAACATTAAGAGGTTTGGGCTTGCAGCCCCCTTAAACTTGGTTTTAGAGGATCTCTGCTTAGCACTACCAAAATGCCTCATGTGGTCGGAGCTCGGGACAGGGATCTCGTCCGAAGGTAAGGTCAGCAGAAGCTAGCAGATCCCAGCAGAGGTCGAGAGTCTGGGGGATCAGAGGGTATCAATCCTGACGATGATCTTGAGAGGAATCTGCAGAGGACGTGCTACGAGGGAGCAGAGTATCTATCCAAAGGTATGGACTAGTTTGTTGGGTGTAGAAGTCCTTAGGTGAAGGAGTTTGAGAAGGGTGGGGGTATACCTAGAAGAGGAAGTGCAGGGACTGAGAAGGATAGGATGGGACCCTTTAACGCTTGCTACAGGCTAGTCTATCGCAGAAGGGAAAGGATTCAAGGTCGAGGCTCAAGTGGAGTGGGGTTTCAAAGTGTTCGGTGTGGTTCAAGATTAAAATCAATTGTGATCAAACCCACCCTCTCTCATATTAGCGTCGTTTCAGATGTTCCAAATGAGTCGATCAGTTCCAGGGGGCATTTTCGCCTTCTTCGGAGGAGCTGTAGTGGGGACTCTTTGGGTTCCAGTCCAGAGCCCATGGCGAAGCTAAGGCACAACATATCCAGATCTGAAGAGATGGGTACTGAAGGCAATTCGTGGGCAAAAAGGGAAGGATTGCTAGGGCAAGATGGGGTAAGCGAGCAGTCAGCAACGTACAAAGGAGAAGATGGTCTTTCCCCGTCGGGCTCAGTGGTTAGGGACTCGTTTGAGAATGAACTGGCATCGCCGTTGGAGGAAGGAGACTCCCTGGAAGATCGAGACAACCAGTCTTTTGATTCGGAGAACTCCCAAGAGGGTTCTAGTGATGAGGAATGACTGTGGAGGATGCAAGTAGCTGAGCCGGAAGTGGAGGAAGCCAGCTTAGTAGAATTGGAGAAGTGTGTAGCTGGTTCTAAGGATATGGAGGTCGAGGAAGGAAGATTGAAGAGGAGGAAGATTCTGGCAAATATGACTAAATCAGTGGAGGTGAGCAAAGTCTTGGGGTTACGGTTTGCAGGAGGTGAGGATCAGGCGAGAGATTTTTTCACAGATCTTGAATATAGTGAGGAGATCGGGCCGGGAGGCTAGGGTGGAAGGGGGGCGGAGGTTTGAAGGTGGAAAGAGGAGGAGGAGGCTTGTGGTTTTGTAGATGAAGGTAGTGTCGTGGAATGTAAGGGGGTTGGGGAGGGGGGAGAGGAGGTTGGACATGAGGGGTTTGTTGCGGAAGATTAAGCCATATCTTATTGCAATTCAGGAAACTAAATTGGAGGTGATGAATGATAGGGTGGTATCAGAGGTGTGGGATAATAGACAAGTTGACTAGGTGTTTATGGCTTCGGTGGGGGCTTCAGGTGGGCAGTTGGTGATGTGGGATTGCTTGGTTTATGAGAAGGTTGAGGTTTTCTCGGGGGAGTTTTCGATTTCCATTCGATTTAGGGGGGTGGGAGATGAGTTTGAATGGATTTTCACCTTGGTGTATTGGTATACAAACGATGCAAGAATATACAAACGATGCAAGAAACATCACCCAGAAAAAACCAAAAAAAGTCAAGCTAAGATACTTGACCAGCTATACAGAAAAACAGACCAATGGACCTTCTTGAAATCAGCTAGAACAGAAGACCAAGCATAGGTTCACTCCTACAGGCAATCCAAGATACCAGATGGGCAAAGAAACCAAACTACAGCCCAAACTTCTAGCACTTCTTTCTAAAAAAACCTCCTCTACCTCCCCCACCCCTATCAACTTACTCTTGGCAATATTAATCTTCAAACCGGATAAGGTCTCAAAGCTTCTAAGAACACCTCTCATATTGGCCACCGGTCTCCATCCTCCTCCAAAAATAGAATGGTATCATCTGCATACTGAAGATGTGAAATAATAGGCCCCTTCGTTCCCGCCTGAAAACCCTTAATCATCTCCAAACATTCTGCCTTTGACAGGAGCTTACTAAAGCTTCTACCACCGTGATGAAAAGAAAAGGGGATAAGGGGCAGCCTTCTCGCAAACCTCTAGAACTAGGAAAAAATCCATGCGGGCACCCATTCACTAAAATAGAGAAATGGGACGACGAAACACACCCCTTCATCCACCTAATCCATCTCTCCCCGAATCCCATAAAGTTGAGCATCTCTTCCAAAAACCCCCAATCCATATGCTCATATGCCTTTTCCATGTCTACCTGGCAGACAAGACCACCTGGCCCTTCTCTAATCCGAGAGTCAACACACTCACTAGCAATCAAGACACCATCAACCAGCTGCCTCCCCTTTACAAAAGCGCCTTAGTAAGCCCTCACCACCCTCTTCAATCTATCCGCAAGAACCTTAGCCACAATTTTATACAAACTAGTCACCAGACTAATCGGCCTGAAATCTTTTATCTCCTCCGCTCCATTCGCCTTCAGTATTAGAGAGATAAACGTCGCTCCTGCCTCCTTATTCCATCTTCCCCTCTCATGGAATTCATCAAACACCCTCGTCAAATCTACTTTCACCACTTCCCAGCAACCACTGTAAAAACCCATAGTGAAACCATCTGGCCCTGGCGCTTTGTCCTTCCCCATTTTTTTAATCGCCCTGCGCACCTCCTCTTCCTCAAACTGTCTCTCCAACTCACCCACCTCCTCCCTTGAAATTTGCTCAACTCTTAGACCCTAAATCTGAGGCCGCTCCCTTCTATCCTCCAAAAACCGGTTCTGAAAATATCTTTTCACCTCCCTGCCAATCTCCTCGTCGCCCTCTATAACCTCATTCCTCACCTTCAAACTAGTAATAGTATTCACTTGTTTTCTAGCCTTGACACATGTATGAAAAAAATTTGTATTTCTATCCCCAGCCTTTAGCCACTAAACTCTGGCTTTTTGTTTCCAAGATATCTCTTCTAGTCGTCTCAAGGAAATAAGATGCCCTAATAACTCCAGCCGTTCCACCTCTTCCTCCCTTCCCAGACCCTCACTTTCCTCCTTTTTTTCCAAGGCATTAGCATGGTGGATCAAAAAGCTCATGCCTGTTAATAAGATCTAAAAAGTCTTTCATGCTGCTGGTAATTCTCTTGAAGATCCCACCCTTCTTATCCCCATCGATTAAAAAAAAGTCAATTTTTTTTACCTTTTATGAAAATTTCTCCAAATTTGGGGCACTTCCTCCACTTTGAAAGTCCGAATCTCCAAATCCCGAAAAAATTATTTGAAATGTTTGTAATCCTTGCCAAAGATCTCTCGTGGGAAGAAAATGGAGTGAAGAAAATGGCTTTACTTCACAACTTCAACCTTATATAAGCCAAAAGGGGAAAATGTCTTTAACACTTTCGGTTGATATTGACTTGATATCGTCAATATCGCATGATATGATATAAAAAAAATTTAAACAACATATAAACGTGTCGGTGACCTGCGATACCGATAAATATCGGCGATATTGTCAAGTTTTAATCCATGCCAAGACCCTTGGTCAAAATATCAGCAAGTTGGTCATCAGTCTTCACAAATGGGTGCAGAGGAGGTTTGTCTTCAATTACTCCTTGATGAGGTGTTTGTCCACCTTAATGTGTTTGGTCTTATCGTGTTGAACAGAATTTTGGGCAATGCCAATTGCCACCTTGTTATCACAATTCAACTTCATAGGTCCCTGATAGGGAGCTTTTGGTCGGTCAAAAGTATGGGTATAATGTAGTTATGGGCCCCTCTTATGTTGTAGTGGCCCAATACTTATGTCTTTTATTTCTGTTTCCCTTGTATGGGCCTTGGGCTCACCTTTTGTATTAGCCAAGTTTATATAGGCATAATATAGAACAGGAACCCTAACTTCCTCACTCTCTTTCCTATCTCTCGTCTTTTTCTTCTCTAATCTAGCTACAAATCTATTGGTATCAGAGCAACAACTACCAAAGGAGTTTATTAAAACAACAACCACCCAAGAGCAAAGAGGAGCTAAGTTTGGCATCATCACCGTACGGTTGAATTCATCCGTACGGCCTAAGCTTCCCATGGGGTAAATTTGAAGGTTATTTTGTAGAGAGCTTGAATTTAGAGGAATTTTGAATCCTTTATCATGTGATTTGGATCAGTTTTGGGGAAGTTACAAAGATTGAAAGAAAATTTCAGAAAAATTGTGAAAAAATACACTGTGAAGGTCCAACTTCGATTTCCTTCGAATGCAGTGTTTTTCGTGCTAATGGTTGGCTATAGTTGGACCCTTTTTTTTGCTAGATACATTCCCAAACATGTTTTAATGAATTTTGTTTTGATTTGAGGGTGTTGTGAACGTTTTCTTCCCCAAGAGTTACCCTTTTTTTTGCTATTCACTGTGTTTTATAGGCTATTTGATTTTGACAGCCACTTGGATGGTATTAGTTGGGAGTTCTAAAGGTCTATGGAGATTTGGTTTAGTGGAACTAAGCTTGGATTAGAGGTGTGAATCCATTTGTGTCTTGTGCTTGGAGGTGTGACTCCGTGTTGTGTGTTTGACAAAAAGACTATGTTGGACGATTCGCCATCCTCGGGTGTGGTACCTGCAAGGGTTGTAGTGGAACATGAGGGGACTAGTAATGACAACCCTCACTTGCAAATCACTTAAGAGAAGCTTGATGGTGAAAACTACATTTATTGGGCTAAATTGTACATTGGAGCAAAGGGAAAAATGGGTTACCTACTTGGAGAGATAGAGGAACCTGCCAAGTTGGACCCTACACATGCGAAGTGGACTCAAGAAAATTTGATTGTGATGTCTTGGCTCACTAATTTTGTATTACCCCACATTAGTAGGGGTTTGGTGTTGAAGACTGCTAATGCCATTTGGGACACCCTCTCTCAGACTTACTCGAATATAGGAAATTTCGTCCAGCCCTATAAAATTCAAAGGGATATCTCCCAAACTTGTCAGGGGGAGATGCCCTTGAAAATGTACTATTCCAAGTTAAAGGAAAAATGGGAGAAATTTGATCACTACTCAAATCCTAGTTGCACTGCCGATACTGTAGCATTTAAGAAGTGGGTTGAACGAATGCGGATTTTTGAGTTCCTTGCTGGTTTGAATCAGGAATATGAAAATGCTCACTCCCAACTCCTAGGTTGGGATCCTCCTCCTGAGAAACTTAGTTTGGTATATACTCACATCCAAAATGAAGCAAGCAGGTGTGATGTGATGACCTGGTGACTGCTCTAGAGAGGTCTGCCCTCTCCTCCACTTTCCAGTGTGGTGGAAGAGGAGGTGGTAGAGGATCCTTTAGAGGTCATGGTGCTCATTTTGATGACAAAGACAAGCTGAAATGCGATTATTGTGGGAAGACCCGACACACCTATGATCAGTGTTGGCAACTACATGGCCAGTCTACACAGAGGGGAGGTCTCTCAAGTGGATATAGAGTCGATTATTGCCGTCCAGAAGGGTTCGGAGATCCTTCTGCCCATATTGCTACAGCCGCTGCGAATTCTGGCCTTACTACAGTCCCAACATCTCAGTTAGTACCCAGAGATGATCCGGAGTTTCTTCGCCACTACCTTGATGAGATGTGTAGGGCCATGTCCCACTTGGAGGCTCCTTCCAGGTACATCCACCACTGCTTTCAATGTCTGAGTACCTTCTGCTCATCAACTCTTGGATCATTGATTCTGGAGCATCCGAGCACATGACTGGTGTGTCTCTATCTTTTCATCATATCATCTTTATTCTGGGAGAGACAAAGTTCGTATTGCGGATAGTACTATGTCTCAAATTGCCGGTAAAGGTACCATCCATGTCTTCATCTATGCCTTTATCAACTGCTCTACATGTTCCTAACATTGCTACTAATCTTTTATCCGTCAGTAGTATTACCAAGTTCCTAAATTGCAGTGTCACATTTTTTCCTTCCCATTGTGTTTTCTAGGATCTGGTTGACGAGGCGGATGATTGGCAGTGGTCGTGAGAAGGATGATCTCTATCAGTTGGATTCCTCTCTTGAGATGTGCGCGTATCAATCCTCTTCAGGGAACATGAGTAATTTTGACCAATTGATGAGATGACATTTTTGTTTAGGCCATCCCTCTTTTTTGCTTCTCAAGAGGATGTTTTCTCAGTTGATTTTTTCTTTATCTGCTATTTCCTTTCAATATGAAACTTGTGAATTGTCTAAACAATGTAGGGTTTCCTACCCTCCTAGTATATCTCAATGCAATTCACCTTTTGGACTTGTTCATTATGATGTTTTGGGTCCTGCACCCACACCTTCTGTGTTTGGTTATAAATACTTTGTGACTTTTGTGGATGATTTTTCTTGTGCAACTTGGGTATGTCTTCTTAAATCCAAAAATGATGTTTATACTTCTTTTAAAGCTTTTCATAAAATGGTTTGTACTTAATTTGATGCTAAGCTTAAAATCTTTCATTCTGATTATAATGATGGGGAATATCTGAGTAGAGACCTATGAATATACTTTACTGACCATGGTATTGTTCACCAAACCACCAGTGTTCACACTCCACAACAGAATGGAGTGGCCGAATGCAAGAATAGACTCCTTGACATTACTAGATCCCTACCTTTTGCCATGCATGTCCCCAAATACCTTAGGTCAGAAGCCTTACTTTCTGCTGCTTTTCTTATAAATAGAATGCTCTCACGGATCATGGGCTTCAAAGCTCCATTGGATGTCCTTTCACCTACATCTCCACATTTTCCTATACCACCCAAAGTATTTGGGTCTGTCTGTGTTGTGCATGTTCCTAAACTTGATCGCACCAAACTTGATCCTCGTGCTGTCAAGTGTGTTTTTCTTGGATTTCCCCCCACTCAGATGAGTTATAAGTGCTACCATCCTCCCTCCTAGTGGAAGTTTCTATCTATGGATGTCTCTTTCTTTGAGGATGTTCCTTATTTTTCTCCTCTGAAGACCCCTTTTTAGGGGGATAATGTTGATGTTGAAGCGGTGTCTTCTCCTATACCTCTTCCTATTTTCGATATTCCTGACTCTTCTGTAATTGATATTGGACATACGCAAGAGAAAGAATTGCAGGTTTATTCGAGGCAACCTCGACTTATTTCTCACGCTCCCTGCCAAGATTCTCCCTCGGATCAGAATCCTTCTAACTCAGGTAATGTTTCTAATTCACCCGTGGATGATTCCAATCTCCCTTTTGCCATTAGAAAGGGAGTTAGATCTTGCACTCACTATCCTATTTCTAATTGTCTCTTACAACTCATTATCTCATTCATATCATACTTTTTCCTCTTCCTTGTCTTCAGTGTCTTTGCCTTGCAGCGTTTTTGAATCACTTGCTCATCCTAAGTGGAAGGATGCTATGTGTGAAGAAATGGGGGCTCTTGAGAAAAGTGGCACATGAGAAATTGTTGACCTACCAAAGAGAAATAAACTGGTTGGATGCAAGTGAGTTTTCACAGAGAAATACAAGTCGGATAGTTCTGTGGAAAGATATAAGGCTAGACTTGTCGTGAAGGTTTTCACCCAAACTCATGGCATTGACTGCCATGAGACCTTTGCTCCTATGGCTAAAATGAATTCTATCCGTGTGATTCTCTCTTTGGCTAGTAATCAAGACTGGCTTCTTCATCAATTTGATGTGAAGAATGCCTTCCTTCATGGAGACTTAGTGGAATAAATTTACATGAATGTTTCATCTGGTTTTAGCTTTCCCACAACACAAGGGAAAGTTTGTAAATTGAAAAAAGACCCTATATGGGTTGAAACAGTGTCCTCGTGCCTGGTTTGAAAGGTTCAGCGGTGCCATGAAAAAACAAGAGTACAATCCAAGTCAAACTGATCATACTCTGTTTATTAAACACTGTTAGGGTAAGACAACTGCCCTTATAGTATATTGGAAGACATAGTGTTGACAGGGTCTGATGCAGAGGAAATTAAGAGGTTAAAATCTCAAATGGCTACAGAGTTAGAGATAAAGGACCTAGGACAGTTAAGGTACTTTCTTGGCATAGAAGTTACCAGATCCAAGAAAGGAGGGATATTTATCTCACAAAGAAAATACATCTTAGATCTCCTCAAAGAAACAGAGATGTTGGAGTGCAAGCCTTTGAATGCCCCAATAGAGCAGAACCACAGATTAGTGGATGATGGTGGTGAGCCTCTTGGTGATGCAGGCAGATATCAGAGGCTTGTTGGTCGCCTTATCTATCTATCTCTCACTCGCCCTAATATAGCCTATGCAGTTAGCGTGGTGAGGCAATTTATGCATGCTTCAAAAACCTCTCATCAAGAGGTAGTCTACAAGATTCTTAGGTACTTGAAACCTTCTCCTGGGAAAGGGATCCTCTTTGGCTGTTATGGGCACTTAAGAGTAGAAGCATACACCGATACTAATTGGGCATGATCTATTTCAGATAGAAGATCTACATCTGAATATTGTATGATTGTTGGGGGAAACCTTGTCACTTGGAGAAGCAAGAAGCAGCCTGTTGTGGCAAGGTTTAGTACAGAAGCTGAGTTTAGAGCCATGACTCATGGAATATGTGAATTGCTATGGGTAAAGATTTTATTGAAGGAGCTTGGATTTCCAGTAGACAAGCTTATGAGTCTTTACTGTGACACCAGAGCTGCGATAAACATTGCATATAATCCAGTCGAACATGACAGAACCAAATATATTGAGATTGATTTTCATTTCATCAAAGAAAAATTTAGTTCTTGAGAGATTTGCATTCCCTATGTGAAGACTGGTGACCAACTTGCTGATATTCTAACCAAGGGAGTCCCAAGCTATCGCTTATCTGATATACTTAGCAAACTGGGTATGTGTGACATATACGCACCAGCTTGAAGGGGAGTATTGGTATAATTGTAGGTATAATGTAGTTATGGGCCCCTCTTATATTGTAGTAGCTCAATACTTATGTCTTTTATTTCTGTTTCTCTTGTATGGGCCTTGGGCCCACCTTTTGTATTAGCCAAGTTTATATAGTCATAATAGAAAAGAGGAACCCTAACTTCCTCACTCTCTCTTTTTCTCTTCTCTAATCTAGCTACAAATCTACTAAAAGAATGTGAAGCTACAAAATCTCACACAATCCATGAGCCATAGATCGGAACTCAGCCTCTGCACTAGATTTGGCAACCACAGACTGCTTCTTACTTCTCTATGTGACGTGATTACCACCAACAAACGTACAGTAACCAGAAGTGGAGCGCCTATATGATATGGATCCAACCCAGTCTATATTAGTGAAAGCCTCAATCTGTAGATCACCAGTACGATCATACAACATACCTTGTCCTGGAGCAGACTTGAGAAATATGAGAATCTTGTAAACGACATCCAAGTGTGCTGAGGTTGGCACGTGCATAAACTGGCCCACAATGCTGACGACATATGCAATATCAGGATGAGTGACTTAGAGTGTATGAGTCTTCCTACAAGTCTCTGATATCTCTTTGCTTCTACATGATTCTCACCAGTGGTTTCACCAAGGTTATGGACCTATGGCTTGGGTCAATGAGAGTGTCACCAAGCGTACAGTCCATCATACCAGTCTCATGTTGACGGTCAGAGACATATTTGCATTGCGATATAAAGACACCTTTATGGACATAGCAACCTCAATACCTAAGAAATACTTGAAATGGCCTAAATCCTTGATATCAAACTCCTTTGCAAGTAGGCCCTTAAACTTTTGCATTTCCCCTTGGTCATCTACATTCAACACAATGCCATCTACATAAACAATGAGTGGAGGCACTTTTTTGCCATTGTGCTTGATAAACAAAGTATGATTAGCTTGACTTTGTTAGTAATCATTTTTAATCATGGCATGACGAAACCTTTCGAACCAAGCCCTAGGAGACTACTTAAGCTCATATAAGACCTCCAGTCTGCATACCTTCCCTTTAGCTACAGGGCACTTGAGCCCAGGAGGAGGTTTCATGTACACTTCTTCTTTCAAGTCACCATAGAGAAAAACATTCGTCACATCGAACTGCATAAGTAGCCAATCCAGGTTGGATGCAAGAGATAAAAGAACCCTTACTGAGTTCATCTTCGCTAATGGAGCAAACGTCTCCTGGTAGTTTATTCCATATGTCTGTGTACCCTTTTGCAACGAGCTTGGCATTATACCTTTCCATTGACCCATGACCCATTGGACTTTTGCTTCACAATGAACACCCATTTGCACCCCACCGGAACTTTCCCTCTTGGTAAATCAACCATGCCCCATGTCTTATTCTTTTCCAGAGCCTGCATCTTTGCTTTCATTGCTTCTTTCCATTCTGACTTAGAAAGAGCATCTGCAACACTGCGAGGATTAAACACAGAAGACAGGGCCATGACAAATATACGATACGAAGGAGATAGTGAACCATATGACACAAATTTAGAAATAAGGTGTTGTGTGCAAAAACGAACACCTTTCTTATGAGCAATAGGAAGGTTAAAATCAACAAGAGGAATATGGATATTTAGGGCTATAAACGGATGCGGCTATTATCCATATCCGATTCGTATCTAAATCCGATTAGTCGGATAATTATCTGAATAGGTATCCAGCAGAGTGAATTCGGATAGTAATTTTATTATTTGTTTATAATCGGATACGAATTCGGATACTGGTATATCTAATCCGATAAATATTTGATCGATTATATAATATATATAAATAATATATTTTAAAGTTATATAACTAATATAACCTTTAAAAAATATTTTTTAAATATAGAAATTTATATTTTTTTAATATTAATTTACATTTTTTTTTATAACTTTTTAAAAAGTAATTGAATAATTCGGATACTAACCAAATTTGAATATTTAATCGGAGTCGGATACAAATCATATTTCACTATCCGCTGAATATTTATTCGGATTCAGATATTCGAATATATAATCAGATGCGGATTCGGATATACCACTATCTGCTCCATTTACAGCTCTATGGATATTACCTGGATCTGAGGAGAATTCATGACAAGGCATATGAGGGTCTTCTTCGTTAGTACCCTTCATCCAAATCTCACGATTTGTATTCCTCAAAAAAACCCGTACCTCCTTTTGTTTCCCTCCATTTACATTTGCATCACTTTTCCACTTCTACCACTACTAGTCAAAGGGAAGTCCACTAGATCAATCGGGACAGGTAAAGGAGAAGGGAACATTTCTTCAACACCAATGGTCTCCCTCTGAAAATAAGTCTCCGTTGTGGAATAAAAGGGGGTGAATTTGAAGAAGATAACATCCATAGATACAAGGCACTACCTTGAAGAGGGATGGTAACACTTATACCCTTTCTGGCTAGAAGCATACCCCAAAAATAAGCATTTGATTGCCTTGGAATCAAGTTTGGTACTCTCCGATTTGTCAATATGAGCAAAACATGTACAATCAAAGATCTTGGGTGGAAGAGGAAACAAGGAGGGAGATGAAGACAGAACATCAATAGGACTCTTAAAACCCAAAATTATGGTAGACATGTGATTCATGAGATAAGAAGCAGTCTCAAGGGCATCGGACAAAATTTTTTTAGGAATGTGCATGCCAAACAAAAGAGCACGAGTGATTTCCAACAGAATTCGGTTCTTTCGTTCATCAACACCGTTTTGTCTGGGAGTACCAACACACTTAGTCTGGTGAATAATCCCGTGATCACTGATTTAGGAGGAGAGAGTAGTAGACATATACTTTCTACCATTATCGAAACAACGTATTTTTAACTTAACACCAAACCAGGTTTCAATCATTTTATGAAAAGATTTAAAAACAGAGCAAACATCACGCTTTTGCTTCAACAAGTAAATCCATGTTACTCTAGAGAAATCGTCAACAAATATAACAAAGTAACGAAACCACGAGAGGAAGTAATAGGAGGCCCCACACATCAGAATGAACAATGGAAAAAAGGTGATTTGCTTCAATTGCCATGAGCAAGAATACGAAGATCGACATTGTTTTGCAAATTCACTAGTTTCACACTGAAGTTCAAAAATAGAAACATAAAAAATAGTGTGGGAAAAGCCTCTTTAACATAAAGAAAGATAGGTGACGAAAACGTCTATGACACTGCAACAACTACTACTATCAAGTACAATCTCCTCTTCTCATAGCCTCTATCAATCGTCCACCTCGTCTCCAAGTCTTGAAATTCAAAGTGAGAAGGAAAGAACTACTAGGCTTAGCAAGAATCTGCTGAACAAGAGAAGCCACCCATGATGTACTATCTAACAAGTACAATCCCCTCTCCTCATAGCCTCTACCAATCGCCCGCCTCGTCTCCAAGTCTTGAAATACACAGTGAGAAGGAAAGAAGGTGACACTACAATTTAAGGACTTGGTTTAGTGACCACATACAAGAAATTTAAAGCTACATTAAGAACACGAAGAATAGATGATAAATGCATATAAGGGGTAGCACTAAAAGCTGTTGTACTTGAGCGAGCAAACGAGGATGTGGAAGCTGTACCTGGCGGCTCCGACTGACCTATAAAGCTCCTGAATGCCTCTATCTCATCACGAGAGAGGCTAAGGTTGTCAGAAGAGGATGATGCCCCAGATGTAAAAGCGATAGTTGGATAAGAGGTAACTGAGTGAGCACTATAGCTAAGTCCTCCATCACGACTACCACTGCGGCCACTACGACCTCCACCTCTCTGCTGTGGGTGACTATGGAGGTCCCAATAAGTCTCTCTAGTGTGTTGAGTGTGATTCAACTTGTCCCTGTCATCACTGGAGGTCCTTGACCTACCACCTCCTCTGCTTCCGCGACCACTGTCACGGCCTCCGCGCTATGACCATGAAGAAAGAGCATACCGCTCTACAGAAGAGGGTTGCATGCTACATTGGCAACACTCCTCCCTGTGGAGAATGGAATATGCCTCAGTGAGGGAAGTGAATGACTTATTTCCCAAAATCTAGATTCTGATTTGCTCATACTCGGGGTTGAGGCTTGCTAATAACTCATAGACTCGGTGGTCTTTATCATACTAATTATACTTTACAGCATCCGCATTGCATTGAGTCCTATACAGATGAAACATATCAAACTCTTCCCATAGACGACGGAGAGTAGAGTAGTACGTGGCTTGAAAGGCATCACCTCGTCTCAGTTGCGCAATTCATTGGCGTAACTCATAAGCTCTAGCATGTGCCCCCTCGGAGTAAGTTTGCATCACGACGTCCCATATCTCTTGGGTTGTGGAGAGAATGATATATCCACTACTAAGATCTATAAGTATGGAGTGGAGAAGCCACATGACATAACCGTTGCGTTCTCGACTTGCCATTTCCTGAAATTAGGGTCAATAGTGGGAGGCTTTGGATTCTCGCTTGTTAGGCACTCCATTTTACCCTTCCCTGTTATGAACAACATGACCGACTGTGACCATGCAAGGTAATTGTAACTGTTCAACTTCATGGTAGTGAAATGAAGCCTAGGAGAGTCGCCATGCCCCAAATGCAAGTAACTATCAGCAGAAATCCAACCCAGAGAGTCACCGTGCCCCACATGCAAGGAACTATCATCAACTAAGGGCTGATTAATCTCCGAATCACCCATGTTGCTTCAATTGAGGACTGATTTTTACAAATCAAGCCCCTTAGTACACTACTATCACTTAGCACGAGGGTTCTACAACCCAATTAGCAAACACCAATGGCCCAACAACCAAAAAACACCCTAAAAACACACAAACACCTTGAGGGCACCCGAAGGTTATCACAAAGCATTCATAAACACTCCAAACATTATTAATAGCATTTATAATGAAAACAGCATCGAAAAACAGCCCCAATGAGTGACTTTCCGGAAAAACTACATCAGAAAAAACGTCGCCGGAGCTCTAGAGAGATTTTGATCGCCGTGAAACTAGTACCAAAGTGTGCGAAATTTTGAGAGGGACCAATCACTACCAATTTGCCTAATGAAAATTTCCCCTATAAGGAGTATTTTCAACTGGTTTGAAAAAGATTTTTTTTTCGGAATTTTTTACTAAAAATTCTCAAAAACACACCTAAGCTCTTCAAAAATTTCTGAAAAAATTACCATAAATCCTCTAAATAGAAGATTTACCGGGAACCATTTTAAAAAATCCGGAAAATTACCTTGATGATGTCATGCTGACATCATCATGATGTCAGTTGTTTGGGATGCTGACATCAGCAGCAGCTGGCAGACCTATTCTTCTTCTAACGCTTCCTTTCTGCTTTAGGTCGCTTTGATACCAAGTTGGATTCCTGCTGATGTCAGAGGAAGACGAAGACGAAGAGGAAGAAGAATTAATGTTTCTCTCTCTCTCTCTCTCTCTATTTATAGGTAGGGTTTCCCCTAATTACAAGGATGCCATAATAGGCTACCAAAGACAGATATATCCTAGCATAGGATTACATAGACGAAAAATAATATTCTACATTGTATACTTCAGTCCTCTTTGTGAGCTACTACTTTGCTTATGTCTATCATCCATGTAAAAACCTTTGAATTGTCTTTTGATGCTGCTTGATTTATTTATGTTTCTGGTAAGTGTTTCAATGAACATTAATGCTTTTAGTGAGTTTGCTCTGTTCTATTTTATAGTCATGATGCATTACTGTGATGGAATTTTCTTCTCAGGAAGCTCAAGCTACAAAATAAATGAGGAATGCTATCCACCTACGGCAGAAGAACCACTACATTCTCCCGTTGGGGTGGGAAATTTGAGTGCAACGAGAAATGATAAACTGTATACGACAAGATATTTCATCATTAAGAGTTTGAACCATCATAATATCGAACTATCAATTGAAAAAGGAATTTGGGCTACTCAAGTAATGAATGAACCTATTTTGGAGGAGGCATTTCGTGTAAGATCCTGTTTAGTCTAATATGATGTACTATATTCTCAATGTTGATACTTCATAGAGAAGCTTATCATTGTCTTGCAGAATTCTGGTAAAGTTATTCTAATATTTAGTGTCAACATGAGTGGTTTCTTCCAAGGGTATGCCCAAATGATGTCTTCTGTTGGCTGGAGGCGAGACAACGTTTGGAGTCAAGCAAGCGGTGGAAATAATCCTTGGGGGCGCAGTTTTGAAGTTAAATGGCTGCGGTTACATAACTTGCCATTCCAGAAGACGCTTCATCTCAAGAATCCGTTAAATGATTACAAACCTGTCAAAATTAGCAGAGATTGCCAGGTGTTTCTTATATAAATGCTTTTCGCATTAAGACCTTGAGGAGTGCAGAATTTAAATATGTGACGGTGGTCCATGTACTTCTTCCAGGAGTTATCACCGGATATTGGAGAAGCTCTTTGTGGGCTCCTTGACAATAAGATCGATGTGGATGGGAAGCTGAAAAGGTACTAGTACAGCTTATTTACATAGCTGTTTTAGTTCTTTCAATGCATTATTTACAAGCCTTGTTATGACTAGATGCAGGAATAATTTCTCTAGGGATGATGTCCTTCTGAAAAGACCTTGTATAGAGCCTTTAGGTTCTTTACAAGATGAAGACTATTTTCACAATGTTCCTCCGTTGCATATGGCATGGGCCAGGACACCCACGCTTTACCCTTCCTTACCCTATCAACATGTCACACAATCTGAAGCAAGTAATTTCCATTTAGCACATGGAAGATCACCCGAGGGGTTTATTCCTGAAAACTTACCTACCACTTTTGGGGCATCAAAAGGTACACAGATGAATTATTCTCTCTCCTCTGGAAATCCCACTAATGTACAAGGGAACAGGGATATGTCTTTTCAATTAGATAGTGGGGGCTTGACTGCCGAAAGAAGTCCTCTTGCGAGTTCCCTATCTGAGGACGATTTTCTTGAAATGGTATTGCAATCCATCCCTGCTTCTATTTCCTTATTTCTTGTTTTCTATACTAATGGAATTTAAATGCTTAATTTTGTATTCACACTTGAAAGACAGTTAATTATTGGCTTTGTGTAAATGTGATTCTTGGGCATCTCCTTGCAATCAAATATACCCACCTATTAATTATGGTAGGCTGAACACACGTATTTAAGCCAAAGTGATTTCCAAAGGGTGCTATGCTACAAGTACATGCACTATAGATGGGTGTTCTAGTTTATAGGTAGTGAATACATGACTATTATGTCCTTATTTGTAAGTGTATGTATCATAAGATATCTCTATTAACAAGGTAATACACAATTGTAAATATCTACGGAGTCCTTAATCTTTTTCTCTGGGGTTTGCCGAATCCAACACCTTGCGTCCATGTTAAATTCCGACCCGTGGCCATGTTTGTGCAACTTAGGTTGTGGTTGAATCTCAATTCGCAAGTCCTAATCTTATGAAGTCTAGTAAACTTTCATATTAATACGATAATGTGTAAGCATTATAAAACAGTACAGGTAGCATCTTGTAATACTTGGATTATGTTGTTATGGTGCTGAATCAATTCAATCCCCAAAGACTGCCCTGAATTTCTGGCAGCAATCATTTTGGGAGGAAGAAGACAGGCTCATAATGAGCACAGATGCTACCCATAAAAAAAATGAGCACAGATGCTAAATTTTACGGAGTTCATTAACTTCAGTTTATCTCTGCGCAATATTATTGTGAGAGTGTTTTGAGAAAGGAGGAACGAAGACTCCTAGGGATATGTTATCCCATACCAGACCTCTATATGTTACTCTTTTAGGTAAGGCTGTAAACTGATGCGGATATTATCCATATCCGAATCCGTTTAGTCGGATAATTATCCGAATAGGTATCCGGCGGAGCGAATTCGGATAGTTAAATTACTATCCGTTTATAATCGGATACGAATTCGGATATTGGTATATCCAGTCCGATAAATATCCCTCCGATTATATAATATATATAATAATATATTTTAAATTATAAAATTAATATAACCTTTAAAATATATTTTTAAATACAAATTTATATTTTTTTACATTTTTTAAATATTAATTTACATTTTTTAAAAACATTTTTAAAAGTAATCGGATAGTCCGGATACTATCCGAATTCGGATATTTTAATCGGAGTCGGATACGGATATCATATTTCACTATCCGCCGGATATTTATTCGAATTCGAATATTCAAATATATAATTGGATACGAATTCAGATATACCACTATCCGCTCCGTTTACAGCCCTACTTTTAGGGGATGAGCCTTGTCTCTTGATCTTTTACTTTTTCGTGCTTTGCCTTTATTGTCTGGGTATTTCATAGCTATTTTGGGCTGAAGCTCGTGCTTTAGCTTACTTTAAGTTGCTATACATGTAGGGCTATTTAGGACTTTTTCTTATTCAGTGGAAGCTACTAAAGTTTGATATGTCCTAGTAGAATTTCAATCGTCAAGCAAAATTACGTCACTGAAGTCTGACAGTGTAATGATTCACCTTCATCTTGGCATGCCATATTTTAGAATTTTGCCATTACATGCATGTGCTATCTCTGAAAATGCCTTGCACTCTAAAGTATAATTCTAAAATTTATCCCTAGTTTCTTAATTTGTAGCCATGATTGGAGGACCAATTGTCATCTTTCAAGAATAGTATCTGAGGGCTTACTCTTGGTTTATTATTACAGTCATATGAGGAATACCTAGAGGTCCATGGCAGAAACAACAGGCCATCACGCCATCCGGTTAGTATTTTTCTTTGCTGATCTCTGCCTATCCCACTGATCCATGTCTGTATCTTTATATTCATATCCTGATGCTACTATAGTTATAGTATTACAGATCTTAACAATAAACGGATGCAAGTGGCACATGTGGTTTATTAATAGGGACAGCCCAATCAATGGAGGGTGTAAAAGATCTCTAGACCAAAAATGAGTCTGATTTGATGATCTTGTGCGGAAATGCGGACGTAGGGTGGATGGTGAAAAATATAGATAGAACCAAGCAAATGTTTTGTGGTTCTTCACATGAATGCTACTTCCACAGGAGAAAACAACCCAAGAGCTTTCACGATGCAGAGATATATCATACAAGTACACGATCTTAAGCCACCCAACAAGAGCGCACTTGACAAGAGCAAGTGAGATTACTCGTGAGCTCACCATCTCTATGAGCCACCCTTTTTCCCTTAGCACCTTGCTCATCCCAAGAGCCATCTTCTCTCTCTAAAAATCATCTGCTCTTCCCAAGATCCCGTTTTCTATGAGAGCCCTGCTCTCCTTGAGTCACATGCCCAGTATTACAATAAGCCTGCACCCTAGGTTCCGTTTATAAAGTTCAATCCCAACTCCTAAACCAAGTAGGAATTTCCCCAATATGTTGATACGAGGAAAAACTTGTAAAAAAGAAACAAGTGGCACACGATAAATTTGAGACAAATTCTAATAGGCTCCACATTGACTTGAATTTTATCAAACTGTTAGGATTCTATTTGTCATCTTCTCCACCACACCCCATAGGCTGTCCCGATCAACTTTATGGAATATTGATTTAGTCCAAGTACAGCCTAGATAATTAGCTGAGAATTGTTGCAATTTCTTCACTTCTAATGCCTTGTGCTTTTCCCGCTGGATCTGCAGGCCTTGAACTTTGACTCGACATGAGTCCAAAGCCTCCTTTTGTCAAAATTCTCCGCCTTACACTTAATGTTCAAAACTTTCATAGCCATTGCAAACCTAAGTGTCACTTTGATACCGGTTTATTGTGTGAAAATGAGATCAGGTTGACAATTAAGTGAAAAATAGAAAGAGAAGAAAGAACAAACCATACGACAATATTTTATTTGGTATATCAAGTGAGTGAGCACGTCCATGAGCGAAAATGAGAGCTTCTACTATGCACAGATTACAAGGGTTTTAACCCTCTCCAACAGCGAGACCTCAATCTCCACGAGAGCCACATTCTCTTCTTTATAGCCACTCGCTCTTCACAAGAACATGCTCTCTTTGAAAGTCCCCCTCTCCCCTCTTCTAGAGCCACATGCTCAATGCTAGAATAAGCCTCTACCCTAAGGTCTATTTATAGAGTTAAAACCTGAGTGCTAAACCAATTAAGGAATTTCTTAAAATTATATTCCCTCAAGGAAAAATAACGAAAAAAAGAAAAGGAAACAAGGGACATTAGAATTCGAGACAGCCCTTCCAAACAAGTGCATTTTTTGAATCACCAAAATGGATGCAAGGGAAATGTTCTAAAAAGGTATCACTATTAAAGACATTTGGGTTAGGTCAGTTATCAGCCATCAAGGGTGTGTGAATTTTCCCTGGCGTTTTGTCACCTTGCTTAAGATACTAATCCAACTGATTTTGGTCCTAGGAGATCTCTAGATGGGGGTCATTGTCTCTTGGTTGACGGTTCAGATTGATAATAATATGGATCTTAATGATAGATATATGTAGTGTGTATTATATATAAAACAGCCTAGCAGGGTTATTTCATTTTTACCTCTAATTATATATTCAAGCACACAATCACCAGTGAATGGTTTTCCTACAAGGTGGGGTCCATTCCATGTTTATCCATAATTCAAAATATCGGTATCGGTCGTCATATCGGTAAGTCCAAAATAGGATACATATCGGCGTATCGGTACCATATCGGTTGGATATGGCGGAAAAATTCAGGATACGCTAAAAAAAGTTTGGATATGCAAGGAAAAACTTGGATACCTTGCATAAAACTTCTTTTAATGCAATATAAGCTAAAAACAAACTAACTAAAGACCTCCAATTACATTTATAATCATACATATGAGAGTTAACAAATTTATAAGTTAAAAAAGGCGTGCGTGCTGATAAATATGTATGAAAATACAAACCATAGTTACTTAACCAAGTGATAGAATCTCACTTGCATTCATAAATCAAAAATATGAAATTACATAGACCCTTGTATTCACAAATCAAGATACATACATGATAGAAGCTCAATACCACATTGAGCTTTGTGTCGGCTCATACTCTTATCATTGTGGGATCAGGAATTGAGTAGAGTTTACATTATAGACATGATGACACCAATGTGTCCAAGTCTTCATCGTGCGGTACATGCCCAGGTACATTTGTACATATATCTGTTGCTGAGTCATGATAACTGTTAGTTGAAGACTGGGACTGAGCATCATAACTAGTGGCTCCTAATAACTAGGGTTGGGTTGGGGCATCATAACCAGTGGCTCCTGATAAGCAGGGCTGAACTGGGGCATCATAACCAGAGGGATAACTTTATTTACATATTAATATCTAAAGTAAATGAAAGTAAAATCAAGTTAAAATCATTTACTTAAATAATATATTATGTAAATAAGTTGTGTGTATCGGGTTTGTATTGTGGATCTTAGTGTAAATGGAAGGAGAAAAAAAATTAAGTGAAATATCCTCGTATCGGGCCTATATCGGCCCGATACAGTGGAGTTTTTTTTTCCAGCGTACCAGTGTATCGGGTAGCTCCAAATAGGATACATATCGGCCCGTATCGATTGATACGTATCGATATTTTAAACCATGTGTTTATCAGACACATCCCATTTTACAGTAAATAGTTGTCATTTCATGAAGGGCAGTTTTTAATTTAGGGTGGTGCTACGTGCACCCCAACAATTACTCTTATACATCAATCTCAAGAAACTTCTAGTCAAACACCAAAA
The DNA here is from genome assembly GCA_015143295.1 of Tetracentron sinense. NCBI lineage: Eukaryota > Viridiplantae > Streptophyta > Magnoliopsida > Trochodendrales > Trochodendraceae > Tetracentron > Tetracentron sinense. The sequence continues at coordinate 9,354,073 of CM026571.1, read as the reverse complement.
TGGAAGAGAAAAGGACTAAAATGCCCTTTCTCTGGACTTCTCTTTGGCTAGGATCCTTGGGAGTTAAGATATTGGCAACAGCTTGGGTGGAGTGGAAAACAGTATTGCCGATCATGCAAGCAATTGGCTCTTCTTGATTTTCAATTAACAAGCAAGCAAAGCACTCACCACAGCGTTACACAGTTGACGTTTAGTATTGTTAGAATTAGCTATAATATCGGAAGTTGAGGCTTGACGCTTTGATAAGCCGCCCGATATGGGTTTGAAGGTGAAGTTTGGGGGGGTGGAAGAATTGGGAGAGTTGAAGTGACTGTATGTAATGGTGATAGAGAAGCCTTTGGAGTGGAGGATTTCATCAAGCTGGAAGTATGGGGTTTATGTGGCCTTGCAAGGATAATGGGAGGAAGTACCAATTGGCTACTTCTCATCTGTTGCAATTGGGTCTCTCTTTTAAACTCTCAATTGTTTGTATTTCTAGATTTTGCTTTGTCTAAAAGTCAAGTAGCAGCTTAGTTTCAGGTCTGTGGATGAAAGTTTTGAACTGCTTAAACATGGAGATTCCTGATAAATATTCTATTGTGTTTTGTATTTGTAAAACTTAAATATCCTCCATTAATTTTTAGTCCCACCTCAATATTCTGCTTAGGCTCCAAACTCATTTCTCCTTGGTTGGATAGAGACGAGTTGGCAGCATTTTTGGGGGGTTGAGGAAGAAGGTTTAGAGAGAAGAGGACATTTTAGTGTCGTTCTCTTCTTTTTGGTGTTTCACCAGATTTTAAAAAAAAATTGGTGTATGGCGTGCTCCTAGCACCACTTTTAATTTATATAGATAGATAGATTTAATCTTCTTCATCAGTGCCTTATTTCAACTACACGTGTGTTATGTATATGTTAATCTTTAGCACTAAACTGAGGCACGGAAAAACACTCCTTTGACAGGCAGCGGGACCATCAACAAGCAAGGGATATGATGATGATTCGTAAGTCTCTTAACTCTCTTATATGACAGCCATTAGTTGAGCTTGACAAATATGATCTGCAGATACACGCGATATCTCAATGACTGGCACTGCTCTCAGAAGAGGACCTATAACTCCTCCCACAGATGACTGGTGCATGTTCAACAACCCAAGCTGTGTTCGCTAAGTGATCTTCCGAGAGATGCAAGACGGATTTGATGGAGGTTTCTCATTTTCCGCTTCTGTGAAGTTGTCTTGTTTACATTCCCATGGATTTGGAAGCTTTCCATTGTCCTGTTGTACCCTATTTGATTTCTTATGATCCAATTCTTACTGCAGATGGGAACTCTTGTACAGATTGATGTGGAATAACTGTGGACTCCATTTTCTTTCGTTTTTTTGAATGCCTTTTGGCTGGTGGGGTGGGATATCCACATTTATTTAATTAGTATCAGAATATAGATATGTAAATATATCAGATTGCATTTGGTTGAACAATAATAAGAAAAACAAATGTGAATATATAGATGCATAATACATTAAGTGATTTCATTGTAGTTGCCCAAGCAAACCCTCTGTACCCATCTGCATGCATACCAGCAGCTGTAACATGCCCACCAAAGGTCGGTACCTGTTTGTGAGGTGTAGTGTGGGTGTGGCTTTCGTGCCATGGGTGTGTTATTGTGGGAAAAAAAACAGTTGAAACATCTATGTGCCCTGCGATTGAGGGAGATACTGTGATCAAGTTCAGGGAGGGAGTAGTTTCCCTTCAGTCATGTGGCAAGAGTCACTAAATGATTCCTCGTATTGTGAAATGCAATGGCGTGTAGCTTAGGCATCCAAGTTTAGTGAAATGCAACTGAACTGATAGTAAGGATTGAGTATTGAGGATTGATCAGCTATATTAGCATGAGATTAAACTGCAGCACTAAGAGTGAGTCGAAAAGCACCGTTACTCATTCGGCTACTCTACAGGCTGCCATGTATCCCTTTCAATACCTAGTGACAGGCTGCCATGTATCCCTTTCAATACCTAGTGACTGTGTTTAATATTCACTCACCCTAGGGTTCATCTATTTAACCTTAGTTTTTAGATGGACTAAACATTAACCTGAAGTTGGTTAAGCTTAACCACAGTTAAAAAAGATAAAATGGGAAGGCATTCGGCTATAGCCGAATGCGGGGTCTCTCGATCAATTTTCATCCTTGCAGTTTCTTCTTAGAGGATGGACGCCAACATATGCTCATTCGCACGGGGTTGGGAATTACGTTTGGGATTGATACAGATGCAACCACTAATCCCAAAAGCCCGGATTGATGGGAAGGGCGCAATCTAAGTATTTATCTTTTTGGGATTGTAACATATCACCACGCTTCTGAAACTGACGTTTTCAGTGGCTCTCACTATAGGGTGGGGCAATTGTCAAGATTTTTTTTCCCCGTAGCTTTCCATAAGTAACCCTTTCTACGACGGTTTTCACTTTGAGGTGGGTCAATTATCAGGATTTTTTTCATAGCCCTTTTCAAGTAGCCCTTTTGTGACTTGAACCCGAGATGTAGTGTTAGACTCTGATACCAATTGATACATACCCAGATGCAACCACTGATCCCAAAAGCCCCGACTGATGACAAGGGTGCAATCTAAGTATTTATCTTGTTGGGATCGTTACATAGACTCATCAATTCAAACTCGTTGAAGCAGTGCACGACCTTAGGTGAAGCCACCCTAAAGTAATAGATCTTCAACCTTTCCAAGTAGATGTGCAAAACTAGTGGCTTGGGTTTGGAATCTTAGGCCTAGGTTGGAAGATCTTCAACATTAGGAGACATGTGTCAAAAAATCAGTTCGATTGGACGTGTTTAGACCGTCTAATTAGGCCCTAGCTTACCAGCATTAACCCTATAGGGTTCACTAGATCCTATCTAGGTTATAGAAATGACTGATCTTCTCATCTTCAATTGGATGGTCTATAAATGTTTGATTGGGCTGATTTTTTGTCACTTGTTTTTCGTGAGAGTCGTCTTGACATCTTGGATTTTAAATGAATTTGCCATGTGTCACGTTCTTAAGGATTGCTCATCAAAGGCTTAAATGAACATGACTCATTAGAATGCTACTCTCTCTCTCTCTCTCTCTCTCTCTATATATATTTATTTATTTATTTAATATGTGTAGCCATGGGGCATAGGAGGCAGTTGTCCTTGAATATTATTTATTATTTAATATAGCATAGCAATGGGTAAGGGGGAATCTCTCCCATGAACTTTTGTAAACAAAATATATCTTTTATACTATATTATTTAATAATTTCATAAAGCATAACCAACAAGGAGAAACAATATCCATAAAATATGTATGAAATGCCCGCGAACTTAGTCTTCAAAATTATTTTTGGAAAATGGAGGGTGGGAGGGGCTACGAGACCATTTAGACCACAGAATGGCCGAGACAATCGAGACCGTGGATGGATGCACATGGTTTTAGGTGGGGCCAACCATGTGAACATGGGCCCCACCTAAAATCCTATGCATCCATGCATGTACTCGGCCCTTTTGCCGTCTCAGTAGCAAAGTCCTTTTCCTAATAAAAATATTTGATGTATACGAGGTCCATCATCCTAAATGACCTTGCTGGTCACCATACAGCCAGTCATCACCCAAGGAAGATTGATCCCAGACTTCTCTTCCTCAACAAAGTGGCCACACCCCATCATTGAAATTTTATATGACTAGTGGGCAGCACGTGTGATGCACATGAAAGAGAGAGGGGAAGGGGAGAGAGACTGGGAAGAGGGACATTAATAAGGGTATTTGAAAAAAAATTAAGGAATATTTTGGGTATAGAAATTTGAGGGACATTTTGGATATCCCCTATAAAAAAAATTGTGAAAGACATGTTGGTTATAAAAATATGACGTAGGGACATTTTAAGAATCAAAAAGATTTAAGGACGTTTTGGGTATAACAAAGAAAGGGGGTGGGCGGGCCATTGGCGAGACGTTCTTCTTTAGAAACGGTTAGTCAGTTAAATGTGGTTAAGATTCACTAACCTTTTACAATTTTTTTTTCACCTTCTAACTACAGTAAATAAAGGTTAGTGACCAAAAAAAAAAGTTAGACAAATATTGACTTATAGGTGTGATTCAACTCGGATAGATTTCAATTACATTTGACTGTGATTCAATCTCAAAAAAGAGCAGAGTAAGAAAACTTAGTAGACTTATGACTGTAAATTCACCTTGTAGTGTTGTTACCCTAACAGAAAAAAAAAAGAAAAAAAGAAAGAAGATTGTCTCTAGTTGTAACCGGTTTTTGGCAAAATCCGTTATGCCCATGTGGTCACCACATGTCCCTTTTTACATCCCTTAATTGTGGTTAAGATTTACCTACCCTTAGGGTTCACCTACCTATCTTTGGTTTTTAAAAAAAATATTTTTAAAAATTTAACCCTAAGATTTGGTAAAATTTAATCACAGTTAACATAATTTTTTATTATATTTTTCTAAAAACCAAGAATAAGGCAGGTGAACCTTAGGGGTGAGTGAATCTTAACCATAGTTAAGAGGTGTCAAAAGGGGGCATGTGGCCATCTCAGTGGCGTAACGGGTTTTGACAAAACCGGTTACAACCGGGAGAAGATTACGACTAAAAAACAAAAGACTTAGTGGGCCCACTTTTACACATGAGAGAGAGGGAAGGTAAAGGGAGGAGAGAGAGTTGGGATGAAACGGTAGAGAGATTGAGAGGTACGTGACATTGATTGGGACGTGGGAGAGAGGGGAATTAAGAAATGACTTAACCATCCTTCTAATAATTCCAAATACCTTCCTTCATATTCACTACATTAAAAGGTGTCTTAGGTATCACAAAATTTTCGCCAACGTTTTGAACCGAAGCATCCGCTTTATAATAGTAGAGATATTATTAGGATGAATCATCATTTTTGTCTCTTTTAAAAGGATAAAAGAAAAGAAAGAATTCCAGCCAAGTGGTCAAAAAAATTAGACAGTCTCATTAAACTACATTAAAGTTATATGCAATTCTTTTTTACAAAAGAAAGTAAAAAAACCTTGTAAGTAGGGTTGTCAACATAATATCTAATTCATATTCGAATTCGTTTAATCGTATAATTATCCGAATAGGTATCCGACGGAGTGAATTCAAATAGTAATTTTACTATCCGTTTATAAATGGTAGTTTTTGCAAGTGCCGAGCTGGTCACATGAGCACTACTGAGATGAAGGTACGAGAAATAATCATTGAGTCAGCCTAATCCTGAATATGGTCGTACTGACTGTGACAATTTTAGGGAGATAAATGGTTGTGGAAGAGTGAGATAATAAAGCACATTTAAGAGAGAAGAGTACCGAGATCAGTCTTAGCATGACTGGAGAGTGAGTTGGAGAAGATGAGTTCCTGGTTCAGAATCTCAATATAATATTTTGCTGATTTTTCCACAAGGAATGTTCCCTATTTATAGATTTAGTAAAACCGTTTCATACCCTAAAATGATAAGCATTATTTGATTAATTAATGTTATCAAATCCAAATATCTTTGGTGTAAACCTTATCTAAGCCCTGATTTCTCGCGTCACTATCTTGAGTGTCCATGACGACATTATTTTCTCATACACTAAGTGGGCTGACACAAGAGACACCTTGCTTTGCAGTCTCGCTGTCCGGTGCGTAAGGGTAAAGGTGTCTGCCTTTGTTAGCGATCCTCTATACTACCAAACCACAAGTCCCATTTTATTTCTCGAATATTTACCATGTCGTGAGGTGCCATAACCCGCAATCGACAGACATCACCATGTCTTGAGGTGTAATAATCCACAGTCAACTGGTAATTTATCAAGGTAGTGTAGACTGTCAATGATGGTTCACATATTTGTTTGAAGTGTCATGACCCACATATAACAAGCGTTTATCACGAAAGACCGTGGTCAAGTTACTTAACAATTTTTAATCGTCTAAAGGTGTAATGACTCACTTGTTAAGGACTTAATTCAAGGCCTTGACCACTTTAATGAAAGTGTTGTAAATTAGTCATATGCCCGGGACATAAGGATATGCAAGAGGGGTAGATTGGTTTTAGCGTCACGACGCACCCAGAAGGTTTGGGGGAGGGGGTTGAAGGCACCATCACTTAACGAACAGGGAAGGGTCGATGCATGTCATTATTTCAGCCGCATCATACTGGCAAAAAGTGACCATCGACGCCATTTATAATTAGATTCAAATCTCGATATTGGTATATCCGATTCGATAATTATCTGACCGATAATTTAATATATGATTATATTTTTACTAATATAATGAGAGAATGAAGAGTATGTGATATATTTTTTTTTACTATATGGCAAAAAAAAAACTAAATATTATATTATCTTATTACTGTTTTAAATGTAAACTAGCAGGTGGCACGTGCAATGCATGTGAGAGCGAGGGGAAGGAGTTACCCATAGTTAATAGGAGTTAAAAGGGACACGTGCTAACCCGCGGGTGCGATTGAACTTGCTAGTGGCATGTGCGATGCACTTGAGAGGGAGGGGAAGGAGTTAACCACAATTAATAGGAGTTAAAAGGGACACGTGTTAACCCACGGGTGCAATTGAACTCTCCCCGAGTTCAATCACGATTGGCTGTGATTCTAAATAGATAGATGAGCAAGGGGTAGTTTGGAAATAAAATCAAAGCAAGGGGTAGTTTGGGTTTTAAAGAAAAACATTAAATCAAAATTTTGTTTTTATATAAGGGTAGTATGGGAATTTAAGAAAAATCACCTACGCCAGCCTCTCCCATTATAATAGTAAAGAAAGATGTAACATTATATGGGGAACTAGCAAACACCCCGTGCCATGCACGGGACCAAAATTAAGATCAAAGTATAAAATTTGGAATGATGGGATAAAAAATTAACAATATATCTGTCAAATAAATCTCAATGATTTTATACAATTCACTACTTTAATATAAAATAAAGAAGTATGAATTGTTTATCTATTTTATTTGTAAGAATCATTGATAGTTGTGTTCTAGAATATGAAATTTAAATTTGTAAAGTGGATTTTAGAATCAACAATATATCCGACAAATAAATCTCAATGATTTTATACAATTCACTATTTTAATATAAAATAAATAAGTTGGATTTATTTATTTATTTTATTTGTAAAAATTATAGATAGATGTGTTCTAGAATATGAAATTTAAATTTGTCAAGTGTGTACTCCCAAATATACTCTATAATCCTAACCGTTTATAACCAAGCACTTAGGGCCAAGAGCCAAGATTTTAGTTGGCTTATTTTGTATTTTCTACCGCCACATCAGCTCCAATCCTAACCGTTTAATAATTGTGATGAATAGTTAGGATTTTGGAGTATATATGAGAATAAAATTTAGGACTATTCCTAGACTAATTCATGTGGGACACGTCTCGACCTTTGTAGAGATCGAATCACAAACAATTGCGATTGAACTCAAGGAGAATTAAATTGTACCCGCATGCCAAAACTTCTTTTTAATCCTTATTAACTATGGTTAAGATTTATTAAATCTTGGGGTTCAATAATATAACATTGGTTTTTAGAAAAAAAATATATTAAACAATTATTTAAATCTGGTTAAGATTTTTTAATCCTTAGGTAAAGATATTTTTTTCTAAAACCAAGGTATATTGTTAAAATCAAGGGTTAATAAATCTTAGCCACGGTTAGTAGGGATTAAAGGAGACACGTGTTGGACTGTGAGTGCGATTTAACTCTTCCTGAATCTCTCATTTGTAACGGCTAAGCACCACCCTCTACATACAGTAACCGAACTCAGTTCTCATAAGTCATGTTCAATTTTATGACGGGTGCAAGGCTTTGAAAAATGAAACGGGTGCAAGGCTTTGAAAAATGAAAAGCCGTGGAGGGAATCCAAACCGTTGCAAGGATGAGCTTGTAACCAATAACCCAAATAAATAATTATAATTGTCATCCTCACTATGGTTTCAATGTGCAGATTGCAGAGTGAGGAAAGTCAGGCTGCATGCACGTGACACGTGCCCTCGGTATAGAGAGCGTGCATTAGTTGTGTATGTTTGCCGTGCTTCTTCTATTGTAAACAGCCACATGAAAAAGGGACTCCAGGGTTAGCTTAGAAGCTGAACCCGTGATGTCATTGGTCCACACCCCCTTTTTGCCAATTATCAAATGTGGTTAAAATTCATCCACTTTATTAGGGTTAAGCAATTTAACCATAGTTTTTGAAAATCAAAAAAAATATATTAATTTTAATTTAGTTAAGCTTAATAAGGGTTAAACAGGTGTTAAAGGGACATGGGTACACTTGGGGTCAGCTTAGAAGCGGACAGCTTATCATGGAAATAGAGGGCAATCAATGAACGTGGTATGTCAAATACAATCTCAAATCGTATTACCCTGTGAATGAGAAACGTGTCTCCCATGCACTGTAAGTAGTAGATAACCAAATAAAAACAATATGCCAATTGATGATAAACAAATAAAAAATATATATTAAATGATGGAGAGTGAAAAGTTGGGATAGATTTTTATCGGCGAATGACGTCATATTCACTAACTTGTGCTTGTAGCTGATTCACGCTCACTCAAGGAATTGGAAACCAACAGTTCAACCATGAAAGAATCCAAATTTCAAACGAAACCTCAGAGGAAAAGATGTCGAAAACCTAAGAAAGCAGTTGCAGAGACCAGGATTTCCATATGATTAATCAAGGAACCATTTCATCAACCGCCATGGACCACGTCTTCTCCATTGGACACGAAAAATGATCCTCTGACTACTCATAGGGGACGCAATCAACCTATAAAGAATGGAAAGTAGACTGAGAAAGCGGACACTCACACTTGTTGCTCCTCTGATTAGGAGGTCTTCTCGAGCTATTGGAAGCAACAGAGATTGTGTTCTTACTTAAATAGGCACTAAGGTTGTCTCTGATACGGCGTCCGTTACTTTCAAATTGAGAAGAGAGATAAAGAAGAGAGATGTTTCGTTTTCTTACTAACCACGCACCTCTTTTGAAGGTCATACGTTTAAAATCAAACGGCCATTAGTTGGGTTCTTTAAATATTGTGCCCCACTTAAGTGTTGGCACCTTTGGATATTCAATCCAATATTGTAATTGTCCATGGTTTTAATAGGGATACATAGAGGAAGTGAGTAAATTGAGGAAGTGTGTAAATTGGGTTGTTTGAGGGAGAGAGAAAGAGAATAAATCTTACCATTTGTAACGTGTGAGAGAGGGAAATGAAAGAGGTTTATCTGATATGGCTTCACAAAATAAAAGGAGTCCTATGTGGCATCACAATACATGCATACGTGGTATCCATAGAAATAATCTAACTCGGTTTTATAGTAATAGTAGTATAGTATAGATTATTAAAAGTTAAGTAGGTGAGAATGCATAGATCTATAGAGAATGGTTGTAGGGTGAGAGAGAAGAAGGGTTGGGAGAGTGAACCGTCCCTACCCATCTCACTTAATAAATGACTTAATTAATAATAATTTTAATAATTAAATTAGTGGGTCCACAACCAAATCTATGAGTGGGGTAAAACAATAAAGAGAATAGGTGACACATGGGATAAAGCTATTGGTTATTGGGTGTGCCACGTGGCACCAATTTCAAGAGAATAGAGAGCAATTGAGTGTGCCACGTGGAACCAACCAGCATATAATATTAGTAGAATTAGTCTAGGGATACTCCCAAGGTGTACTCCTAAATATACTCCCAAATTCTAACCGTTTATCTCAGATGTTAAACGGTTAGGATTAGAGCTGATGTGGCATTAGAAAAGACGAAATAAGTCAACTCAAATCCCAACCTTTAGTAGTTGGTTATAAACGGTTAGGATTAGGAAGTAGATTTGGGAGTATATTTGGGAGTACCCATAGACGAACTCGTATTAGTATAGATGGGTACCCATTGCTCTGATCTTCTTATGAGTTTTGACTCTTTAAGGCAATTATGGAGTGTTTGGGTGCAACAAAAGTTGGGTACATACATGGGTTTGGACAGGATATAACCGCCCAGAATCAAACAAAGGAATAGCTTATTCACTGTTTCTAAGAAAAATTCGTTTTCCTCCACATTTCTTGGAATACATGTACTCTGCAGAAAACCCATTCATCCACATTTCTAAAGTACGCAAGAGAAGACTCTAATCCAACAAAAGATTTTCCCTGTCCATGCACCCAAACATATTCCAGGCTCCAAGTCTCCAACAAAATAAAGACTAGAGATAAATGACTGACACGTGTAAAAGTGTAACAAATCTGGGGAATAGCATTCCCAAATTAACATCTAAAAACACCCAAATTTTTTTTTTTAATACGCCTACACCAGAACCCAAAACCCACAGAGAAGGAAAAGAAAGACCCCCGTGCGCACGTTAGCGCCCCTGGCAGACCCAGCACGATAGAATGTCTGCTGCTGATCTGTCGAAGTAGGAGTCGTCTGATTAGAATCGGACGGCGGAGGCTCGACGTACGGTGGAGGAGGAGGCTGGTTGAGACTAGGAGGCAACCCTAGCCCGTGCTTGACCACGATCTCGAACGCCATACCCTGTGCGCACTGCGCACCGTCGTCGGCATCAGAGAAATAATAGTTGGGTCCTTCCACCGTCAACGGCACCGGAACAGTCAACGCCTCTCCGATCGCATTTCCTCCGTCGTACTCAAACGTGTCGCTATCCAATGCATCGTCAGTAATGCAGCTCCGGAACGTCGTTTCGTTATACGTCTGGATCACCGTCTGATTCGAGTTGGTCTTGAAAACTAGATTTTTAGAATCATAGAAATGAAATGAAATGAAATGAAATGAGAGAAGTCAGAATCAAAACGAAATGAAGTAAATGGGGGTTTGAATTTTGATTTACTGAGAAAGTCGCCGAGATTGAAGGACTGATCGGAGGCCCATTTGGAGTAATCGGCAGAGGAGGTGTTGGTGGTGGCGTTGAAGAACCAGCCGGTGGTGGCTCCGACGGTGTGGTTAGTGTACGCCGCCGGTGAAGATGTATCAGCTGCAGCTACGCCGATTAGAAGAGCTATGACCGCGAGATTCAAAACCGCCGGTGATGGTTTTGCCATGGCTGTTTGTCTCTGAAGTATGAAAATAGGGCTTGTTTGGACTTTACGCTTTATTGGTTTTTTCAGTGAGGAGAGAGAACGATATTTAAATTGAAAAAACGAAAGAGTGGTGTGGACATGGCGGTGATCCCTCGTCGTGCACATGCAGTGTGGGGACCACGATTCTATGGGCCCCACTTCTTAGAGGCCGTTTGTTTGCACTACTATTTAAGTCAAAAAGTTATTTTGTTACCAAATTGTAAGTGGCGTTTGGATTAAATTTGTTGGGCCAAAAATCAGATAAAATTGATTGTGTAGAAATTCATGGTCGAATAATCATTTTTTCATATAATAGTCTTTGGAGAATACGAAGTTGAGAGACTTGCATATGTATTCTCTGAATGCTATTATTTGAAAAAATGATTATTTGACCATTAATTTCTTCACAATCAATTTTACCAGAATTGATTTTTCACCAAAAAATTCTAATCCAAACACCCCCATAAATTATCATTTAACTCATTTGTGTTCTGCGAAAACTATATTGCAATTTGTTCCAAATCGTGGCTGTCTATACAGTCTACACCCCCGGATACGAGTTGCAAGATCTAACTAGTTATATCTTAATATTTTTTAAAAAAAACTAACCACACAAATAAGTTAAAAAGTAACCAAGGTTAATTTTTTTCAAAACTAAGCCTAGATTATTTAATCCTAAGTATGAGTGAATCTTAATCATAGTTAATAAATGTCAAAGAGGACACATGAAAATCTTGGGAAGTGTGCATGTACTACTCAACACAAACCTGCAATGCATGTTATCACTTCCCTTATTAAATGCCTTCTCATGCGTTGAGTGAAGAGTGGTGTCCGAGATGGGATCTCGGGTATCTGCCAGATAATCTTTTGCCATCCATACAAGGCAAGAGATCTTGGCCGTTAACACCCAAGGCAACAGGAAAGATCACAAGGAATAACACGAACGGTTTTGTTCCTATGTATTTATGGTTAAGATCGTCGTATATTATCCTTAGTGATAAAGTTGGGGTTTGAGAATAATTCTGTAAATGTCAAGTTCAAAAAATTTTAGAAAAATCCAAGAAATATTCGGGAAATTCAGAATGAAAATAATAATTGTGAAAAGATATCCAATAATTTGATTAGATAATATATAAAATAAACAGTTTACTTTATCGAACTAAACGAATTATTACAAAATTCGTAAATAAATCTGGAATTATTCGTGAAAATCGGGAATAATTCATAAAATTTGAGAATAATCCATAAAATTAGTGAATAATTTGGCGAAACTAAAATTTACAAATAATCCAGAACACCTAAAATTCATGAATAATTTAAAATTTTTTCAAAAATTCGAAGAAATTTGTTATTATAATAGTATTTGATAGATGTACTACATTACAGCCTTTGCTGTAAGCCTGTAACCCAAAAGCCCAAACAACCTCCTGCACACAGTGACTACGAACACCATCGAACCCAGAGTCTTCACTGACTTGGAAGGTGTTGTTTGGCATTTTGGGCTATAATGCCAAAAGCAAGCAAGGGCTGTAGCGTACCCATACTCAAAGGGTAGCGAACAAGACAATGGACGGTGGTGACAGGAAATTGGTAAAGATGTTTGGAATGTCACGTTACCTGTTTTAATTTTCATTTTTCTTTATCGAATCACTGCTTTCTTTTGTTTAATTCCTGCCTTGGGATGTTGGAGAAGTATCTTTTCTTGCCGCCAATTGACTGTTTGAGTTAGCCGCATCAAACTCAGATGACCTTTCTCCTTATCTTTGAGCAACAAAGGTATATCAAACCCATCTTCAAGTAATTCCCATACCTCGAGCTATGATGACCCCAATTTCAGGATGTGTTGAATGTTGGCTCAAATTAAAAGATTATATATTCGGCCCCAGAAAAATGAGGGAGAAGTCAAAAACATGAGGAGAAAATTAAATGACTTTTTTTTTTTTTATTGCCACATGTCGGATAATGAGTGGATGTCTGAAACCATTTTTCTGGAATCTGCTAGAGACAATTCGATGCCTTCCTTTTCACTTTTTACAATCCGTACGATATCGAGGTTTATTAATTATACGTAAAAATCTGCTTCTAATTCTATTATTGATCAAGTATATAATGTAATATTTTGTATGAAGTTTTATCTACTAACAAAAAAAATGAGACTGTATGAGAGGCTGCGAGAGAGTGATTTTTGTAACCTTCTTGCGACCGTTCAGTAGAGGCCTTCCTAGAGGTTTCAAAGTAGGCTAAAAAGATCCCTCATGCCTGAAACACTACGGCTTCACTGGGAGCTCTATTTGAGATTCTGTAGCCTACGCACTTGCCTTTAGGGGATCGAAGTTGGATGAATCTCTGGTGGTTTCTTCCATCAGCGTCATCGAACCACGTTAGCAATCCAGAAGAGCTAGAAGCTCGAAATGATCAGTCAAATGAATTTTTACCTCAAACATCATCGTCTATGGATGCAGTCTTAAGCCGAATTTTTGTGTCCATTGTGATTGTATTCTTTGTTGTTTATTTTCTCTCTATCATTTGTTCGCAATCCTAAGATAAATTTCAGAATAGAATGAATCTAATCCCAAAACTTTAAAGGTGATCTTGAGATGAGTCCAAAAATTCCTTTCCCTCTGGCCAAGATGACTGTGCCCTTTACCCATTTTTTTTTTTAATTATTTGGTAGGGGGGTTACAATAGCTTGTATAGACCTAGTACAGGACTCCTGAATGCTCATGTTCAGAGCAAACTGAGCTTGAGAATGGGCCTCACTACTGACCACATGATTAACAAAGCGGAGGCTTTTCGTGGAAATAATAGGTAATTTTCATATTATTTATTATTTTTGAATAAGACTTTTTTTTTTTTTTTTTGTAACGTGGGTGTTCGGGCCTCTTAGAGCACCCGAGAAATCCTCGGGCACGTGTAGGCCCTTCCACCACACAAAGGTGGCCAACGAAGGGAAGGGAATTGGCCATGTTAATAGATTAGTAGTTAGTTTAGTAATTTGGTGACATATTAACCCCTCAACCCAAACGACTTTGAAAATGAGTCCATCCCCATGAGGGAATACATTCCTGCCATTTGCAACAGAGATATATAATAGCTAATTTCCATGCTTCAATAAACAACAAGACTAATCAATAAACAACAAGACTATAAAAAAAAAAAAAACCAACAACAAGAAGACTAACAAAATAAAATCAATAAACAACAAACCAAACAAGCTCGCATTTGTCAATATAATATATATTTTTAAAAAAATATGCTGTACAATATTATAAAAAATTGCACAACTGGTCTAATCTTTTAGGCAATCCATATGAAGATCCACCACATCAGTAGACGATCATGACTGTTCTTTTTTTTTTGGTTAGAAAAAAAGGGAGCTCCAGAGTGGCGTGAGCCGCCGTAGGCCCTGGCCCTGGCACAGGGTTGACGTCCAGATTTAAGCTTACCCATAGCAGGCACCCACCACCCGAGTAACAATGGGCCCCGCGTACAACCCCACTTTGCTAGGCTTCAAGGCGTGAGGCTAGGGGGCAAAGTGGCAAGGAAAGCCTGAGGCAACACTCCCACAAAGTCGAACCCGAGATGTCTAGTGTGGCACTGAGCACGGGAATCCTTTGTGTAAGAGAACCAATCCCACATAGACTAAATAAAGAAATAGTTATGGCCTTATATACATGTAAGACATCTCCCCCTCATAACCAATTTGTTTTGAGTTTGACGCTTTAACACACTGAACCACCCCTTCGGGTTCATAACTGTTCCATCCATTGCATTGCTCTGGGCAATTAGAACATACCTTCATTCCTCCCACTTGGGCCTGCCTTCCTTGTTCCTTAAATATCCATCACATCAAGGCTAAGGGACAGAGGGATTTTCTATATTACCAAATAAGAGCAAATATGAGAGATGAATACTTTTGGAGCGAGAAGATTCCAACAAAAAACAATTGTGCTTCTGGAACAGAAGTTTTAGAATAATAATTTTTTTTAAAAAGTCACTTCTAATAATTAATTTTCAAAGCATAAATTCTCCAACTCTTACATCCTCACCCCACTTCTACCTTCACCACCCACCACCACCTCCACCGTCCCCCACCTACACCACTACCACCTCCCACCATCCCTAATACTACCGCTACCCTCATCCTCACTAATCCTTGTTGATTTTTTTTTTCCAATTTTAATTTTGTTGTTTCTGTTATTCAAAATAAATTTTGCCTAAATTTTTTCATAATAAATTCTTCCCAAATGTTTCTAAACAGGCTCTCAACACGAAATTCATTATAAGTACTTAGAAATTGTTTCTTTAATTATCATAATTAGATAATATAGGTATATTTTTCACCCAAAAAACAAAAATACATGATATCAAAATTTTCTATATAGTGCCCCCCTCCCCCAAAACAAAATTTTGTAATTTTTTTTATTATATGTATAATATAAAGAGATTGATTCTCAGTCTCCACCAACCACTTGTCCATTCTTGATGAGAGAGAGTGTTTTAACCACCATAACTGATTTGAAAATGGATAGGTGGTTGGTGGAGGCTGAGAGTAGAGTTTGACCGAGAGTAGGGAAAGCACGCCTCTTAAGATTTATTGAGTCAAGAGTTAAATTATTTTCTAAAATCCAAGTTAAATGTATAAGCCGTAAGGGTGAGTGAATCTTAACTACAATTAATGAGTGGTAAAAGGGATGCATGTCAAGCATGAGAGGTGCACATGTTCCATCCTGTGGAATGTACATGGAAAAAAAAATCTTTATTGTATAAAAATATAGTTAATTTTATTTAAGAAAATGCATAATGTACCGACGATTTCCATTATGTAACGAAATGGCCAGCCCTCATTGGTCCACATCCCACTTTTTAACACTCACCAACTATGATTAAGATTCACTCATCCGTAGGGTTAAGTAATTCACCCTAGGCTTTTAAAAAAGAAAATACAAAAATCTTAACTTTAAATTAGTTAAGCTTAACCAAGGTTAAAAGGGTGTTAAAAGAGACACAATGACACAAAGGTATGTTAGATAAAGTATCGAGGAGTACGCTAATCACTACTCTTTTATTTATATAATGACTCAATCAAAAGAGAGGACACTTGTTTTTCTTATTACTTGACCTTTAATGGAATGTAATATTAACGAATTTTATGGCCACGATGGACCCATTACTCAAAAGAAAGAAAAAATCTCGAGGCTACACCCCTAAACCCCAAGGGCCTTACCCTAACCCGATTAATTTTGTTGATATATATACTTCGCCCCCAAAGGAAAAAATTACTGGCTCCGCCCCTATTTAGGTTCAAGCTGGGTTTTGAAGCAATATGTCATAAAACAGTGTTGTTGCCTCCATTGGTATTGCACTGTACACTTTGACTACTCGATTCCTTTGGATGATCTTTAAAAATTACCCGGATTGCATATTGTTTTGCTAAATCAAAGAAGGTCAATTGTATTCTAGTCCGCTGTAGAGCCCCAGCTCATTAGTGCACTCCTGCTTGAACATTGTTTTAGGGTGTCCATCAACTTGTCGTAGGTGGTTCCCATTATGCTATGGATGCGATGGTTGTTTGACAAAAGTGGGGTGAATTCGGGAGTCTTGTGAGCATTTGTGACTTTTTGGGTCTATAGCAATTAGAGAACAAAGCTCAGGTGAACGAAACATGCATATTTTAGAAAGGAAGTTAGGGCATAGCCCTACTTAGCTGCCCGGTGCTACAATTTTGCAAGTTGATACTAAGTAATTATTGTTATTCATTGGATTCTGGAGGAACTATTTCGTTTTAGGATTGGAGACTATAACTTGGATTCTTTCATCGAGAGTCCACTTTGAAAGTCTTATCAACTCTAAAAATAATGATTCCTTAATGCTCCCATCTTTTTTTCTTTTTTCAAGATTAAAAAATATTTGATTTCAAGTTGCTATCCGATGACGGTATATGTTTTTTTTCTTTCACATCTCTTATATGCCTTAAGGCTCTGTTTGGTTGCCACGAAATTGAAGGAAAGTAAAAGAAAATGAGGGAAAGAAGTGTTCACTTGGAAGGAAAGGAATTTACAAGAATTTGTGGGGCTCACATATTTTTGTCTTTTAGTGCTCACTTTCTTTTAAAATTTTCCCTCAAAATTATAGGTTCTTTTGTAAGAAAATGATGTTTAAAATTTGGAATTCCTATTTTGCCCTTGAACTAATGTCTCATCATCTATTACACTTCATGTAAAATTGAATTTTTAAGAAGGGTAATTTGGGAATATCAACCTATTTTCTTTCACTTTTTTTTCTTTAATACCAAACATTCAAAAAAAAAATCATTTTCTGTTCTATCACTTTCTTTTCTCTTATTACTTTCTCCTATTTTCTTTTCCTTTTCACTCGTTTCTTGCAAAATGAACGGGCCTAAAGGTAGGGCTTCGGCCTAACCAGTTTAGCTCCTCTAAATGCCAGGGCCTAACTCTTGTAGGCAGGACTATCAAATGCGCCAGGATTGGGTTAGGGCCTAACCAGTTTCACAAGAGGGTTTTGAGGCCCAAATTGGGCCCGTTGACACCCTACTTACAACCCTCAGAGAATCTTTACCAAAATAAACTGTGGAATATGGCTTTTCTCAGGTCAATAACTACCACTACAGCTGCAGCAGTTCTACCCGCAGCTTTCGCAGTCGCTGCTTTCTCTCCTTCTCACTCTTCCAATTTCTTCTCCTCCAAAACCCTAAATCTCTCCTTCCTCTCCCAGACATCGATTCCCAGACCAGACCGCTTGGGGTTTATCACAAACTTCACTTCTCCTCTCTCTGCTCTTCGCATGGATTCACCCACATCAGAACAAAAACCCCCTTCTCAGGTTAGTAGAATCACACCCCCTTTTCCCTTGAACCCATGTTTTTAATCTGATTTCTGAACTTTTTGAATTTGATTTGCAGAAAAATGGGGATTTACCGGAGCTTCTGGTGAGTTTGAATTCTCCATTTACTATCAATTTATCTTAAATTTTGTTTGATATATGGCTTACTCGGTTTTGCATTCTTGGCTAATTCTGCCACAATTTTTGAGAAATTCTTCGACTGTGTCACCTAAACGTGATGATTGAGTACTTTTAATGGAGGATATTTTATAAAACATAAAAAGATACCAGTTAACAAACACAAGGGGCGAGAGAGAGAGAGTTTTTAGGTTTAGGGTCCGTGACATAACCCCCTGGTTGTTTGCGGAGAAAATATGTGAAAACGGAGAAAAAGAAAATTAGATTTAAAAACAACAAAAAAACACACAAGGATTGTATTAGGGAAACCAAAAAAATTTATTTCTTTTCTCTGTTTTCACCTATTTTCTCGGCAACTAAACGAGGGGTAAAGTGTGGAATCCTTACCGGGTGTAGAGATTGCGGGGCAAGGTAATGGGATCAAGTGGCTGGTGATCTAGATTAGTCGATCTCTAGGGCCATGGCCTCCAATTGAGGGTGATGGAAGAAACTATGAAACCTTGTTGAATTATGCTATTTTTACTTTATATTCTGAAGTTATATTTTGGTTTTAATTTTAGACTGAGTTCATGGTGGATATGAAGTGTGACGGTTGTGTTAACGCCGTGAAGAATAAGTTACTGACAGTTGATGGTAAGTTATTGTTTATACTAGTTGATATGCAACTATAAATTCTAACTGGTTTACTTCTTGTACTACCATTATTTTTGTTTTTTAGAAGTTATCTTTTCCTGTTATGATGGGGATAGTTTGTAATTTCAGGGGTTAAAGGAGTTGATGTGGATTTGAGCAATCAAGTAGTCAGGGTTCTTGGTTCTTCGCTTGTGAAGACCATGACCGATGCTCTGGAACAGACGGGCCGAAAAGCTCGGTTAATTGGCCAAGGGGTCCCTGAAGGTTGGTCATTTTGAAGTTTATTAGTATAGAACATCATTTGATGCAGCTTTTACTTTTTCTTCGTATACTTCGAATTCTGATTCTCTTATTCTTTCTTGAACGTGTTAGCTTTGAATGCATATATTCATAATGACTTCAGCTTGATACTGCTTGTCCCACCTTGTTGTGGAACACTCTTAAAAAATTGAAACAATACTTGGACAAGGTTTACTCTTGTTCAATCTAGTGGATTGAGCTCTATAGATCTTATTTAAGTAATAATCATCTTATTGGTCTGCTTGGTGGATGAAATGGTTAACAATATTGTTGTCCAGTTGAAAATCAGCTCCGAATTATTGAGACTATGAGAACAATTGAGTTGAACTTCTTTTCATTTGCTTGGCAAATAGGCAAATTGATCTAAAGAGAAGTAAGTATCTGTCAAGTGCTAAGCCTGGGCCTTTTCGCATTGGTGGCAGAAGTTTATAGTGGGATTATCTTGCTGGATTTCTCAATGCATTCTTAGGTGCTTTGAATCTTTGATGTAGTCTCAGGTCTAAATATGAGCTTTCAAACATTGCTTTGTGGTTCGCGTAGAGGTTGATTATAGGCTACATTGCAGCTTAGAAACAGAGTCTGAAAAGAAAACTATTCTGATCTAATATATGGGACTTATTTGTTGAGGCTTATTTCCCAATAACCATAAGTTTCGATCACTGAGACACTTTTTAAGAAGTTAGTGAGTTGGAAATAACATCTGACTTTACCAAGTTGGCTCTGCCCAAATTTTGAGATCGTTATTCGGATACTGCAAATTATGAGGCACTAGTTTAGAGGCATTTAAGAACATGGATATGCAAAACATATTGGCACAAAGTGAAATATTGCACTAAATGCCGTTACTGGTGCATCCAAACAGGCCCAAAGTTTTTTCAATGTCTTATGTGCACCCTTAGATTCTGGACACTACCATTGAGAACTGAACATTGGGCAAATGGTAGCACTGTCACTTTTGTCTATAATGGTTTCTTAAATGTCAGTGACAATAATTTCGAATTAGCAATTAATTTACTCTTGCTATGCAGATTTTTTAGTTTCAGCTGCTGTTGCCGAGTTCAAAGGTCCAGATATTTTTGGTGTGGTTCGCTTGGCCCAAGTGAATATGGAATTGGCAAGGATTGAAGCCAGTTTTAGCGGGTTATCCCCTGGAAAACATAGTTGGTCTATAAATGAATTTGGTGATCTGACAAATGGAGCATCGAGCACTGGAAAAGTGTTCAATCCGACAAATCAAGTCATTACTGAAGAGGTTATCTCCTACATTATGCTTTTGCTCTGGATTTTGTGTTTCTATTGTTCTGTCATATAACATTGGTTAATAATTTCAATTAGTAGTTTCACTTCTCTTGTTGTTAACCGGCAGAGATAGTGTTATCCTTATATTATGTCTTAGGGAAAGTTTCCTGACATTAAAATACTGATTGCACAGTAGACATAGAGCTTGATTGCATGTAGATGATTCAATTTGCATTAGGGACATGCAGAGTACACATAGAGCTTGCTGGCATTAAGATAACTCAATTTGCATAAATCCTTTCTCAATTACAAAATTATTAGTGATACAGTAATTATCACCATGCAAGGTAATTTTTGGAAATTTTTTTCTTTCAAACAAATTATTCTCAATCTTAGTACTCTAACTTCTATATATTTGTGATGCATAATGAAAATGTGAAACTAAATTGTTTGAAATGATAACTCTTAAGACCAGTAGGTGAGTTGTAGAATAGATAGTTTTCCCATAGGCAGTCCAGTCCCATTCGAGAGCCATAACATATAACAACAATCCTTCACATTCGGAAATCTTAAGATCAAAATTGACTGACCCTTTTGGACATGAGCAAGGCTGGATGGTGCAGAACGTCATATTTTAATCAAAATTTTGATGGAGAAAAAGAAACACCTTTTTACCAACTTGACGCCTTACTTTTTAGGGTTGTTTTGCAGATGGTACAAATTTTTTTTTTATTGATAGCATATTAATATATGAAGTAGAAAAAACAACAGTTTACGGAGGGCAAACTGAAGGGATCTAACAAGAAGGAAATACACAAAGTAAACAAAACAAATGAAAGATAATAGGAATGATTGTTCTCACAACAAAATATCCCCTACTTCCTCTCCCAACTGACTAATGGATGACCATTCCATTAGTCAAAAACGAAGGATGATCATTCCGAATACAAGCTAAAATACGAAGGTTGAAAATGGAGAAATTGTCAAAAACGCGTCTATTCCTCTCTTTCCAAACTCCTCAAGAGATAGCTCCAAGTAGCAATAGCATAGTCTAAATTGTTTCCTTGGCCCCCACCAGTGTCGACAATTGTCAACCCGATAAGAAGCTTAGGAAATCAAGCAAAGGACTGTAAAAATCTCAAAGACAATCGGACAGTGCATGGTCAAATGATCTACTGTCTCTTCCTCAATCAGGCACAAGTAACAGTGATTTATAATACTCCACCCTTTGCTCTTTAAGTGATATGTAGTAAGAATCTTATTCAGAGCTGTGGACCAAAGGAAGAAATGTACTTTTGATGGTATGCTTGTGGACCACACAACCTTATGAGGAAAAGAGTGCATAGGAAATCAAGCAAATGACTGTAAGAATGATCTCATTGAAAATCGATTGCAGATGCAATGCATGAAGTGGGCGTTTTCCAATTGTTTGGCAACCCTAAACCCATTTGGTGTACATGGAAAATAGTCCCAACTGGGGTATTGGGGAGTTTGTCCAACCAAATTGCCCCCTGAGCTCTTGGTCTATGCTATATATGCAGAATCGAGGTCAAGGTTATTGTCATGGTTTAAAAACCCGAAAAGTCAACTCGACTCAAAAGTTAGCCGGGTCGAGTAACTCGGAAAACTAAAAAAAAAATCGACTCGGTCCAACTCAGAATATATATGTGTATATACATACACACACTAATTAGGCAATTACTAATTTCTTAGCATTTTATCCAAGACTGAACCACCAATAACTTGAAAAACTTGAGTTAAAAGAATCCAAAGTAGGCTGGTTTTGCAATCCCAAAAAAAAATTGATGTAAAAATAGTGTGACGTTTGAGTTTAGGTTTTTAAAATAAATAAAAATGACAAAAATAGTTTTTCGTGACTCGACCGAGTTTGGCGAGTTAAAAAACCCGACTCGACACGACCAAGTCACCCGAGTAACTTACCGAATATTGTCTCCTTTGAGTTTTGAGGCAACTCGAAATTCAGTCCAGTCGAGTCGAGTAACTCAGCGAGTCGACTTGCCGAATTTTCAAACTATGGTTATTGTTATATGCATCTTCTTCCCCAAGTTTAATACATAGATTCATAATGAAAAACAGAGATTCACTTTTAGCTATTTGGTCATATGAAGAATCATTTTACTGCACAACCTCTTGCAACAACTAATTTCAAAATTTTTTAAATGTTTCATTTCTGTGGAACTTATCTAGTGTCATTCATGTTATTCCATGCCCTTTTAGCTTGTAGTAGCTGGTGATGATATTCTAGCCATTTCCTAAGTAGGGTTACTTTATTTTGTTAGCCTCTTGGCGACCTGGGAACATTAGATGCTCATGAGAATGGTGAGGCCTTCTTCTCAGGCATTAAACAGATGCTGAGAGTTCCTGACCTCATCGGTCGATCCATAGTGGTTTATGAAACTGGAGATAAATCAGATCCGGGCATTACGGCTGCAGTGATAGCTAGAAGTGCGGGAGTTGGTGAGAACTATAAAAAGATCTGCACGTGTGATGGCACCACAATATGGGAATCGAGTAACACAGATTTCGCTGCCAGCAAGGTCTGAAGATTATAAACTTACATGTACTTCCTACTTAGAATTGACAGATAACTTATATTTCCATTGGAAGTGATTGGTTGTGCCATAGCTTTACTCCTTTCTTAAACACTACAAGATCAATGTAAGAAACAATGGAAAAACAGCATTCCATGTAATAACTATATAAAAACAATAGTTTATTTTTGCTCCAGCTAGATGCCAGTGATGTATGACTTATAATTGGGATTCTGGCCGTGTTCTCATTGGTCCATATTAAACCTCTAAAATTCAGTGTTGATTTCTGAGATTTTGCTGTGAAGGTTATCTAATCAGATGACTTCTGGTGTTTGCTTGTGAAATGCATGGTGTGTTCTGAGAATACAGCAGATATGAAATGGGAATTCGGATCCCATCCAGAAACCTTGGCAAGATCAATTTGAGGACTTGATGTAGGCTTTCAGCTGCATTGAGGTTAGCTTTTTCTCTGCAGAAGGTTTCAAAGTGATCCGGCACTCCGATGCCAGAGAACTTGATTATTTTCCTGTGGTTGGCACCATGGTCGAAGATGCACCAGTTGACGCATCTCTCAGAGAGTTGTGGATGTTAATAGCCATCAAAGCTAACTTGGTTGTGGCTGGACTCCATTCCCGGTAATCCTGGTGACATGCAGGAAGGATCCTACTGCCCCAGTTCGACAAAAATCTTGTGTCACGCTGCAACGACCATTAATGCAGCATTGTCAGCCTCAGGTTATAATCATAAAAGATGAACTTGTGCTTAACGTGGTTTGCTCTCTTCTGAAAATAAAAGTGAAAAATGCTCCCCATGTGTAGTGCAATGCATAGCACCCCCTACTTCTCATATAATGCCTGAGTGTCTGAGCACTTCTTTAGATGGTTGCAGCTATCATTCCTCATTTATAAATTTTACTTTGTTCTCTTTCTCATTACCTTCTGCTGATGTTTCTTTCCTCCAACTATTGACTTTCATCTCCGAAGGCGATTAGCTTAAGCTTTTTGATCTTGCAGTAACCGGTTGCACAAAGCATTAGCAAAACTAGAATTCCATAGCGAGGTGCTTTGCTAGTGAAGTGGTGTAAAACTGTTAAGTGTTGATTTTTAGCTGAAAGCAAAGGCAGGTGCTGGTTATCAGGGCTCAAGAGTTTTAACTCTAAAGCGGAGCTGCCCTTCAAAGAGTAAGAGTGGAGCTCCCATTTTCGGTGTAAAGCGGAGCTGCCCTTCAAAGAGTAAGAGTGGAGCTCCCATTTTCGGTGTAAAGGCAGTAGTGGCTGTTTTGTACTTATTGAGAGATAGTGATAATTTTATAAATCATTTTATTTTTGGTATTTAAACTCATCATAAAAGCAAACATGCCTGTTGGAGCAAATTAAATTCTCTCGCCATCCACTAACACCTGTCTACTTTATTGAAATTAAAACACTTTTTCCCAAAAAAAAATGGAGCAAACGGTTGGTAGAGTGTGAAAGTATGAGTTGACCGAGAGTATGGGTAGCATTCCTCATTGAATTATGACTTTAAGCAAGTGCCACTAGCACTCCCCTACATCAGATTCATTAACTTTTTTTTTTTCAATGAGAAAAACAGAAGACCTGATGTGAAACACAGGAGCCTTTTCTCTCTCTCTCTCTAAAACACACAATTTTAAAGACTCCATTAAAGTCTGAGAAGCCACAGATTATGCAGTATCATTTACAACGTCCATAAAATTCAAGGAAAATTCAAAACCCTTTAGACCTACCCCTTTTCTTCAAATTAATGAGATTCACTTCCCCTATGTCTATGTAATGCACAGATCAACCTCCACCACCATTTCTCTCTAATGGAGGCTCCTTCTAAGCTCAACCACGACCTTCACCCTCGTTTTCTCCTCGACATTTCTCCCTCTAAACTCCAAGGTAGCCATGTTTATTCAACCCTCCATTTTCTCAGAAGTCCCATTCTCGTCCTTGTTTTCTTCACTGAAGCTTCTTTGATCCTATGGCAATGGAGACCCATCTATTTTCTCCTCCCACTTTTATGTTTCTTGGTGTTCTTCATCTTTGAATCCTTCCTTGCAAAATCATCTCCTATCTTTTTAGTTGATTTTTCATGTCTAAGGCCACCAAAGTTCTGCAAAATTTCCTTCTCAACCTTCATCGAACACGCCTCCATGATCGAATGCTTCGACAAAAAGAGCATCGATTTCATGGCTAAAATCATTAGTTCTTCAGGACAAGGAGAAGAGACTTATCTGCCTCCTTCATTACACTACATTCCACCAAGAACCCATCAAGAAGACTGCATTAAAGAAGTCCACATGCTTCTCTTTCCTGTAATGGATGATCTTCTCTCCAAGACTAAAATCTCACCTCGTGACGTGGATATTCTCATTGTAAACTGTAGTGGCTTCTGTTCTTCCCCTTCTCTTTCCTCTATCGTTGTCAACAAATACTGCATGAGAGCCGATATTAAGAGCTTTAATCTGTCTGGAATGGGATGCAGTGCCAGTTCAATTGGTATCCATATGGCTAGCAATCTCTTACAGAGTTACAAGAACTCCTATGCCGTTGTTCTTAGCACAGAAATCCTATCCACTGGTTGGTACGCCGGTAACGAGCCACCCAAGTTGCTCCTTAACTGCCTCTTCCGTATGGGTAGTGCAGCAATCTTGCTTACTAACAGAAACAAAGCGAAGGAGAGTTCAAAATACAAGCTTCTCCAAACGGTGAGAACCCAGAGAGCATTCGACGACAAGGCCTACTTTTCAGCTATAAGGGAAGAGGACTCAAAAGGAATAACTGGGTTTTCTGTCAACCAGGACATATTGCAAGTTGTTGGAGAAACTCTGCGATCACACATCACCATTTTCGGTGCATCAATCTTGCCTTTAAAAGAAAAGATCCGTCATCGACTCTCGATATTGAAGAGGTATATCAACCCATCAGGAGACATTTACGTGCCGGATTTCAGGTCAGTGATACAGCATTACTGTATACCTACTTCGGGGAAGGCATTTCTAAGAGAGATAGGTAAAGGATTGAAGCTGACTGAAACAGAAATGGAGGCATCGCTTATGACATTGCACCGGTTTGGGAACCAGTCATCGGCTTCAATGTGGTATGAATTAGCATATATAGAAGCGAAGGAGAGGGTGAAGAAGGGTGAGAAGGTGTGGCAACTTGGATTGGGGAGTGGAATGAAATGCAGTAGTGTGGTTTGGGAGTGTCTGAAGCCTATAGTCGATGAGTCGAAGAAGGGACCATGGTCCGATTGCATTGATCGGTATCCGATTATTGCCGATAAACCATATGTTTAGTTGCTACAGCTGCTGATGAAGATCATGAACTGAGTTTAAGATGTAGGTGATGCTGGTTTGAGTTTTTATTATCTATTATATTATGGAGTAATAAGGAAAATGATCTTTCAAGTGACTTAAGTGAGAAGGTGCATTGATAGGGATACTTAGATGTTTCTTCTCAGATGATTAATGGCTTCAGGCAAGCATTAATGTTCTGATACTGCAATTTCTTGACTGCAACTCATTTATGGTTTTTCTTTTATTGTGTTCCTTTTAACTTATCAGTTTACTCCTTTTTTTTAATGCTTCGGCTAGATAGCCAAACATTTCCCTTTGAGGCCTACCATTAGTGTCAGTACAAGTTTGCGACAATGGCGTGAAGACAGTGTTGCACAATATAGCAACAGTTTTGGGTTCTTTTGGACTTTATTTATTGGAACCTCAGTATCCAGTCGCACAGTAAAATGGAGACGGTGACCACTTCAAAGTTCAAACCATCTGCCTTCCCAACGACTCGAATGGAAGATCTTTATGCTATAGAATAAACAAGGGTTTTATACAATCAACTTTTTATACTGGCTGTCTATTTTTTCAAGGAAAACTTTATTTAGGGTCCGTTCGTTCTTTTGTGAGACTTACGAAGGACGTCACTTTACAAGTCTGGAGACTTGAAGTGCCAACTTTGTAAGTCTCGTTATTTAACAATATTTTTCTTTTTTGAGAGTGAGTTTGTGGAAATTTGAACTCCTACCGTTATGAGACTTCGAGTTCTGCTTTTTTGTTTTTGAGACTTCAAATTCTTTATTTTGTGGCTTTTGAAGTCTTGTAGGAATTATCCGTTTTGAGGAGTGTTTGGGTGAAGTTTATTTGGGTTGAGGGTGTGTGCGCGTGCGTGCACATGTGGTCTTCTTTCTCATGACTCTAGCTTCACCTTGTGGTGTTGTTACCTTAACCAATAAAAAAAAATTCTTGCAGGAATTGAAATCCTGAGAAATAAGAAGTAAAAGAACAACATTATAAATTGATAATTCTCAGGAATTGCAAATTCTCATCTCCAATTCCCATGAAAATAACATGGCTTGGGCGTTCTTTATTTGACAGGAGTGATTTTGGCCATGAAGCGATAGAATTCAACATGGAATTGCTTTAGTGGCTAGGATAGTCAGCAGGTGAGCTTATTTATGACATTGCACTGGTTCAGGAACCTGTCATTGGCTACAAATATGGTATGAATTAGCATATATAGAGGCGAAGGAGAGGGTGAAGAAGGGTGAGAAGGTGTGGCAGCTTGGACTGGGGAGTGGACCTAAATGCAGTAGCGTGGTTTGGGAGTGTCTGAAGCCTATAGTCGATGAGTCGAAGAAGGGACCATGGTCCGATTGCATTGATCGGTATCTGATTATTGCCGATAAACCATATATTTTGCTGCTGATGAAGATGATGAACTGAGTTTTAAGATGCAGGAGATGCTGTTTTGAAGTTTTAATTATCTAGAATATAATGGAATAATTGTAAGGGAAATGATCTCTCAAGTGATTTAAGTGAGAAGGTACATTGATAGGGTACTTAGATGTTTCTTCTCAGGTGATAAATGGCTTCAGGCAAGCATTGATGTTCAGGTAGTGCAATTTCTTGATTGCAACTCATTTATGTTTTTTATTATATTGTGTTCCTTTTAACTCAGTTTTTAATTTAAATGCTTCGGCTAGATAGCCAAACATTTCCCTTTGGGGAAATGATTTTGAGACATACTCTTGCAACTGCAAGACTAAACCTTTTGCCGACCACCGAGACTGTGCATCCGTGCACGGGATTGCAGGTGGTGCCTACCATGTGAACGTGGGCCTCACCTGAAATACTGATGCACCCTGTGATCTCAGCCTCGGCCGTTATCAGTAGCAAAGTCCTTCCCTTTGAGGCCTACCATTAGTGTCAGTACAAGTTTGTGACAACGGTGTGAAGACAGGGTTGCATAGTATAGCAACAGTATTGGGTTCTTTTGAGTATGAATCTATGAACTTTATTTAAAACTCAGTATCCAGTCGCACCATAAAATGGAGATGGTAAGGACTCGAATTTTACCTCATGGAAGATCTTTATGCTGAAGGATACATAAGGGTTCTATAAAATCAACTTTTATACCGACTTTCAATTTCAGGGAACGAGGGTTTTATAAAATCAACTTTTATACCGACTTTCTATTTCAGGGATCGGAAAACTTTATTTTGGGTCCCTTCTTTTGCTAAGACTTACAAAGTCCAAGTCCGTCACTTTACAAGTCTTAAGACTTGAAGTGTTAGACAATATTTATGTTTTTGCGAGCGAGTTTGTGGAAATTTGAACTCCTACCATTATGAGACTTTGAGTTCTGTTATTTTTTACAGACTAGAAATTCTTTATTTTGTGGCTTTTGAAGTCTTGGATGAATTGAATTCCTGAGAAATAAAAAGTAAAGAAAAACATAAAAATTGATAATTCTCAGGAATTACAAGTTCTCACCTCCAATTCCCACGAAAAGAACATGGCCTGGACGTTCATAAGGCGACTCTATACAGCAGAGAAGTGCCATCAACGTTCTGTAATGTTAGACCCTATTAGAAGAGATAAAAATTCAACAATGGAACTGCTTTAGTGGCTAGGACAGTCAGCAGGTGAGCTTCTCGGGTGTGGCAGTAGCAGCCCTTCTCTCTTGGCCATCTCATACAACGCAATGGCCATAAGAGCCTTTGCATCAGCCGTGATGCGCCAAAGCTTATCATACGGAACTACATGCACCTTAATCAGCTCACCATGCTCACGAAGACCCCGTTTCTTTTCCCTGCAGCTGTGTGATAATCTCTTTCCCTACATGCCCTCTATACAGAAACAGGCTAATTTCCTCGTTGCACCCACCCTAACAGCAGAGAAGGGAGACAGAATAAATTTTGATAAGACCAAACAAGAATAAACAGATAGTATGATTGAGAAGGTCATAAATGTTCTAAATGTCAGTTTGATATGTATGCTTCTGACAAGTTAGGGATGAAGGACTGCATACCGGAGATGGAAAAACTCTGCATCCAGTTGATAAGTCCAGGAATGCTGTGAGGTCAACCATGTCTTCCAAGTTTAAACGTATACCAGCTGTAAGCACATAAATTTACCGTCTTTCCTCCCTTCTCAACTCTAAGTGTCGAGACAAGGTCCGAGAGTAGAGGAATAACGCTAAATTTATTCTAAGAGTCGCCACCTACTTAGGGGAAGTAGGATCCCAAGATAAGTCCAAAATAAGGGGTCTACGGTCCAGAGTAGTCTAGGTAAGAGATCCATTTAGGTCCTGTGGAAGGGATTAGGCACCCCAGGACCTCCATCTAATGATGGTAACCTACTCATTAGGTCTAAACCAAACATTTAAAATCACCTAAAATTTCCTAAACAATTATTAATTTTGCTAATCAAACACAAATCAATATGGGGTGTAAAAATTTCATCATTGGTTGGGGTCGAACCCTGGTTTGGGCTGCCTACTTATCCGATTAGTCGGAATCAGACCCTAATAGTAGTTCGGGGAGGTGACTGTTTTTATACTCGTTTCGGAGTGTGGTCACTTCCAACTCGTGTTTGACTTGGGGGAAGCGGAGTTGAGATTTATGAATCTCACTCTAGGATTTGGTTACGCAGCTAGGTGCTCATGGGGGAGCGCTAGGGGGCGTTCATTTATTAGGGTAGGTCCTTTTTTAATTTTGTGGGTTTTTAGAATGTTTTTGTTGTTTTGTATGTTTTTGATTTTTTTTTTATTTTTTAACTAACAGGGTAAGCAAGTTGTTTAGGGTTGAATCCACCTATGTGCCCGAGGTATGCAAAAAGAAAGAATAAACTACGGCCTAAACCTATGATTTGAAATTGTACACATGCATAAAGTTATTTATCAATAAATTAAACATGATTGAAAAAGATTGGATGTCAAAGGACCAAGGTGAGATTATTGTATCAAGGTCTATCGACCCTTAATAAAAAAAGGGGTCAATTGACTTTGCTCAATATCCTAATCCAGGGTCAAATCCGGTTTGAGAAACAAATTTGGCCTCATTGGTTTAAGACGTAACCGGTCATAGGCACAACATTAAGTATAAAGACCAAATTTGCTTCCCAAAGCAAATCTGCCAATCCAAATGTCAGCTGTGACTGAAACAGAAAACACGCAAACATGAACAGAAAACATAAGGAGAAGTAAGACGCATACCTGAGTGTGGCTAGGCGTGAAGGTGAGGGGAAATGATGCTGCTGCTCTGACCGGAGAAGGAAGAAACGAAGTTCTTTGTCTCTCTCAAATATACAAGACTTAAGATCAAGAAATAAAGTAAAAAAAAATAATAATAAAAAAAAAAAAAAAAAAAGTGGGATCACTGGTCTGGCCGGAATCACTCTCGAAGTGTGAGATGCTACTAGATTGAATTGAACTGAAATGAATTGGTATGAGAATGGAATTGTTTACTGCCTTGGCCAGGCTAACGAACTGGTAGGGATGATCGGAGCTGGGATACTTTCTCCACTGGTCTGAAAATAGTGATACAAACAGAAAAATAAAACTAAAAAAAAAGAATGAAACAGTATAGGGATCTGGGTTTAGAGAAACCTGGATTTGAGAAAAGGAAAATGAGGTTACCTGAGAAACAGTGGAGATGATGGCTTGACTCGCCGGAAAAGGTGACCGGAACTGGAAGGGTTAGCCGGATTTAAGTCACCTGACATGATGGCTGGTCTGAGTTAGAGGAAATGGTGGAATCGAATCTCTCTTTTGCAGATTTGGATAATTAAATAGAAAAACAAAATAACTAAGCAAAATAAAATAGAACCTAGAAGAACACTAAAGATCAAGAGAAGAGATACCAGATCTGCTGAGAGTTGTTGGCCGGAATTAGGGGAGGGTGATCGGAGAAGAATGGAAATAACCTTCTCTTACTGAAAATCAGATCTGGAATAAACTAGAGATCGGTTGATGGAGGTGTTGAAGGTGCTTGGCCGAAACTAACAGCGGTCGGATGATTGATCAGGGGAGAGAGCACATGGAGATCCCACTGCTGATCGGTTCCGATTGAACCAGTAGAGCAATTTTGCTGATTAGAACTGGATCTGACATTGAAGAAAATAGAGAGTTGTTGCCATGGCTGGATTGATCGGTGGTGATGGAAATCAATGGAGGTGGTCTGAAACAACTAACCGGAGATCTAGATCTCCATGGTTCTGCACAAGTGAAAACAGAGAACAAAAAATAAAATAAAATAAAATAAAACAAAAAAGAGACTATAATTCAGAATTAGATCTAGATCCAGATCTAGAGAGAGGGAAATCAGATCAAGATAGAGAGAGGAAGAAAGATGCGGACCTACAACTCACCCGAATGAGACTATCACCGGAGATGGAAGGATCTGGGATGGAGGAAGCAATCAGAGCTAGATCAGAGATGGAAGATCCTGGAACTTGATCGGAGGCACGATGGTAGAGCTTTGGAGCTGCTGAAATGGCGTGAACATAGGGAGATCCTAGCTGCTGGAGAAGATGGTGATGGAGGCGATGGGCTGCTGTTACATGGCGCGATCTCCTCGGAGAAGGTTGAGCAGAGGGAAATCGAGGGATAGGAGAAGAGACACTGGCCGAAAATCCATGGTGAAGATGCTGCAGATCGGAGAGAGCCACTGTTGTGGTGGAGTTGCTAACAGAGGTGATCTTCAATGGCAATCTCACCGGCGGCGAGGTGCGGCAATGGGCTGAGCTGTGGTGATAGGTGAGGACCTCGAGTGAAGGTGAGAACGAGACGAGAAGTTTCTCTCATGCTGCTATAAGCCAATGGAAGAAGAAGAGAATGATTGGGAGATGGGATCGGGTTCTCAGCTAGCCGAGTGAATTAGAGTTTTATCCCTATACACTTGGCTTTTATAAGCAAAAGGGTTTTGGAAATTGGGCTTGGGCCTTGGACACTGAAGAATGGACCAGGTTTAGCTTTGCAAAAATTATGTTTAAATGATGGGCTTTAAACATGGGGTGGTGTACAGGCTTTAGATTTGGGATTACAGGTAATGGGGATCATTCTCTCTCTCTCTCTCTCGTCCAACTCTTCTCAAAACAAACATAAAATTAAATTAAATTAAAATAATTAATAAAATATAAAAGATAAGTGGGGATTTTGGGGGTGTAAAAATGGGGTGTTCACACCAGTTTCCTCTTCGACCTGTCATAGTCATCTGATCAGAGCATCATAAGACAAACTGCTAGAAGTAAAACACGGGCTAAACCTGTGTTTCTACGTATTAACCTGAGGAGCTAGGAAGTAAAAATATTCAGCCAAGTAGGGAACTCATTACTTTGGATGAGAGTAACAGGGATTTACTAAACAGTACCAGCATCAGAAACACTGTCATGACAAATCGCTGCCAAGAAATTTTTTATTCGCAGCAGTTTATGATACAATTGAGTAAAGTACTAGTAGCTATATAAACCCTGTTTAGGTGTAGATATATAAACCCTGTTTAGGGGTTCTTGAAGATAATCAATCAATTTATCAATAAAGTTCATTTTTTCTACACCATTACTAACTACGGAACGGCCACAATTATCAAGATTATTATTACATATAGGCAGAATTTGGAACGGCGGAACCCTAGGAAGACAAGGAGATCATTTTTCAATCTTAAGTGACAACATTTTAACCAAGTTAATCTCAAGCCAAAAGCAAATTAATATACAACCGAAATAAGCATTGTTAATATAGGACCGAGTTCAACTGGAACTTGTCTGTATCAGCCTCCGGACCACATTTTTTTAAGTTTTCTTTTCCTAGAACCAACGGTTTTATCTGATCCGGTTGTTCAACCATGGAACCGACAAACACCTGCGATTATACATAACCATAAAAAGACTAATACCATCTTTTCTTAATAGGGATCAAATGATCCCAAATTGATTAGAAAATAAGACTAGAGTTTCTTTTAAAAAGGAGGAATTTCAATGAGATGTAAAAGCAAGAGCAAAATGAAATAAACACATTATCAAATCAAAAAGGAAATGAAGGCATGGCTAATTAACAAAGTTATTAAAGGCAAGATATGATGATTGAAGGACATTAATAAAAAAATATCAACAATAATGAATTAAGTTGAATTTTCTCCCAATAATCCTCCATTTTTAATTTTCTTATTTGTGCAACATTTTCTTTGGGGCCAAACCATGGGAAAACGGTGAGGAATAATCATAATGATTTCTTTTTTAAAGTTGGGGGTTTGGTAGACCCCTAGCTGTTTATTAGTAAGAAATAGCAATGGGGGGACATAAAACCTTACCCTTACAAGAACACAAAGACATAATACTTACTGTGAACAATTCTTACATTACCAAATACAATTCTTACATTACCAAATTGTTGTTGGTCTTCTTTTCTTAATAAGATGAGGTATTGATCAAAAAAATTTCTTACATTACCAAAATGAGTCCTTTGGTTTGGCCAGAATCATAGAATAATTACAAGCTTGTTTTTCTTATTTATTTCCTCCTAATTCTCTATATTTTCTGAAATTTACATTTTTTTCCTTATTATTTAATTTATATGCTAACTGCAAATCATTCCAACTGGGTGGGTCGAGCCATGGTTTGACCGTGATGTTAAACAATTCGACACACTATCAATTTCAATCATTGATTCAGTTTTTTGTACGTTACACGTAACTTAAAATTATGATAGCCTATGAATATGAAAAAGCAACACAAGAAACAGGAAAAGGGAAGCATTATAAATACAAAGAAGATAAAATGTGATCTATCACGTTATTATATGACGTAGAACTTATTATGACATGGTGTTAAAGATGAACAAGTTTCAGTAAGTAGGAACAAGTTCTAAAAAACCAATCATTTACCAAGTATAAGTGTATTAGGAAAGGAACTACAGTCTAATTTTATATCTTATGCGCGTACTAAAGAACCTCATGAATCTAACGGTGCGTCTGATGAACTTGATGGTACTCCATCAGGATCTCCACAAATAGAGAGACCACCGAAACCCAATGGGCCCACTTCTGTTCTCTCAAGATCTTCCCATATAAAGAATTCTGATTGTGATATATGAAGATCTCTACGAATAAAGCAACCATCGAGTAAGATTCTCACAGTTGCTAAACTGTGCAATTACAAGAGGAAACCAAGGAGGCCACATTCCATACTCAGCTACAACATCCGGAAGATAATTTCAGTTAACTTAAAAGAGTCCTACTAGGATTCTATTCCTTGAGATTGCCTTGCTGTAACCGTGCCTCTAAAACTGTGCAATTACAAGAGGAAACCAAGGAGGCCACATTCCATACTCAGCTACAACATCTAGAAGATAATTTCAGTTAACTTGAAAGAGTCCTACTAGGATTCTATTCCTTGAGATTGCCTTGCTGTAATCGTGTTACCTTGCTGTAACCGTGTCTCTACATTGATTCAAAATTCTATAAAGATAAATCTATAAATATCAATGATATCCAAGATTCATCTCTTGCGGTTGTAAGAGAAAACAATATTGTAGAGTCTTTATGGTATCAGAGCATCCACACCACTGAGTGTGATTCAATTTTCTGCTCTACAGATCGTCTTTCTCATTATCAATGGCGTCACTAACTATCTCCACCATTGCGCAGATCAGTTCTATGGTGACTTCAAAGCTTACCGAAAAAAACTATCTAGCCTGGAAGGACCAAATCCTTCCCATGATTGAGAATGTTGATCTTCTTGATCATATAGCTGAAGAGGTGAAAGAACCGTTGCAGCTACTACTTACAGCAGATGGCAAGGAAGAAACTAACCCAGCCTATGCAAGTTGGAAACGTGATGATCAGCTCCTCAGAAGCTTGATCTTCGGAACCTTGACAGAGGAGGTTCATACCTTTGTTATTAGCCTTAAAACTGCAAGAGAGATCTGGTTATGTCTTGTAGAAAATTTCGCAAGAGCATCTCAAGAAAGAGAGCTTGGTCTTATTCGTTAATTACAGACTCTCCGTAAAGGAAATCAGGGTGTTACCGACTACCTAAAGTCTGTAAAAATTATCTGTGACGAACTCTACGCTATGCAAAAACCAGTCTCGGATAGAGACAAAGTATTCTGGACCGTGAATGGCTTGGGGCCTAAGTTCGATAGCTTCGCCGATGCTATTATGGTACGCCCTCCAGCTCCAACATTCTCCCAACTCTCGGCCTCCCTTCTGGCTTTGGAACAACTCTCAGGAATGAATAATATAGCAAAAAATGATGTATCTGAATCTCATGCGTATGTTGGGCAGTGACAAAACAAGTCAAACAGAGGGAGTAGAAATTGGAATGGCCAACGGCGCCAATCGTTCGACTCTAAGGGGCGTGGATTCACTCAAACCAGCCAGCAACAGAATGCTCGGAACACACAACCCAAACCAACTAACGATGTTGCTCATGATATAATTTCGTGTTGCCAAATCTGCAAGAAACCGGGTCATGATGCTCTCCGTTGCTGGCATCGCTTTAAGCATGCATACCAGGCGGAGGAGATACCCCAAGCTTTGGCTGTTATGTCAATCACTAATCCTCATGATCCGGAGTGGATCCCAGATACCGGTGCTACATCCCATATGACAAATATTCCAGGTATACTCTCCTCTATGTCTCCGTACACTGGATCAGACAAAATTATTGTTGGGAATGGCGATGAATTATCTATTTCTCACACTGGTAATGCAAGTTTTTCAACTTCATATGGGAACCTGAAAGTTGAGAATATTTTAGTTGTGCCAAATATCACAAAAAATCTTCTGTCTGTTAGCCAACTAATTGATGACTATTCATGCATATTTGAATTCACCTCTGATGGATTTTTTATTAAGGACAAGCAATCGGGACAAATCCTCGCGAAGGGAACTAGAAATGGAGGACTATATACTCTCAAAAGTGATACAAACACTAAGGCTCTTTACTCGTCAAGGCAACAAAAGACTTCAGAAAATGTTTGGCATCAACGACTCGGACATCCACAACCCAAAGTTGTTTCTTATTTAAATTCTATGAATTTTATCTCTATTACTCAATGGAATAAGAGTGGGTCAGTCTGCTCTAGTTGTCAACTTGGAAAAAGTAATAAACTCCCTTTTTTTACTACACCTGTTCGCTCTGAAATATTGTTTGATAAAATTCACTGTGATCTTTGGGGTAATGCACCAGTTGCTTCTATTCAAGGCTTCCGCTATTACGCCTTGTTTGTGGATGACTATTCTCACTATACATGGATGTATCCTTTGAAATCGAAGTCTGATTTCTTTGCGTGTTTTGTCCAGTTCAAGGTGATGATTGAAACTCAATTTAATACCAAAATAAAAAAATTTCAGTGTGATGGGGGTGGGGAATTTGAGAAAAGTGAGTTTCTCCAAACGCTTCATGATAATGGCATTTTGAGACAAGTTTCATGTCCCAAGACCCCCGAGCAAAATGGGGTTGTCGAACGGAAACATAGAAATATTGTTGAGCTAGGCATGTCAATGCTCTTCCATAGTGGGTTGTCCACGAAGTATTGGGTCGAAGCATTTCGCTCCGCAGTCTTCCTTGTCAACCGCCTACCATCATGAAAATTGTCCATGGACTCGCCATTCAAGCTTCTCTACGGAAAGTACCCCAATTACACCTCTCTCCGTGTGTTTGGATGCCAATGCTATCCCTATCTCCAAGAATATGGAAAAAATAAGTTTTCGCCAAAATCACTTCCATGTGTGTTCATTGGCTATAGCCTTTTGCACAAAGGCTATCGGTGTCTCTTTCCGACAAATGGACGGGTTTATATTTCAAGACATGTAATTTTTGATGAAACTATTCTCCCGTTTTCTAACACTTCTATCACTCCTAGTGGTGTTTCGTTACAGGGGGAATCTGCTGTCTTCACAATATTTTCTGAATATATGCCTACCATACCTACTTTGGGTCATGGTGCTGAGTTATCAGATGGTGTTGTTGCTACTCCAATCACTGAATTAACGTCTCCAGATGGGACTCTTGCTCCTGGCCCTGTTCATAATCCAATTGCTGCACACACACCTCCATTGGGTCATGGTGATGAGGCTTCAGATGGTGCTGTTTCTGCTACTCCAATCATTGAATCAAAGCCTCCAACTGGGTCCCTTGCTACTGACCTTGTTCATGATCCAGATGTTGCACCTGTCATGTGCACCCCTGAGTTGCTACCACCTCCTTCTTCGGTTATGTAGTCCACCAATCTCCCTACAGTCATCAACCCCACTATAGCTTCATCAATGGCCTCACCCGAATCTGCTACTGCTCTAGAATCTGTCCCTGCCTCAGTAATCTCCTCTCGGCAAGCTGCAACTCCAGGCCCTTCAACCTCTTTGCCTCATGGGGGCCACCTTGTTATTGATCTCAGGTCTTTGATGGACCCTCTATCACCATCTACCAGTGTGTCTCAGCCTCGGGCTCACCAACTGGACCTACCTACTACTGCTCATGATCCCGGGCGTTATTTGGGAGTTAATACACACCCTATGCAAACCAGGGGCAAGCATCGCGCTGCTGCCCTTCTGCACTCCTCACCATCATCTTCCATACCTTCTAAACCCACTAGTGTTCACTCGGCAGTTGCTCACCCGGGCTGGTTCGCTACTATGCAAGACGAAATTCAGGCATTGCGTGACAACTCTACATGGACTCTAGTCCCACGCCAACCTGACATGAATGTTGTCGGTTTCCAATGGGTCTTCAAGACCAAGCTAAAGTCTGATGGTAGCCTAGAGCGTTTGAAGGCACGCCTTGTTGCTAAAGGATTCGATCAAGTCTCCGGTGTTGATTTTGATGAGACATTTAGCCCAGTTATCAAACCACAAACTATTCGCCTTGTGCTCTCCGTTGCTCTTACCAAATGTTGGCCTGTTAAGCAACTGGACGTGAAGAATGCCTTTCTTCATGGTTTTCTCAAGGAACCTGTGTTTATGGAACAACCCCCTGGTCTCATTGATCCGGTCAAGCCTCATCACATCTGCAAACTCACTCGTGCTCTTTATGGCCTCAAACAGGCTCCTCGAGCTTGGTTTGACCGTTTCAGCGAATATCTTCTCCAACTTGGGTTTATTTGCGATATCCATAATTCTTCATTGTTCACACTTCATAGCCATCAAGGTGTGGTTCTCTTGCTTCTTTATGTTGATGATATCATCCTGACTGGTAGCAATCCCTCTCTACTAGATTCTTTTATTCGATGCCTTGGGAAAGAATTTGCTATGAAAGATCTAGGGAACTTACACTTCTTCTTGGGGATTGAAGTTCTACCCATGTCTACTGGTATTCTCCTCTCACAAGGGAAGTATGCTCGGGATATCCTGGCTAGAGCTCAGATGGTCGACTGCAAAGCTATCTCCACTCCCCTTGCTACGAAATTTGATCGTGCCCAAGAGTCTCCTATGCTTCCGGATCCAAAATTCTATCGAAGCTTGGTAGGTGCCCTCCAGTATCTCACCATCACTCGACCAAACTTGTCATATGCGGTGAATCTTATCAGTCAATATATGCATGCCCCCACTCTTGTTCACATGCAGCTTGTGAAATGCATTTTGCGTTATGTTCGTGGTACATTGGATCACGGGACCCATATTCATTGCCACAATTCCTTTGACTTATATGCCTTCTCTGACGCAGATTGGGCTGGATGCCCCACTACTCGCCGCTCTACTACCGGATACTGTGTTTTTCATGGCTCTAGTTTGATCTCTTGGGGTGCAAAGAAACAACCTACAGTGGCTAGGTCTAGCGCAGAGGCCGAATATAGGTCTATGGTTGTTGCTACGGCAGAGCTCACTTGGCTCTCATTTCTCCTCAAAGCCATTGGTCTCCCTCTCACTCTTCCACCTACTTAATTTTGTGATAATATCAGCACCCTCTACATGTCCATCAATCCGGTGTTCCATGCCCATACCAAACATATTGAGCTTGACTATCACTTTGTCCGTGAAAAGGTGGCACTTGGTTCACTTGTCACTCGGTTTGTTCGCTCTCATCACCAACTTGCTGATATTTTGACTAAGCCGCTTCCGCGAGATCCTTTTGTTACTCTTCGTTACAAGCTTGGCGTTCATTCCTCTCACCTTTGCTTGAGGGGGAGTAAAGAACCTCATGAATCTAACGGTGCGTCTGATGAACCTGATGGTACTCCATCAGGATCTCCACAAATAGAGAGACAACCGAAACCCAATGGGCCCACTGCTGTTCTCTCAAGATCTTCCCATATAAAGAATTCTGATTATGATATATGAAGATCTCCACAAATAAAGCAACCACCGAGTAAGACTCTCACAATTGCTAAAACTATGCAATTACAAGAGGAAACCAAGGAGGCCACATTCCATACTCAATTACAACATCCAGAAGATAATTTCAGTTAACTTGAAAGAGTCCTACTAGGATTCTATTCCTCGAGATTGCCTTGTTATAACCGTGTTACCTTGCTGTAACCGTGTCTCTAAAACTGTGCAATTACAAGAGGAAACCAAGGAGGCCACATTCCATACTCAGCTACAACATCCAAAAGATAATTTCAGTTAACTTGATAGAGTCCTACTAGGATTCTATTCCTTGAGATTGCCTTGCTGTAACCGTGTTACCTTGCTGTAACCGTGTCTCTACATTGATTCAAAATTCTGTAAATATAAATCTATTAATATCAATGATATCCAAGATTCATCTCTTTCGGTTGTAAGAGAAAGCAATATTGTAGAGTCTTTACATACATGTGTGGACACTCAAATGCACGTTAACACACACAAATCTGCATACATAATGAATGAATGAAAATATATATATAGGGTTGTGCTAGAGTTCACGCAATGCGTGAACTCCTTAACACTCACGCAAGCAAAAACATCAAAGGTATAAATGGTAGTTATGTAATTAATTAAAACATGAATGCCATTTTCATAAAATCAATTATAGACGATATTTCCTAGTATACCCTTGCTCCTTATATCAATTCCCAAAGATGTCCTTGATTTTAGCTTGCGTGAACTCTCTTAGAGTTCACGCACTAAGTGACTTGTATCATTTCCCATATATATGTTTGTTTGTTTGTTTGTTTGCTTGCTGATTGATGTAATGTTTTTATGTGTATGGAGAGAGAGAGACCTCGCGAACTGCCGTGCTGATAAAATCACCCTTGTCATCATCCAACATTCCAGCTGGCAATTCTAGAATAAGCCTCCCAACTAACCTTACATATATAAAAATGTTTATCAGAGATTGATGAATAGAGATTGTCATATTCTCAATTGTAGCAACATGTATGTTTTATTGATCAGGGAATTCATAGTGTATCATCATAGATCCCATCTGAACATAGAACAAACTACCTGCTCTGTAAGAACAACATAAGTCTCACCCTCAGATTCCAAAAGGATCAGCACAGCAACAGCTGGTCCTCGTGCAAATACGATGCCTGGAACCTAAACATATTTTAATTCATACAGATGAAGAAAGAGAATATGCATGGAAATATTACATGAAGGGTGCTGGAACAAAAGAGGAAATCGACTCTCCAAGGTGGAACAAAGAAAACCGGATACTCATGTTGCTCTCGTGAAGCCAAATTCAGAAATAAATGTAGGGTATGCATCGACATGGTTATTAAACCAAGATAAAAGGAATAACCAGGGCGGAGCCAGGAATTTTTCATTGGGAGGGCCAAAATACATGTATAAAAAATGATTGAGCGTATGGAACTTGGGGGTTCGGAGGCATAGCCCCTGAGAAATTTTTTTTTTTGGGTAATTTTATCTTGAGTTTTTTTTTTCTCGGTAATGCCTTTGAGGTCACCAAGTGTCTCTATTAATACCCCTTAACTGGGGTTAAGATTCACCCACCTATCCTTGGTAATTTTAAAAAATATAAAATTTCTTTACCTTAGTTAAAATTCACTAACTCCTAAGGTTAAAAAAAATTTAATATTTTTTTCTAAAAACCAAGGATAAATAGGTGAACCCTAAGAGTGGATATTTTTAACCATAGTTAAGGTGTGTCAATAGGGACATGTGCAACCTCAAGGGCATAACCGGACTCCATTGGGGGGCCCACTAGTTATGTGACAAAAAGATTGCCGGGGGGCAACAAAAAATTAAAACATTTTGTGGGGCCCACTATTTCATACTACCATAAAGGAAATTCCAAAAAATTTGGGGGGGGGGGCTATGGCCCCTCCCCGCCCACCCTGGCTCCGCCCCTGGGAATAACCGTAATTCATATATTTTTTTTTAATTTGGGTACATTATATGTGAGTGTAACACGTACACAAAATTGGCATTTTTCTATTAATGTGGAATTGTGGATATATTTTTTCAAAACTCATACTTACTGATAAGGAGAAGGGATGGGGAGTGGGTGTACACAATCAGAAAAATAAAATAAATATTGCTTTCCAAAACTTTTACGAGCATTATGATTTATAGAAGGGTGCCTAAGAACAAAACAAAGTTGGTGCGAAAATTTATATTTTGTTGGAAAACAAGGTACTACACAGTACACACACTTAGTTTTTATTTTTATTTTATTATTTAATTACTTTCAAGTTATCCATGAAACGCAATCCCAGACAAAAGGAAAGGATAACTACTGAAGAGGTTTTCTCCTATATTGCTTGGATTTTGTGTTTCTATAGTTCTGCCATATAACATTGGTTAATAATTTCAATTAGTACTTTCACTTCTCTTGTTGGTAACTGATAGCATAATGACAAAGTCGGGGTTCGGGAATAATTCGATAGGGACCAAGTTAGGAAAATTCGGAAAAAAAAAAAAGTAAATTAATAATTATAAACATAAATGGAACAATTTGATTAAAATATATTTTTTTTAAAAAGTAATTTTTTGAATAATTAGGGAATAATTCGGGAAATTCAGGAAAAAACGTGAATAATTCGAGAAAACGCCGTTTAAAAAAAATCGCAATTTAAATACAGAATCATTCGACAACTCCAAAATTCGCGAATAAAACGTGTTTTTTTTTCAACAAAACTGTTTTTTTTGTTACAATGACAGGTAGAGATAGAGTTATCCTTATATTATGTCTTAGGGAAAGTTTCCTCATATTAAAATAATGATTGCAGAGTAAACATAGAGCTTGATGGCATTAAGATGACTCAATTTGCATAAATCTTTTCTCAATTACAAAATTATTAGTGATACAGTAATTATCATCATGCAAGGTAATTTTTGAAAAAAAATTGTTTTTTTTTTCTTGGTCGTCTAACTGCTATATATTTGTGATGCATAATGTAACTTAATTGTTTGAAATTATAACTCTTAGGACAAGTAGGTGAGTTGTAGAATAGATTAGCCCCCATAGGAAGTCTAGTCCAAATTGTGTGCGAGAAAATATAATGACAATCCTTCACGTTCGGAGATCTTAAGATCA
Organism: Tetracentron sinense; assembly: GCA_015143295.1. Lineage (NCBI taxonomy): Eukaryota > Viridiplantae > Streptophyta > Magnoliopsida > Trochodendrales > Trochodendraceae > Tetracentron > Tetracentron sinense. The sequence goes on along the minus strand of CM026571.1, from coordinate 9,311,566 downwards.
AAATTGACTAATAACCTAGGGGCCCTTTCGGACATGAACAAGGCTGGATGGTGTAGAATGTCATACGCTAATCAAAATTTTGATAAAGATAAAGAAACACCTTTTTACCAACTTGACGCCTTACTTTTTAGGGTTGTTTTGCAGATGGTAAATATTACAATGGACTTTGCTACTGAGACTGCATAAGGGCCGAGACCTCCGAGACCTTGCGCATGTGAGCGAGGTCTCGGAGGTCTAGGCCCTTATGCGGTCTCAAAAGCATTTCCCTATTACAATGCATGACATGCGCAAGGTCTCGGAGGTCTCGGCCCTTATGCGGTTTCAAAAGCATTTCCCTATTACAATGCATGAAGTGGGCATTTTCCAAGGCAACCCTAAACCCATTTGGTGTACATGGAAAAATAGTGCCAACTGGGGTTTTGGGGGGTTTGTCCAAACTGCCCCTGAGCTCTTGGTCTTTGCTATGTATGCAGAATCGAGGTCAAGGTTATTGACTTATTGTTATATGCATTTTTCTTCTCCAAGTTTAGGACAGAGATTCATAATGAAAAACAGAGATTCAATTTTAGCTATTTGGTCATATGATGGATCATTTTACTGCACAACCTCATGCAATAACTAATTTCACAAACTTATAAATTGTTTCATTTCTATGGAACATATCTACTATCATTTTTATTATTCCATGCACTTTTAGGCTTTTAGCCTGTATCAGTTGGTGATGATACTCTAGCAATTTCTTAAGTAGGGTTACTTTATTTTGTTAGCCTCTTGGCGACCTGGGAACATTAGATGCTCGTGAGAATGGTGAGGCCTTCTTCTCAGGCGTTATACAGATGCTGAGAGTTCCTGACCTCATTGGCCGATCCATAGGGGTTTATGAAACCGAAGATAAGTCAGATCCGGGCATTACGGCTGCAGTGCTAGCTAGAAGTGCGGGAGTTGGTGAGAACTATAAAAAGATCTGTACGACCATTGCAGCAATGTCAGCCTCAGGTTATAATCATAAAAGATGAACTTGTGCTTAATGCGGTTTGCCCTCTTCTGAAAATAAAAGTGAAAAATGCTCCCCATGTGTAATGCAACGCAATGCATAGCACCCCTACTAATGTAATGCGTGAGTGTCTCTGAGCACCCTTCTTTAGATGGTTGCAGTTAGCATTCCGCATTTCTGAATTTTACTTCTACCCTTTCTCATTACCTTCAGCTGCATGCTGTTTCTTTCCTCCTACTATTGATTTTCATCCCGGAAGGTGATTAGATAAAACTTTTCAATCTTGTGGTAACCGGATGCACAAGGCGTTAGTAAAACTTGAATGCACAAGGCCTTTGCAAAACTAAAATTTCTTAGCGAGACGCTTTGACTTAGCAAAGTGCTCTTATCGCACCAAAGCCCTAACAAGTGTTGGTTTTTGACTGAAAGCAAGAGCAGGTGTTGGGTTTTGGCTGTAGGGAATTCTTAGAGCAGGGCTAGCATGGCTCAAGAGTTTTAACTAAAAAGCCGAGCTACGCTTTAAGGAGTCAAAGTAGAGCTCCCATTTTCAGTGCAGAGGCAGTGACAGTTTTGTACTTATTGAAGGAGACATCGAATGGGCAACCGCGCTTGCTGTTGCACATATGTGTCCTATAAAATGAAGGCCCACCTACTGTTTACATGGGAATCACCAAATGATAAAAATGGAGCCCATTTTAAAAGACACATATGGGCAACACACCGCAACAGTGAGCGCTGTTGCCCATCCGAACTCACTTAAGGAGCTCCTATTTTCAGAGTGTAAAGGCAGTGACTGTTTTGTGGAGAGAGATAGTGACAATTTTATAAATCATTTTATCTTTATAATTACAATCCATAAAAAAAGAGCTCCGCTTTTACGCCTTAAAGAGAGCTCAGTTCTGTATTTAAATTCATCATAAAAGCAAATATGCCTGTTGGCGACAATTGAATTATGACTTTATGAGCAAGTGCCACTAGCACTCCCCTACATCAGATTCATTAACTTTTTTTTTTCAATGGAAAACAGAAGACCTGATGTGAAACACAGAAGCCTTCACTCTCTCTCTCTCTCTCTAAAACACACATTTTCAAAGACTCTCCATTGAAGTCTGAGAAGCCACAGATTATGCAGTATCATTTACAACGTCCATAAAATTCAAGGAAAATTCAAAACCCTTTAGACCTACCCCTTTTCTTCAAATTAATGAGATTCACTCCCCCTACGTCTATGTCAAGGTGTTCATGCACAGATCAACCTCCACCACCATTTCTCTCTAATGGAGGCTCGTTCTAAGCTCAACCACGACCCTCACCCTCGTTTTCTCCTCGACATTTCTCCCTCTAACCTCCAAGTTAGCCATGTTTATTCAACCCTCCTCCAATTTCTCAGAAATCCCATTCTCCTCCTTGTTTTCTTCACTGAAGCTTCTTTGATCCTATGGCAATGGAGACCCATCTATTTTCTCCTCCCACTTTTATGTTTCTTGGTGTTCTTCATCTTTGAATCCTTCCTTGCAAAATCATCTCCTATCTTTTTAGTTGATTTTTCATGTCTAAGGCCACCAAAGTTCTGCAAAGTTTCCCTCTCAACATTCATCGAGCACGCCTCCATGATCGAATGCTTCGACAAAAAGAGCATCGATTTCATGGCTAAAATCATTAGTTCTTCAGGACAAGGAGAAGAGACTTATCTCCCTCCTTCATTACACTACATTCCACCAAGAACCCATCAAGAAGACTCCATTAAAGAACTCCACATGCTTCTCTTTCCTGTCATGGATGATCTTCTCTCCAAGACTAAAATCTCACCTCGTGACGTCGATATTCTCATCGTAAACTGTAGTGGCTTCTGTTCTTCCCCTTCTCTTTCCTCTATCATTGTCAACAAATACAGCATGAGAGCTGATATTAAGAGCTTCAATCTGTCTGGAATGGGATGTAGTGCCAGTGCAATTGGTATCCATATGGCTAGCAATCTCTTACAGACATACAAGAACTCCTACGCCGTTGTTCTTAGCACAGAAATCTTATCGACTGGTTGGTACGCCGGTAACGAGCGACCCAAGTTGCTCCTTAACTGCCTCTTCCGTATGGGTAGTGCAGCAATCTTGCTTACTAACAGAAAAGAAGCCAAGGAGAGTTCAAAATACAAGCTTCTCGAGACTGTGAGAACCCAGAGAGCATTCAACGACAAGGCCTACTTTTCAGCAATAAGGGAAGAGGACTCGAAAGGAATAACTGGGTTCACTCTAAACCAGGACTTACTGCAGATTGCCGGAGAAACTCTCCGATCACACATGGCCATTCTGGGTGCATCAATCTTGCCTTTAAAAGAAAAGATCCGTCATAGACTCTCAATATTGAAGAGGTATATCAACCCATCAGGAGACATTTACGTGCCGGATTTCAGGTCAGTGATACAGCATTACTGTATACCTACTTCGGGGAAGGCAGTGATAAGAGAAATAGGTAAAGGATTGAAGCTGAATGAAACAGAAATGGAGGCGGCGATTATGACATTACACCGATTCGGGAATCAGTCATCGGCTTCAATGTGGTATGAATTAGCATATATAGAGGCGAAGGAGAGGGTGAAGAAGGGTGAGAAGGTGTGGCAGCTTGGACTGGGGAGTGGACCTAAATGCAGTAGTATGGTTTGGGAGTGCCTGAAGCCTATAGTCGATGAGTCGAAGAAGGGACCATGGTCCGATTGCATTGATCGGTATCCGATTATTGCCGATAAACCATATATTAATTAGCTCCTATTGCCGATAAACCATATATTAATTAGCTGCTGATGAAGATCGTGAACTGAGTTTTAAGATGTAGGAGATGCTGTTTTGAAGTTTTTCTTATCTAGAATATAATGGAATAATTGTAAGGGAAATGATCTCCAAATGATTTAAGTGAGAAGGTACATTGATAGGGTACTTAGACGTTTCTTGTCAGGTGATTAATGGCTTCAGGCAAGCATTGATGGTTCAGGTAGTACAATTTCTTGACTGCAACTCATTTATATTTTTTCTTATATTATGTTCCTTTTAACTCAGTTTTTAATTTAAATGCTTCTGCTAGGTAGCCAAACATTTCCCTTTGAGGAGATATTTGAGACTACAAAAGGGCCGACACACCGAGAATGTGCATGGGATTTTAGGTGGGGCCTACCAGTGAACGTGGGCCCCACCTGAAATCCGGATGCACGGTGGTGGTCTCAGCCCTTTCACCGTCTCAGTAGCAAAGTCCTTCCCTTTGAGGCCTACCATTAGTGTCAGTACAAGTTTGTGGCAAGGAGAAGGCCTTGGCTTGCCTCTGGCGAAGCCAGAAAGGGCTTATCTCGGGGTTCATAGCATAGGTGACATGTGGTGGAGAAGTCAAAATCATGGGGCCCATGATTTTGACTTCTCCACACACAAATGGACATGTGGTGATAAGTGTGTGAGAATAGGGGGAGAGATATTAAATGGGGAGAAGTCAAAAATCATGGGGAGAAAATAAATGACTTCTCCCCATTTTTCTGCCAGCTGCCGCACAATGTATGGAACCCCGAGAGCCCTTTCTGGCTTCACCAGAGACAATCCGAGGCCCAAGGGGCAAGCTTTCTGAAACCTCCTTAGGGCCGAGACCACCGAGGATTTCAGGTGGGGCCTACCATGTGAAATGGGCCCCACTTGAAATTCCATGCTCTTAGAGCATCTCGGTGGTCTCGGCCCTAATGGATTCTCAGTAGCAAAGTCCGAATGATAAGGGTGTGAAGACAGGGTTGCTTAGTATAGCAACAGTATTGGGTTCTTTTGAGTATGAATCTATGATCTTTAGTTAAAACTCAGTATTACAGTCACACCATAAAATGGAGATGGTAAGGACTCGAATTTTCCCTCATATGTAAGATCTTTATGCTATATGATATACAAGGGTTTTATAAAATCAACTTTTATACCGACAGGGAAAACTTTGGGTCCGTTCTTTTGCTGAGACTTACAAAGTCCGTCACTTTATAAGTCTCGAGACTTGAGGTGCCAAACACTATTTATGTTTTGGCGAGCAAGTTTGTGGAATTGAACTCCTAACATTATGAGACTTTAAGTTCTGTTTTTTCTTTTTTAGACTAGAAATTCTTTATTTTGTGGCTTTTGAAGTATTGCAGGAATTGAAATCCTGAGAAATAAAAAATAAAGAAAAACATAAAAATTGATAATTCGCAGGAATTACAAGTTCTCACCTCCAATTCCCACGAAAAGAACATGGCCTAGACATTCATAAGGCGACTCTATACAGCAGAGAAGTGCCATCAACGTCCTGTTCAGTTAGACCCTAATAGAAGAAATAAAATTCAACAATGGAACTGCTTTAGTGGCTAGGACAGTCAGTAGGTGAGCTTCTCGGGTGTGGCGGTAGCAGCCCTTCTCTCTTGGCCATCTCATACAATGCAATGGCCATAAGAGCCTTTGCATCAGCCGTGATGCGCCAAAGCTTATCATACAGAACTACATGCACCTTAATCAGCTCACCATGCTCACGAAGACCCGTTTCTTTTCCCTGCAGCTGTGTTATAATCTCTTTCCCTACATGCCCTCTGTACAGAAACAGGCTAATTTCCTCGTCGCACCCACCCTAACAGCGGAGATGGGAGAAAGAATAAATTTTAATAAGACAGAACAAGAATAAACAGACAGTATGATTGAGAAGGTTATAAATGTTCTAAATGTGAGTTTCATATGTATGCTTCTGACAAGTTAGGAATGAAGGCCTGCATACCGGAGATGGAAAAACTCTGCATCCAGTTGACAAGTCCAGGAATGCTATGAGGTCAACCATGTCTTCCAAGTGTAAACGTATGCCAGTCTCCTCTTCCACCTGTCATAGTCATCTGATCAGCATCATAAGACAAACTGCTAAAAGTAAAACGCGGGCTAAACCTGTGTTTCTACATATTAACCTGAGGAGCTGAGAAGTAAAAATATTCAGCCAAGTAGGAAACTCATTATTTTGGATGAGAGTAACAAGGATTTACTAAACAGTACTAGCATCAGAAACATTGACATGACAAATCGTGGCCAAGAAATTTGTATTCGCAACATTTTATAATACAGCTGAGTCAAGTCCTAGTAGCTCTGATTTTGTGTAGATATATAAACCCTGTTTAGGTGTTCTTGAAGAGAACTAATCAATTTATCAATAAAGTTCATTTTTTCTACACCATTCACTCGAAATAATTAACTACGGTATGGCCACAATTATCAAGATTATCATTACATATAGGCAGAATTTGGAGTGGTAGAACCCTAGGAAGACAAGGAGATCATTTTTAAATCTTAAGTGACAACATTTTAACCAAGTTACTCTCAAGCCAAAAGCAAATTAATATACAACCGAAATAAGCATTGTTAATATAGGACCAAGTTCAACTGGAACTGGTCTGTACCAGCCTCTGGACCACATTTTTTTACATTTTCTTTTCCTAGAACCAACGGTTCTATCTGATCCAGTTGTTCAACCATTGAACCGACAAACACCTGGGATTATACATAACCATACAAAGACTAATACCATCTTTTCTTAATAGGGATCAAATGATCCCGAATTGATTAGAAAACAAAACTAGAGTTTCTTTTAGAAAGGAGGAATTTCAATGAGATGTAAAAACAAGAGCAAAATTAAATAAACACATAATCAAATCAAAAAGGAAATGAAGGCATGGCTAATTAACAAATTTATTAAAGGCAAGATATGAAGATTGAAGGACATGAGAAAAAAACATCAACGATCATGAATCAAGTTGAATTGTCTCCCAATAATGCTCCATTTTTAATTTTCTTATTTGTGCAACATTTTCTTTGGGGCCAACCCATGGGAAAATGGTGAGGAATAATCAAAATGATTCCTTTTTTTTAAGTAGGGGGTTTGGCAGACCCCTACCTGTTTATTAATAAGAAATAGCAATGGGAGGACATAAAACCTTACCCCTACAAGAACACAAAGACGTATTACTTAACTGTGAACAATTCTTACATTACGAAAATGAGTCCTTTGGTTTGGCCAGAATCATAGAATAATTACACGCTTGTTTTTCTTATTTATTTCCTCCTATTGACATTTTTTTTTTCTTATTATTTAATTTATATGCTAACTGCAAATCATTCCAACTGGGTGGGTCAAGCCATGGTCTGACCATGATGTTAAACAATTCGACACACTATCAGTTTCAATCATTGATTCAGTTTTTTGTACGTTACACGTAACTTAAAATTATAATAGCCTACGAATATGAAAAAGCAACACAAGAAACAGGAAAATGGAAGCATTATAAATACAAAGAAGACAAAATGTGATCTATCACGTTATTATATGACGTAAAACTTATTATGACATGGTGTTAAAGATGAACAAGTTTCAGTAGGTAGGAACAAGCTCTAAACAACCAATTGTTTACCAAGTATAAGTGTATTAGGAGAGGAACTATCGGCTAATTTTATATCTCATGCGTGTCCGTGTGTAGAAACTCCAATGCATGTGCACGCACACAAATCTACATATATATATATATATATGTTTGTTTGCCAAATGATGTCATGTTTTTATGTGTATGTAGAGAGAGAGACCTCGCGAACCGCCGTGCCGATAAAATCACCCTTGTCATCATCCAACATTCCAGCTGGCAATTCTAGAATAAGCCTCCCAACAGGGACCCTAACCTTACATATATAGAAATGTTTATCAGAGATTGATGAATAGAGATTTTCATATTCTCAACTGTAGCAATATGTATGCTTTATTGATCAGAGAATTCATAGTGTATCATCATAGATCCCATCTGAACATAGAACAAACTACCTGCTCTGTAAGAACAACATAAGTCTCACCCTCAGATTCCAAGAGGATCAGCACAGCAACAGCTGGTCCTCGTGCAAATACGATACCTGGAACCTAAACATATTTTAATTCATACAGATGAAGAAAGAGAATATGCATGGAAATATTACATGAAGGGTGCTGGAACAAAAGAGAAAATATAGTCTCCAAGGTGGAACAAAGAAAACCGGATACTCATGTTGCTCTCGTTAAGCCAAATTCAGAAATAAATGTACAGTATGTATCGACAAGGTTATTAAACCAAGATAAAAGGAATAACCGTAATTCAGATTTTTTGATAAATTGGGTATATTATACACGAGTGTGACACCTACACAGAATTGGCATTTTTCTATTTATGTGGAATTGTGGATATATTTTTTTTAAACTCATACTTACTGATAAGGAGAGGGGATGGGGTGTGGGTGTACACAATCAGAAAAATAAAATAAATATTGCTTTCCAAAAGTTTTGCGAACATTATGGATTTATAGTAGGGTGCCTAACAACAAAACAAAAGTTGGTGCGAAAATTTATATTTTGTAGGAAAACAAGGTACTACACAGTACACACACTTGGTTTTAATTTTTATTTTATTATTTAATTACTTTCAAGTTATCCATGAAAAGCAATCCCAGACAAAAGGAAAGGATGACTAGATTGGTACAATAATGTATTGAAAGTACAACCAAATGTTTGATGAAAACAACAAATTTGAAATTAGGAAGCAATAAATGGAGATGCTAATCGAATACCTTCTTTCCCGTCTCCTTATCAAGAACATCTGCTTTGAACTTTAGAAAACCTATGCGTTTTCCAAACATATCGACTCCCTGCTAGCAAATAGACGTCAATTAGAACTAGTTGAAGCTATAACGAAACGTGGTAGTTAATACTAAGGATTAAAGAATATTTTAGCTGGACTTTCGTTCCCGGCCATCAGGTTGCTCTCCTCTACCGGAAAGACGAAAGACAAAAAAAATTGAGCATGCATCTATCAGTCTATGTGAGTCCTACTTATATGTTTTGAATGAGATTAAGATTAGAAAACAAGATACAGATGTTTAACCCTCGCAAGCTTATAAGCGAAAATGTATTTTCTTGCTGAGCATTGTCAAGAGCCCCTAACCTCCAAATTTTATGTAATAAATCGCAACACATAACCAGCTAAGCAGAATAAGATTAGAGATATCTCATACAGCATCAGATCTTCCACCCTTCAACCTTTAGCCATCAAAAAGCAGCTAAGCAATTCAGATAATGACACTTCAGTTAAGAGAAACTCCAAGATCACAATTAAGTACAAAAGGGGCATCAATGATCACCAAAAGAATGGGAAATGTCACTGATAACCCTTTTAAAGCATGGCAGCAAAAAGAACTAATTCAACCAACAATTACAAGAAACCAATATTATTTAATTATAATAATGTCCAGGACAACAGTACTCTGAAACCAATATTATTTAATTGTTAGCTAGTTTTCCTGGGTTTGGATTCACTATCTTGTGATCCCTAGCTCTCCCTTGTTATCTTTTTCCTCATTCAATATATATCACTCTATAACCAATTGAAAAAAAAATGTCCGGAATATCAGTATGGTGAAATATAGAGCATATAACATTTACTAGTGATATATGCTAGAAAACGAATTCTTGAACTTTTACACAACCAACACATCAAAATAAGTTAACAATTCTCCCAACCGTGTTTCGAAGATCCCCTAGCCTACTAAAAAATGATTACACCAAGAAAATCTACCTGAATAAGTACTCGTTTCAAAGACAAATCTCCATGAGCTAAAATCCCAGTTTCACTCTGCATATTCTTCAGCCATTGCTTGAATAAAGAGGAATCAATAGCACACCTGCAACACAAAGCCCAACCTCAACAACACAAAAGCACAGATTTTTATTTTATTTTATTTTTGAATTCTAACAAAGTGGCATTGGAATACTGAGCTTGAATTCCTCACACCATCAACCCAGTTAACTACAAATAACAATTAGTTCAAGAACAACACTGAAATCCAGACATTCATATCGATTCGTAACCAAATTATCATTACTATCCGTCAATTGGATCCCTTGAAATCATTTTCAACCTATGAGGGAAGATTCACAAATTGGGTTTTCAGTTTAGGGTTTCAAAAGCAAGAGTGTCCCGACTTTCCCTTAATTTTCAATGAAACACTATCATGAATTTCCATTTATTGCAGATCGATGAAGCAATGAATAAAAAACAAATAAACCAAGAAAAAAAAAACTTGCCTGAAGTCAGAATCGGAGACACCAGGAGCTGCAATAACATGTACAGGTTCTCCAATTTGTCCAGGCAAGTCGATAATGTGAGCGAGAGACGAAGCTTCTGATGCCATTTTAGTACATATTCTTCTTCTTCTTCTGTGGAACTGACGGATTGAAGGTAGGGTTATCAATGGCTGCCCTAGCACTGCCTTCGAGGGCCAGAGCTGGAACGAAGAGCAAATTATAGTTTTTGACATTATTTAATGGATTTTTTTTTAAAGAGTTATTGAAATTTGAAAGAGAGATCAGAGCTGAGTGAGGGAATGAGAGATTGACAGAGCGATGAGGTATGTGGCGAAATTCAATTAAGGGGGTTTTAGGGTTTTATATGGAGTAAAGAGGACCGCGGGGTCCTCTTCTAAGCTGACCGCAGTGTGCCGGTGTCTCTTTTAACATATTTTAAACCATGGTTAAGTTTAATAAAATTAAAATCAATAAATTTGTTTTTGTTTTTCTGAAAACCATGGTTAGATTATTTAACCCTAAGGGGTTAAGCATAGTTGATGTATGGTTAAAAAGGGGTGTGGACGAAATGCGATCAGCTGGGTTTGTTTTCCATTTCCCTTTTATATAAGGATAATTATCACCTGCTCGCTGGTGGAGCAGCTGAGGCGTGTTCCCCCTTTTTTTTCCTTTTTTTTAAACTCTTTTTAACTGTAGTTAAGTTCACTTTCCCTTACCCTATCTTTGTCTGCTGAAAAGATAAGTGAAAAAGAGAGAATAAAATTGGACAAAACACAACTAAAAATTGTATTAAAAATTCAAAAAAAAAATCCATATTTTCTCGACAACCAAATATACCATACCGTTAAGTTTTAAGAAAAAACATATGGGAAAAATTAATCACATGGGTTAAACTTCTTAACCATTGTTCAGGACATTTAAAGGGCTTTGCCGAGGGGTGAGGTTGTGAAATTATGCATGTACGTGCACCTGTGAGAAATAAAATTTGCTTAGTAAAATAACATGGGATAACAAAATTAATTAATTAATAATAATAATATGGATTTTTTGGAAAATAGGATAAATTTGTACTAACCAAAATCATACTCTCTTAAAAAGGTAAAATTTAATTAACAACAATAATAAAGAATATAAAATTTTGATTAATAATAATAGTAAGAATATTTTAAGAAATAGAAACTCGTAACTAAGGATATTATAGAAAAATAAATCTCACGGGATATTACGAGTATAGAAAAAGGTATTATGGGAAAATCTTTAACAGGGGTATTATGATTATAGAAAATGGTATTATATTTTATGATTATAGAAAACGGTATTACAGAAACAGAACCTTAGGTAATAACCTATATTGTCTTTATGTGAATTATGCTTTTTATAATATGTAATATAGATATAAATATATATGATATTTAAAAATTAAGTTAAATAATAATAACACTAAGAATCATATACTAAATTATCTCCATGGGTCTTGCATTTTGGGCCTTACCCAACTTTTGGGCCTTAGGAGGACAATGATTTTAGAGTATCATGCTAGTCTGAACACCCTCATTCGAAAGCCATTTTGACAGGCCTAATACTAGGGGTGCAACTTGGATTGGTCGGCCTGACCTAATACAAACATAATCTGATCAATGGGCAGGTTTGTGCTTAACATTTCAAATTTTGGGTTGGGTTGGGTTCAAAAGTCACAGCTTGACTTGATGTAGGGTTGGGCTAGGGTCATTCTAGTTGGCGTCGATCACTAGAACTTATAATGAGTGATCCCATGAAAAAAGAACATGTAGGAGGTTATTTTTGAATCCAACAATTGGATGTCAAGGTGGACCCCTCAATAGGCAATCCAATTGAACGTAAAAAAATAATAATAATAAATAAATAAATAAATAAAAATTAAGGATTTTTATAACTTAAGTAAGGTGTGAATCTTAAAGGGTTAATACTCAAATAGTCTAAAAATGTCTAAACAGATTGAACATGGTAACATTCACCAAGACATAGTCTCTTCTCAAGGACTTAATAATCTCTTGACTGCGACATTTTACCCTTATATTAATTATCAAACTCACTAAAGTTGATGATAATTTAGTATTTGTACGACTATAAGCACTTCTCTAGATGAAAAAAGACTATGAAGATGCAAATTCGCTCATGGTTCCGGTCAAATTTACCCACTAAAAGTCGTGGACCTGAGCTAGTATTCGATGCTTCTGAGAAAGATTATGTCAAGTTCCTTTACAAGCAAGGCTACAATTCTACTACAGTAAAAGTCATGATATTTAAGTAATTGTTCTACCAATGGCACTAGGAGAAAGTTTGGGACCTTAATTATCCTTCATTTGCACTATCTCTAGTGCCAACAGACTTTCATATGTTTTAAAGGCCTGTTCTTTTGTTGTTAGGAAATTTAAATCACTTTTGTCAAGTTTCTAGCAAGATTACATTCATGAGATTTCAATGCTTATCATTCTTTTAAACGAGATTTGAAATCATTCATTTTGTTAAATTTGAAGTCTTAGTGGAATTCCAACCCAAGAGATAAAAACACAATACCCTAGTTCTCTAGAGGACATGCATACTGTCAAATGACAAAGCTTACTTCATGTCTCAGCAAAAAAGCGGACCCTTTAAACAATAACCAATGTTGGCTCTACAAAAACTAGCTATTACGCGAACATCAATGCACTCTCATCTCTTATGGTCATCGTGAAACCTGCACTTCTTTCCTTCTCATCCATCAGGGAGAAGAAATCATTTACACTAATTGATATTTTAACGAACATTCAATGTGTGAAATATGCTTTCTTGCGGTGAGTGAGAGTATGAGAACCAAAAAAGCCTTTATGTTTAGAGCATGAGCAAGTCACGACTTTACATTGACCATCGGTTAATGCGTCTTTCATCTATGGAATGTCAAAAAAGACATGAATGAAGATAGTGAAGAAAATGAACCAAATTGTTTGTGCTCTTCCCTATGGTTTAAGTGTTTGATGGCGAGGATCTCTTGTACAGTTGTTAAATTCGTACAGTCGATTTGATCCTAGCATAGGGAGGAGCACAGATGATTTGCTTCCTGAAAAGAGATAGCATGCCACAATTTAACCCGAACTATAGATTTTAATTGAACGAAATAGCTAAACAGGATTTGATCCCAAATATTTTGTGATAAGGCATTGACATAATGGTGATGATTTTATTTGTCCCTTATCTTCCAACAAATTTTCCATCACGTAGGGTTTTATGATTAATGAAGTTTGATGATGTGACAACTAGTGTTTGGACACAATAATATGAGATAGTTTCCTAGATTACAGCTACTCCATGTCAGGAAAAGCAACTTCTGTGATTTATTTTCTTGAACGCCCTGGAATAGAGTAAAGATAAGATCCCTCAAAGCCCATATTTTAAGGTACCACTTTCATCATTCACTCCTTCGGAGCTAGACAAAGGAAGATTAGTTGATTTGGATGGGGAATTGTTGCATCCAAACATCTCCTAAATGGACTCTCTTATAAAACAAGGGTTTTTTGACTGGGCATTGACATAAACTACCTATAGTCAAGCGGCCCATACTATTTATCCATCTTTCCATTGGGATAGTTTAGAGAATTAGTCTAGGGATACTCTCAAAGTGTATTCCCATTTATACTCCCAAATCCTAACTGTTTATCTTAATTATTAAACGGTTAGGATTAGTGTTGATGTATGCATTAGAAAAGACAAAAAAAAGTCAACTCAAATCCTAGCCTTTAGTAATTGGTTATAAACGGTTAGGATTAGAGAGTATATTTGGGAGTACTCATAGACTGACTATAGTTTTGAAGGCACCAAAGGGGGTTCGGAAGGCCAAGATTTGATATCTAAACATGGGCAAGCTTAAGCTTAAGTTGGACTGGCCAGTTTCAGGCCTAGATCATCGTTAGCCTAGGGCCATGCTTATGTGACCTCGGTCCTATTCTAGCCAAATCTAGCCCGTGCACACCCTCATGAAAAGTACATAATTGTCACATAAAAGTTTGTTATCTCATACATAGGTTGTGAAGATGGTAAGCTTGTACATGGCAGGCCACACCTCGACCCTTGCTCCAATGGTAGGGTATGGCCTCTCTTAGGAGAGAGGTTATGGGATCCATTCCCACCGATTGACAACTTGCTAGCTCCACTCTCCACTGCTAACCATTTCATGCCTAATTTTGCTTAATCTTTAGAACTATAATATTCAATAGAGTTCAAAAGTTTTACAAATATAGAACTTTCAAGTTCTAACAAAAAATTTGGATGTTTTAAGTTTCATCCATGTGGAACTTCTAATTAAATTGAACCTAATAAATCGAAGATGTCATAGTGTAAAAAAGTTAGAAACCTTCTCCCCTCTCCTCTTAAGACACTTGCTCTTGGTCCAAAATATTGATGTTTTAGACTTTAAAAGTTCCACCAAAAGAACGGAGCCTAATTGATACTACTAAGCGTAATTAATGATATCTACGGCACACAAAAATAATGGCAGGCCGGGCTTGTATATGGGGCTTAATAGTTTGAAGAGGTCAGGGTCGGCTGGACAAGAGGCTAGATCCATCACCCTCTACCTCGTGAGTCGGGCAATCTTGGCAAGACTCTGATATATGGTCGACTTGGTCTACAATCCCCACAAAGCCCCCCTCAACTGCTCATGAACTCTGGTTAACTTTTTTTTAACCCTTATGGTTAATTTTTTTTTTAATTTTTAAAAATCAAGGGTAAATGGATGAACCATACGAGTAAGTGAATCTTAACAACAGTTAAAGGGAGTTAATAGGGGACACATGACAGAGCCCGAGACGCCTCCCTTTGCTCGTCGCTCGAGGTGGTGATTATTTTCCGTTACAATACTGTTCATCTTCTCTTTCTTCGAAAAATAACTATTCATTGACAAACATTTTGAGAGAACCGAGTGGGCCGCTAGAACTACTGATTTTTTTATTTTTTATTTGGAAGGTAAGCTGGTAGAACTACTGATCTTGATGGTTAGGAACTATGGGGGCCAAAGAATCTTTTAAGTGCGGGTCAAGGTCACTGGTAGTTATGAGCAATGGGAACTAAAGAACATTTTAAGTGCGGGTCAAGGTCAGTCGATCCGATGGTCCACACCGCACATATCTTGGCTCCTTGAGGGCATGCAAAGAGGTAGGAGACCTTAAAGTGGAGTCTGCACTCATGGCCATTGGAAGACTTTTATGATAAAGACTATGGTCCCTTCTTATGGTCCATTAGTGGGGGAGAAGTGCTTATTTATTTTGGGGGTTGAAAGGTGAAGCACTCCTGATGCACTCTGCCCTTTACGGGGGCAAGAAGATAGAGATTTTGACAGAGGAACTACAGACACAAAAAAAACCTTGTCTTTTTATCCGAGAGTGAAACAAGGGGAAGGGTGGGGCTAGTAAAATCTTTTGTTTTTTTTAGGGTAAATTATACTAACCTCCCCTTTGGTTAGATGAAATTTCAAAAACCTCTCCTCTTATTTTTGAAATTATGCTACCCTCTTCTCTACTTTAGTTGTTTGTAACAACTGCCTCCTTCCGTTAGTTTGTTGTTACTTACGTGGATGGATATTAATGATATCATGGTCTAAACATTTTAAATTAAATATCTAAATAACTCTTCTTAAAGTCAAAAAGCTAATGCAATAAAATAATTGATAATTGGGGATTTGGGTGTTAAAAGGACACGTGTTGGATTATAGAGTCTTTTAACTCTAAAGCGTACATATATTTATATATTTTTCTTAAATCCAAGGTTAGATGGGGGTGGGTGAATCTTAACCACGGTCAGTGCGTGTTAAAAGAGACATTCGCTTATAGAGCCCCCTTTAATTATGATTAAGCATAATAAACTTAAGGTTAATTTTTTTCTTCTAAAAATCAAGGGTAGATGAATGAACTCTAAGAGTGAGTAAATCTTAACCACAATTAGTGGGTGTTAAAAGAGACACTTGGTGGCTTGTATAGCCCACTTAACCGTGGTTAAACATAATCAACTTAAGATCAATATTTTTTTCTTAAAACTAAGATTAGATGTACTACTCTCCTCAATAAACTCTTGTACTAGTTCTCAATAAGGGCATCCTAACATACACGGAAAGGAAGATCCGGACCCTTCAACCATGGGCCACATACAGAAGACATTAATGACCTACATCTACCATAAACTCAACTAGCTGAATCAGTGAATTGTCTAACATACCGAACCGACTAACACAATGTTGTTGGATCAGCCTAGGGTTGAGGGTAAAATGGTAAAAGCTTATCCTCCATTAACAACGTCAACTTAATGAACTTGACAGTGGAGGACAGTGTAATTTCAAAAACAAGAGGAGAGGTTTTTGAAATTTTACCAAACATGGGACGGTCAACGTAATTTACCCTTTTTTTTATTTGATTAATAGATAATATCATTTCATCAATTTTGGGAAAATACATAGGAAGCCAGTATTATATCAGTGCTGCGGCCTCATCTCATCCTTTTTGTCAATCTATGCATCTAATGGGGAAGCAATGTTTGCCGCATTAATATTGTGTGCATGACACCACTCATTTGATCTGGGATGAAGTTTTAAGAGCGTGTAGGGTGTGAGTGTTGAAATTTTCACTCGTTCCTAACCGGGAAGAGATACTAAACTCTAATTGGGGTTGCGGCCTACACTCTATCAATTGTTCAACAATAGGTAAGTGTTTTTTTTTTTTTTTATCACTAATAGTTAAGTATTTTAAGTTCTTTGTTTTTATAAACATGGATATCCTGAATGACTCAGACTAGTGTTGCATAGGAAATACCCCCACCCCATACATCAGATATTGAAGGGAGCTTGGGAATCGACCTCGAGACATTTACGGTTCGACCTTAGACCACTCGGCTACACCCTCGGGGGTTGGTAAGTATTTTAACTAACAGGAAACATTGCACTTTTTTTGAGTCATGTCAATGCTTTCAATAAAGAATTAACACATGTCCTTGCTTTAATTGGTGTTGTTTTTGGTTGAGAGTAGGTCTAGCAATCCTCTTTTTGTTTTTTTCAAAAACATCCCACCAAAGATAGAAAGCAAGAAAACATGAGAGGTAATGAAAATTCAAGTAAAAACAAGAGGATTTTGCTAGCCGTAGACCCAATGAGCCTTAAAAAAAACCCGTCCTACTATGTTTGTCCTTTTGCTAAGAAAAAGGGGTGTCTAAGCACGGCCAGCATCTACAACTAGCACTATCCCAAACAAGTACACATGGTTCAAAACAAAGCTTAGTAACCAAAATCGTGCAATACCCACCCTTGTGATGAAAATATATGATATTTAAAATAGATGCTCTTGCACTCTTGCTCTCATTCTCGATCCGGGGTCTAGATTACTTAGGTAAAAAGTCTCTTTTATTCATTTTCTGCCAAACTCCACTCCAGCCCATTCCCACAACTAGCACTTCTTGGGGCCAATAATTCTCTCAATTCACTTTCAAAAAGTTCTGTATCTTAGTTTGATTTTTCTGATCTCTCTCAATCGCACTCAGTATATGAACGCACGTATCTGGTCCAATGAAAAGATAGAAGATTAATCATGATAAACAGTTAAAAGAAGCTCAAGAACATGAGCCATTTGTGTTTTGTGATGCCATCAAAGGTAGATGAGGACTTGTCCACACTCCACACCATCAAATGAAAAACTCCCAACAATCATTAATGACCTTACCCATGACAACACAATGTAAACATCTTTCATTCTATTTACTTTCTAGCCATTAAAATTCACCTGGGTTTTTCCTATGATCGATACAATGAATTTTATTAAGATATTCTCTAATAAACTTATAATAGAAAATGAAGATTCTTGAAAAATTTTTAAAAGTTGGGTGTTCCTTTGACTCAATTCCTGAGAGTTTAAAGTCCCAGGAGGGGTCTAATTCTCTCTTCTTCTTTTTTTTACAGAAATTATAATTCCCACCGAAAAAATATCTCATGCATTGAGAAACTCGTGAGAGAACTTAATTTATTGCTTTATATACTATATAATATGAAACATAGTTAATGTACCCAGGCTTCCCATTTTATTGGTCTACACCCCAATTTTAAATGGGTAGTGTTATGTGTACCCCCAATATTTGATGACTACACCCCATTAAAAATATTTCTTATATTTTAAGGTCTCTATATTTTTATATGTGCACCACATTCATAATTCTTTTATTCTTCAACTGACTTCTTCTCTATTCGCCATCACCTCTCAACGGTCTCAATTCGCCGTCACTTCTCCATTACCAACATTCTCTCATGTTCTCAGTTTTTAGTTTGACAATTTTATTTATTTAAAAATTTATTCATTCTATGCAAAATTAATTATATGATTTCTCGTATCCTTTGATTCTCTTTGTTTGATTGATAGCTGTTAAAAATTCAATTGTTTGTTCGGCAGTTTTTGATTATTTGAGGTTTTCTTCATCCTAAAAATTAAAAAAATAAATAAATTAATGGTATTAAAATTTTTGCACACTATTGCAGTGTGCTTGCATTGTACATCAAGGGTTCATCTCTTAAACTGTACATTACCCATAAATATTAGATGAGAAAATCTCGACTCCATAATTAAATAGGCGGTGATTGCATTATTTATTTTTGGATAAAGTGACTCGACTCTTAAAAGAAAATAGAGCTAGCATTACCCTCTATTTTTATAGTTAATAAATTTGAAGTTTGTTGTGTAATTATGAATATTATTAAAAATAAATAAAATTGATTTTGGTGTGCATTTAAAATTTTAAGAAATAA
Organism: Tetracentron sinense; assembly: GCA_015143295.1. Classification (NCBI taxonomy): domain Eukaryota; kingdom Viridiplantae; phylum Streptophyta; class Magnoliopsida; order Trochodendrales; family Trochodendraceae; genus Tetracentron; species Tetracentron sinense. Next base: position 9,292,670 of record CM026571.1, on the reverse strand, counting down.
ATGGTGTGTAGTCCTAAATACTATCTTTCTCTCAATGAAAGACAATCACCTATCTTGGAGAAGTATTCTCGAGGATAGAGGGGATCCATCTATCCTCCCATGCATGGATGAGCTGTCCTGATCCAACACCCCATCTTAATCATGTAAGGAGAACTTTCTTACCCGTGAGAATACTTCTCCAAGTTTCTTCTCCAAGATAGATGATTTTAACAAGGGTTAAAAGAGCAGTTAAGGGATTTGTGAGTAGGCCAGACGGTTTTGGTCTGGAGAGGGGCAGACCAAATCCGATATATGTATATATAAAGTTATTTCAAATCAATTAAGCAAGCGGATTACGGTTGAAGGGTCTACTATTGGGTTACTACTATTGGGTTGTTGGTTCAGACTTGCCTTTTAACCTATTTATAAATGAGTCAAGTTTGAGTTACCCAACCCAAATCTGATCTGAATCGACCCGGGCAACCAGTTTTCACACATCTACTTGAAAAACTATAATGTAAGTTTTAAAACCTTTTAACTTTGTCGAAAGAAATACATCCCTCTTTGACAAATATAAATGTGACTTTTTACGAAGCATTCTCATCGTCTCCTACGTAAGAGAATGTAGATTCCTAGGACTTTACGCTTATATTTCTATCATATCCGAACAATAAAACTCTCAACTCTCATGAAGTGAAATCCTTCAGAGTTTATTGTAACTCTAGAGAATTCAAACTATCGGTAACGAATGGGCCTAAATAAGAGTTTTAGTAAGAGTATAAATTATTGTTGTGAGTTATCTTAATATATCTTTATGAGTAATGCTAGGTCCACTTTCTTGTAAGTAAACATGTGTTGGTTTTTTTTTTTAAAGTTAAGATATCATTTAAGAAACTACAGAGATACATGCAGTGGTCTGGGAACCTGCTCAGTGATGAAGCGATGACATTCCAAGGCAGATAAATGTCGAACATTAAAACATCCCCGGGAATTAAAATCTAAAGCTCTGGCAGTAAGATTATGAGCAAAACCATTCTGTCATCGGGCAATATGCATCACAGTGCTACAGATAAAACACGATAATTTTTTTTTCACTATCCTTCACATTAGGACCAATCTCAGCTGTCAATGAACTAACAGAGGACGATACCTAATCCACTAATGTGCTCGCATCTGAAAGAATACGAACCGCGGACCAATGATAGGCCAAAGCCAGCTCTATGGTAGACCGAAGGCTAGAGCTTCGCCACCAAAGGGGAAACCCCCAAAAGGCCCTGAATTTGGCCATATAAAATAGCGCCACTTTGAGACTGCACTACCACTCCTAATCCAGCAGCTACCCCATTTGAGATCGAGGCGCCGTCAGAGGCGATGACTATCCAAGGCTGATTCACATGCACTAAAACAGAGTTACCATTTGCCGCATCCGACCGAATACAAGCAGATCCCATAGCCTTACACATTATCGAGTCTAGACTCTCTTCAACTAAACAAGCTGCTTTAGTAACTATACCCGTTGGGGTAGGGGAGAAGCTGCCAAATTTGAGCTCATTCTGAGGCTTCCAAATGTGTCAAACTAGGCTTGCCACCAAAGAAAGGGCCTGCACCTTTGCCAGCTTATCTAAAGGGGCAGTGACTTAGAAGTCCCACCATTCATTGAAAGAAAGGGAAGCCTTGAAATCATATCTGGACGCAGGAGAACACCACATCACCGTGCTGGCTAAATTACATTCCACAAACAGGTGCACCACTGATTCATCCCGTTGACCACAGAAAAAAATTAAAGGATCCACCGGGATCCGCTTCCTGGCAATGTTGGCATTGATTGCCATAGCATTATGTAAGCACCTCCAAATGAACCAAGTGACCTTAGGAGGAATGGGGAGACGCCACAACAACCTCCAACCATCGGGATGCATCACAAAAGTAGAGCTAGAGGCTCTCGCTCTCCCAAAAGGATTAAGCATAATGAAATGATGGTAGGCTGAGTGAACCGTGAATTGCCTTGAAGAGGTATGGTGCCGTAAGAGCTGATCCTCGTGGGAGTGACGAGAGAGGGGAATCTGGCGTATCGCTTGGACCTCGGCAATCGTGAGCACTTGGGATAAACGGGGAAGATCCCACATCTGTGCAGTAGGGTCAATTAAAATCTATCACCCTAGTCCAGGGACAATCTAACGGCTTGGAAGAGAATAGCTTAAAACCATGCAAATAGGGGATCCATCTATCCTCCCATGCATGGATGAGTTGTCCCGTATCAGAGATAGGTTTAGAGAATATTGAGTGAATTTGAAATAGATTAGTATCAAATCTTAGATTTGATGATGATGTGATACTGCTTCTATCTTGAGACTCATGTAATCTCTATATAATCCTTAAGGAGATGCCATTATAATCATCCAAGTTATTCTCAATAAATTAGATTGAATTATTGAGAATAACTTGGATGATTACAATGGCTCCTCCTTAAGGATTATATAGAGATTACACGAGTCTCAAGATAGAAGCAGTATCACATCATAATCAAATCTAAGATATGATACTAATTTATTTTAAATTCAAATCTACCTAGATATGAGATGAGATATAGTGTATTTCATCTCACTTTATTACACCACTCAGTATTCTCTAAACCTATCTTTAATACCCTTCCGCAATTGCATGATCATTTGAAGAAGGATCTTGCAATTGTTACAAACAAAAAAGTAGCCTGAGATCATTGAGCTTTGTTGAAAAGTCATCAAAAAATCCAATTGTACATATTAGTGATCACCGTCAGTCTGTGAAATTCATCACTGTCGCACCCCACTCATCTTAGAGTCTGTTGGATCTGATGGTCCAGTAGAGAAAACTGTCATGATCTCTCCCAATAGCACATAAAGAGAAGCCGGCAAGTCGTTTGAAGGAAAAAAAAAAAAACTCGAAGGTATTAATGATAGAGAGATTTCAACTGGAATTGGTGATGGCTACAACTTTATGGGAAAAAAAAGGTGTTGGCCAGATGGGCAGCACTGCCGCCCGCCGGGAAAACAAGGTTAAAAGAAAGAAAAATTAAAAATAAGGTCTGATCGACCCGCTCTGATACCATGATATAAAATAATTTTATTGAGAATAATTTAGATGATTACAATGGCTCCTCCTTAAGGATTATATAGAGATTACATGAATCTCAAGATAGAAGCAATATCACATCATAATCAAATATAAGATTTGATACTAATCTATTTCAAATTCACATCATAATCAAATCTCACTTTATTACACCACTCAGTATTCTCTAAACCTATCTCTAATATCCCGATCCAACACCCCATCTTAAAATACTGTCTTTCTTTCAATGAAAGACAATCACTTATCTTTCTCTTGAAGGAAGTGACTTTAAAAAAAAATGAAGCTAACATTACTCTTTATATAATTAAAGCCCTAAATAGATTACTAAAGGTCTTTTACGATTTTCTTTCCATACATGCAGTCATGTCATGTTTATGGAGTTAGTACATTGTGTAATAATGCTTTATTTTGAATTATTCTTTATGGTGTTCTACTGTCATGATGGTTTTTTCCATTGATATAGAACATTCTTTGGTGGGTCTAATCATTTTCATGATTTTCTATCCATTTGTTTGATATGTTGTTTAATCTTTTCCATTTTCTTCCACTCAAATTCTCAATCTTCTTTTTTAATTTCCTCTCCATCGTACCCAATACTAATATTTAATTAACTTATCATTCCTATGTGTTTAATTATATATCTTCTTTTCTTATTTTTCTTACGTGTTTAATATGCCATTTAATCACTAAGAAAACCAAATAATCACTTATCACACTATTTTTTTTCTGTTAAAATTCTTCATCTCTTCATTTTATTAAAAGGAACCAAATCCTCTACGGTTATAACCGGATTCTAGGGAATCCGGTTAAGCCCCTGAGGTCACCATGTGTCCCATTTGACACCCCTTGAACTATGGTTAAGTTTCACTCACCCCTAGGATTCACCCACCCTTCCTTCATTTTTTTATTAAAAAAAACATATTATATATTTTTTAAAATATTTTTTTTCTAAAAACCAAGGATGTGTGGGTGAATCCTAGGGGTGGGTGAATCTTAACCAGAGTTAAGGGGTGTCAAAAGGGATACATGATGACCTCAAGGGCTTAATCAGATTCCCTAGAATCGGGTTATAACTGTAGAGGATTTGGTTCATTATTAAAATGGGACAAAAGTCTATTTTTCTCTTTTTTATATTTCACTGTAGGGAATGGTACATGCACTTTATTCGATAAAAAAGACACATGTTATTCCCGTCCTTTAAGAAAATGATAGGTATTATAAGAACATATGTCCTTCTCTTAAAGAAAGTGCATGTAAAATGAGAGTGCAACTATCATTCGTCACCCACTTTCTTTTCATCGTCATTAATAGCTTTTTTTCCTAGTTATTAACTCTCTTAATTTGTCTCGCTTATTACATTTTTGCCATATTTTCGTTTCATCTCACCCATTTACAAAAACAAAAATATCTTTAGTGATTATGATTTGTGTATGAACATTTGTATGCATATATTTAGAGAATACAAAGTGGTGTAACAAGGTGAGATGAGATACACTGGATCTCAGATCAGATACAGTTTATCTCATCTCAACTTGTTATACCACCCTGTATTCTCTAAATTATCTCTAATATTTCAAATTTTAAATCTAATTAGATATGAGATGATAGATATAGTGTTTCTCATCTCACCTTGTTACACCACTCTGTATTCTCTAAACTATCTCTAATGTGAGTAAGTTGACATGGAAAATATTGAAAAATTACTAAAGTGCATAATTGTCCACTCTAATGACCATGAATGGAGAATTCATGGGCTCAAACAACAACTTGATATATTTCAAGCATTAATGGATTATTTTCATCACCTTGAATTGAGAATTGGTAGTCAAACTCAAATTGGTTCTGCAAGTAAATTAAAAATTCTAAGCTGAGAAATGAACTGGGAATATCAGGTCAAGTAGCTAGAAATTATAAGCAGTTCGAGAAAAGTTAAAGATGATGGTAGGCATGAAGAACCTCTTAAATGAGACACCATTATCAAGAGGAGATACCGAGAAAGACTATCAATCACCTCATTGAGATGATAGAGGATTCAATAAAAAAAAATATCATTATGATGCGAGAGGATTAGTTGATGACAATATGATGAAGATTGAAATTAGAGAATCTAAGATCTTGACAACATACTATCGTTTAGGTCTAAAATCACAAATTAAGAATAAAATGGCTACAATTCGTATTTGGAGTATTGTTATTGAGGCATATAAAGTTGCTTTTCAACTTGCAAGTGGAAGATAACCTAGCTAAGAGGGATAATGCTAGCCCCACTTTCCTGTAGCTTCACTTCTCTCATTAAAAAAAAAAGACAAAATAAAAGTTGTGGTTCTCACAAAAAGTTGACATATTCTTTTGTCTTTTTATTCAAATGAAGGGAGAGTGACTGATAGAAAAGTGGGGCTAGCATTGTCCCCTAAGAGGATAGTTGTCTATTTCAAAGGAAGTGGTTGAGAAACTTACATTAAAGATGGAGATACACCTATAGCATGTTGCATGGGTTGGAGATCAATGGGTGAAGATTGACACACTGTGCTTGGTAACCTTCAAAATGGAATACATTTATCGATGATTCATGATGGGTGCATTTGGTAACTCTAAACTAAATAGATAGAGCTTATTTGAAAATTGAGCTTATTTGAAGTTTAATGTATTAAGGTAAAGTTTACTTGAATGTTCATATCTTTTTGAAGTAGAGGTTTTACCTCTAAAGAAAAAAAAGAATAACTATGAACAGGAGCTCCAGTTGAGCAGTCAACTAGAGCAACCCAAAATTTGACTTGGGAAGGGATATTTATGGAAAAATGTTACTGCTAAAAAATATCATCCTTTGTATTCATAATTACCAAACTACCATTCCACAAGACAAATTTTGGGTTGCTCTGGTTGAACAGTTGAGAGCTCTTGTTCATAGTTAATCTCAAAAAAAAGTAGTTGATGTCTCCTTATTAATTTAGAAGTAAATCTCTATTTTAAAAAAATTATATTGTCTGAGTTGGTTCTAGAATGTTCATTATAAAACCTAAAAAGCCGAAAAGTGGTGGACCCACATCCCAAATAAGTTGTTTCCTTCAAAACAGCTTGAAACCCAAGAAAAATATGTGAAAAGCTAGTTACACGAAGATCTCAATGAAAGGATTGAAGCAGCTTGAGAAACATTGAACTTTAATAGCGACAATGACCAAGGAAGTCATGCATGCAAAGAGTAACAAATGCCCTAACTCAATAAAGTCGAGTTCTTTCAAACCGGAGATTTTGATGCGGAATGTGTCCATACATCCTAATTAATAGTCACATTCTCAATGTGTTAGGTTGTTAGAAATTTAGATTTTTAAGATTTATTTACTATTTTCTTTCAGTTTAAATACAAAGAGGAGCTCTACTTCACCATGCTTCACCATGATGTGTGGAGCTCCCCTTTTTACACTATCCAATGGCAATGTTGTAATTATGGTATGTTGGTTAAATGCCCCAGCCTCCTTCAATAATTACAAACATGCCACAACTATAGTGTAAAAAAGGGAGCTCTGTTTCAACGCCGTGAAGTAGAGCTTCGGCTCAAAACTAAGAAGTTGAGAGTTATCTTTTTCCTAATAAGAGTTTTAAATAGGTTATGAGAGTCACTTTCAAGTTGGGGAGAATGATGCAGAATGTATACATACATCCTAGTTGATAGCCACACTCTCAATGTAGACCCACTTGGGTTGTTGGGATTTTATATTTTAAATTTTATATATTATATTATTTAGAGTTGTTTAATAAGAGTTTAATTAGTGAAAGTATTCTATGAGAATTGTCTTTATTTAATTAGAGTCCTAAATAGATTATAAAAGGTATTTTCTATTTCTATAAATACATATAGTCTCATAGGTCTATATATCTATGGAGTTAGTGAATTGAACCTTTGAAAATTTTCATGATAGTGTGTTCTATTGTAAATGACAATTTGTTCATTAATTACAACCTTTTTAGGTCATGAGTTGAAAATTCATGATTTTCTATTCATTTGTTTTATAAGCTTTTTAAATTTTGTGGGTGTGTTCGTTTCATGTCTGAAAGGTTGAAAGTAAAGGAAAGTGGGAGAAACCCACATTTTCCCTCCGTTCAGTTTGGGAGAAAGTGTGGGTTTCTCTAGAAACACGCTTTCGCCACAGTATTAACTTTCTTTCACTTTCTTTTATAATTCTATAAAAAAAAAAAGGTGGAATAGTGAAATAAAGTAAAAGAAACTCATTGTTATTTTAATTCTATCATTTTACTAAAAGTGTTTTGTGAATGATAGCAAGGGACTTTTTGAAAAATAATTATATTTTTCTCACAAACCAACCATACAAGGGAAACGCTACATTCATTTTATTTTTTTTTCTTTTACTTCACTTTCTTTTCTCTAACCCATTAACACCCAAAACCAACACACCCATGGGGTCATATCTCCATTCTTCTCCTTTTTTTTTCCAAGTTAGTCTATGGCTACTCCCAAATATACCCCTAATCTTAACCGTGTATAATTAACCATTAAGAACCATGATTTGAATTGACTTTTTTTTGTCTTTTGTAGTGTCACATCAACTCTGATCTCACCGTTTAATAATAGAGATAAACAGTTAAGATTAGGGGTACGATATTTGGGAGTACACTTTGAGAGTATCCCTAGACTAATTCTTTTTTGAGAAATGCTAGTGAGACGACAAAGGGTCGAGACCACACCGAGACCTTGCATGTGATGCACGGGACTCAAAAAAATAAAAATGGATTTAATAAAAGTTTGAGTCTCGTGCATCACATGCACGGTCTCGGTGTGGTCTCGGCCCTTTGTAGTCTCACTAGCATTTCTCTCCTTTTTTTCCCCTTGTTCCAACTCTACCCTACACACCATGGGCTTGTCTCAATGATAGTGTATCTCACTTTGGGGAGGTGTGATTTGAGTTGAAGTCTTGGTATGGCCGTTGAGCGCCCACCACGAGTGCTAACCCACCTAACCCACTAACCTAGATAGATAAATTATTAGAGCCTACAAAAAAAAAAAAAAAAACCTATACCCTAAGATTTAATTCACTCAACCCCCGAACACACCAAGGCTTTGTCCCAATGGTAGTGAATCCCTTGCTTTGGGGGGAGGGACCGGGTTCCATTCCTAAGAGGGTGGGAGTTTGTATATACTCTCCACTCGCCCACTAACTGAACAGATACTAACACCTAACTAGCGTTGCGGCCTAAACGTATATCTTGAACCAAAAAAAAAACCCCGAGGGTGTAGCCCAATGGCTGAAGGACGAACCGTAAACCCGGAGGTCTCAAGGTCGATTTTGGGCTCCTCTCAATAACAGTTATATGGGATGGGGGTATTCTCTATGCAGCACGTGGGACTAGTCCGAGTCTTTAAGGTTCGATGCACGTTTATCAAAACAAAAACAAAAAAAGATTTAATTCACTCTTCTCATTTTCTGATTTATCCTACATCAAATACGTATCGACGACCTTCTATATTGGATTTCCTTTTACAATGGCCGGCACTCAAACGTTGGCTGACGCCACATTCCATCTCTCTCTCTCTAGTCTATACAATTTTCTTTCTTCCTTTTATGGATCAATGCGTGCTATTTGAAGGAAAACATAAATAGTGGGAAGATAACTTTTTGTTTGGTAATGCGCACACAGAGCCTGCCTATATAAGAATACCCTCTTCCTTTTTCTCATCTAAACGCATTCTGGTAGGTTTGGTGACAGGTACTCTCTCTCTCTCTCTCCCTCTCTCTCTCCTTCCTGTTTTACTCTTTCACTCTCTTCTTTAGAAATACATGTGAGTATCATGTGCAGTGTATCCATCTGTATTCCTGTTGCCATACCATGATATTCAGCATCTCTCTCCCTCTCTCTCCTGGGTGATCGACTCCTCCACACCTTCAGAAGTACTGTTAGCTTCATCCCATATCATGATAGTGCAATCCACCATGCCATCCTCTTTCTCTCTCTCTCTCTTTAAAGAGATCCAATCACAGCCAATTGCGATTGAACTCGGGGAGAGATCAATTGCACCCACAGGCTAACACGTGTCCCTTTTAACCTCTATTAACTGTGGTTAAGATGCACTAACCCTTAGGATTCAAGAATATACCATTGGTTTTTAGAAAAAAAATATTTAACTCTTGGTCAAAAAAATTTCTCTCGTTGGGTTTAATTTTTTTGTAGTACTTTTTTTTTTTTTCTAAAACTAAGGTTATATTATTAAATCATAAGGGTTACTGAATCTTAACTACGGTAAATAAGGATTAAAAAGGACACATGTTGACCTGTGGGTATAATTGAACTCTCCTCGAGTTCAATCGCAATTGGCTTTGATTCGATCTCTTTTTTAATACTATCTCTCTAGTATAAAAAGTAAAACGCACATAAATAAACGTAAGTTTTTTTTTACAACCGATTTCCTCTATTAAATACTCGAGCATTATACTTGGGCATAGCCTCTTTGCCTCACACATGGAAAGGTTTCAACAAGGGTTGAAGGGATGCATTAAACCTAGGGTTGAAGGGATGCATGCGATCCAACTACTCGATACAACGATCGTGTCCTCACCTTCCTCTAGCTTATCATCAGCAGTATGTTCAAGGTTCTAAACTCAATGGTGGCAACTACACACAAGGGTTGCACTCGTTGCAGGCTTAGGCTTGGGCTTGGGCTTAGTTAGTTAGGTCTGGGAGATGTTATTATTATTATAAGAATTTTACTAAGGATGCTTCCATTTTTCTACTCAGCTAGCCAACCCTTTCTAATAATAAAACAAAGGACTTAGTGCAACCGTGTGAGCCCATAAGTGAGTTTACCCAAATTTTTTGTTTTATTATAAATATGAGACTAATTTTGAGGCAGAGCTCTTTACTTCTTTCCCATACTATGAGTAGAAGAAAAATGTAAAGACTATCATTAAAGTAGACCAAACAAGACTTATTATATCAATGTGAATTATATCTCCTATCTCTATGAATATGAGGGAATTGTTCTATTACTGCTCACTAATAATAGTGAAATCAATGACGCATAGTCAAAAAAGGGATTCTGACCGAACACTTGAAGCGGAGCTTTCCTTTTTAGTATATGGTAGTGACACTTTTGTCATTATGGAGCCCTAGGAATAGTTTTGTAAAACATATTTTTCTCCTTAATTACAAGATTACCACCACCATATTCTAAAGAGGAGTGCTCCGTTCAAATCACTGCAAAGCAGAGCTCCGCTTCATATTTGAACTCTATAAAAAGAGGGATGGTATGAAAGTTTTTTGAATTTTGAGAGTGCCTAGCGTTCATCTTTTGATAATCCAAGTTTTTTTGTAAGGCTATTTCATTGAAGAATAAAATATGAATGGGAGCTCCAAAATACGCCTCCTTTCATGTCTCAGAGGTTTTTGATAAATATTTAAGTATTGTAAGGTCATTTCTGTCCATTAATTTTTGTATTGATGGAACTTGGAAAAATCCAGAGCTCTGATTCATATTTAAACTCTTCTATTAACTAAAAAATACCAAAATGTCTTAGCAAAATTATTTCCTTGGATTTTCAAAAGACACCTGGATTTAGCATTTCCCTCTCATAGTCTATAGATAACTAATTATTGGAAGGAAATGTTTGTATCAGTGTCACAATTAGTTATTGGAAGGAAATGTTCGTATCAGTGTCACAATTTTCCTTCTTTCTTTTGCAGCTAAGATGGTGTTCCGGGCATGGTTTCTTTTCCTGGCTCTCATGGCTTCAACTTCATATGCTTCATTAGAAAGACAGACATATATTATTCACATGGACCGCACCAAGATCTCCGCTTTGGATCGTTCACTCGGCGATACCAAGAGATGGTACGAAGCAGTAATCGACTCTGTACATGAATTATCAGCTCAAGAAGAAGGGCAAGAAACATCTTCCCCTCAGCTCCTATATGTCTATGAAACCGCCATAGCTGGTTTTGCTGCCAAGCTCTCCACTAAACAAGTAGAATCCTTAAAGAATATCGATGGCTTCATCTCCGCCACTCCAGATTATATGTTAAGTCTCCACACCACACACTCCCCTCAGTTTCTTGGCCTACAGAAGGGTAAAGGACTGTGGAAGGATCCCAATTTAGCGTCCGACACCATAATTGGCGTGATCGATACCGGAGTCTGGCCAGAGCATGCTAGTTTCAGTGACGCCGGAATGTCCCCCGTGCCGAATGGTTGGAAAGGTACTTGTGAGAAAGGGACAATGTTCTCTTCTTCAAATTGCAACAAGAAGCTCATTGGTGGTAAAGCCTTCTTCAAAGGGTATGAAGCCCGTGTTGGCCCAATCGACGAAACAGTGGATTATCGATCGGCTAGGGACTCTATAGGGCATGGGACACACACTGCATCCACTGCAGCCGGTCATGTTGTACCGGGAGCTAATCTATTCGGCATGGCCAGAGGCAATGCAGCTGGAATGGCTTACATGGCCAGAATTGCTGCTTATAGAGTTTGCTTTCAAGCAGGTTGTGCTGGCTCTGATATAACGGCTGCCATAGACGAAGCTGTTGCAGATGGGGTCGATGTGTTATCGATCTCTTTGGGAGGCAATAATCAGCCTTACTACAGCGATCCTATCGCCGTAGCTACATTTGGGGCAGTCAGGAATGGTGTGTTTGTCTCGTGCGCTGCCGGAAACTCTGGCCCGGACGAGGAGTCGGTGAGCAATACAGCACCATGGATCACGACTGTTGCTGCAAGCTCCCTCGACCGAAGCTTCCCAAGCACAGTAAGGCTTGGAAATGGACTAGTTCTTAAGGGTGCATCTCTTTTCTACGGAAGGCAAATAATTAGACCATTGATGCTTGTCTATGGAAAAACTTCAAGCGCCAAGTACTGTTATGACAATTCCCTCTCTCCCAAGCTTGTCAAGGGCAAGATTGTCGTCTGCGATGAAGGCGCGAACGACCGAGCCGAAAAGGGAGAGCAAGTGAAGAAGGCTGGTGGAGCAGGGATGATACTACTAAACGATAAAGAACAAGGTGAGGAGATTCTTCTTGATCCCCATGTGTTACCAGCTACTAGTTTAGGAGCAAAAGCTGCAACAGTCCTTAGAAATTATGTTATCAAAACTAAGAACCCAACAGCTTTGCTCTTATTTAATGGGGCAAAATACGGCAATCCTGCACCTGTAGTGACTACATTCTCCTCAAGAGGACCCAATTCAGTCGGGCCTGATGTGATCAAGCCGGACGTGACTGCACCGGGCATGGACATATTAGCGGCATGGCCGCCAAATATCGGCCCAAGTAGACTCGATAGCGACAACAGAAGTGTGCAATTCAACATAGTCTCCGGGACATCTATGTCTTGCCCACATGTTAGTGGCTTAGGAGCCCTTCTTAAGTCCGTCCACACAGACTGGTCGCCGGCGGCGATCAAGTCAGCTCTAATGACAACTGCTTATGTTATAAACAACAAAAAGGTTCCCATCGCCGACGCCAGCTCCGGTTCCTCAGGATCAGCTACCCCTTTTGCATTTGGATCAGGACATGTCGACCCAGAGAGGGCAACTGATCCAGGGTTAATCTATGATATTACCACCGAGGACTACTTGAACTATCTATGTAGTTTGGGCTACACCTCTTCTCAGATGAATCTTTTCTCTCAGGGAAATTATACCTGTCCTACTAAAGGAGTTGTTCAGCCAGGCGACTTGAATTACCCTTCTTTTGCTGTGCTTTTCAAGAGTACTGGTGGTGCCAAAAACACTACTGTAACTTACAAGAGAACTGTGACTAACGTTGGCACTCCAACGGCTAGTTATGCAGTGCAGCTGGATAAAGAACCTGCCGGAGTTTCCATGAGTGTTGAGCCTAAGGTTTTAAATTTCAAGACGTTCGGCGAGAAGCTGAGCTACACGGTGACTTTTGTTTCCTTGGGAGCAAAGACTGCCTCTTCTTTCGGATCACTGGTTTGGGTGTCCGGGAATTTTATTGTTAGAAGTCCCATTGCAGTAACTTGGCAGTAAGTATTCGCCTACTATAATTCGAATCAAGGATTTTCAAAGCTTATATATCACTCTGAGATATATGTAGCCTCAGGGCATCTGAAATAGGCAGGCCTCATGTTTTATAGTTCAAATATTGTGGTCTTTTTTTTTTTTTGATAACCGTGGATATCCTGAGGCTTGAAAGCTCAGGCTAATCGCATGGGCTACATAGGGAATTAGACTGTATTTTCTAAAGCAGAGAAATTAATCAACTATTACAAGGGGATGTAGAATAATAGGAATGAAATACTCTCCGGTTATAACTGGAGTGGGGGGAGTCTCTTATGCCATGAGGTCGCCACATGTCCCTTTTGACACCCCTTAACTGCAATTAATATTCACCCACCTATCCTTGATTTTTAGAAAAAAATTCTAACCCTATTTTTTCTAAAAACCGAGGATCGGTGGGTGAATCTTAACCACAGTTAAAAGGGTGTCAAAAGGGACACGTTGTGACCTCAAGGGCATAACCAGACTCCACCGAGTGGGTTATAACCGTAGAGGATTTCATTACAGAATAATATACCCAGAAATTCAAGTGGAATAAAACTGTGTTGGGGGCTCTAAAGAAACCTGATTTACCCTTATGGAGCTTTCCAAGGTAATCTCGCTTATGTGCCCAAGGCTTTAAATTTTATCCCATATATATTCCTATGGCCCTAATGACTGAATGAGGAGTTCCTTGATCTCAGTTACTTCATTTGATGCTACCTCTGCCTCGAATTCAACTCGGCCAATGCCTGGAACATCGAGCAGAGCTTCAACAGGGTCTATAGTCCAATCAATTAGGAAGAGATGCATGGCATTCCCATATCTATTCGCATGTCCACTCTTTGGCTAATCATCTGATTAAAAGATTTACGAAATTAGATTTAATTGATTGTATTCTCATGTTCCCGTGCATAAATCCCCACAAAACATTCACAATATCGTCCAAAGAGCTAAGATTTTCAACAACTCTGGAATTGAGACTTTATAGGAAGTTTGAATTCTCCTGTAAGAAATGGACCCTTGGTCTACTTAAGACCTGTAGCTACAATCAAAACACCAGCAGTCTTTAGATAGGAAAATGCTTAACTTACCCCGCATTCTAACTATATATAACGGAATGCTGGTCCTCATTGGTCCACACCCCATTTTTTAATACTCACCTTTGTAGTTAAGATTCACTCACCCCTAGGGTTAAGTAATCCAACCTTGGTTTTTAGAAAGAAAAAAGAAGAAATAAAAATCTTAACTTCAATTTAGTTAAGCTTAACTAGGGTTGTAGGAGTGTTAAAAGGGACACGAGGACACGGCGGTCAGATATATAGCAGACTGCGTGGTCTGCTATTTACAGCTCGTGTAAATACTAGGATATATTACACTAACCTCCCTGTCAGTGTTTAAAGTTAATAATGTTAATTGGAAATCCACTTTTACTATTTTACTCTCATTTCACAGGCTTATGAAATGTTTGGTACTAGTTGGTCTCCTTCCTATCTCTCTGGTGAGCAACTCGTGTGAATGTGATACTTGAAAGACATTTGTGTACATGTGAATAGTTGAGGAAAAATAACTTAATTTATGTTTTGCTTTTTTTGGTTGAAATCCTAATCACTTAACCCACTCACACACACAGTTAGGCCAACATACACACAACCCTTTGAGACTAAGCCCAACACACCTCTTCAAAAGGGTCTATCTCGTGAAGAGGGGGAGAAGCCTTATAAGGCGCAGGGAACACATCAACCTAGTATTTATTCTTTGATCAAAATTAAGTTTATGTTCAAAATAAAGAATATTGATGTACTCCCATAGCGTCACTAAGACTTCATTTGTTTGCACGTAAATTGTTTTATGACGTAAACTATTTATGAAGGAAAATATTTTATGGTAAAATATGATTTTTTTTTCACTTTTTTTTGTTGTTTGGTTGCATTCTTTGACAAATATTTTTGTAAAAAAATTTAAAAAGTTAAAATTGTACAAATTTAGAATATATTTTTTTTAATTTTTGTTTAGTGAATATGAGTAATTTTACAAATTTTGAAACATGTTTTAAAAGACTGAGATTTTACTTGAAAATGACTTGTGGGTTTTTGAAATGTGTCATTTTCTATAAAAGTGGTTCATTTTCTATAAAACATTTTACTTACGTATGAAAGATTTTATGAGCAAATGAGCAAACAAACGTACATAATTGACATTTTCTATGGATTTGATTTCTTTTTCACAATTTTTACATCGAAACAAATGAAACATTAAAGGCTAACACCCCTTGCCTACGTTGATGTTGAAGTGTTTTTGTTAAAGAACAATTGAGTTAAAAAAAAATATTTTTTGTGTTATTTGTATTTTAGGGGTAATTTGAATATTTTAAAATAGTTAAACCATGACATTATCAAATCCCGTCAATGTTAGTAACATCATATCAATGGAATTGAAAATCTGTTACCACTACTTGAAACACAAGGGAGAACAGTGTAATTTCATAAACAAGAAGGGAGGTTTCTGAAATTTTGTCAAACCTCATGGGAGGTCAATATAATTTACCCTAAAAACTACTAACAGGAGATCAAATCACAGCCAATCGTGAATGAACTTGGGGAGAGTTCAATCGCACCCACAGGTCAACATGTGTCCATTTTAACTCTTATGAAATGTGGTTAAGATTCACTATCCGTTAGGGTTTAATAATCTAATCTTAATTTTTAGAAAAAAAAATATTTAAAAACATTAAACTTATGGTTAATTTTTAATTTTGTTTTCTAAAAACCAAGGTTAAATTGTTGAACCCAAGGAATTAATAAATTTGAACCATAGTTATAAAAGTTAAAAATGATATGTATTGACATGCGAGTGCGATTGAATTTGGGAGATTCCCGATTGCTGTGATCCTGATCTCTACCAACTGCTCCAATGGTATGGTGAGCCATTCTCAATCCAAACATCCTTGAAGAAGTACCATGGCCATGATTGAATACGATTATAAGTTGCCACCTTAAAGAAGAAAGTTCTAGGACAAGTCCTTCAACCTTGGAATGCCATTTGTGAGTGCAAAAGGCCAGGACTCAGAAAAGAGGGAATATGAAAATGATCCAAATCCTCTACGGTTATAATCGGATTTGCCAAATCCAGTTATGCCCCTGAGATCGCCATGTGTTTCTTTTGACACCCCTTAATTGTGGTTAAGATTCACTCACCCTTAGGGTTCATTTACCCATCCTTGATTTTTTTAAAAAAAATATTAATTATTTTTTAAATATTTAAATATTTTTTTCTAAAATCCAAGGGTGGGTGAATCTTAATCACAATTAAGGGGTGTCAAAAGAGACACGTGGCGACCTTAGGGGCATAACCGAATTCCCCTGACCCTGATTTAACCGTAGAGGATTTGGTTCCATATGAACAGGCTCCCTGCATCCACGATTAGACTTGGAATCCTCTACGGTTATAACCAGACTTTTGGATTCCAATTACAACACAAAAGCCTTTTAAATGTTCTCTTAATTATGGTTAACAATTTTAACATTTAGAGTAAAGTGGGTGAAAGAAAAGAAAGCAAATTTAATTTTTTTTGCAAAATAATCATCTAAAGATTAAGAAAGTTTTTGAGAGAATTTGTCACTATTGAAAAAGTGTTAGAAAATGAAAGTGTGTTTTTTGCACACCAAACACAAGAAAACTTATTTTTCTTTTATTTTCTTGTCAAACAAACACATCCTTAAAGTTAATTTTTTTTCTAAAAACTGAGATTAGATGGTAGAACTCTATAAGTAAGGAAATCTTATTCACATTTAGAGGGTATTAAAAGGGACACATGACTTTTAAAGAAAGGGTTAGGTCTTTTCGAAGTTCCTGGATCTTCCGATCCCAATGTTTACTCGCTTGGATAAAAGACCACATTTCAAAGATTCTTATCAGTTCAAACAAGTCAAATCACAAATTGGATGGTTATGACTTTTGATTAATTTCATCACATTAATTTTTGAATATCTTTAAAGTATAGATACCTTAAAAGAGGAGTGATAGGCCAATCGCACCAACTACCCAGAAAATGAGTCAATTCTACTTTTAGATACAAGCCCCACTAAAACGAGCGACTAATGAATACAAGTGGGCTTGCATTCTCCTATGTGTGTATTCAAGCCGAGGCCAAGTTTGAGCTTGGCTTGAACATGCTCAATATTTGGGCTTATTAAACTTGGCTTGAATAAGTTTGGGCTCGGTTTGAGTTTGAGCTCGAACCTTAATCAAGCCAAGCTTGGATTAGCTCATGCTTGATTTACGGAATTATTTTATTTAATTTTATATTATTTTAATAAAAATATTTATTAATAAGTTATTATTAATCAAAGTTTCTGTTTTTAACTTCTTAGCATTTTTGTTATTATTATCTCAAACTTATTTATAGAAAATTAGAAATTATTATAATTTATAATAAAGAATGTTTTTTATTTATATAAATAATATTATTAAAAAATATTGTGTGCATATATATATATATATATATATATATATATATATATATAAAATATTTTGAGCCGAGTTAAACTCAAGCTTTACTGAGCTTTAAACGAGCCGAGTTGAATCAAACAAGGTATGACTTGAGCATGACTTGTTTAAACATTTTAGCTCGAATAAAATTTTGACTTGAGTTTGGCTCAAACGAGGCAAGTGGAGTCGAGCCGTCAAGTTGGTCCAACACAAATAATATATAGTGTTTAAAAATGAGGCCAAGCTCTACTTCAAGTGCCTTGAGTGTAGGGGTGTCAAATGGGTCGGATTCAAATCGGACTCTTATATCTAAATCTGATTTGATTACATATCCAACAAATCCGGATCCGATTCGAGACCCGCCAGATCCTAACTTACTTGATCTAGGTTCAAATCCGATTATTTTTTAAAAATCCAGACCCAATCTGAATCCGACCTTGTTACTGTTAACTTTTTAAAAAAAAACTATATTTTGGTCCTGTAAACATTTATGTACTATATCTAAACAAATCGGAGCACCTTATAAGTCTATTATATATATTAATAGACATATATACTCTCCAAGTATAATTATGTACAAAGTTGGCTGCACGTGCATCGAGAGGGAGAAGAGGGGGATAGGGTCATTTTATGAACCTAAAAGCTTTAGGGGCATTTTCGATATAAAAAAATTTAAGGGACATTATAAAAATAAAGAAAATGAAATATGGGCAAACTTAAGGAACGTTTTGGGTTACGAAATTTGTGAGGGGCATTTTGGGTTTAAAAATTTGACTTAGGAATATTTTGGGAACTAAAAAATATTCTAGACATTCTAACTATATGAAACTTTTGAGGACATTTTAGGTATAGAAACCTGATTTAAGGGAATTTTGAGAATAAAAAAGCTTTAAAGACATTTTGGCCAAGAAAATAAAATATATATTTTTAATAATAAAATGTCATGATCCAACTGGACTGATCAAACCAGGAATTGGGCACCAGGCCAGTTCAACGGTGGGTCCAATTATGAAAACATTATTTTATACATTAATAAAGGGTAATTTTAGGATTATATTAAATTTCAATCAATTTTTTAAGTTCCCTATATTTGTTTTTAGTGAAAAAATCGTCTATATTAATAAAAACTAAAAGTAAATGGTAGTTTTGGAATTAAGTAAAATTTAGGCAATATTTTGAACCCATATGTAAGGGTAGTTTTGGAATGAACTAAAATTCAACCCATATGTGTAAGGCTAGTTTTGAAATTAATTAAAATTTAATTCATATCAGTAAGGACAGTTTTGAAATTAACTAAAATTCAATCAACCTTTGAACCAAGGAAATGGTTAATCCTAAGGGTTTAATACCCCTTTAACCATGGTTAAGATTAACTAAATTAAAGTTAAGATTTTTTTTCATCTGAAAACCAAGGTTGGATTGCTTAACCCTAAGGGTAAGTGAACCTTAATTACAATTGGTGAGTGTTTAAAAGTGGGGCGTGGAAACCGTGAATACATTAAGCATTTCCCATTTATGAATAGTAGAAAAAATAGTTTTTTTTAGGGGTGTATTCAAGCCGATCTTGGCCAAGTTTGAGCTTGGCTTGAACATGCTCGAGCTCGTCTTGAGCTTGATTTGAGCTTGAATGTTTTAGGCTTAAGCTTGGCTTGAAGAACTTTGATCGAGCTCAAGCTCGAACTTTATTCAAGCCGAGTTGAGCTCGGGTTGGCTTAAGCTTGATTCACGGAATTATTTTGCTTAATTTTAGATAATTTTGATAAAATTATTTATTAATAAATTATAATACAAGAAACTACACAAAATTAATATATTCATATACGAAAAATAAGATTTGGGAGTAGTCTTTAATCCTTCGATCGAAGGAGTAGAGAGTTTAGATTAGAGTTCTGCTTTTAACTTCCTAACTTTTTGTGTCATTATTATTTCTTGAACTTATTTATTATAAATAAATTTTATTATAATCCATAATTTAAAAATTTTAAAAATTATTTTTGTATTAATATAAAAAAACATTATCAAAAGATACTATATATATCAAGCTCAAGCTAAACCAAGCCTTGAACGAGCCGAACTTCAAGCCGCGCTGAAACAAACGAGGGCTGACTTGAGCTTGGCCTGTTTAAACATTCGAGTTCAAATAAAAGCTTGAGTTGATTCATTCGAAGCTTCTTCCAAACAAGTTGAGTCGAACCATCGAGCTAACTTGGTTTGAGTCCAGTTTTGATTTTTTTTAAAAATAACTTTAAAAAAAAAAACCTTTTTCAAACTTCAAGTGACTATTTATTTATTTATTTTTAGTACAAGACATCATTTATCTACTAATTAGGTTAGTATTGGTGAGTAAACTCTAAATTTTTATCCTTGTCTTCCAACCTTTCCCAAATACTCATGCACACCT
The DNA here is from genome assembly GCA_015143295.1 of Tetracentron sinense. Lineage (NCBI taxonomy): Eukaryota > Viridiplantae > Streptophyta > Magnoliopsida > Trochodendrales > Trochodendraceae > Tetracentron > Tetracentron sinense. Next base: position 9,272,687 of record CM026571.1, on the reverse strand, counting down.
TGAAATATGAGCTATAGGCACGGTAGATTGCACTAATTCACTTCTTCCAAGGTGAGTAAACTCTAAATTTTTAGTACAAGACATCATTTATCTACTAATTAGGTTAGTATTGGTGAGTAAACTCTAAATTTTCATCCTTGTCTTCCAACCTTTCCCAATACTCATGCACACCTTGAAATATGAGCTATAGGCACGGTAGATTGTACTAATTCACTTCTTCCAAGGTGCGATGTTATAGGTCTTGGCTGAACAAATATTATATTATTTTAAAAGTGTTAATAAACATATATTATATTAGTTAGACTAGCGGGTGGCATGTGCGATGCACATGAGAACGAGGGGAAGGAGTTAACCACAGTTAATAGGAGTTAAAAGGGACACGTGTTAACACGCGGGCGATTGAACTCTCCCCGAGTTCAATCACGATTGACTGTGATTCTATTCTTTAAATAGATAGATGAGGGTAGTTTGGGAATTAAAGTAAAACATTAAATTAAAGTTTTGTTTTATATAAGGGTAGTTTAGGAATTTCATACAATTCAGGCTACGCCTGCCTCTCCCATTATAATAGTAAAGATATTATTGGAGCTTAATCCTACCGACCCAACGGTAAATAATCGAGCAAATAGAGCCCATAGGGAGAGGGTCAGAGCCAGACTAGAAATACCAAATTCGCTCTATTGTGAACTGGAGCGAACCCAAACTAATTCGTGGTTCGGTTTGAAAATTGAGTGAATCGGACAGTTGTTTTCAAAACGGCCTTGATTTGTCAAATTTTTTAAATTAAATTTACTGATATTTTTATTTAGGTTGCCAAATTTGTACTTTGAATTTACAAACCGTTCATTAAAAGACATTTTATGATTTTCTAAATAAGTATTTATTATATATTATTTGCATGCTTAAAAAATAAGTATTTTTTTATAATATTTTATAAAAGAGCAGTGCTCAGTGGACCCATGGGTTCGTTTCATATCTTACCCTTGTGTCCTCGTGTCCCATTTAACACCCTTTAACCCTGATTAAGCTTAATTAAATTAAAATTAAGATTTTTTTATTTATTTATAGAAAAACCATGGTTGGATTATTTAACCCTATGAATGAGTGAATACTAACCACATTAGGTAAGTATTTAAAATTAGGGCGTGGACCAACAAGGACTTGCCCTTTGGTTATAAAATGGGAACCCCGGGTACGTTTACTATTTTCCATTATAAAATATATATTTGTTTTACAAGTAGCGAACCAATCTAGCGAATCAAACGAATCTAAGCGAACCGAAAAACGAATTATCTAATCCTAATATCTTACCCCTAATGAACCATGTTCAGTAGCAACTTGCGAACCCGAATTTGAACCGAGCGAATCAACGAACCAGGAAACATCGGGCCAGACCCATCATGGTTGCAAAACCCGTCTAAAATCGGACGGCTTAACAGGTCAAAATGTGGAAATGTCGGACGGGGCACCCGATTTTCAACGTTAACTGTCGAATGTTTCGTAGAAACTACGTAAATGACGACAATGCCTTTAACTAGTTTCAGGTTGGAACCGAGGTGTCTCGATTTAATTTATTTATATTTAATAAACGCGATAAATAAAGAAGCGTTTTCCGTAGCTTCTTCTGTGCTTCTTCTGTAAACGAGGAAAACTCTCTTCTCTTCCTTCTTCTGCAACATTGTTCTTGCTTTTTTCTCCCATTAACGACCTTCAACGGTATCTCTCTCTCTCCCCCCCTCTCTCTCTTTCTTTCAATATATTGTTATATACTGTTATTGATTTTCAATTTTCTTTAACTTCTGCCAATCCGTTAAAAATCTCCATTACAGTGAAGAACAACAAGAAAGAACAAATCTTGTTTTTGATTTCTTCTCTTTAGCTGTTTTATTGACAAAATTACATTGAAAAATCATCAAAAGGAACACCTAGTATTGTTTGTTAATGGAGAATTACGGTTCTTCTTCTTCTCAGTATCCATTCAACGATCCATATCGATATCCTCCTCCTAATCCTCCTTATCCACCCCCAAATTCAGATCCATCTCTTTCACCTATTCCTAATCATTTTTACCCTTACAATTCAGCCCATTCTTTCCCATACCCATACCCATACCCACAACCCCAATACCCGCCGCCTCCTCCGCCGCAGTACTCGAGTCATTCTGGACCTTTAGATTATCAACACCATCCATCTTCCTACTCGGCGCCGCTTCCCTATCCATACCCATATGCAAATTCCCATTTGGTTCCTCCTGTAGCCCACAATTCTCATCAACCTACCCTACAACACCATGGTAGTTTTCAATATGGATCGCCAGATTACCATAACCAACAATCCGTTCAGTACCCGCAGCCTGAAAGTTACCCCCAAGTTCCTTCCCGCGCCAATAGCTTCTCGGGTTACTACCGCCAGGATAGTTCGGAGCCTGCAGGAATTGGGTCGTCGCCAAATCATGATTCTGTCAATGGTTCATCCCCGTCTTACCCTTCTCTTTATCCTCCCCTGGACAATCTTTTCGGTAGGATGCAATTGTCTGATAACTATCCCTCTGCCCCAATGCAACCGGTGCCGTCGGTGCCATCAGTTCCAAATTCACTTCCAACATCTCAGAGTTTCAGTGGGAGGTATAATAACCAGGTGGATATGTATGGGTATCCTAATAATTCATTTTCGAGTACTGGGGAGCCGCCTTATTCTGGTCGAGCTGATTCCTCTCCTCAGTCTGCTTATGCCCCTTCGGACTCATTTGATAGCTCACAGGATAGTCAGAGTTTACAAATTGTGCCATTTCCGACGTCTAAAGGGTCTTTGAAGGTTTTGCTCTTACATGGGAATTTAGATATTTGGGTCAAGGAGGCGAAAAACCTTCCGAACATGGACATTTTCCATAAGACTTTAGGGGACGTGTTTGGGATATTACCTGGGAATGTCAGCAGCAAAATTGAAGGGCACGTGTCTCGTAAAATAACCAGTGATCCTTATGTATCAATTTCGGTAGCCAGTGCAGTAGTTGGGCAGACTTTTGTGATCAGTAATAGCGAGAACCCCTCTTGGAAGCAGCATTTTTATGTTCCTGTTGCACACTATTCTGCGGAAGTGCACTTTGTGGTCAAAGACAGTGACATAGTGGGCTCCCAACTTATAGGGGTTGTGGCGATCCCAGTAGAGCAGATATACTCGGGCACAAAAGTTGAGGGAACCTTCCCAATCCTTAATGCAAGCGGGAAGCCCAGTAAGCCCGGAGCTGTCTTGAGCATTTCAATTCAGTACACCCCAATAGAGAGGCTGACCATTTATCGTGGCGGAGTGGGTTCAGGTCCCGATTATCATGGGGTTCAGGGTACATACTTTCCCCTTAGGAGGGGTGGAACAGTTACACTTTATCAAGATGCCCATGTTCTCGATGGTTCCCTTCCAAATATGAAGCTCGATCATGGGATGCACTATGAACATGGGAAGTGTTGGCATGACATCTTTGATGCAATAAGTCAGGCCCGTCGTTTGATATATATTACAGGGTGGTCCGTGTATCACAAAGTCAAACTGGTCCGAGATGTTGGTTATGCATCAGACTGCACCCTGGGTGATATTCTCAAATCCAAGTCACAGGAAGGCGTGAGAGTGCTTCTTCTTGTATGGGATGATCCTACTTCAAGGAGCATTTTGGGTTATAAAACGGTAACAAACCAACCTTGTTTTGATTCCTTACATTCTAGTTCCATTTCTTCGAATCCTTCATACACAAATTGTATGCCAACTGTTTTTCTTGTTTTATTATTGGCGAATTTTAATGTTTGGAGTATTCTTTTAATTTTCTCTATCATGAAAACTAATTCATGAATTATTCTTTGACATAACTTAAATAAGGGAATGATTACTGGGTTTTGTGTCTGTAATTCAATTTGTTGACATTCTGCACCACAAAATTGAGGTTGCAGGTTTGATCCTTGCATAGCCACTAAAAGGGGAATGTCTACTAATTTGCTACTCATAGATGAGTCAATGGTTATTGGTTTATCTGAGCTGCAAATAGACAATAAATTAATGAAACTTTTATCCTCCATAATATTCACTCTCTTGATTCTCTGGAGCAATTCAATCCCTTGCAAACTTTTAATAGTTAATATTGAGAATTATACTAGATTCTATGTTTGAACATAAGTGTATTAGGCGTAAAGGTGATATATGCCATATATTACCTTGATTTTGACATGGGAGCACTTGCTACACTTCGGGAAAAAATGAGTAACAGGGAAGAATGCTTTTTTTGCTTCTAATACTAAACTAGTTCAATGTTTAGATAGGTGCTCAGGTCATTCCTGTGCTTATGTGTTTCTGCCTGCCTGTGTATCAAAGTGCAAGAAACCAGTCAAATGACCAAATTTATGTCCTGTTCAGTAATCAAAAGGTTTAAATAAATTCAAGGCTTCAATATTATGATTCAATATTCAAGCATAAGATTCAACTATCATGCGTCAGGTAGTTGATATCTGCTACTAATTATCAAAGGTAGATAATTTCAATCTCATCAGCATGGAAATTATGTAGGTCTACCTGAACACAAGGAGAGAGTTTAAATTCCAATTATTAGACTGAGAGTAACCTGGAATTACCAGTCTAAAATTCCCACTAAAGATGGCACCAAATTAAGCTTGCTAAAGAGCATGCTTGTATTGTGTGCTTATGCTTGCCTGAATGCTTTCGGCTTTATGTTTTCTTTGTTTTGATCCTTTTATGGCTCTCAGCATAGTTTTGGTAAGCTCAGCATCCTTAATTGTGTATTTGAATCTTCTCGTTTTGGTGGCTACATTCCTCAGAATGCCATTTCTGAATAGACTGAGTAACCCGGATCTAGTAGTCTAGAGTTTCTATCAAATATAACACCAAATGAAGCATTATATGTAGTGTACCTTCATTGTGTTCTTATTCCTGTGTGCTTGTGTTCTTTCCATTTTAGTTCTTGTAAACTTAGCATCCTTAAATGTGTCCGTGGATCTTCTCATTAATGGTGCTATATTTCTCAAAATTTATTATTTCCTCCACGTTGCTCACTTATTCAATTTCAATCGGAGAGCTGTATTGTATGTCTTTTACTAGTTTTCTTATTATATTTAATGAAATGTAGGATGGGCTCATGCAAACCCATGACGAGGAGACTCGCCGTTTTTTCAAGCACTCTTCAGTTCAAGTTCTACTTTGTCCACGATCTGCTGGAAAACGACATAGCTGGGTCAAACAGCAGGTTATATATCAATAATTATCTTATCTGCATCTTTGGTAATGCTACATATCTAGTTGTTTTAAATAAACATCGAAAAACTTCAATGTTATTTATGATTTTATTTGATGCCACTCAAACATTTGAATTCTTGGGGATCATACAGCATTGATTAGTTTTACTGGAAAAGTGAAGGGTGAGTCCTGAAATGTTAGTTGTTGAAATGCTTGGTATTTTGCCCACCCAGCTGTTAGGGACTTAGGGTGTGTTCGTTTGGCGAGAAAGTGAGAGAAAGTAAAAGAAAAGTAAGTTTTCTTGCACTTTTCTTGCGTTCATTGTGTAAGAAATACACTTTCATTTTCCTGCACTTTCTCAATAGTGACAAACTTTCTCCCAAAAGATTCGTCCATCTTTTGATGGTTATTTTGAAAGAAAATCTAAGTTTCTTTTCTCTTTCCTTTCCTTTTCTTTTCTTTCCTTTCTTTTCTTTTCTTTCACACACTTTCTTTTCAAACAGTACATTTGTTGTACATTTGTTGCTGTTAATAATGCATTTCAGACGGTGCAGGCTATGTATCAGTTGTCGAATCTTGTCATTTTCTTGTTCAGGCCTTAGCTTAATTTTTCTTAATATACATTTTTCATAAGTATTGCAATTAATTTTTTTAGTAAAATATATTTATACTACTTCAATCTACGTGTACAGATGTGCCACTGTCTCAGGTCCTTTGGACTCTATTTTGACAATTTACAGGTGTTTCTAATAGACACACACCTCAGTATGTGTCTTACAAATGAAAAACCATGTTATGATTAACAAGACTCGGAATACCATTTGAAATTAGAAGCAAGTATGGAAGACAATTGGAGTCAAGCTTGGTGGGAAGAGCAAGGAAGAAGTAGAAGCAAGAAGAGAAAAAGAGAAGAGAAGAAAGGCCAGTTCTAGTGTAGGATGTCCACCATGTAACGCTTATTTAATCATCCTAATGAAAAGTAAATTACAATTAAACTCTTTATAAGTTGAGTTTGATATAAAGGGAAATAGAAGAGTATAGACCAATTAGATGTTGAACAATCCCATTTTTGTTTTTTTGATGGCTAGATGTTTGGAAGTCCCTTGGAGGCTACCTGATATGTAGATCATATTATAGACTTCACTAGAGTTTTGGACACTTTGTATAGGTATACTCTTCCAGTGACAATGATCAATCTAATTGATTGGGTTGACATTCCCTACATAGGCAGTCTTTGCAAGCTTTATCTTCTCAATTCAACTTGGCTTATTAATGGAAGCAATTAATACTTTCATTCACAAAATTTCCCTCAATAAAGTTAGGTATATTAGCTACAGCAAAGCATAATCAAAGATAATTCTTCTGCTGCTTTAGTACAGTTTTTTTCCTGATTTATAATTTGTTGCTTAGCTGATATTTGCCAAGTATTCTTGTGTTGCAAGAGTGGGAACCATGAGTACCCCATGATGTTCACAGTAAATTTTGTTGAAGCTTTTCCAAATTTAACCCATCATGTCATGGGTTATTTAAGTGCTTCTAATTTTCCACCATAATATAGTTTTGCCAAGGGTATTTCTTTCTTTATGTGTTTTATTTGATGCTGTAAAACATGCATACTCCCAGATGAACCAGAATTACCATAACTCTTTGTTTTTTTTTAATGCCTTATGTTTGTAGTTGTTGATCTCCAATGTTATTATTTCCCCTAAAAAAACTGGGGTTTCTTATGTGTATCTATTTTAGTTTTAGGATATGCCGTTGGAAATTTTTACAATGAACTTGTCGTTCTCAATTCTTTTGTTGTCAGGAAGTTGGAACAATATATACCCACCATCAGAAAACTGTGATTGTTGATGCTGACGCTGGCCATAATAAGAGAAAAATCATAGCTTTTCTTGGAGGACTTGATTTATGCGATGGGAGATACGATACTCCAAAACATCCTATATTGAGGACATTACAAACAGTGCACAAAGATGATTATCATAACCCAACTTTTACGGTAATCATTCAACCCTTGTTATCCTATGCTGTTGAATTTCAGTTAGTAGTTACAGATTTTGGACTTCTATTCAAATATTCCTGTTACTCTGTCATGTTTCTAGTAAGCCTCATGCATTCTTATGATTCTACCAATACCAACAACCAAAAATTGAACAGTCCCCTTTTATCAGGCTTTACCGTATAAGAAAACTCCCCACTACTCTTGGAATATCAACTAAATGCAATGAATTTAACAATTATGATAGTTATGTTGGTCTCTTAAATGCTGGTTATACTTATTCTAAAGCAAATTATCATCTGTACCTAGTTGATACTGGAAATTGACAGGCTAAAAGTTAAATGAACATGTGAGCTAAACGGAGGAGTCAGAGGACTTATTGAAGGATTTAAGCAATAAAATGAATTTTTTTTCCCAGTCAGCAGATTTACAGATCTTGTCTTTAACAATTGTGATGTTTGTACTGCTGAATGCAATGTTGGCTGAGATGAAGGCTGAACGGCAGCATATGTGGCCTGATCTGACAAACTTTGGCATGGTCTACACTTGATCCATACATTGATGGATTTACAGGCTGTTCTCCTTTACATTCAAAGTACAGGAAGTTTTGGGTTGGTTTCTCAATCTTTGTTCGATTTTATCTGTAAAGCAGATCCGGCTTATTATTATTATTTGGTAAAAAATGAAAATTTCATTAATCAAGAGTCCTTACAACCTATAAGTCTTCAGAAATAGGAAGACCTGGATCAAAGGGAAACACATATAATAAATACCCCTGTGGAGGCCAAACATTACAACGACTTAAATTCAATGCCTTTGCAGCCATACAATGAGCTTCTCCATTGGATAACTGTGGGATAAACAAAAATTTGGCAGTAGAAATTCTTTGCACGACTTCTTACATCCTCCATTATCTGTAGTGTTTCCCAATGTGGATGAGTAAGAATGAATGCAAAGAGTCGACCAATCCTTTTGAGACACTCTCGAGCCAAAAACATTGCAAATGTTCTTGAGCTACCTGCAGAAAAAGCACCGAGGGGAATAGGTTGAGCAAAAATTACTTCTCCCTTGTCATTTTGAACTACAATCCCAACTCCCGCATTAGATACATGCTTGTAGCCGCTCCATCACATGAATTCCTCAACAAACCCGGTTCCATAAATTGTTGATTAGTATCATCTGCCCTGAACTTTGGTGTGCTGAACCTCCAAAGATTATACTAGAGAGAGATCCTTTCATTTTGGAGAAGTAAATCTGCTCGTGTTTTAGCCAACTTGAATGAATGAAATCTGGTAGGGCCGAGTACCTTAAAAATTGGTCGAATTCCTTGTTTTCTAGATCGCCCAAAGATGTCCTAATAGAAGATTTGGCTCATGAAAAACTAGAATTGCATAACAAGGTTCTTGTTGTTGACTATTCGGAGATCTAGGGTTCGTGTTGGTCCATTTGCTTTCGAGATCTGGGGTTACTTCTTATCCTAGATGGGGATCAGTTTGGTCTTTCCTTGTACCTTTTGAGGCTTCTTATCTTGTTGGTTCTTAATAGAGGTTGGCTGATGGTGGGGGTCGGTTTCCAAACTTTCCTGCCTGGGTTGATTGCTTGGTCTATTTGGAAGGACCAAAACCATAGAGTGTTTGATGGAACCGTAATGCATAAAGATTGGATTTGTTTGCAGTCTCGATGGTTCTTGCTAAGTAGGAGCGCATTTGAGGCTGATTATAAGTAGTTGGGAAGGCTATTTTGCAGTGAAAGTAGACCATCTATGTTTGGTTCACCGGATCAAGAGACCTGACTATTAGGAGATGTTGGGCAGTGTGGTCCTCAATTTTTTGTTTAGTACATAGTTACCTCTGCAAGAAGAAAAGGTGAGACTTAAAAAATCCTTAGGAAACGAGAAGTGAGAAATGAGATATATATGAGTATGGGCAGCCATACCTTAGAGTTTATCTTACATGAGATATTTGTGGAGAAGTAGGCACCTTAGGTCCCATTCCAATGATACTTGCTCAGGGTCTATACCCTAGGCTGTAGACTCGGGTCTATCCCATCATTTCCCACAACATAGCTCCCTTTAAGTACTCAATGGGACGTGATGGAAGCGAGCTTCCTAGGAAGCGAATTTGGGAAACATGCTTCCTGGGATGCAAGCAGCCCACTCTGTATGTTATGGCTTAGTATGTTATGGGCGGTGGCCTTTTGCTGACTTTTTGGTGTCTTTTCTCTTTTCGCCTCTCTTTTTCCCTTTTTTTTTCATCCCTTTGTTCTTCTTTTGTTTTGGGTTCACTTTTTTGTGAACATTGTTGTGTAGCTCCCATCCCTTGTTGCTATTTATAATCTTTTTCTCTCTTGATTACTGATAAAAAATAGATTCATGTGTCCAACTCCAAATAGTGCAGATAATGAAGAACATAATTATTATAAATATAGGGAACGTATTAGAGATAGAGATGCATGTCTTCTTTGAACTTTTATATGTTCATAATTCTATTCGTGTGTGGAAAACTCTTTAATAATCATGTTGAATACACAGAATTCAATTCTTGAGTTGGAATATGCTGAAATAACATACATTAAAATTTAGACATGCGCATACACTTGGACACAAACATGCAAACATTTACAAAATATGAATGTATTTCCAATTAAATAAGGGTTATGAGTCAAATAATTAAATGGTAGACACAGCAACATGGCCAATTGAACATGGCATGATTTGCAATTGTATTGTGAGATTCAAAACATTGTGTTACTCTTCCTTCTTTACCTATTTGTGTTACTACTAAAACAGGGGCCTGTTGTTGGTTGTCCAAGAGAACCATGGCATGATTTGCACTGTAGAATTGATGGTCCAGCAGCATATGATGTTCTCACCAACTTTCAAGACCGCTGGTTAAAGGCTTCAAAACCCCATGGACTTAAAAAACTGAAAAGTTCATATGATGATGCGTTACTCATTATAGAAAGAATTCCTGACATCGTTGGAATGTCAGAAGCTCCTTGTTTAAGTGAGAATGATCCTGAGGCTTGGCATGTCCAGGTAAATTGGATATGAATCAATTGTTGGTATTAGATTTTGCAATATTTGCTTTGGTTTCTGAAAACTCTGTATTTGTTTTGTTGATTTTCCCAACTTTAGGTTTTCCGTTCGATTGACTCCAATTCAGTGAAAAGCTTTCCAAAGGATCCAAAAGATGCTACAAGCAAGGTGAGAAAATTTAGTAATTAATTTTACCTTTTTGTGATTGCTGCATTATGAGTCTTGCTTCCTATTACACTTAATTATCTACTACATTGTACAGAACCTGCCTTTTTGTGATTGCTGCATTATGAGTCTTGCTTCCTATTACACTTAATTAGCTATTACATTGTACAGAACCTGGTATGTGGGAAGAATGTACTGATTGACATGAGCATACATACAGCATATGTAAAGGCCATCCGAGCTGCGCAACATTTCATTTATATCGAGAACCAGTACTTCCTTGGGTCTTCGTATAATTGGGCTATGTACAAAGATTTAGGTGAGGAACAATGTATAACTTTCAGGTGGTGAGAAGTCCATATTGTTGGCTGTGATTTGTCTAGCAAATAAAATATGCTTTCTTACTGTACTGTTAAAACATGTCACTGTTAAGATCACATCTGATACTATCTATTAAATATGCCCCCATCAATAGGTAGAAATGAAATTGTGGTTATACGCAGCGGCGGAGCCAAGGGGGGGCATGTACCCCCCCTAGCTTTTGGAAAATAAAGTTTTTTTTTTGTTTTATGTATTTATATATAGCTTATGCCTTATGGGCATGGAGGGAGGTGGATGAAGATCCAATCACAGTCAATTGCAATTGAACTCAGGGAGAGTTCAATCGGACTCACATGCCAATACGTGTCCCTTTTTACCCTATTAACTATGCTTAAGATTCACTAATTTTTGGGGTTCAACAATATAACTTTACCTTTTTAAAAAACTATATTAAAAAAAATATTAATTCTAAAGGTTAAAAATCTTTAACTAGAGTTTAATATTTTTCTAAAAACTAAGGTTATATTGTTGAACCCCGAGGGTTAGTAAATCTTAACCATAATTAATAGGGGTTAAAGGGACATGTGTTGGCCTATGTTTGTGTTTGAACTCTCCCCAAATTCAATCGTGATTGGCTTGATTCGATCTCAGGTGGGTTCCCCTCAGCTTTTGAATTTTTTTTTTAAAAAGATATAGTTTACTAAGGATTTAGAATCCTTATAACCGGACTCCATGAGTCGGTTAAAACCCACATGTCAATACATGTCCCTTTTAATACATCTTGATTGTGATTAAGATTCACTAACCCTTAGGGTTCTACCACCTATCCTTGGTTTCTAGAAGAAAAAAATTAACTCTAAAGATTAAAGTTGTTAACTAGAGTTAAAAGACTTTTGTGTTGTAACCAAACTCCTGATAGTTTGGTTATAACAATAAAGGATCAGTATATGGGGCAGTTGTCCCATGGAATTATAAAAAAAAATATCTTTTAACTATTTTGTTTAATTATTTAGTAGGGCATAGTCATTGGAAAAGGGGGCAATTGCTCCCTAAAATTTTTAAAAAAAATTATATTATATATATTATTTAATAGGGCATAGTCATCGGGCAAGGGGACAATTGCTCCCGTAAACAAGGAGAAAAAAAATACCTGTAGGATATATACCAAATGGATGAATGAAATGACCCATAAACTTAGTCGTCAAAAAAATAATAATTTGGGGGCTCCACCCCCAAATCCCCGTCCCTTAAACCAAATGTGCCCCCTAACAACAAATTCCTAGTTCCGCCCCTGGTTATACAGATCCCATCTTTAAATGTTCCTAGTGATGGGAGCTGTCTTCTGTTTATATGCTTACTTTCAAGTAAACTTCTTTGCATTATTTGTTCAGAGATTCAAGACTATATCCCAGGGAACACTTCATATAATAATAACAACAATGATTATGATATGGTTTGTCCAAAACTTCTTAAAAGTAAATGTCTCAGTAGAATAACTTTGCTGTTTCTGTCCTGCTAAACCCCACAGAAAAAGTAATTTAGCTGTACATCTGTTATTAATTGAAAAATGGAACTTCTTACTAAAGCTTGTTTAATTAATGTACTAAGCCTGAATGACACCCGGCATTATTCCTCGGTTGCAGGTTTCTGTTAACTTTTTACTTCACAGACACCTGACACAGAGGAATACTGCCGGATGCCCGCATGGCATCTTGTCAGAGATTGTGAATGTGACACTTTATTTCGAATAATCCAAGACGTTCCATATAAAGTTGACACCTTTCTGACTATTTTGATGATGTTTACTCATTTCTGTGAGACAGATGTGGTTGATGTTAGTCTTGATGGATACATGCCTAGGAAATACCCATTTTACTGATCATCTAAATAATAAAACCGGATCCAAGTTCTTATGATGTAGTTCTCAATATGTGTTCTTGCTATTTACAATAATGGAGTCTTAAGAGGATTCTCGTGATCCGGTTATTACACTGTATATTCATATTGGGGTTGGAAAAAGTCATCTAAGAAGGGTTCCAAATCTCATCTTCTTGACATTATTTTCCACACAAGGAATTAACCTGATATACATTTGGTGTTCAGTTTTATGAAAATTATGCATGCTAGGAGAAACATGTTTTTTTTTGGGTACCACACTAAGGGAGGATCTCCCCTGAATGTCTCACCTGCGATCCCTCGGCCAACGTTGCCACCTGGTCCACCAGCTTCTTAGCCTCCCTGTGTAGATGCCTAAACTGTACCCTGTTAAATGATGAGTTACATTTTTAAAAAAAAAAAGAAAAAAAAAAATGAGTTACATAGAGGTTTATTCATAAAATATTTAATTCAGGAATTGATATTCTGATATGTTGCTTTCCTTGCGATCTTTTCGAATGTTTTTATGTGGTACAATATGTTACTAGTGGTCTCTTTGTCTACTAGTCTTCTGCAGGTACCATGTTAAAACAGGATGAGAATTTGGTTGTTATAACTACTACCATGTTAAAACAGGATGAAAATTTGGTAGTTATAGTTACTTTTCATATTTTGATTCTAAATGACTTTACTTGAATGCAAAATCATATGTTACCTTTTATCTGCAGGTGCTAACAATTTAATACCAATGGAAATTGCTCTTAAAATTGCAAATAAAATCAAGGCAAACGAGAGATTTGCTGCATATATTGTTGTCCCAATGTGGCCAGAGGGTGTTCCAACAGGTACAGCTACGCAAAGGATTCTCTTTTGGCAGGTAGGCTCTAACTACTATCTTGCTGTTTATGTTGAGTCAGGATTGTAAGATTTTTCAAATGCTTCTACTTTACCATTACACTTTAGGCTTCAGCGTGATTAATTTCTTTGACGTGCATAATAATTGCTCTCTGAGAAGTTAGAGGATTAATATATTGTCAGCTTTACAAAAGGTTATTATGTGAGATTCTAAAAATGAGCCCTTCCAACAGTTGCAACATGGTATTCTGATGCTGTCAATGCAAAGGATCTGATGGATCAGTTACAACTTCATTTTCTAGAACTGGTGTTAAGTGTTCATGATCTCTGCATTGCTAAAGATCCTGTTATAATTTTATTCTTAGAAGCATGTGATGAGATGAGCCTCAATAGAAGACACAACATTCAGGAGCAGGATATAATACCCCATGTATAAGTTTGGCTCGTGATGATTGATGAATAGCAGCTTCATAATCTATTGCATTCCTTCTGTATTAAGACATTTTTAAAGCAACCTTCTTTATATGTCACAACTCCATTGCAATTGCTTGCATGTTATTCTGCAGGCCCATACGCTACCTGTTATGTGATATGATAATAAATTCTACCCATCTCTAGGCCATCTAGTTCTTAATAATAAGGAAATTGAAGCAAGGTTATAAACTTTGGTTTTTGCATAAACTTCGGTTCCCTCAGAAGTGGAAACATTTCATAAAAGTTTATGGAATTCTATGAAATCATTGTAAGAATTCAGAAACCATGGAAACTGCAGAAACATGCATTGATATTTTGGGAGATGATAAGAATAAGCATCAAATGCTGAATGTAAGTTTTGTTTCATTGTCTTTGGAAACCGACACATTTTGTAGGAAAAACTAGAAAGAGTGTTAGTTTTTAGAATCATGGTTGAAAATAGAAACAAAGAACTAAGACAACATTTTTTTTTAAGAAAAAAAAATCACATTTGCTACCAAACTCCATAACTTTGTTTGGATTTATGTGGGACCAATCTCTAAACAAAAAAAAAAAAAAACTGGGACCAATCTACATTCAAACCTTTTTTTTTTGCAGGTTGTAATTGCTAACATATAAAAATGCCAAACACATCCTTTTTTATATTGATTTGAATCTAGCATTCTGTTAATTACAACTGTTGCATCCTTCAGTACCTAAACTTCCATTTTTAGGTCTCATATCTCCAGCCGGTCAGATTTACAACTATCTCATTATAGTAACATTTAGCAGCTATCCATGGATTTAAACTACATACTGGATGCCGGATGGTCCTCGAAGTTCAACTTATTGTCAAATAAAGCTTGAAGCTTGCTATGTTCAAAAAAGTCATTTATATCAAAGCCTTTTCTTTTTCCTGAAAAAAATAAATGCGGTGCTCTGTTGCTCTGAAAATATTATCCCATCAAATGCCATCCTTGGGAACCCTTTGACAAGAAGAAATTTAAATTTTCTTTCATATCCTCCATGAAATTTATATATGTCACATTCATATTTCACATCAATTTCTCTACTGAAATAGCCATTAGTTGCAGATAATTGTCATTGGAGGTACTATATTCATTGTGTGTAGGCTCAGTGCTTCATTTTGTTCACCTGGAGTTGTTGATTGCTGCAGCATAAAACAATGCAAATGATGTATGAGATGATTTACAAGGCTTTGGAGGAGGTTGGGCTAGAAAACACATACGTGCCACAAGACTATTTGAACTTCTTCTGCCTTGGAAATCGTGAGGCGCTAGACAGGAATGACAATTCACACATAGGAAGTCCTACTGCAGCCAACAGTCCTCAAGTATCTGTTCTATCCCTCAAACTAATTTCCCCACACTCCTTTCCAAATTATATGGTCCTCAATTTTCTCTCTTATCTGTGTTTGGGTTGGGTTCAAACTTCAAACTCCTACACTTATTGCAATCGAACTTTGCTCAATTAAGTTATTACAATTTTACAGCCATAAGTCAAGTTTGCTGGTATATGCACCAACTTTAGTATGCTGTTCTTCTTTAAAAGTGAATGCCATGGATCATAGTTTCAGTCAAATAGATACTATTCCTAAAATTCTCTGCGACTTAAATGTGTGCATGTCGGTAACCTAGGCACTTACTCGGAAGAGTCGACGCTTCATGATTTATGTTCATTCGAAGGGCATGATAGTGGATGATGAGTATGTGATATTGGGCTCTGCAAATATCAATCAGCGCTCCATGGAGGGAACCAGAGACACCGAGATTGCGATGGGAGCCTACCAGCCTCAGTATACCTTGGCAGGAAAACAGTCTAGTCCCCGTGGACAGGTAATCTTTAATCAGATGATAGCCTGTACATCTATCTATCTGTGAGGCCGGAGTTGCACAGGGATTTTAAATTGTGATTTTCTATTATTAATACAAGTAAATATATTTGTATCTCTTAAGATAATTAACAAATTAATGAATATCTGACTAGCTGCTATCTGTGTATCGTGTAGATCTATGGATATAGGATGTCACTGTGGGCAGAGCATATTGGAGCTTGTGAAGAATATTTTACACAACCAGAGAGTCTCGAATGTGTGAGGCGGGTTAGGTCAGTGGGTGAGCTGAATTGGAAACAATTTGCAGCCGATGAGGTAACTGAAATGAGGGGACACCTTCTAAAGTACCCAGTGGATGTTGACCGGAAGGGCAAGGTGAAGCCTCTTCCTGGATGTGAAACATTCCCGGACGTGGGAGGCAACATAGTGGGAACATTTTTTGCTATTCAAGAGAATCTTACAATTTGACCAACTGATCAATCCATGTCTTTGGTGCAACATCCCCACATTTAAAACCTTCTGGAATCTGGAGATGAAACGATTGAGGTCGATGCAGCAGAAATGAATCCGAAACCAACCAACTTTCACAGAAGTTACATTTGAGAGGTTATTGTATCAATTTTTATTAGAAATCGTGTATAGGGAGGTTGACGCCCCATTTCATTTTATCTTTTCGACTGATAGTTGTGACCCACTCTACAGATATATGGGCTGATGACTGGTAGTCACTGGGTATCTGTTGTATAATAATGGATGGACACATTTTGGAGATAAACAGTATGTATATGTATGTTGTAATGGGTAAATTTCGTAAAACCTAAGTGCGGTAACAACGAGCTCGTCCTCAGTGTGGTGTTATCGTTTGAGCTCGTTTCTGTCGTCTCCTCGGCGACGGGCCCGTTGTCGTATGGACGACGAGAACGTGGTCTCGTGGACGACGATCACGTCCTCACTCTGACGACGGACCCGTGGTCTCGAGGACGACGATCACGTCCTCACTCTGATGACGGACCCGTGGTCTTGAGGACGACGATCACGTCCTCACTCTGACGACGGACCCGTGGTCTCGTGGACGACGATCACGTCCTCATTCAGACGACGTACCCATCGTCTTATTGTCCACGATCGCGTTTCCTAACACGTAATGAGATCTGGCGTTACTGTCCAGTCACCTGGGACTGATCCTACCTCTACGATGGTAGGTGGGTAACATTGTCTTGACATTAAATGACATTTAATGCTGCATTTAATGTCAGTCACCTCGGACGAGTTCCTACTCTTGTGTGCAGACGCGCGTGCAGTACGAATGACCGGGAGATCTATCTAAAATGATTACTGAAGTACACATCAGGGATTCGAGGTATGCATGGACATCAATGGGTGCCTATGGTCATGGCAAGGGTGGCCTATATAAACCTTTGAAGAACAATGTAAAGGGGGGACGACAAGTGGGGAGAGCTAAGACCTTCGAACTCTCTGCTATATTCTTACTGTTCATCATCTCCCACATCTACTGACTTAATCATCGGAGTGCAGGTCAGGGTATCACACCCTCCACTCCAACCTTCTACCAGCAAATCAGAACTTGGGAGGAACTGCTGCTGACGCGTGTCCTTTCGGTAATTTCCCCACACATATGTGTAAATGTATATATTATGATTGCTGTTTTGCAATAACAGGGGATTTGAACAACACATATCTATCCAAAAAAAAAACAACACATATGGCTTAAAATTTCTGAGATTAATGTAATGGCTGTTATTGATCGCTCTCTGTTACGGACAAACTCATTTTGCCTTAAGGGCAATAAGGATAGAGGGATATGTGATCCACAACATGGCTCCCCTTTGGTCGCTTTCATAAGCTTAATCCCTCCCTTATCCATGCAACCAAACATGCCTCCTTCCTATATATGTTTTTTCTTTCTTAGATTGAGTTTCAGAATATTGAGTAGCAATTAATCTGGACTTGATAAATTCCAAATGATGAGGCATTCATTTGAGTCTTACATCTCCCTCTCTCTTAAGATACACAATTCCTTCTCTTTCTTATAAATTCTAAAATCTCTTTAATTTTACAGCCCCAATTATAGTCTTCCAAAGACGTAAGGTGATGGCAACAAGTGTCAATCCTTAATCCTTCTCCCTGTTATCTGTTATAGAGTAGCAACACCACGTGTTGCACTTACATTGCGTCTGTGGGAAAAAAAAATTGATTTGCGTTTGGGCTAGCAGCACTCCTCTTAATTTTATGATTTCCTCTTATTATTATTCTGCCTGCATACTCGTTCTCTCTCTCTCTTATTTCTGTTTATAATCATGCATTTTGAAGGAACTCCACCAACCCATCTTGGTTTTTATAGTAGTATAGCATGATTTGCAAAAGGGAACAAGAAGCTTGGATTTAAATAGTTTGCTGGTGCTTAGATGGAAGAGTCGCCATGCATAATCAGTGTCTTCCAACAATAATACATAGGTAAAGGTACTTATATTCTTTCCCCTATCTCTACATAGGTAGAATACTTATAGTCTTTCCTCTATCATCTCTATAATAGTATAGTAAATGCTGGTGTTAAACTCGATCCGTTATAGTTTATGGTGTAAGTAACTCTCCATCTCGTATACATGAGCTAGTTATGCATTGATTTAGACCATTGAATTTTAGTCCAAGGTTTTGAATATTGCATAAAACTTAATCGTTTATTAATTTATATGCAAATAATTGTGCATAACAAAAGTGGTTGAAATATTCTCTCATGTTTTATTGGACATTATCAACAATGAGAAAATGAGAAGAAAAAAAAGTCTATGCACCCATAGTACAAATTACATTTTTTAAGATAACGAATGAAGTAAGTGCAGCCCTTATCATATGAGCTAGTAATCCCAAGGCCCCTAGAGGTAGCCCTAAGGACCCAGCGGTGAAAAGGGGGCTCCGAGATTAACCCCATTCCGATTTTACATCTCTACTATTATAATGAGAGAAACGAGGTTAAAACGTAGGTTGATTTTTTTATAATATTCTTAATGAGTCCTAATTTTATGGTATAAGGATGAATTTTTTTATAAAAATTTAGATATTATGTTATCTTATTTTACATAAGAAAAGTTAGTAGGGGTATTGAAATAATATCAATTATAACTAACCACAATTCCCTCTCAAGAGAAAAAATAGGTACGCGTTATAATGTAGTTTCAACTCACAACTTCATATTTTTAAGTTAAAATTTTAAAATGACCTCATTAGAGTGCCTCTTCCCAGTCTCTCTCCCCTACCCCTCCCCTTTCACGTGCATCGCATGTGCCGCCCACTAATGTATTATAATAAGAATGAAGGGTTGAGCCTGACGAGATGAGATTTTACAGGATATTTATCAAGCTCGACACTCAAATATAAGACATAGGCATGTTTAGTGTATGGATGTATTAATCTCGACTTCATTAACACTTCATTACCAGGCCATCCTCAAATCCTTTTTTTTTTTTTTTTTGAATTTATTAATTGTGTATAATTTTTTATATTATAATTTAATAGTAAATTCTTTTATTTAAATCATAAAAAATTGACCAAAATAACCTTATGATTCAAGCTTGAGCCAACTCCAGAAGTCAATCACCAAGCTTGTGGTAACCGGTTGATCTCTTGGCCCGACACTCAAATGCAAGGCATGTTTGTGTATGAATGTATTAATCTCGACTTCATTAACACTTCATTACTAGGCCATCCTCAAATCTTTTTTTTGTATGAATTTATTAATTTTGTATTATTTTTTATATTATAATTTAATAATAAATTCTTTTATTTAAATCATATAAAGTTGACCAAAATAACCTTATGATTTAAGCTTGACCCAACTCGAGAAGTCAACCACCAAGCTTGTGGTAACCGGTTGATCTCTTGACCTTTTCCTGCACCGTTCACCTTCCAATGTCGTATCATCCTAAAGAATGCGATAGATCTGACGGTTCAGATTGTTCGATCGAAGCCCCACTCTTGGTCTAACAGATCCACGAAGTGCACCCCAATAGGACCCACTAGGATCATCTTGTTAATTTCTTGTAGAACAAGGGTCATTTTGGTCCCTAAAATTATGTCTCTTGATAAAATAAGCACAGATGAAAAATATTTGCAGAGCTAGTTCATATTTCATAGTTGGTTTGCGAGAGACGAGAAAATGAGCGAAAGAGGAGGAGATGCGAAGAAAACGAAGTGGCCTCTCATTAAACCCAAACGAAATCTCCAGATCACTTGCCTCAAAGATACCCATCTCTTTACGGTACGGATTCCCTTTTCAATTTTGTTTTTTTTTAAAAAAATTTTAGTTTCTTAAATTTTATATGAAATTGTAAAGTAATTCATACAAATTTCTGTAAATATGATTATCATTTCCACGTTTTACCATTGAATTTCTCTTGGGTTAGAGCAATATGATTTTTCCAGACAGGATTTTAATGGGTGGGGTCTCATATATTGATTGAACTAAATAAAATTGAATTGAGCATGAAAGACAATCCTAAAAAATACCAAATTTTAATTTTTACAGAAGAAATGTATTTTTTGTAATCCATTTTTTGTGGAATTGATCTGGGGTTTCACAGTTATCATTTTGTTTGAGATTTTCAGGTGCAGAATTTCTTCACATCTGCAGAATCAAAGGCGTTTGTTAAAGCTGCAGAATCAATTGGTTTCGCGCACCAAGGGAGTCTTGGTCCGACAAAAGGCGAAGCTTATAGAGACAACGATCGCGTTTCTGTGAATGACCCTGTTCTCGCGGAAACGATATGGGAATCTGGCTTAAAAAAATTGTTTGCCGAGATTAAAATTCGGGGAAAGATTGCTGTTGGATTGAATCCCAATATTAGATTTTACAGGTAGAAAAAGTGGATCTTTTCTGTAGTTTCGTTCCTCCCTTTCTCATTTAGAAATTGAATAGATGCATAGTTAGCTATTTTACTAAAATCCTCACTCATTGCTAAGTGATGATATCGAGAATTGTGTGGCCATATTAAGCTAATTTGTTGAGTTATAAACCACTTAAGCTCAAAATATTGTGAATTTAGGTTGGGTTTACCAAGAATCTATTTGGATTTGATCCACTCGAGAATCTCTGTTACTTTAATCAGTTTGAATGTTTGCCCACTTGTCTAAGGAAATTTGATGTTTACACCAATAGGTCCAATACCCATCTTGGAAATTCTGTTTATTGTGACTGTAATGACTTGGTTACCTTTACAGGTACAAGGCGGGCCAGCGATTTGGGCGGCATATTGATGAAAGTGTTGATCTTGGAGAAGGGCGCCGGACATATTATACATTATTAATATATCTAAGTGGTGGCTTACGAACCAAAGCCAACAACGATCTGAGCAGAAATCAGGGTTCTGCAGTTGAGTCTCTAGTTGGAGGAGAGACCGTGTTTTATGGTTCCAGACAAGGTGTTGTGGCTGAGGTAAAAACTTCTCTTATTTGTTCTTCCAATTAGATTACTTTTGTTTTCATTTTTTTCTTCCTATTGTTCTTGTTAGGACTTTGCTGTCTCTCCCTTTGTGGATTAGTTTCTAATCTGCAATTTCAGAGAAATGATTGTCTTCTGATACTAATAGTTTCAAGTCTGTAGGTGGCTCCTATTGAAGGAATGGCTCTCCTTCATATTCATGGGGATAAGTGTATGCTGCATGAAGCTCGCAATGTTGTAAAGGGTGTTAAGTATGTGTTCCGTTCAGATGTTGTTTTTGCTTGATGAGTGTCAAGGATTTATGAATTAAGGACAGGTAATTTCTTCATTTCAACTTCTCTCCCAACTTAAATTTCTGAATTTCTTTTGTCTCTGTTAAGCTAGCTAGCTCTCTCTCTCTCTCTCTCTCTCTCTCTCTCTTGTTGAAATCCTTCATTCTGTGCCTCTAAAATATAAGTGTGCTCTTTTGTAAGTTTGAATAGAATTCAAAGTGTCTAGTTTATGATTAATATCGCCATCCAATCAAATTATGTGCCAAACTTTCGTGCCTCTGAAATAGAAGTATGCTGTTTTGTAAGTAAACTGGAATTTAATTCTGGCTTGTGATTAATATCACCATCCAATCTAATTATGGGCTCAACCCCTCCCAGATAAATATATCACCATTCAATATCAAACCAAGTGAAACCACCTCAAGTGGACCTCTCTGCTAATAATTCGCTATATATTCTCTCTGGTTTTTTATTGGGGGTTTTCCCTGAGTGCCCCATAGTTTGGCTTTGTTATCAAAATACCCACCTTCCCTTCTTTGAATGCCCCCACACATGTGAAGGAGTTCGCACATGCAAACTTTTTCCATTTGATCCAAACCATTTGAAGGAAAGACATCTGTGTCCCCTCCATTCTTCCTCAACCATGGACAACTCCCTTCTTTCCTTATCAACAATGGAGCTCCTTCGTTGATGAAGAAGAGTTCCCAAAATTTTTATTATCTATCGTTTCGACTAAGATTTCCACAAGAGAGCTTCATTCCTCTAAACTACTAACCATGATTGTGAGAGAACGCAATTAACGGATAAAAACACCCATTTTTGGGTTTCTTTTTAAAAAAAAAATAGTTTAACCTAAAGAAAATGATTATAATCATGGCATTTATGATTTAAACCTCAAATTCCATGTTAGAGGAGATTACATGTGTTTTCTTTACATTTTTAATGATTTACAGTGTACGGTCGATACTCAATAAGTCGAGTCGATACTTCATATCGACACTAGTTATGGTCCAAGGTTGAAGACGACTTGTATGATATGGGTATTGAGTAGGTGTATCAACCAGTATTGACCCTTTGCTCAAAAAACTTGGTTGAAACCCAGATTTTTGCGGATTTTTTGTATTGTTTTAAGAACACTCCTATTAAGTTTGTACTAAAACACTCATTAAAGGAGAAAGGAGTGAAGAGCTTTGTGAGATGGGATGATGAGGAGAGTGGGAAACTTCTCTAATCTCATGCGCATGTATGTAAAACCCTATTTTCCTCTTCTTCTTCTTCAAAACTATTCTTATAAGTGTTGATGGTAGTAGAGGGGTGTTTCAGACTTTTCATAAATAAGAAATTATGAGAAAATAGTCATAAGGGTATTATGAGAAGGGTTTTTAAAAGGTGGGTATTTTGAGAACAAAGCCAAACTATAGGGGCAATCAGGGAAAACCCCCTTTTTTTTTTTATATTGAATCCGTAGTAGTGTCTAGTCAATGCTATTTTGGATTGTGGCTGAGGCTAACCAATTGAACGAACAATATTGAGAGGTAGGAATTAGGATTGTCCGCGGGCTTTGTTAGGATACTATTAAGGTTTTAAACTTTGGTTTCGGTATAAACTTCGGTTACCTAAGAGGTAGAAACATTTTGTGAAAACTTATGAGAGTCTATGTCAATATTGTAACAATTTTGAAACCATGGAAATGTTATGGACACCAAAGAAGCATGTGTTGTTATTTTAGGAAACTCATTGATAAAATAAAAATCAATATACACTCAAAACTCATTGTTGTCGTTCATATCTGAAGCTTTAAAAGTCAAAGGTATACGCAATATACTCATAATTACAAAGTAATACATCCGAGAAAGAATATTATATGAGCACACCACATGAATTATAAGACTCATTTCCACGTAGTAGTTACAATGTCGCTCAAAATATTATTTTCTCAATTTTGAAATAGTGCTTTTTATTTCTAAATTAGAAATAGTTTTGATCACAAGATAATTATTATAATGCATAAAATATACATGCATATGTTTCTCTTATGGTTCTATGATTTGTTTTAATTAGTTTTATTTTTTTTAATGAAAATTTATTATCTTTTGTTCAAATAATAATGCAAATATTTTGACAATTCATAACAAAAATAGTATTTCTTACGCTAACTAACCCATTAGAGTCTCAGCCACCAATTATTGACAATTGTATGTAATGGGATACCCATTACATATTCGATTCATTAATAGTTTACAAATAATGCAATTTCAATTATTTTTTAAAAAATATTTCAATTAAATAAATGAATCACCGAGGAGTGGTGGGCATCAAACTCAAAAAAGGGGCTCAAAGATGAAAAAATTGGGAGAATAAAGAGTTTCACACATTTCGAGGTCGATATATTATTGTCCTATTAACATTTCCATACACGTTTCTCAAAATATTTTATTTATATAACTAAGAAGGTAACATTTCAGTACCAATGACAAAAAAATGTGATGACACATAAGGAAATGTGTCTCGAGATATTGTAAGTTTACGTCACAGTAAGGTTCGTGACAGTAATTTTATGTCATAGTAGCCAAGACTGCCTCAGGAAGCGGAGGTCTTGAGTTCAAGTCCCTTCCCCTGGATGTGCAGTATGAGGGGATCTTTACGGCCCGAAGGACTCAGTCGGGTGCTCTAAGAGGCCCGGATACCCTCGTTCCAAAAAAAAAAAAGTTTGTGTCGATATCAATGAAACGGGGACATTGTGTAGGAAACATTATAAAATTTGTCGATTTTAAAAACCATGTAATCTGCCCTTATTTTTGTGTTATTTATGAATCTTTTAGCTCATATAAGCTACCATTTTTGGATGTGGTAACTCAGAGAGTGATTTTGAGGCTCTTGTATTAACCTCTTTACTAAAAATCTTCTTTCTAAAGTTGTGCAGTATTCTGTAGTACTGGTTTTTCCTTGTAGATTATACTTTTGTTTGGTGCACCTCGAGCGCCTACATCTTTTGTCTGTGCATGTTTGTTCTGTTGATAAGATAAAGATCGCAGAATGGAAATAGCACATAGTGACATATAGGATCTTTTCAATAAGAAGCAGCCTAGCAAATTCATATTTAATCATGCTGTAACTTTCTATTCAAAATGTTTCAACTTCTATTTTAGAACTCTCATGGTAGTTTTTTGTTTTTCAGGTTACTTGTGCGAGAAATGTTTGAATTGTTGGAGCAAAATTCATAAGCCGAAGCAAAGCAAATCTTCTCTTTGAATGTTCCTCTCACGAACTCGGTAGATGATTAAATTCTAAAAGATTTTAGGTTACATTGTTGGTTGTGTAGCACCAAAGAACAGCAATGTACATTTGCAATCCGGTTGTTACCATGAATACACAGCTTTCTTCTCAGGTTTGGAAACTGGTTATGGACCTGCATTCCAAAACTGTATTTAGGACATTTTCAATTAGAAAAAGTAGAGATATGTGCAATATGTGTCTTCTCTTCTTGCATACCCGTAAGAACAGTGACAGATATAGCCAATTCAATACTTAGGAGGGGACTTATGGACCTTGTATGATTTATCAAGATTCGGACTTATGGACCTTGTATGATTTATCAAGATTCTTATCTCTTTTTAGCTGAAGTTTGGTAACTCTTATTCGATAGTTATTTTATTATATCTTGGAAAATAAAAGCTTTTTTCTTTTAGGTCTTATCATATAATAAGCTCGTTTGGTATTATCCGAGGAAAAAAAATCTATTCCGTTCTTTTGATGAGACGGAAAGGTCCGGCACTTAACTACATGCATTTTCTTTTGTGAACTAGATGTATCATGCTTTTCATCTCTTGGTTTGTAATTTCCCATGAGACTTCAAATGGAGCAAAATGAATGATTTCAAATCTCACAACTGTGGGCAAAAGTTTGCACGGAGCCTTACAAACTTGACTTTGAAAAATATAACTGCAATCCAATCTACTGAGAAAGCATTGCTTGCCCATCGGTAGTGAGTGTTAGTCACCACTCCATTGATCGGGGTTCCATTCCCAAGAGCTCACACACGCCCATGACTTAATACCAACCCATTAGCTGGGGTTGTGACCTAACTGCGCATCTCTCACCCTAAAATAATAAAAAAAAAAAGAATCCAATCTACTGCTAAAGTTGAATAATTACTACACCGGATCTGAATTTCATTGCAACAACTCGATTTTTATGGAATGGAATTGTTACGTGTGAGCCTATGTGGGATCCAAGTGTGGACTTGCATGAGCCAATAAAATGAATACTTTTTTTTGCTGCGGTTATCATTTAACTACGGTAGTGGGTTAACTTGGGCAGTGGAACTCTTGCAACTCGTGCCCCTGGGTTAACTTGGGCAGTGGAACTCTTGCAACTCGTGCCCCGGGGGATTGGATCCTCATACCTTTCTCCATTAAAGGCCACTTCTCCTACGACTCACGCAAGAGGTGGGGGTGTTAACAAAATGAATACTCTTCAGGCGTGAAGTGCACATTTGTAATTTTAAGCATGTCACCCTCTTTAACTTATGGTGGCGTTTATGGGCTTAGGAGCCACACTTCCCTAATTGCTCTTCTAGTGGTAGGTATGTATCTCACGTCGATCGTGGTAAACCTTCAGAAAAATAATGTCTTAAAAAATTGCCTTCGAATTAGGGGTGTCAATGAGCTGGGCTGGCCCAACGGCCGGGCCCAAAAGTGACCCAATTTTAAGCCAAGTAAGGTTAAGTACGATAAGTAGAAGCTCGAATAATCTAAGGCCGGGTTAGGGCTTGGTTGAACGAAGCTCGGGCCTGGCCCGACTATATATATTAGGGGAACCTCCGCGGTAGGAGAGCCTATTATTATTGATAAATGGAAAAAGGTACACATAGACAAGGGGGACATATGTACCTTACCCCTTAGAGATGCAAGTTATGCATAAAGGGAAAAAAA
The DNA here is from genome assembly GCA_015143295.1 of Tetracentron sinense. Classification (NCBI taxonomy): domain Eukaryota; kingdom Viridiplantae; phylum Streptophyta; class Magnoliopsida; order Trochodendrales; family Trochodendraceae; genus Tetracentron; species Tetracentron sinense. Next base: position 9,246,231 of record CM026571.1, on the reverse strand, counting down.
AAATAAGATAATAAAATGCATAAAGGAAATGATTTTGCTAAAAACTAACAATCCCCATAACACAATTGCAGCCTTATGAAAAGAAAATCTTGTTGTTTCATAGTCCAAACAAAATGAAGCACGAAATATAACGTCGAAGATTTTTTTTATGATTGAAAATCTCATTTGGACCCGATTGAGTACCAAGTCTTACTAGCTGGTCAGCAACCGAGTTAATTTCACGAATACATGAGAAATAGTATATGCAAAATTACTTAATTTCTGACCATCAGTAATAAAGATGTCAAGGGGGTGGATTCTTCTTCTTCCCCCAATCTTCCAAAAGTTTTGAATCTGACTCAACCTCCATATGAGTAAGTTCCTTGTTCAAACAAAGTTTTAAACCCTTCAGAAATACACGGACCTCGACTGTGTTATTTGTACACTCGCAAAATGAGCCATCTACATTGATCTTAATCTTATTAAAGTCAGGCCGAATCCATTGCAAAAATAATTAGTCTTTTTGCAGCGACTCTAATCCGCTTTCAAGATATCACATTCAATATTAGTTGCAAGTTTTTTTTGGATTTAGCAAACTTGAAATATCTCTCAACCATTTTTTTAAGGTGCCAAATCATCTCCAGTGATAACCGGATGTGGCACATCCGGTTATCACCCCTAGAGGTCACCACGTGTCTCCTTTGACACCCCTTAACCGTGGGTAAGGTTCACCTACCTATTTTTGGTTTTTTTTTTAAAATATTAATTCTATTTTTAAAATTAAAAAATTGTTTTTAATATTAAAAAAACTTTAAAAACAGTTTTTTAATTTTAAAAATAGAATTAATATTTTTAAAAAAAAACCAAAAATAGGTGGGTGAACCCTAGGGGTGGGTGAACCTTACCCACGGTTAAGGGGTATCAAAGGGGACACATGGCGACCTTTAGGGGTGATAACCGGATGTGCCACATCCGGTTATCACTGGAGATGATTTGCACCCTTTTTAAAAAAAACTTTATGAATGGCAAACAAATGATTATGAGATTTACCTTCAAACTTTTTGAAATTTCTCTCCAACCAAATTTTTTAGAGGACAATTAAAGGGATTATAGCCTTCAGATACCTTACTTGAAAACTGGAACATAACCAAACCAGGTGAGAAGCATAATAAATACTTTGAACTGTCATCTGATTTTCAATCTGCACATAAAAAATCTCGGCTAAGATTCGTCATATATTTGTGGCAAATAACACTAGAGATCGAAAGGTGTCTGAAGTAGGATTCCAAATTAAACGATGTGCAATATTTGATAACTTAATACCCAAAGCGTCACTCCGTACCACGCTAGGCGTCTCGAGTTCGACCTTGTGAGGGTGTTGTAGGTGGCATTTGTAGGCTTGCCCCTGGTCGCACGTCTTGAAACCTAGCAATGTGGGACTGAAGGTGGGGGCCATTTGTACTCGGGTGGTGGGTGTTTGCTATGGGCAGGCTTAAATCTGGATGCCAACCTGTTAAACCGGGGCCAGTGCCTAGGGGGCTGTGACGATACTCCGGAGCCCCATTTTTTTTTTTTAACTAAAAAAAAAAAGTTTCAAATTTCCGTTGAAACTTCTGATCATTGAAAATCAGTAACCAACAAACCTTGAAGAACATTGGTGCTACCTTCGAACACATTTGCAAATTATAGATAATACGTAAAAACAATATTAACTTGCCCTTTAAATCTAGGTATTGTAATATTATGGTTCTTTTCACTTTGTGTAATAATGTTTTCATCTTTTAATTTTTTAATTCAAACAATTTTTTTAAAAGAGAAAAAAATACATGTTATTTAAAAGAGAACAAAATATGTGTTGTTCATTTTATAAATCGGAGCGGCTAGTGTTAGGGCTGGGTTACAACTTGGCTCGGGTTTAGGCTCTAAATAGTTCACTTAGGAGTTTAGGCTCTAAATTAATTGTTCACTTAGAACATTTCCAACACTATCCATATTCTGTCTCCTTTGGCGATTAGGGAGGACGAAGAAGAAACGTGCACTCCAACAGACTCCTCAAAACACCTTGTTAGGATAGGGTCGGCGTTTTAGCTCGTCAAAAGTGGCGAAATGTTTCAGGTCTCCAGATATGATTAAATTCCTTTTTTTTAAAAACCTTCTTCAAAATGGTTTGAACCTTGAACCACAACCAATTGAGATTGAACTAATAAGGGAGAGTTCAATCGCACCCACAAGCCAACATGTGTCCCTTTTAACTTCTACTATTAAGATTCACTAATCCTTGGGGTTTAACAATATAATCTTAGTTCTTAGAAAAAAGTATTTAAAAATATTTAACTCTAGTTAAGAATTTTGAACTCTTATGGTAATTTTTTTTTAGATATTTCATTTTGGAAACAAGTGTTTAAAGAGACGTGTTGGCCGGTGGGGTGGGTGCGATTGAACTCTCAACGGTTGCAATGATGTTAAAATAAAATGAAATAAAAAATGAATGTTTAATAGAAATAGAGAAGTATTATAGGGAGTAGTGTTGGAGTTGTAAGGAGAAAAAGATTCACCTCCTCAGTAGGTGACGGGAGGAGGGCGTCTTGGGTCCCCTTTTCATGCCACATGTCCCCCTTTAAAAGGCCCTTTAACTGTGGTCAAGGTTCATTAACTCATAATAGGGTTCACCCATCTATCATTTGTTTTTAGAAAAATAAAATTTAACTACAGGGTTAAAAATTAACTTGAGTTAATGGAAGGACAGTTTTGTGAGAGTAAGGAGCAGTAGTTCACTCCTTGCTCGTGGAGCGATCTATTGCTGTTTTAAAAACCTCTCTATTTTAGAGAAAAAATAAGGAATTATTAAAAATAGTGTTGGAGATGCTCTAGAGGGCTGGACCTTGGCAGAATCGACCCAGCCAATTGACAAACCTACCTGCAACATGCATTTTTTTTTTTTTGTCACTTTAAATATAAAAAAGAGTTTTGCATCACCACGTTGTGCAGGAGCTCCCCTTTTTTACACTATCGGGTGGCAAATGTGTAATTATGATGTATTGCAAAAATATCACTAACCTCTGACAATAATTAAAATATGTCACACTTATAGCGTAAAAAGGGAGCTCCGTTTGATCAGAGCTCCGGCTCAAAATTGTTATTATTATTTTTTTTTTTGTTTTTGGGGGGACTGCCAAATATTAGGAACAGACAAATAAAACAACACTTGGTAAGGGTTCCACCTTAAAACGCATAGAGGCTTAGGATGGGTGTGCGGCCTCGGATTGTCTCCGGCGAAGTCAGAAACCCCTCACGGGGTTCCATACATGGTGCCACAGTTGGCATTAAAAATGGGGGAGAAGTTATTTTATTTTCTCCCCATAATTTTGACTTCTCCCCATTTGATATCTCTCCCCCTTATTCTCACACACTTATCGCCACATGTCTTATTATATGTGGGAAAATCAAAATCATGCCCCATGATTTTGACTTCTCCACCACTTGTCCCCTGTTCTATAGAACCCGGAGACAAGCCCTTTCTGGCTTCGCCAGAGACAATCCAAAGCCGGGCTGTGTGCTACGTGGAAACGTGCTAGCCTCGTAAAAGTAAAAGGACAAAATAGTTAAGCCGATCCAACTTCAAAAGGACAAAATAGTTGAGAAGCAAAAGTGATCATTATGATAAAAAATACTTTTATTCTCCATTATAATAAATTATAATAAGAGAAGTGGAGTTAAAAAATTGGTTGAATTTTTTCTAATAGTCTTAATAAATTCTAATTTTATGATATTTTACTGTGAAATATAGTTAATAAGATGAATTTTAATTTTTTATTTTATCCATAATTCCATATAAAAAAATCCCTCACAATTTTTTTATTATCAAAAAAGACCTTCAAATTTTTATAATCAAAATATTAATTACTTATTTTAGATGCCCTCACTAGATCTTTCTTCCCACTCTCTCTCCCCTTCTCCCACTGGATCCTAGGTGCTGTCCACTAATAAATAAGTAATTTAAATTTGTTTATTTATAAAATTACTTATTTTAAAAAGTATTTATTACCTGACCTTTGGTTTTTTTTTTTTTTTTTTCTCCTAGGAGGCCAATGCGTGTCTTAGCTATAGCCTCTAAGTAAAAGCATTGAGAGGGCCCAAGATTGTTCCGGATTCTAAGAGTGCTACAAGTCCTGAATTTCCGAGTGGAGACATCAAGAAAAAGACGAGATTCCTTAGGAAGATATTAGAAAAGGAAGATAATTACCTCACCAAATCGGACAACGATTTCCCTATGCAGGTGACCTAGTATACTCGGGCATGACCTTTTCACCTACGCATGTAAAGGTATTTTATTAAAGAGGTGATAGCATGCAGCTCCCATGTTCTGTTTGTGGCACAAGCACACTTTTTCAGCTCGTCACATCTTCTCTTTAACATCTATTAACTAAGGTTAAAATTTATGTATTCTTAAGGTTAAATACTTTCACTTTAGCTTTAAGAAAAGTATTAAAAAAAAATTAATCTTGGTTATGATTCACTCATTCATGTGGTTAATTTTTTTCTAAAATCAAGGTTAAATTATTTAGCCTATAGTTGAGTGAATCGTAACCATCGTTACTTGATGTTAAAGAAGACATATGGTGATCTGGGGAGGTGTGCATGTACCGTCCAACTCAAGATGTGAGATGCATGCTATCACCTCCTTAATGACCTCCTTAATGAAACACCTTTGTACAAGTCGGTTGAAGAGGCTATGCCTGAGTGAGACTCAGGCATCTGCCAAAGAAAATTTTTTACCCCTTGAGAGAGGAGCAAAAGGAGGAGGGCCCTTTTTCTGTCACGTGCCCATTATTAACTCCCTTTAACTGTGGTTTTTAGAAAAAAAATTTACCACTAGGACTTAAAAAATCTAACCAAAGTTGAGGGCAGTTGAAGGGCATTGTGAGCATGGGCGGAGGCAGAATTTTGTTGTTGAGGGGGCACACGAATAGTTGATGGAAAATGATAGTAATTGATGATGGATTTGCGGAGAATTATTAGGTTGTTAGGAAATATTCTGGGTCTATGGGGATGGAGGATCGGGGGCATAGGCCACGGTTTTTTTGATGACTAAGTTTGGGGGTCATTTTGTATATATCTCATGGATATTATTCCTCCTTGTTCACAGGGCAACCATCTCCTTACCCCATGACTATGCCCTGTTAAATAATTAAATAACATAATATAAAAAATATATTTTGTTTGCAATAGTTTAGGAAATGTTGCCCCCTTGTCTCATGGCTATACCTATTAAATAATTAAATAATATAATATAATTTTTAGGAACTGCCACACCACAATTATGCCCAATAAAATAATTAAACAACATAGTATAAAAATACTTTTTAAAAAAGTTTAATGACACTTGCATGGAGATCGAATCACAGTTGATTGAACTCGGGGAGAGTTCAATTGCACTAACATGTCAACACGTATCCCTTTTAACCTTTATTAACTATGTTAAGAGTTATTAACTCTTGAGGTTCAACAAAATATACTTGACTTTTAGAAGAAAAAAGGGTAGAAAATATTTAACTTTGCTTAGAAATTTTAAATCATAGGATTAATAATTTTTTTAAAATCAATGTTATATTGTTGAACCTCAAGAGTTAGTGAATCTTAACCACAATTAATAAAGGTTAAAAGGGACATAAGTTGAAATGTTGACCTATGAGTGTGATTGAACTCTCCATAAGTTCAAGCGCAATTTAGTGATTCAATCTTACGTGCATGCCCTCATTCCCATGGCTATGCCTAAAAAAGAGGGTAAAAATACTTTTTTTTTTTCAAAAATTCAGTGGGGGCATGTGACCCCATTTGGCTCTACCTCTGATTGTGTAAGGGCATGCAACAATACTTCATCCTCTGGGAGTGAACTATTGCTCACTAGAAAAACTTTTCTAAAGTTTCGAGAGGTGGAGATTTCTCACTCTTGGAGAGAGAGCAACCCAGGGCTTTTTTTTTTCTTTTTGCTTCTTTTTGTAATTTAGTTAGTGATATAATTTTATCTCCCTAGAATTTTCTCGTCCCTCTTCTTGACATTATAAAATAAGAAGTTTTGCTTTTACCTTCCAAAAAAAAGATAAGATGCTTTGGATGTAAATATTGTAGGATGTAATCATTTCCTTTTGTGTATTAAATCTGGTTTAGGTCTGTCCATAGTTCAAAAACCCGAAAACTCAACTCGACTCGAAAGTTAGCCACGTTGAGTAACTCGGAAAACTAAAAAAAAAAGCGACTCAGTCTAATTCGGAATATATATGTAATAATTTAAATTTTTTGGGTTAAAAGAACTCAAAGTATGCTGGTTGTACAACTTCAAACCTCAAAATTAGGTTTAACAAAACTCATACTAAGTTGTCTTTGTAGACCCTAAAAAATATGATGCAAAAATAGTGTGACATTTTAGTTTAGGTTTTAAAAAATAATAAAAATATCATTCTATGACTCCACCTAGTCTGGAGAGTCGAAAAACTCGGTTAGACTTGATCGAGTCACCCGAGTAACTCGGAAAATAGTGTCTCCTTCGAGTTTTGAGGTGACTCAACATGAAATTCAACCAAGTTGAGTAACTTGGCCGAGTTACTTGGGTGACTCGTCGATTTTTTGAATTATGAGTCTGCCTAACCCAAGCTTACATCCAAAAAGGAAATAAAAAAGATGAATGTTTAAGGTGTGAGGGGCAATCAAGAAAGGGAAACAATCACTTCCTCGCTGGTGGAGCGAAGGAAGATGTTTGTTCCTCTTTTTCTCTCCATGTGTTCTCTTTTCACCATGGTTAAAATTCATTAATTCTTAAAGATTAAAGCACCTAACCTTGGTTTTTAGAATAATTTTTTTTAATCACAAGCGTCAAAACTTGTTAGCCATAGTTTAAGGACAGTTAAAGGGGCTTTGTGAATGGGAAGAGCAATAGTCCGCTCCTCACTGGAGGCGAGGAGATTGCTCATCAACAAAAACCCTAAGTATCTCAATGGACTGCTTGTGTGATGAAGAGTATAGTAAGTATCATTCTCAATGCTCCTACGTAGTATCATGTATTTCTTTGAAAAAAAAATATATTTCAAATATGAACAATGCTGTCCACTTTCCGGTTGTACACTCTCCCCAGTTTTTATATAAGAAGACAAAATAGTATGTCACTTTTTGTGGGACCTATTACGTTTCTTGGTATCGGGTTATCTCTGGTAGAAGTCAGAAAAATGGTCTTGGGCTTCCACTCGAAAAATAAAAGGAGGAGAAGTCATTTCATTTTTCACCATGTTTTTGACTTCTCCCACTTGATATATCTCCCTCTTTTTATAGCCACATGTCGAATGATGTGTGGAGCCCAAACCATTTTTTTGGCCAACAATCCGATGCCACTTTTATTTTATATTTTTTGCTTAAAAATAGAAAAAAACTGTTGGACAACCGAAGAGCGGACGTAGCATCGCTCTTCAAATATCTAAGGCCAAGAGAGATAACCGACAACCGAGTCGCTGTCCAAAGCTTTAAAGTTTAATCCACACAAATACCATAGATCCGATCTCGCTTTTTTCCCTTTTGCGCTACTACCAGTATCTCCATCTTTGATATATTATTTCTCCTATTAACATTTTCATACATGTTTCTCAAAATATTTTATTTATATAACAAAGAAGGTAACATTTCAATACTAATGACAAAAAATGTGATGACACGGTAGGAAATGTGTCTTGAGATATTGTAATTTTATGTCACAGAGGTTTGTGACTAATTTTATGTCATAGTGGCCAATACCACGTCTCAAGAAGTGGAGGTCTTGAGTTCGAGTCCCTTCCCCTTGTTGGCCACCCTCCGGGATTTATCCTCTTGGCTTACTTGGATGTGTAGTATGAGGGGATCTGGATGACCCGAGGGACTTAGTCAGGTGCTCTAAGAGGCTTGGATACCCTCATACCAAAAAACAAAATGTTTGTGTTGATATCCATAAAACAAGGACATTGTGTAGGAAACGTTTTAAAATGTGTTGATTTTAAAAAACCATGTAATATGCCCTTATTTTTGCGTTATTTATGAATCCTTTAACTCATATAAGCTATAATTTTTGGATGTGGTAACGCAAAGAATGTTTTTGAGGCTCTTGTATTAATCTCTTTACTAACAATCTTCTTTCTAAAGTTGTGCGGTATTATGTAGTACTTGTTTTTCCTTGTAGATTTTATATTTGTTCAGTGCATTGGGATCACCTATAAAGATCATAGAATGGAAATAGTGTAGTTCTAATTACACAGAAAATAATTAATGAATTTAGATGTATCAATAAAAATAATAATGAAACTGAAATAGGAAATAAAGAACTCACTGAATTTGTATTGCGAATAAACAACAAATCTGAGCCTTGTGATTTACCGTTTTCTTAAGACGAATTTACTCATTCTCGGTGCTCAAGGTTGATGAGTAATCGTCTCCCAAGATAGAACAGATTTCAGTTTTGGAGATACAACACTTCAAGCTGTAGAACCCAATAAACCGACCAATGTATGTACTCGAACCAATAACAATGTAGAAGAGAGAGAGAGATTTTGAAAACGATTATTTGAATGCGGGAATGGAGGTCTACTTTATAGAATTCCTTGTATCTGTTCGAACAGAGGTGACTGTTTGGAAGAGATACAAAAAAAAAAAACCGGAAAGAAAAAGCAGTTACTGAAAGTTTGAAACACCAATGGAAAACTCATTTAAAAAATGGATCAAAGTGAGTAAAACCCAATCCCCAGGCCCGGACCCGGACCCGGACCCAATTTGGGTCGAAATACGAGTCAATCGGGTCGCACATCAGGTATCTTTGTCGGGTTATTTTACTACATGAATTTTCCAACAAATAGTACACAATGACACATAGGATGCTTTCAATAAGCTGTAGCCCAGTAAAATCATATTTAATCAGGTTGTAACTTTCTATTCAATCTTATTTCAACTTCTATTCTAGAACTCTCAAGATAGTTTTTGTTTTTCAGGTTACTCGTGCGATTCAGATCGAATCAAATATTTGATTTGTTGGAGCAAAATTTTACCATAAGCTAAAGCAAATCTTTTCTTTGAACATTCCTCTTATGAACTTGTTAGATGATTAAATTCTAAGATTTTAGTTTACGTTGTCGGTTGTGTAGCACCAAAGACAGCAATGCACATTTGCAATCCGGTTGTTACCATGAATACATAGCTTTCTTTTCTGGTTTGGAAACTGGATATGGAGATATGGACCTGCATTCCACAACTGTATTTATGACATTTTTAATTAGAAAAAAAATAATGATATATGCATTCTGTGTCTTCTCTTCTTGCATAGCCGTAAGAGCAATGACAGATATAGCCAATTCAATACTTAGGAGGAGACTTATGGGCCTTGTCTGATTTATCAAGATTCTTTGTCTTTTTAGGTGAAGTTTGGTAACTCTTGATAGTTATTTTATTATATTTAAGTTTGATAACTCTTATTTGATAGTTATTTTATTATATTTAAGAAACTAAATGCTTGTTGTCTTTTAGATCTTATTATGCAATAAGCTCGATTGGTATTATCAACATTTTGAGAGAAAAATTTTGAGGGAAAAATTATATTTAGGGTTCGTTCTTTTGATGAGACTTAAAAGTCCTCTACTTTGTCAGTTTTGTCATTTGACAATATACAAATGTATTATGCTTTTCATCTCTTGGGTTGTGCCATTTATTCCACTATTATTATTGAGCAATAATGGTATAATTCATTCATATTAAGAGACAGGGGACATAATTCACATGGATATAGTAAGTATCGTTGGCCTGCTTTAATGGTAGTTTTTACATTTTCCCTTTCACTCGTAGTATGGGGAAGAAGTGGACTCTAAAGGTACTACTAATTGAGTTGAGTAATCAAAGTGTATCAATTTTTTTATACATCATTGTGCAAACGTTTTTAAATAAAAAATATCTCTATTTCTAAATCCTACCGGAATCCACTAAAAAATATAATATATGAATAATAACCTTTCAATCAAAGAGATATTTCAATAATGGAAAATAATCACATCCTCGGTCGGTGACACGAGGAGGGGCTCTCAACTCCCATTTTCTTGTCATGTGTCCCCCTTCTAACCCAATTTAACTGTGGTTAAGATTCATCCACCCTTAGGGTTCACCCATCTACCCTTGATTTTTAGAAAAATAAAATTAAAAAAATTAACTAAAGGATTAAAAAAAAACTAACCCGAGTTAATATGGGAGTTGAAGGGTCGGCTATGTGAGAGCGAGGAGGAATAGTCCCCTCCTCGGCCGACGAGAGGACTATTGCTCTTCAATAATTCCAATGTTAATATTTCGAAAGTATAAGGAATCCAAATCCAGATGATTGGAAATTTTTTCAAACCTAATTCTTCCTAAATTTTTTACTTCAATGAATCCACTCTTATTACAATGAGGAGTAACCGACCAATTCCCGTAAGGCTTCGAATGAGCAAAATGAATGATTTAATTTCTCACAACTTTATTTACGTGCAAATGGAGCCTTACAAACATGACTTTGAAAAAAAGACCTCCAATCCAATCTACTGCTGAAATCGAATTGCAGCAACGAAAATTGAATAATTACAACACCGGATCTGAATTTCATTGCAACAACTCGATTTTTATGGAATGGAATTGTTACGTGTGTGAGCCTATGCAGGCTCGAAGTGTTGACTTGCATGAGCCAACAAAATGAATACTCTTCAGGCGTAAAGTGCACATTTGTAATTTTAAGCAAGTTAGCCTCTAGCTTAAAATGGCGTTTATGGGCTTAGGAGCCACTCTTCCCAAGTTGCTCTCTAGTGGTTATCCTTGAGAAAAATAATGTCTTTAAAAAAATGCCTTCAAATTAGGGGTGTCAACGGTCGGGCCCAAAAGTGACCCAATTTTAAGCCAAGTAAGGTTAGGCTCCATAAGTAGAAGCCCGCATAATCTAAGGCCGGGTTAGGGGAGCCTAGCCCGACTCTATATATTAGGGTGCTTGGTTGATTGAAGCTCGAGCCTAGCCCGACTATATGTATTAGGGTAATCTCATTGATAAATGGAAAAGGGTACACAGACAAACCCCTTAAAGATGCAAGCTATAAAGAAAAAAAAAAGAGATAATAAAATGCATAAGGCTCCGTTCTCCTAGTGGAACTTAAAAGTCTGGAACATTAATATTTTGGAAAAAGAGGCAAGTGTTTGGGATAAGAAGGGAAAGGGTTTTTAACTCTTTTACATAATGATATCTCAGATTTATTAGATTCAATTTAATTAGAAGTTTCACATGGATGAAACTTAAAATATCCAAAATTTTGGATAGAACTTAAAAGTTTCATATTTATAAAACTTTTACACTCTATGGAATAATATATATAGTTCTAGGCCTAAAGTAAAATTAGGCTTGAAACAACGAAAGTTTTAGATTTTAAAAGTTCCACCAAAAGATCAGACCCTAAACGAAATGACTATGCTAAAAACTAACAATCCCTAGAACAAAAAAAGAAATTGCAGCCTTATGCACGCAAGGAAAACCTTGTTGTTTCATAGTTCAAATGAAATGAAGCACAAAGATAACCGGAAGATTTTGTTTATGAATGAAAATCTCATTTGAACCCGATTGAACACCAAGTCTTGCAAGCTGGTCAGCAATCGAGTTAATTTCACGAAAACAGGGGAAATTGTATATGTAAAAGGCCTCGAATTCTCTCTGGCAGATGCCGGAAAGGTGGTCTCGGGCTACTACACATTAAGCACCATGCAGTGGAGAAGTCAAATCCTTGTCCCCATGATTTTGACTTCTGCACACATGTTGCGACATTTGGCAATAAATGAGTGAAAAAAAGGGGGAGGGATATCAAGTGGGGAGAAGTCAAAATCATGGGAAGAAAATGAAATGACTTCTCCGTTATTTTATGCTACATGGGGCTTAATGTGTGGTAGTCCGAGACCAGTTTCCTGGCATCTGCCAGAGAGAATCCGAGACCTATGTAAAATTACATAACAACAAACTAATTTATGACCATCAGTAATAACGATACCAAGGGGGTGGATTCTTCTTCATCCCCCAATCTTCCGAAAGCTTCGAATCAGACTCAACCTCCATATGAGTAAGACCCTTGTTCAAACAAAGTTTTAAACCCTCCAGGAGTATATGGACCTCGATTGTGTTATTTGTACACTCTCAAAATGAGCAGCAAACGTAACCACAAATTCACCCATCTGATCACGAATGATACTGCCACTACCACCCACACATGGATTTCCAAGGGAGGATCCATCTACACCGATCTTAATCTTATTAAAGTCAGGCAATATTAGTAGGAAACTTTTTTGGATTTAGCAAACTTGAAATATCTGTAAACCATTTTTTTAAAAAACTTTCTTCAAACTTTTTGAAATTTCTCTCCAATAAAATTTCTCAGAGGACAATTACCTTACTTGAAAACCGGAAGAAACATAGCCGAACTAGGTGAGAAGCATACTTTGAACTGTCATCTGATTTTCAATCTGCACATGAGAAATCTCAACTAAGATTCGCCTTATACTTGTGGCAATAACACTAGAGATCAAAAGGTGGTTCAAGGATTCCAATATTGGAGAGTTACAGTATAAGAATTTTCCAAGTAAAGACTGAGATCTTTGTTGGGGTTACGGTAATGAAGTTTCTAACTTCAGTTGAAACTTCTAACCATTGACAAACCTACCTACCTGCAAACGTGAATCTCAACTCCCACATACCCGGAACAGGCAAATAAACCACACTTGGTATACAAAACTTTTGTGGTTCCACGTTAAAATGCAAAGTACTACAGGTGGGTGTCCTACGTGGAAGGGTGCAAATCCTCTCCAGTTATAACCGGATGTGGCACATCCGGTTATAACCCCTAGAGGTCGCCACGTGTCTCCTTTGACACCCCTTAACAGTGGGTAAGGTTCACCCACCTATTTTTGTTTTTTTTTTTAAAATATTAATTCTATTTTTAAAATTAAAAAATTATTTTTAATATTAAAAAAACTTTCAAAACATATTTTTAATTTTAAAAATAGAATTAATCTTTTAAAAAAGAAACCAAAAATAGGTGGGTGAACCTAGGGGTGGGTGAACCTTACCCACAGTTAAAAGGTGTCAAAGGAGACACGTGGCGACTTCTAGGGGTTATAACCGGATGTGCCACATCCGGTTATAACTGGAGAGGATTTGCCACCTCCTTGGAAACGTGCTGGCCTCGTAAAAGCAAAAGGACAAAATCGTCGAGCCGAGCCCACTTAAAAGGAAAAGTGTCGGGGGCGTACTCATGTATTTAAGAGGGTATCACCGATTAATGGTTACTTAGATTTGGAAGTGGATTTCATGGGAAAGCTTGTCGCTATTTAAATTATTTTATTATTTTTTTTCAAAACCAATGATAGGTGAGTGAATCGTAGGAGTGAATAATTTTAACCACAGTTAAAATGTGTCCAAAGAAACATGTGGCCACCTCTGGGTGTAACCAGGTTTGACAAAATCGATTAACACGGGAGAACATTATGTACCTTTATTTTATGGATTACAATAAATCTATAAAAGTGATTAGGATAAAAAAAATTACTTATAAATAATATGTAATTTAAATTTGTTTATTTATAAAAATTCTTTATTTTAAAAAGTATTTGTTATCTTTTTCTTTTTCTTTTTTGTTTGGATGGTAAGTATTTATTACCTTATATAGTAGTGTCTCTCCTTTGGTTTTTTGTTTTTTTTCCCCTCCCTTCGAGGCCAATGCGTGTCTTAGTTATAGCCTCTAAGTAAAAACATTGAGAGGCCCAAGATTCATACGGAATCTAAGAGTGCAGTAGTAAGAGTTTTGAGATTTCCGAGTGGAGACATATAAGGCCAGTGTGATATAGCTCCCAAGAATAATTCTCTATTGAGCCGCGATTAGCATACTTGAGAAATGGATTTTAAAATCCAAGACTAGACCTAATTGGTCCACACCCCTCTCTTAAATACCCAACATTATTGATGGGTATTTAAGAGGGGGAATAGACTAATGAGGTGGGTATTTAAAAGGGGGAATAGAACGACCTTAGATTTTACAATCCATTTCCTAAGTACGTTAACTATTTCTCTTCTCTATTCCATAAGAATAATTGAGATTCCTTTTGGAAATCACCTCCTCGAGCAGGCCCTATTGGTAGGTGACCTAAGTAGTATACTCAGGCATAACCTTTCCACCTGCGCATGCAAAGGTATTTTACTATAGAGGTGATAGCATGTATCACGTATGTTCTGGTAGTAGTATAAGCACACTTTTCCAGCTCGTCACATGTTCTATTAACTATGGTTAAGATTTATGTATTTTTAAGGTTAAATAATCTAACTTTAGTTTTAAGAAAAGTTTTAAAAAATTAACCTTACTTATGATTCACTTATTCGTGTAGTTAATTTAAAAAAAATAAAAAAATTCTAAAACTAATGTTAAATTATTTACGTCTAAAGGTGAGGGAATCTTAACCACTATTACTTGATGTTAAATAAGACATATGGCGATCTGTGGAGGTGTGCATGTACCGTCAAACTAAAGATGCAAGCTATCACCTCCTTAGTGAAACACCTTTGCACGATCAGTTGAAGAGGTTATGCCTAAGTGAGACTTAGGCATCTGTTAGAGAAAATTCATTGCCTCTCGAGCAAGGAGCGAAACAAGGGGAGCCCTTTTTCTGTCACGTGTCCATTATTGACTCCCTTTAATTGAGGTTAAAATTCACTTATCTACCCTGGGTTCTAACCACAAGAGCTCAAAATATCTAACAAAAGTTCAGCCTAGTTGAAGGGCATTGTAAGCATGGGCAGGTCAGAATTTTGTAGTAGAGGGGGCACACGAGTGGTTGATGTAAAATGATAGTAATTGGTGATGGATTTGTGGAGAATTATTAGGTTGATAAGAAATATTATTGGTTTAGGGGGTGGAGGATAGGGGGCATAGGCCCCATTTTGTTTATGCCTAAGTTTGGGGTTCATATATATCTTACATGTATTATTTCTCATTGTTTACGGGACACCTATCTCATTACCCCATGACTATGCTCCGTTAAATAATTGAATAATATATTATAAAATATATATTTTGTTTCAATAGTTCAAGAACGTTGCCGCCTTATCTCATGACTACCTATTAAATAATTAAATAATATAGTATAATTTCATAAGATTGAACAACTGTCCTACCATAATTATGCCCAATAAAATAATTAAACTTAGGAATGACACCTGCGGAAATCGGATCACAATTGATTGAACTCGGGGAGAGTTCAATTGCACTAACACATGTCAGCACGTATCCCTTTTAACCTTTATTAACTGCTTACCAAAAAAAAAACCCTTTATTAACTATGTTAAGATTTACTAACTCTTGGGGTTCAACAATATTCCTTTGATATTTTTAAAAGAAAAAATGGTAGAAAAATATTTAATTTTGGCTAGGAATTTTAAATCTTAGGATTAATTTTTTTTTTTTTTTAAATCAATGTATATTGTTGAACCCCAAGAGTAGGTGAATCTTAACAACAGTTAACAAAGGTTAAAAACAACATGTGTTGATATGTTGACCTGTGGGTGTGATTGAACTCTCCCCAAGTTGATACATGTGATGATAAGATGCTTTGCGTTTACCATCCAAAAAAAAGATATGCTTTGTATGTAAAATATTGAAGGATGTAACCATTTCCTTTTGTGTATTAAATCTAGTTTAGGTCTTTCTAACTCAAATTTATCATAACAAAAAAAAGAAAAGGACAAGTGTTAAAGGCGTGAGGGGCAATCAAGAAAGGGAAATGATTCACTTCCTCACTGGTGGAGTGAGGAAGACGTCTTGTTCATCTTTTTCTCGCCGTGTTCTTTGTTAATTAATTGTGGTTAAGATTCATTAATTCTTACGGTT
Source organism: Tetracentron sinense (assembly GCA_015143295.1). Taxonomy (NCBI): domain Eukaryota; kingdom Viridiplantae; phylum Streptophyta; class Magnoliopsida; order Trochodendrales; family Trochodendraceae; genus Tetracentron; species Tetracentron sinense. Next base: position 9,230,323 of record CM026571.1, on the reverse strand, counting down.
AAAGCATATAACCTTGGTTTTTAGAACAAATTTTTTAATCACAATGGTTAAAACTTGTTAGTCATAATTTAACTGCGGTTAAAGAAGCTTTGTGAAGGGGAGGAGCTGTAGTTCGCTCATCGCCGGAGGTGAGTAGATTGTTCATCAGGAAAAACCTAAGTATCTTGATGGATTGCCTGTATGAGAAAGAGTATAGTAAGCATCACTCTCAATGCTCCTACAAAGTATCATGTATTTCTTCAAAACAAATAGAATATTTCAAATATGAGCAATGCTATCCTCATTTTCCGGTTGTCCACACTCTTTTATTTTTATACAAGAAGACAAAACAATATATCACTTATTTGTAGGACCCATTACTTTTGTTGGCATCAGATTGTCTCTGCCAGAAAAATGGTCTCGGTCTTTTAGTCGATAAAAAGGAGAAGTCATTTCTTTTTCTCCCCATGTTTTTGACATCTCCCCACTTGATATGTCTCCCTCTTTTTAGGCCTCAGATTCTCTGACAGATTTCAGAATAGTGGTCTCGAGTTACCACAATGTGTGAGACATGTGGGGAGAAGTTATTTCATTGTCTCCCATTATTTTGTCTTCTTCACACATTATGCGACAATAGAGTGATGAGAAAAAGGGGGGAAATATCAAGTGGGGAGAAGTCAAAATCATGGAAGAAAATGAAAGGATTTCTCCCCCTTTTTATCGTCACATGTCTCATAATGTGTGGTAGCTTGAGACAACTATTTTGGCATCTGCTAGAGAGAATCCGATGCCACTTTTTATGGCCTTAAATTCTCTCTAGCAAAACCAGAAAGGCTAGTATCGAGCAACCACAAATTAGTGGACATGTGACGGAGAAGTCATCATGGTTTTAACTTCTCTACACATTATGTGACACATGACAATAAAGTGGTGAGATAAAAGGAGGAGATATATCAAGTCGGGAGAAGTCAAAATCATAGGGGAGAAAATGAAATAACTTATCTTTTTTTTTATCGCCACATGTCCCTTAATTTATAGTTGTCCGAGACCATCGTTCTGGCTTTGCCAGAGAGAATCGGTGTGACCCTCTTTTTATAACATTGCTCTTCAAATATCTAAGGACCCTAGCCCTACCCTTCCTTATAAGAGTAGAGCCCTAGCCCGGCCCTAGCCCTTCAAGGGCCGGGGTTGATTGGGCCCTAGCCCGGCCCCTCAAGGGCCGAGGCCGAGCCAGGCCGGCCAAAGGGCCGGAAGAAAGAGCGGAATTTTTTTTGTCATCTAAGATGATAAATTTTTTTTTTATTACACCGACTGTCAACCTGACATGGAAATGGATACCCTCATCTTTTATTCGGGTTTGGGATCGACATTGCAACAAAAAGAATAATGATAGAGTTAAAAAAAAAAAAACTTCCTTGTCAGTGACAGTCATGCATAATAAACCAAAACATAGTATAGGTAAACAAACAGAATAATAAAACTATATAGAACAAAATTTAAAATATGTTTAAATATAAAACTGAGAGTAGAGAGTAAGATATGAGAGAGAGATGATCAATGAAGAATCGAAATAGTATGTGGCCTGTGCGATTGAAGTTGAAGAATGAAGAGGCAAACTCTAATGTGAATACAAGTTAGGGTTTGGTCTATGTTAAGTTGGTTTTTATAAGGTCTTTAGTTGGCGCAATTACAAATATAGCCCTACTTTCATAACGTTAATGAAAGGTTAAATGGAGCATATTAGTAAAATTATTAAAAATATATTTATCTTAAGATAAAGTAGGGCCAGGCCGGGCTGGAAAGGGCCGAGCAGGGGGAGCCCTAGCCCGGCCCTATAGAATAAGGGCTTCCAATTTTTTGGCCCTGCCCGGCCCAAGGGCTGGGGTAGGACCGGGCTTTAGAGGGCCGGGCTGGACCGGGTACCCTTCTATATGGGCTTTTTTGACAGCCTTATCTAAGGCCAAGAAAGATGGCCTCGGATTCTCTATGGGGAAGCTAGAAAGGCTTGTCTGGAACATCAACAAAATTGGGGACACGTGGTGGAGAAGTCAAAATCATGCCGTGGTCCATGATTTTGACTTCTCCACAGGTGGCAATAAATGGGTGAGAAAAATAAAAATCGCGAGAAGAAAATGAAATGACTTTTTTATTTTTATTTTTTATTTTAAGCCATATTTCGTATGATGTATGGTAGCCCGAGACCACGTGTCTGGCTTCGCCAGAGACAATCTTGAGCCAAGAAGAATAACCGACAACCGAGTCGCTGTCTAAAGCTTTTTTAAAAACTCAAAGTTAATTAATACACACGAATACCAGAGATCCGATCTTGCTTTTTTCACTTGTGCGCCACTACCAGCATCTCCATCTTCCTGCGTCTCTCTCTCTCTCTGATCTCTAATGGGTTTCGAATCAAACGGTTCATCGGCATCAGAAAAGCCGCTGAAATTCCTGATCTACGGTCGAACCGGATGGATTGGCGGTCTGCTTGGTAAGCTCTGTGAAGCGCAGGGCATCGAATTCGTCTACGGCTCCGGCCGGCTCGAGAACCGGACCTCATTAGAGTCGGACCTCGCCAGCGTACGGCCTACTCACGTCTTCAACGCCGCCGGCGTCACCGGCCGGCCCAACGTCGACTGGTGCGAGTCTCACAAGGTCGAGACCATCCGTACCAATGTCGTCGGTACCCTAACCCTAGCTGATCTTTGCAGAGAGAAAGGTTTGATCTTGATCAATTATGCCACTGGTTGTATCTTCGAGTACGATCAGGACCATCCGTTTGGATCCGGCATCGGATTTAAGGAGGAAGATGAGCCTAATTTTATTGGATCGTTTTATTCCAAGACCAAGGCCATGGTGTGTATTTGATTCTCTCTATCTCTGGATCTGATTGAGTTATGAATGAGATTTTTGCTGATCTAGTATGTTTAGTTCTCGTTAATTCGATCTGGCTTTGTGGTAGAAGATTGAGAGAATTTTGGTTTCAGAGTAGATTTTTACTGCTTTGCTTGACATTTAATCTGCACTATCGATTTCTTTATCTCATTTATGATTTAGATCTGTGGGGAATTGATTTTTGGAGTTCAATTTGCTCTATTATAATGTGAATTCGGTGAATAGATGCGCGAGTAGTGGTAGAGTATAAGGTTTTGAATGTTCTTTCTTCCTGTTAATTGGATGCTCTGATCTATTAGATCTATTGCTTTGATTTCTGGATCTCTTTCATATGTCTAAAATTTTGCACCTTGACATTGTAAACAGTGGATTTGATTCATATAGTAGTTGTCTCGTGCGGTTTGGATACTGTGAAGTATTTTTTATTTAGATTGAGCTGTTTGCATGCTTAGTTTTCTGTATGGAATGGAGACTCAAGATGAGATCGAGTAAAAGAAAAGGGCATAATTTCTCGATTAAAATATCTTACATGTGCAGTAATCAATGTTAGGTGTATGTTAGGGATGAGCTTTAGAGTTTAGACCACCTATTAAATCCTCTAGAATTTTTCCTGTCATTCTAGAAAAGGTTAGCTGGAGAAATCTTGGGTACTTGCAATCACTAATGAGCTTGGCATTCACGTGGTCCATGATTTAGTGAAATATTTTAAGCCACAGAAACTATACAACCAGTTATTGCATGTAGTTTGATGCATTAGAGTCTTCATAGTTATTTTTTTTCCCAATTGTTTAGGCTACTGTTTCCACCTATTTTATGGAGCTCTAAACATGCATAATTTTGTTTCGATTTTTAAAACGTTTAAACATGGCTGAAGGAGAATCTCCTTCAACTTTGACCAATAGAGTAGTCAAGTAGACCAGTGTAGTCAATGCATTGCCTAGGCGGGTTTTGGACTGTCACCGCCTAGGCGCCTCTCTAAGTGGGCGGAAGTCACCTGGACCCATTAACAGTTAGCCTAGATTAAAGTTTTACAGGAATTTGAATTTAGGATAATTTTTACTGAATTCAAATGGGGTATAACCTTATTTACAGTGAGCATCAACTAACTCAATTTCACCCATCACAGAATGGATTCCCACAAAAAATCATTGTTGCATATGTAAGCATGGTGGTCCATCTACTGAGAACACACACACACATGGATTCTTATATTTCTCTAATTGAGACATACATAATTGATATGTCAGTTGCCATTTATTAGAACTTACTTTTTAAATTGAATGAAAAGTTGAAGGTACTATACTTGGCTCTTTTGATGGTGGTTTCTATGTCCCTAAATCTGACAGGTGGAAGATCTGCTCAAGAACTATGAGAATGTCTGTACCTTGCGTGTCAGGATGCCCATCTCATCTGATTTGTCCAACCCCCGCAACTTTATCACGAAGATCACTCGATACGAAAAGGTGGTTAACATTCCCAACTCGATGACAATCTTGGATGAACTCCTCCCCATCTCCATCAAGATGGCAAAGAGGAACCTCACCGGAATCTGGAACTTCACCAACCCTGGAGTGGTCAGCCACAATGAGATCTTAGAGATGTACAAGGACTACATTGACCCCAACTTTACATGGAAGAACTTCACTCTTGAGGAGCAGGCAAAGGTGATTGTTGCCCCAAGGAGCAACAATGAGCTGGATGCGACCAAATTGAAGCAGGAATTCCCTGAACTGTTATCCATTAAGGAGTCACTCATTCAGTATGTGTTCAAGCCGAATCAGAAGAATCCTGTAGTATGAAACTTTTGGATTTGGTTTCTTCTGTTTCTCTATCCTGTTTCTGAGTTTAGCTCTTGCAAATTGGAGTGACTACTGTAGATTGGAAAGAACCATTCTGCTTTTCTTCTCGCCATGAAGTGGGTACCTCCTCCCCCATTATGTGCATGGTAGGTCTTATTTTATATTTGAATGGTGTATTCTTATGAACCTGATCATGAATAAACTATTTGGAAGAGGTTTGTTTTAAGTTATTTTTTTTCTCCTCTTGAATTATATCAGCTGTGTAAACACCAAAATTTACCGTCCTTCCTCCCCTCTCAACTCTAAGTGTCGAGATGAGGTCCGAGAGTAGAGGAATAACGTTAAATTTATTTTAAGAGTCGCCACCTACTTAGGGGAAGTAGGATCTCGAGATAATCCAAATAAGGGGGTCTACGGTCCAGAGTAGTCTAGGTAAGAGATCCCTTTAGGTCCTGGGGAAGGGGTTAGGCACCCCAGGACCTCCATCCCATAATGGTAACCTACTCATTAGGTCCAAGTCAAACATTTAAAAATCACTTAAAAATTCCTAAATAATTATTAATTTTGCTAATCAAACACAAATCAATATGGGGTGTAAAAAATTTATTTTTGGTTGGGGTCGAACCCTGATTGGGCTGCCTACTTATCCGGTTAGTCGGAATCAGACCCTCATAGTAGTTCGGGGTCCGTGACTGTTTTTATACTCGTTTCGGAGTGTGGTCGCTTCCAACTCGTGTTTGAGTTGGGGGAGGGGAAGTGGAATTGAGATTTACGAATCTCATTCCGGGAGATGGTCGCGTAGCTAGGTGCTCATGGTGGAGCTCTAGGGGGCGTTCATTTATTAGGGTAAGTCTTTTTTGCATTTTGGGGGGTTTTTAAATGTTTTTGTTATTTTTTATTTTTTTTATTTTTTTTTTGGTATTTTTAATTTTGGCAAGTTTAACTAGTCAAGAACTAACCTAGGTGCACAATGTAGGCAAAATAGGAAAAGAAAATTGTGGCCTAACCCTATAAGTTGTAATTGTACATACACATGCATCTACAATTTGTACATTTCAATAAATAACAAAAAGTAATTGGCTAAAAGAGTGAGATCATAGAGGGCCAAGGTAAAGCTATTGTGCTAAGGCCCATTGACCATTGATGAATTGATCAATTGATTTGACAAATTGATCAATTGGCTTTAGCTCAATAGCCAAACTTATGGTTTTAGGGGCCACATGACTTAGCGATAAAAATAAAGAGCCACTAAGATTAGGCCTGGCCGAAATAGGCCTCTGCTCACTGATCTCAAAAAAACAAAAACCCCTAAGTCCTCTTATGAATTCAATCACACAGGAAGGACATAGGGGTTCTAAGCAAGCTAACACTCTGGTTTTGAACAAAACCAGACCAGGAACATTCATTCAGATTTCTAGTTTTGAATAAAACCAGGGTGCAAGCACAACGAGGCTTTCGGCCAGCTAACCCCAACCAAGACCTCTACGACACCTTTCCTTGTTTCAAACTTCTACATGCACACACAAGGGAAGGGGGATCACCGCTGGATCCCAGAATCCCAAAACATGAAAACAAAGACAGCAAAAAGTAGGAAAAATAGGAGAAGAGAGCATACCTGACTGTCATAAGGGTATGACAGTGGAGAGAAAATGGCCATGTTGTTGCTCCGATGATCCGAGAGAAGAAGCGGACCAAACCGAACCCTCATCTCAATCACTGAGGGTGGCTGCAGCTGAGATTGGCAGAGAAGATGAAAGGGATGTGGAAGCTGTTGCTGCCCAGTGCGATCTCGCCGGAGAAGATGACCGGAAATGGAAGAATGGTGGAGCTGGATCTCTGGTTCAATGGTGGAAAGGGGCTGCCGCAGCGATGATCTGAGGAGAGTTACTGCAGGTATGCTGGTGAATGGATGCTACTGTAGCCAGGACCATGGCTTCAGGCTGGTGTCGTGGTTGAGAATGACCGGAAGCTCCGGCGAAGGATCTATGGAAGAAAAATGGTGGTGGAGGTGGATCTGGAGAGATTAAGGAATAACTATGGGTTGATGATGGCCAAGGCTAGTTGAAGCTCACCGGAGAAAAATGATCGGAGAAGATGATCGGATTCGAAATTAGCCACTGGACAAATCTAGCGAACTAACTACTGGCTAGAACTGATCAAGCTTCGCTGGAGACAACGGTGATTGGAGCTTGATCGGAGATGGAAGAGCTTGCCGACATTGGGGATCGCTGTTGCAATAAGGTATTCCGGCGAGTTGGATCCCCTGGATTCTGCCACTCGCCGGAAAAAGAGGGTCGCCGGAGATGTGGTGGTGAGCTGAGAAGAGAGAAGAGATTAGGAGGGAAAGAGAGCTCTGGTCAACTGGTGAGGCTGCTACCGCGCGTGGCCGAAGCTAACTGAAGTTTGCCGGATGAAAAGGAGAAGAGAAGGAGAGAAGGAGAGGGGGCGTCTTCCTTCTCACCCAATGAGATTTCGGATTTTAAACCCTATCTCTTGATCTTATAGACATGGGTATGGGCTTTTGGGCTTTAGAAGACCCTGGATTGAATTTGGGGTTTGGTTTTTAGGAATTGGATGGGGTTTGGTCTTGGTCTTGAACTTGGACTTGGACCTCTCTCCAACTCTCTCAATCTTTCTCTCTCTTGAGACCAAACAAATAATGTGAAAAATAAATTAAAGAAATATATAAAAGTAATTAATTAAATTAAATTAGAAAAAAGAATTTTAGGGGTGTAAAAATGGGGTGTTCACAGTTGCCCCTTTTTGTCGGAAAGTGCTGGCAATTGAACGACAAAGACTGAAACATCGTCATTTTTACACACGAAAATCCTGAAAAAGCTTATGAAAATCAAATATAAAAGAAAATGGAACTAAATTCTAACCCTAGTAAACTTGCCAAAAAGAAAAAGATGGAGTGATGGATAATAGTTTATTGCCTCATCGCGGAGGACTGCTGGGGAAAATGGGTGCACATAAATCATGGATTGAAGGGAGCTCGCGTACACTACTGCATGAAGACTGATATAGTGTTCGGAGCGAGAGTACTATGACATGAAATTTGAGGATGAAATAGATGTCATGGGTTGAAGGAGGCTCATGAACATTACTGCATGGAGACTGATATAGTGGTCAGAGCGATAGAAGTGCTTACGGAAAGCTGAGATGCACACAGAGCGCGGGGAATGCTCATGGAGAGCGAGAAATGCTCACGGAGAGCTGAGAATGCTCACGGAGAGCTGAAATGCGCACAGAGCGCAGGGAATGCTCACGGAGAGCTGAGATGTGCCCGGAGCGCCGGATGAGGGTGACAACACATTTCAATGTCAACCAAGAAGAGATGAAATGGATGACAACAACACATTCTGATGTTAACCAAAAAGAAATGAATGAATGACAACACATTCCGAAGTCAAACAGAACGAGATAAATGCATGACAACATATTTCGATGTCAACCGAGAAGAGATTGAATGACAACACATTTCGATGTCAAACAGAAGAGATGAAATGGATGACAACACATTTCGATGTCAACCGAGAAGAGATTGAATGACAACACATTTCGATGTCAAACAGAATAGATGAAATGGATGACAACACATTTCGATGTTAACCGGGATTGGATGAATGACAACACATTTCGATGTCAAACAGAATAGATGAAATGGATGACAACACATTTCGATGTCAACCGAGAAGAGATTGAATGAAAACACATTTCGATGTCAAACAGAAGAGATGAAATGAATGACAACACATTTCGATGTCAACCGGGATTGAATGACAACACATTTCGATGTCAGACAAGAAGGGATGAATGACAACACATTTCGATGTCAAACAGAAGAGATGAAATGGATGACAACACATTTCGATGTCAACCGAGAAGAGATTGAATGACAACACATTTCGATGTCAAACAGAATAGATGAAATGGATGACAACACATTTCGATGTCAACCAAGAAGAGATGTATGACAACACATTTCGATGTCAAACATGCTGAAATGATGGGTGACAACACATTTCGATGTCAACCAGGATTGAATGACAACACATTTCGATGTCAGACAAGAAGGGATGAATGACAACACATTTCGATGTCAAACATGCTGCATTGATTGGTGACAACACATTTCGATGTCAACCAGGATTGAATGACAACACATTTCGATGTCAGACAAGAAGGGATGAATGACAACACATTTCGATGTCAAACATGCTGAATTGATGGGTGACAACACATTTCGATGTCAACCAGGATGCATAGCTTTTACTAGAGACCTCCCGGCCTTGCCTAGTTTAGCATGATTGTGGCTTTGTGTTGTGTATGTGATGCAACTGTTGTGTGCAGTGTATGTACTGTACCGCAACTGCTATGCAATGCAATGTATGATACAATTGTTATGCAGTGTAATGTGTGATGCAAATGCAACTGTTGTGTAGTGTAGCATGTCTGTTGTAGCTGTTGTGCAGTGCAATGTTGTGCACTGTCTGTGATAGTGTTGCTAAATTTTAGCTCGACTAAGTGAGAGCAAATATAGTGCAAAGTGTGTGACTCGATTGAATGTGTGCAACTGAGTGCAACAAAAGTGTGATGTGTAAGACCCCATTAATTGTGTGCAATTGAGTGCAGCAAGAGTGTAAAGTGTGTCTCGAATGAGTGTGTGCAACTGAGTGTAGTTGTGATGTGTGCAACTCCATTAAATGTATGCAACTGAGTACAACAAGAGTGCAAATGAGTGTGTGCAAAATGGGTGCAACGTAAAGTGCAATACATGTGACTCGATTGAGTGTGTGCAGCTATAGTGTATAAGATGGTTGCCACTAGAGTGCGATAGGTGCGACTCGATTGCGTGTGTGCAACTATAGTTCGCAAGATGGGTGCAACTAGAGTGTGATATGTGCGACTCGATTGAGTGTGTGCAACTATAGTGTGAAAGATGGGTGCAACTAGAGTGATATGTACGACTCGATTGAGTGTGTGCACTGTTATGTAATCTGTGTTGAGAGTGCATTGACTAGACTGGGTAGTGTGCATGTATGATATGCAGACCTATGCATGACTCGACTTATGATGCGGTTGAGTTGGCTAAACCTGGGTTGAACCAAATTGACATCCATGAGTGACGCAGATTGATGATGGGCTAAGTATATGACTCGCTCTTTGATACCTGTCTCATGCTTGTCTGAGATTTCAGAGGTTCTAGACCTTGCTCCATCTTCTTGTCGAGCTTGTTTGGTGCCTTGAACAGTTGTTGAGATGAGATTGATCTGATCAAGCCAAGAGACATGACTGACATTAGGACCTTAATGACCAAATTGAGGATGATTAGATATTTCTTGGAAATGCCCTATGGTTTGAATGAGATTGATTTCAAATATCAAGATCCTGATTTTGGTTGGTTATTTTGAAGACAACCGAAATTTTCGAATGCAAATGCTTTCTTTGCTCATTGGATTTAATAAGGGGATCACCTTCACAAGGCGATTGAGTTTTGTCCTCAAGGGTAGAACATGATGCTAAGCAAATATGACCCGTCATGTTGTGTCAGTGGTAAAGTTGATCTTTAATCCTTGACATATGCTGAATTGGGCCTTGCTACGAACAAGAGACACTTAGTCCACTCTGACAATAAGATTCTTCAGATGATGCCCGAAAATGCTTTATCTTGATCTCGATGATGCTCCTAGTGAATGCTTGTTGCTTTCAACTTTTCCCTTTTTTACCCTTGGAATGACCAAGTCTGGGGATCGCATAATTTTTACGCAATGAGGCCGTTGCCGGTTCTCACTCATGCATGCGAAGTTGATCAATTTTTGTATTTCCCTTTTTTGCCCCTAGTCACAAGACTAGGACTGGGGTTCACGTAGTTTTTGCGCAATGAGACCGTTTCCGGTTTTCATTCATGCCTACGAGTTTGATCAAATTTTTTTTCTTTTTTTGCCCCTAGTCACAAGACTAGGCCTGGGGTTCGCATAATTTTGCGCAATGAGGCCGTTTCCGGTGTTTACTCATGCCCGCGATTTGCTTGAGGTAAAGCTCTGTTTCGACCATAAAATCCTTCAATTGGTGCTTGAAGTTCCTTCGAACTGATCTCAAGGAAACTGCTGTTGAACGCTTGATGTTTTCAACTTTCCCTTTTTTACCCTTGGAATGACCAAGTTATGGGGTCGCATAATTTTTGCGCAATGAGGCCGTTACCAGTTTTCACTCATGCATACGAAGTTGATCAATTTTTGTATTTCCCTTTTTTGCCCCTAGTCGCAAGACTAGGCCTGGGGTTCGCGTAATTTTTGCGCAATGAGGCCTTTTCAGGTTTTCACTCATGCCCGCGATTTGTTTCAAGTTGGGTTTTGCTCCCTTCATTGCCTTGGATGCTTGCATTCTGCTTTTGAACATTGTCTGATAAATTGTCTGCACTCTTAATCTCTAGGGGATCGAGGTGGACTTAAGATAGGACGAAATGTAGGCTGAGGGGACCGAATATTTGGGATACCCTTCTACTTGAGAAATCATTTTCAGCTATGGGGAGAAGAATCTTGATTCTTTTGCTTCTGATAGAAGATAAAAATTTCCATTGAAAATTCATCTACTCGAGCGCCTCTTGACTTTTTTTCTTGCCCATTTTTTTTCTTTTTACATTTTGTCTTTCTATTTTTTTTTTATGAGATTTTTTTGATTGAGGCTGATTTTTTGCTCAATAGATTGAATGTTATGACCGAACCTAATTTTCTAGGCTGCCTACGTACCCTTTTACAGGATCAGGTCATTGACGTGGTCATTGACGTAGTTCAAGCTGACTGAGTACAGGGTGTCCCGTTGAAAGTTTTTTTTTTTTTTTTGAAAGAAGGGCTATTAGGCTCGAGAGGGCTAACTATCGGACTTTGATGATATATCGAGGGTGTTACATGAATCATAAGGGAATTAGGTGACAAAAATGGCCTCCTGTCCTTTCCCGAAGAGGCTAAGAGTGCAAGCATTTATCAAACAAGACCCTAAGCATAATACTTTTTAACCTTATCCATGTTGATTGGCTCAGGGCTCCTTGTACAAATGTTGAGTTTGCCCCTTGCATCTGCATAGCTCGATGATGCCTTGGTGAAAACGAATCATTTGCTCTGACTTGTTGATCTGCACAACTGTGTGAAGAGTTTGACCACTTTTACTCTGAGTGAGTGCTCTGATGAGATATGTCACTTGAAGAAAAATATCATATCTTAATGAGAGTGGCTTTACCCCGGCATGGACAAATCTTGATTTAGTTCCGCTTTCTCGCTTGTCTATGATAATTGCTCCGCGGCATTTCTCAAATTTGGATCTTGAGCAACCACACTATTCCTGCCCCAAGCATCGGTGAGGGTACTGTTGTGGTGAACCGGATGTCCCAACTTATATCGAGATCTGAGGGGGGTTTTGAATCTCACCTCAAGCGAATCTTTCCTCTTGCCCCTCTGCGTGTAGTAGATGTATTTCACGTATTGACTGAATCTGACAATTTTACATCTGGTCATTCTTGTCATAGTCGACTGCTTTGCATGCAAACTATTGAACTGGGACAACTGAGAATCTGTAACTTTGTGTCTTGGAGGGTTTTGGCGGACAAGGAGGTGAACTTGCATTTTGCCTGATCGATCTTGACCTTGATCCCTGCCCCTGGAATAGCAATGTTCTAATTTTTGCACACGTAGGATCATTACTCAATTTTGTTCTGCTTTGTAACACTCGCTTGGGATTGAGGGTTTCTCGTTGGGAATCTCTCTATGCTCTTCATCATACTCTGCCCCTGAGGGTTGTGGATTTGATTTTTGTTTGAGTGATCCCTTATTTAAACCAACAAGCTTAGCTAACATTTTTTTATTAGGAGAAAGATATTTTTGGATTTTTGATAGCTTCAGATCACTAGACTCTTTGAAAAGTGCTAGGTCACGCCTTCATTAGCCAAATGAGAAATGAGACTCTTGAAAGGAAGAGAGATTTGAAGGAATTGAAAAGTGGAGATGACTCGATTATTGCAAACTGGATATACACATGGGCCACTGTAACTGACTCTTATGGAACGAAAACCTGACTAAAACGGACTCAGACTTGGCTTGATTTCGATCAATCTCGCTCGACATCTTACTCTTGGAACTCCTTTCTGAAATGCCCTGTTTGGCTTTCAGAGATGGCACAAGGGTGATTTGTTGATGTAGCAAAATGATGTATGGAGACAGACGTTTTAGGGATCTCAAGTTCGAAATTGGTCACATCCATCAAGTTTTGGGTGGTACCCGCACTTTTACAGTGCGGGGGGTGGGCATGGAATGATATGTTGGGTAAGAGAAGTCTGCGATAGTGTCATTAAGATAAATGAGCGGTTGTTTTTTTTTGGGATGGTTGATGGGTGAATCTAGGTTTGCCCCTATGCCACCAAGAGTTTGTTGAGAGCCAGGGTAACATCTTTGAGGACAAATTTGATTTCTCCGATGTCTTACCCGATGATCAAGGAGAGTCATCGTGATGATCTTTTGGCCACTCGATGTGTCTCCATGCTCCATATTTTCTGCTTTTGTTCCACTACTTGGGCAAGTCAAAAGATGAGAGTAAAGAGCGAGTCAATACCAGACTGAGGTGATTGGGTTATGATGTTGCATGAGTATGCATGGATCAATTATGAATGAGGTGAGTGTTATGTGAGACTCAAAATGAATGGCCTATTAAGCAACTTCCTAAATGAGATGTGCCAAATTAAGGGTCAGGACATGTTTTGAATGATAGACTTTTGTGCTACCTGGGTGTTGCCAACTAGATGATGCATGAGGGAGACTCGACTAAACCTAGCCAATGCAGTGTTGAAGTGAGTGTAGTGCAGTGACAAAGTGAGTGCGGTGCAATGATAGTATGAGTGTAGTGCAATGATGAAGTGCAACGCAATCCTATGATGAAATGCAGTACAATGTCATGATGAAGCACAATGCCACAAAGGCATGCAATGTAGATGTACTAGTAGTGTAGTGAAAATGCTAGGCTAGCAGGTGAATGTGCAGTGACGGATAGTGCCATGAAGAGGATGGATTTTTTTATATTTTTTTTTGGATTTTCAACTTTATATTTTTTTTAAATTTTGGATATTTGGTTTTTTTTTGTTTTCTTTTTTTGGAATTTTGATATTTTTTGATTTTTTTCAATTTGGATTTTTGAATTTTTTTCAACACATTTGGATCTTTGAATTTTTCGAATTTTGAATTTATGATTTTGAATTTTTGTTCCTTCTGAATTTTGAACTTTTGATTTGTTTTATTTTTCTTGAACTATGAGTTAATGACATTTTTTTTGAAGTTCAGATTTATTTATTTTTTTTTCGGATTTTGAGTTTTCATTTTTTTTGGAATTTTGAATTAATGATTTTTTTTTGTATTTTTGACTTATTTGAATTTTGAGCTTCAACTTTTTTTTTTTATGTTTGAATTTTGACTCTTTTTTACTTTTTTACTTTTGATTTTATTTGGACTTTGAATTTCTCATTTCATTTTTTTTGAATTTTTTTTTTTTATATTTTTTGTTCTTTTGAATTTTTTCTCTTCTTTTTGAATTTTGAACCTCTTGTTTTGAATTCTGAACTTTCTTTGTTTTTTTTTTGGATTTTGCATTTTTGATCTTTTTTTTTTCTTCTTTTTTTTTTTTTTTTTATTTTTTAATTTTTTTTTTGTTTTTTTTTTGGTTTTTGTTTTTGAGTTTTTTTTTTTTTTTTTTTTTTCACCAATTATTTTGTTGAAAGGGGTGATCCTTGACATATGTAAACCAATGGGGTAGGTAGATAGGGGTTTACCTACTAAGTTGGGTTATTGGAAACCAAGACCCATTGGATTTAAGATAGAATATGGATATGGATATCCAATAAAATCTGGGTTGTTGAACCCCATATGCAAAGTCTAGAGATGAGTTGGGAGTTTATTCAACAATGGCTCACACATGCCCTTTTTTAAAATGAACATAAGGGTACAAATGGGTACCTTCATGTTCAATCAAAAGGCAAGGCAGGTATTGGCTATAAGCAAAGTAGGATTAGGGGAAACCTTCCTAAATAGATGCTTATAGACTATATCTCCACCTAAACTATATGCATATGCTGGGGTAATGCAAGGTGTTCCTAAGGTGGTTGGGGGACACTTGGCCGTATATGCGACTCCCAAAAATGGGCCGATTGGCGCAAGTGGGTTTAGTCTATATCCCTTCCTGAGAATAATCGTCCCACAGGGGTGATATAGCTAAACCGTGACTGTTAAGCCCCATCACTGAAGATAATCATCAAACAGTTGTAGGCGTAATAAGTCAAACTAAAGGGTTTAAGGATTATTACACTAATATGCAATGAATATGATATGCACATAAGAAAGAATAAGAACATACCCACAATATAAAAAGAATTAGCAAAAGTAAGAATTACTTTAGGAAATAATTAGTGATTTTAATAATGTTTAACTTATACCTAATTTTCAGGTTGGATCTTAGAAAATCCCCAGCAGAGTCGCCAAAGTTGTAAACACCAAAATTTACCGTCCTTCCTCCCCTCTCAACTCTAAGTGTCGAGATGAGGTCCGAGAGTAGAGGAATAACGTTAAATTTATTTTAAGAGTCGCCACCTACTTAGGGGAAGTAGGATCCCGAGATAATCCAAATAAGGGGGTCTACGGTCCAGAGTAGTCTAGGTAAGAGATCCCTTTAGGTCCTGGGGAAGGGGTTAGGCACCCCAGGACCTCCATCCCATAATGGTAACCTACTCATTAGGTCCAAGTCAAACATTTAAAAATCACTTAACATTTCCTAAATAATTATTAATTTTGCTAATCAAACACAAATCAATATGGGGTGTAAAAAATTATTTTTGGTTGGGGTCGAACCCTGATTGGGTTGCCTACTTATCCGGTTAGTCGGAATCAGACCCTCATAGTAGTCGGGGGTCCGTGACTGTTTTTATACTCGTTTCGGAGTGTGGTCGCTTCCAACTCGTGTTTGAGTTGGGGGAGGGGAAGTGGAATTGAGATTTATGAATCTCATTCCGGGAGATGGTCGCGTAGCTAGGTGCTCATGGTGGAGCTCTAGGGGGCGTTCATTTATTAGGGTAAGTCTTTTTTGCATTTTGGGGGGTTTTTAAATGTTTTTGTTATTTTTTATTATTTTTATTTTTTTTTTGGTATTTTTAATTTTGGCAAGTTTAACTAGTCAAGAACTAACCTAGGTGCACAATGTAGGCAAAATAGGAAAAGAAAATTGTGGCCTAACCCTATAAGTTGTAATTGTACATACACATGCATCTACAATTTGTACATTTCAATAAATAACAAAAAGTAATTGGCTAAAGAGTGAGATCATAGAGGGCCAAGGTAAAGCTATTGTGCTAAGGCCCATTGACCATTGATGAATTGATCAATTGATTTGACAAATGATCAATTGGCTTTAGCTCAATAGCCAAACTTATGGTTTTAGGGGCCACATGACTTAGCGATAAAATAAAGAGCCACTAAGATTGGGCCTGGCCGAAATAGGCCTATGCTCACTGATCTCAAAAAACAAAAACCCCTAAGTCCTCTTATGAATTCAATCACACAGGAAGGACATAGGGGTTCTAAGCAAGCTAACACTCTGGTTTTGAACAAAACCAGACCAGGACATTCATTCAGATTTCTAGTTTTGAATAAAACCAGGGTGCAAGCACAACGAGGCTTTCGGCCAGCTAACCCCAACCAAGACCTCTACGACACCTTTCCTTGTTTCAAACTTCTACATGCACACACAAGGGAAGGGGGATCACCGCTGGATCCCAGAATCCCAAAACATGAAAACAAAGACAGCAAAAAGTAGGAAAAATAGGAGAAGAGAGCATACCTGACTGTCATAAGGGTATGACAGTGGAGAGAAATGGCCATGTTGTTGCTCCGATGATCCGAGAGAAGAAGCGGACCAAACCGAACCCTCATCTCAATCACTGAGGGTGGCTGCAGCTGAGATTGGCAGAGAAGATGAAAGGGATGTGGAAGCTGTTGCTGCCCAGTGCGATCTCGCCGGAGAAGATGACCGGAAATGGAAGAATGGTGGAGCTGGATCTCTGGTTCGATGGTGGGAAAGGGGCTGCCGTAGCGATGATCTGAGGAGAGTTACTGCAGGTATGCTGGTGAATGGATGCTACTGTAGCCAGGACCATGGCTTGAGGCTGGTGTCGTGGTTGAGAATGACCGGAAGCTCCGGCAAAGGATCTATGGAAGAAAAAATGGTGGTGGAGGTGGATCTGGAGAGATTAAGGAATAACTATGGGTTGATGATGGCCAAGGCTAGTTGAAGCTCACCGGAGAGAAAATGATCGGAGGAAGATGATCGGATTCGAAATTAGCCACTGGACAAATCTAGCGAACTAACTACTGGCTAGAACTGATCAAGCTTCGCTGGAGACAACGGTGATTGGAGCTTGATCGGAGATGGAAGAGCTTGCCGACATTGGGGATCGCTGTTGCAATAAGGTATTCCGGTGAGTTGGATCCCCTGGATTCTGCCACTCGCCGGAAAAAAGAGGGTCGACGGAGATGTGGTGGTGAGCTGAGAAGAGAGAAGAGATTAGGAGGGAAAGAGAGCTCTGGTCAACTGGTGAGGCTGCTACCGTGCGTGTCCGAAGCTAACTGAAAGTTTGCCGGATGAAAAGGAGAAGTGAAGGAGAGAAGGATGATGGGGCGTCTTCCTTCTCACCCAATGAGATTTCGGATTTTAAAACCCTATCTCTTGATCTTATAGACATGGGTATGGGCTTGTGGGCTTTAGAAGACCCTGGATTGAATTTGGGGTTTGGTTTTTAGGAATTGGATGGGGTTTGGTCTTGGTCTTGAAACCTTGGACTTGGACCTCTCTCCAACTCTCTCAATCTTTCTCTCTTGAGACCAGACAAATAATGTGAAAAATAAATTAAAGAAATATATAAAAGTAATTAATTAAATTAAATTAGAAAAAAAAGAATTTTAGGGGTGTAAAATGGGGTGGTTCACAAGCGGCTTCTACATTTGGGAATAGACATGGTGTGCCTTGGTTTACTAAATGGCATGTTCATTGTCAATTAATATTCAGACAGTCGTGCTGATGGGCCACAAGTCATACCAGTGCCTATATATGACAACAATCCAGGGACTAAATATGATGGCTATGCTCATCCAATTGCTGTAATTTTGGTATTGTGACTGGTTCTACTAGGTTAGAGAGATTACCCATCAATCGCTTTTGTCTGGATTAAGACGACAAAAGAGTGTCAATAAGAAGATTATCAGGAAGGGTTTGGCCCAGCCCCTGCATTTGAGACTAGATCTGATGTGTAAACGAGATGGGATCAGTGTTACCAAATTCGCGTATATATATGTGTATAATATGTTTAGGGGATGATCGGCATTTAAAATGGCATACATTTACCATATTACGTATAATGGTTTTTGTATTAAACATGCATTACACATGTTAATTACTTTTAAAAAAAAATTAAGGCCACCGTCTAAAACGGTGGCCTTTGGTTTGTAAAAAATAAAATAAAAACTGGTTTCTCCAGTTTCATTGAGGAAAACAGCAAACCTGAAGTGCTCTTTGACGAAAAAAGAAGAGAAGGAAACCCCTCTTTGCTTTGTCTCTCATTACAACCTAAAGGTAATTTCGGATTTTTCTCTCATTAGTCTTTACCTATTTGAATGATATGGTAGGGTTTGCATAGGTTTGATAGGGGTTGAATTGTTGCAGAGATATTATTAAGTTTTATGTTATCATTTGGATATGGGTGAGGCATATTTTGAGCAGTTGAGGAATTCGACTCTCCTATGCGGGATTCTTTTGGACTATTCTATAGTTAATGTTGAATAATCCATTTGTAATCTTTTTGTTAATAGTGAATGATGACTTTCTAGTTAGATTTTAGAGGATGATTGTTTTTTTTTTTTTAATGTTAATTTGATGAATGATATTCGTGCGTTAAAAAAGTTGAACGGTGAAAGATGAAAGGCAAATATTTGAAAATCTTTGTTGAAATTGAATAGAAAATGATTTGTGTAGCTTGGTCCAACTATCTACATTTAGGCTGAACTTGGCCAAGTGGTTAAACACCATTCCATTAGGTTATACACAACACGCTTAGATGACAACAATGGTCGAACTGCATTTTAAATTCAACTTACTTTTCTTGGAGCAGTGACAGACATGAGAAATAAATCATAGAAATAACAGAAACAAGGATGACAAAGAAGAAGAAACCATAGAAAATGACAGAGATCTTAAATTAAGCGCAGAGGCAACGAAAAGACCTTTCTTTCTGTTACTCCAGCACACAGTAAGAACTACAGTGAGCTCCTACGACATTATTCGAGTTTTATTACTTCCTCAAGAGAGGCAGTAACAAACAACACCTCTCTTTCCCAGACTCTTGGATGTGATTTAATTGTTCCCCAGGATTCCATTCTTGTGATAGAAGGAGGATCCTTCGAATACTGGCTTCTTCCCTTCGAATGCTGGTTTCTTTGATGTTGGCACAGAGTATGAACTGTAGGAAGCTGGGATGGTGTAAACCACGAGCGGGGTCCTCACCTCATGGACACCGTCTTTCCATATGATAGCAGCAGACATAATTGGCTGCATGATATCTTTGGTCCCGACACCGTCACCGTGAAGGATTTCTTCTCTCCGACAGCCGAAAATGAAAGAATAGATGGCTCCACCTTGACACTGATAGAGGTTGGCAAGTACAAGTAAACGAAATAAGTGGAGTTCGAAAAACCCACATTGGTAACAGTCCTAGTAAAGGTGCCTGTAATCGGTTGGCCATCTTCTATGCTAGTGAGAATGAGGGGTAGTTGAGATCCCATGCTCTTCCAGGCTCAGTGCTGGTACAAACGCTATGTCACCCGTGACGAGTCTTAGTGTGGAGGTATTGTAACCTTGCTTGCAGAGGAAATCGATGTAGTCCGCCTCCGATGCGTCAAAGACTAGTCCAGGGGTCACTGCCTTAAGCGGGTTAATGTGGCCAGACCCGTACGCGAATTCTGCATCTTCATGCTTCCTTGAGTCCATAACATAAGCTGTTCATCGTAAAACAGTAAAATTGAGTGGGAATTTGCACAACATACGACTAAGTTTGATCAGCTTAAAAGAGAAGAGAAGCTGCTGTTCCTTCACCTGTGGTCATAAGAGGAGACTTGATGGCAGCAGGAGACCAAGTTGGGTTGGTAGCCTTGATGTAGGCCGCGGCACCACTAACGTGTGGGCAAGACATGGATGTGCCTGAGATTATATTATAATTGACACTCCTGGTGTCCTTCCAGTAGATCGAAGGGGGTGACACGGGAGACCAGGCAGCAAGGATGTCTACACCAGGGGCAGTGAGATCAGGCTGTTCATGATCCATCCAAGAACTCAATGTGTTAATTAAAGATGCATTTCTAAACCAATATGACTAGGGGATCTGATCATGATTCAATTAATTTGATACACATGGATTGTGGCTTACCTTGAGAATATCTGGAGTGATTGGGTTAGGCCCTCGCGATGAGAAAGAGACAACGTAGGAGCCATGATGTCCTTCCAAGTCTCACCAACCAGAATGGTTGCGATCGGATTGCTGAAAAGATTTAGTTTCATCCATTAAAATGAGGCAGAAAAGTCTCACTAAGCTTATAAGATTTAAAGAAAGAGTTTAAGTGAATTATTTACTAGCTAGATCTGACGTATTCCAATATTTTGATGCCGTCTTCTGTGCTAATCAGAGTTGCTGGTAAGGGGAAAGAGAAGGCAGAATCAGTGAAAGAGGTATCGGCCATTATAGCACCCAACCCATTTGCTATAAGAACGCCGAACCATCCCAGAGGGTATCACAGAGGACAATCTTTCCCTCTACTTTGTATGAATTCAGATAACCAGGAAGGCAGTATCTTGAAGCTTCAGGGTTGGCGCCCGCGGAGAAGTTTGCAGCATCTCCTCCCCAGATCAAGGGGAATGAGGTTCCATTGAGATCAAAGTTATTGATGGCAGTTCCCTTCATTTTGTCAAGAAACAAAAGAAGAGAAAGAGAATGGTATCAGGGAAGATCAAAATGAAGAAAAACTATAGTAAATAAAGTATCGCAAGATCGACTCACGGTGAAGACTTGTCCATTTCCAAGCACAACTTGGCACACAAATTTCCTGTCAATGGTGCTGGCAGCTACAGTTAGCGACCAAGGTGAGTAGTTGGAGACTGTTAGTGGCCATGGCCCGGAATTTCCAGCAGAATTTGAGGTTAATATTCCATTCTTCATGGCATGGAAAGACCCAATAGCTATTGGATCCTCAAAGTATGGTGATGGAAAGTCAGATCCAAGGGAAACTGATATTATGTCGACCCCATCTGCTATTGCATCGTCAAAAGCCGCTAGGATATCTGCGAGAGCGCATCCATATGACCAACAAACTTTGTACATGGCAATCCTTGCTTTGGAACTCCACCTCTTGCAATTCCTTCAGCTAGTCCAAAGTAGCTTACTCCTGCGACCTCTCGGCCTGCTGCCGTCGAGGCAGTGTGAGTTCCATGTCCCTCAGAGTCCCTCGGAGATTTGAAGTCAGTAATGTCATAGAAGTCCATGCTGTTGTAGTATCGGGCTCCGATAATCTTGCTGTGAATTCAAAATTTCCATTAGTCTACTAAAATGAAGACCAAGAAGATCATACATTCAATAACCATTAAGGGATAGAGATAATTAACTCACTTGTTGCAGGTGAAGTTATTGCCAGTCTGGCATCTACCATTCCATTTAGCCGGCGGCGGACCAAAATCTTTATCGCCAAAACTTTCAGACTCCGGCCAGATTCCTATGAAAATACAACATCAACAAGATTCAATCCAAAACTATATCTTGATAAATTGAGTCAGTGGTGTTTTCTATGCTTACCTGTGTCTAGCAGTCCAACGATGACGTCTCCTTCGTGTGGCCCGCCTAGATGGTTTTGGGTGAAACCCATGAAGTCCCATGACCTTGTAGTGTGAAGCTTTAGTATGGTATTAGGAAGCACTGAAACCACTCCCTCCATATCTGTAACCGCATATCAATTGTGTTAAATCAAACACAGTAAGGAAGATGCACTTTCTCCGGTACTGTTTACTGCATTTTAAGATAATCTCACCTGAAAACTTTGTAACTTCTTCTTCTGATAGTTTAGCTGCAAATCCATTGAAACTCCTCCCATAACTATAAACTAGCGACTTTTTCGCAGATGAATGACTGCAGTTGGATAAATTTAAATGCTTAAGATTGTATAAAGATAAGCTTTCACTTCTCTTAAAGGATCCCTGATACGAATTGTAGCTAGTTTTAGATTTCGATCTACTAATTAAATACGCCAGAAGGCTTATCGACACTGACCCGAATTGTCGTCGACAAAAATAATGAAATTTGGGGGAATAGTATAATATTGCTCTAACTAGTAATTCTAATTATATTTATCACATGATATAGATCATCTGACCAGTTTGCCTTTTGGGTTTGCAGATTACAAGATGGAACCTAATGCTAATGCATAGGTAGAAATCCTCCGTTATAAAACTGTCATGGTATAAGATTATGAGCTGCTTCGGCGTTCGAAGCGGAGCTCCCCTTTTTACACTATAGAGTGACACTTTGTAATTATGGAGAGATGGGCAATTTTTTATTACACTTTTTTCTGCATAAATTACAAGATTGCCACTCCAAGTGTAAAAAAGAGACTCCGTTTTGATATAAATTACAAGATTGCCACTGCCATAGTGCAAAAAGGTAGCTCTGCTTCGAGCAAGCTCTGGTTTGTATTTAAACTATAACAGAGATTAATTTTGAAGTGGAGCTGTGCTTCCACGGGGTTGAAGTAGCCTTCACCCCCTTTTTACATTATGGGGTGGCAAAAGGGGCAATTTTGTATTTAAACTGTAAGATTA